>CM069159.1:21901186-22501186 GCA_035221665.1 Okamejei kenojei
CTTCCTAAAGTGTCATGACTAGAACTGCACAAAATCCTCCAAATGTTGCCAATGAAGGTAATGTCATTTGCCTTCCATCTGCGTTGTTACTTTAAATGAACTGATATCCCTTGATACCTGGAAGAAAAAGTTGTACATGTACTATTCGATCTCTTTGGTCAACACACTCACGAGGGCCCTGCCATTCACAGTGTATGTTCTGGCCTGGTTTAACTTCATTAAAAAAAAATGCAAAAAGCCACACTTGTCCATGTTGGATTCCATCTGCTATTCCCTTGCCTACTTTCCCAGTTGATCAATATCATGTTATGATCTGGAACATCCTTCAATTACCATTATAACACCAATTTTGATATCATCGGCAAACTATTTTTAAAAGTTTAAAAAAAATCAGTTACTTCAGGAAATGCAAGTTGTTTGGAAGTCCCTTAGACATTATAGATTTTACCCCATTATAAAAATACAATCCATCCAGCCAATCTGAACCTTTCTGAATGTAAAGAAATAATTATTGATATCGGACTGTACACAGAAGCCATACGCTGCAAAATTGAAATCCATTCCAAAGCTACCTGCACTCTCTCAGCTATCTGCACAGTCAATCCCTTGTATTCCATAGTACTGAAATAAACTACAATGTATTGAAGATCTTGTCCAATATATACCAGGTCACACCTTTTTTTTTGATAACCAACAGAAATCCAATATTTTGAATCCAATATGATCGTCAGGAATGATTGAGATTCATCATTTTGGAACATCAAATTCATCAAATGGAACACCGATGGAATTGTTTCTTTAAAAAAAAGTTAAATTAGTTTCATGCTACACTCTAAAAATAATTACTACCGTTTAAAAATAGTATTCAGCAGATGGTCTCTCCTCCCTTTGACGTTTCATTCACTTCAACTTAAATTCCCTCCTAGTGGCCATGGTGCTCAAAATAATAGCTGTGAAAAAAATAAATCAACAACTCTCAAAAATTGTACTAATTTTTTTTATTTTTTAATACCAGAATTATATAACAATATACCAGTCAGTTTGTACCAGTTATTGGTAGTCAGTTTTGGAGTAGCATTTAAAGCTGCAATAAGTAAGAATTTCATCATCCTGGTGCATTTGGCAATTAAACACTCTTGACCTTTGATCATACTTCTCTCAACACTCATAATAGATGTCATCAATGTTCTCAAGCAAATCACTCACCTGGTCATTGATGCTCAGTTTGAGTTTTGCTTAAACTCTTTGCCCCTCTTCAGTGGATCAGGCTCAACAGCCGAGAAGTGAAATTGAAACCACAACATTTAACCATGTGAAGCATTAAACGGCCCTTCTGAAAAATGCAGGCAATGAGCTTCCACGTGAAGACAATGTTTGGAGTCATTCGTTGCACAGATGTAAAATAGATATCAATGATCCTATCCAAAGCCAGCTACGGGAGTCAATATCGTCCCGTCAACGGAGGGCTCGATGCAGGAGGGCTAAGGGAAGAGATTTGAACTTTCTTTCACCTTCCATCACAGTGAGGAATGCAGAGGAGGCACTGTGGTGGATATTTATTTTAAAATGTATTTTGTGTGTTCCGTTGCTTTTTATTTGTATGATTGACTTGGCAAATGACATTCCTCGTATGTTGCAAAACATACTTTGCTAATAAAGTATTATTGTGATTGCGTGATTATGATTTGTCGGAGTTCGTTGGTCAAGCGCCTGAGGCACATACCAATCTCGGCTGCTTTATCAATGTCCATACTTCCATTATACAATCAGAATTAAAAATGTTTGCAGTGGTCAATTTCATTATCAACACTTCTGAAAATAAAGGATTCCATGCCTACATGCATCAAGACCTACTCAACATTCAAGCACATGACCTCTGTCTTCACCTCTCCTTGCCTGTTCTTCCTTTGACACTTACTAGTCCGAACCTCTGCCTTCCCATCACTCCTTCCAATTTCTGACCTACTACTCTGGTTCCCGCCCCCGTCTCTCTAGTTTAAACCCTCCTGAGAAGCACCAGCTCACTTCCCTGCAAAGATATTGCTCCGCCTCCAGTTCTGATTCAACCCAACCACATTGGACAAATCACCTCTGGCCCAGAAGAACTCTTAATGGTCTAAATATCTGAATCCCTGCCCTCTGTACCAACTCCTGAGTCATGCATTCATTTGTCCTATCTGTCTATCCCTACCCTCACTAGCATGTGGCACCAGAAGTAATCCAGATATTTCTACCCTCAGGGACCTGCTTTTTAATCTGCCCAACTCCCAATATTTACATTTTCCCTTTTCCTACCCATGTCATTTGTACCAATATGCACAACTTCAGCTGCTCGTCCACCCTCTTGAGAATGTTTTGCACTCACTCAGAGGCATCTGGGCCACGTGTCCAAGAATGCAACACACCATCCTAGAGTCTTGTTTGCAGCCACAAAATCTCCTTTCTGCCCGCTAACTAATAGGTCTTATATCACAAAGGCTGCCTGACTTTTCCCTTCCTGACTCTGCCTCAGAGCCAGGCTCGACACCACAGTCAGACCACTGCTGCTCTCCTCTGACCAGTCCTACCCAAAACTGTATCTAAAGAAGCCTATCTGTTGTGGATGGGAACAGCCCCACAGGATCCATGCACTCTCTGCCTACTCCCATTCTTAGTGGTCAATAGGCTTCCTTTCAAACAAAACCTGCCCTTTCACTCAACTCTCCTGCTGATTTTTCAAAAATGCTTTATCTCCTCTCAAAATGGCTGCTCGCTAACTCTTATTCTACTTTGAAGATAAAAGAAAAGAAAAATCACCCAGCTAAGCATAGCAGATGGAATTTTACTACGTCAGAAGGTTTAAAGTACCATTACTGAGACAAGCATTTTTTTCCTGGTAAATATAGCGTGGCTAGGAAGAAATGGAGAATTATAATAAGTGAAGTGATTACAGGAGTAAAGAAACTACAGTGTAACTACAGGCTTCTCAACAGCAACAATACTATTGTGTGCAATATTAATCAACAACAAAGACACTGTTCCAGAATTAATGCCATATTTCTTAATGTTTACATCGACTTGGCAAACTGGCAAAAATAATGAGAATAATTTCACAAAATGCACATTAGAATCATCTGGAGATATTTAACGTGTAATTCCATTTTATAGGAACATACCATTTTAGAATAGAATAGAATAGAATGCCTTTTTATTGTCACTATACACATGTACAATGAGATTAAAAGCTGCTCCTACTCAGTGCAAAAACAAAAAGGGGGGGGAATAAGGTGCACAGTTTCTGTGGCGCTATATACATATCTATAAAAGACAATGGATAAATAGAATGAATAAATAGGATTCCTATATCCAGTATGGGTTATTGCACATATTGGAAATTACAGTTACAGTACAAATTACAGTAGGTGGATAGATGAAAGTCCGGGGGTTAGGCTGTGAAGTCAGTGCATGTGTGAGTTCAGGGAGATAATGGATTTTGGAAATAAACTGTTCTTGAGTCTATTTGTCCTGTGCTGATGCACCTAGAGCGTCTCCCTGAGGGCAGCAGGTTGAACAGGCCAAATGCAGGATGGGAGCTGTCCTTGATAATGTTCTTCGCCCTGCTGAGGCAGCGGGAGGTGTAAATGTCCATCAGAGAGGGGAGAGGGCAGTCGATGATCTTCTGTGCTGCCCTAACTACCCTCTGAAGCCTCTCCCTGTCTGCCATGGTGCAGCTGCCGTACCATGCTGTAATTCTGTATGTCAACAGGCTCTCAATGGACGAGCGGTAGAAGGACAGCAGCAGGTTGGAGTCCAGGTTGTGCTTCCTGAGGACCCTCAGGAAGTGCAGCCGCTGCTGAGCCTTCTTGATGACCGCTGTGATGTTATCTGCCCAGGAGATGTCAGCGGAGAGAAACCGGAAGGTGTAGACCCTCTCCACACGCTCGCCGTTGATGTATATGGGAGCTAAGTCGGTGCTGTGCCTCCTAAAGTCGACAATGAGCTCTTTGGTTTTCTTGGTGTTCAGAGCCAGGTTGTTTTCTGAGCACCAGGCTGTCAACTTCAGGACTTCCTCTCTGTAGGCTGCCTCGTCTCCTCTTGAGATGAGTCAGACTACTGTAGTGTCGTCAGCAAACTTGACGATTTGGTTGTTGTTGTGGGTGTAGAGACAGTATATGAGTGGGCTTAGCACACTACAGTCGTGGGTGTAGAGACAATATAGGAGGGGGCTTAGCACACAGCCCTGTGGGGAGCCGGTACTCAACATGCGAGTGGAGGAGAGGTGGGGGCCAAGTCTCACTGTCTGGGGCCGGTTGGTGAGGAAGTCCTTTATCCAGGCACATGTGAGAGTGGGGAGGCCGAGAGTGACCAGTTTGTCATTGAGAATGTCCGAGATGATAGTATTGAAAGCTGAGCTGTAATCCACAAAGAGCATCCGGACGTAGCTCTGCCCCAGCTCCAGGTGGCTCAGCACAGAGTGGTGAGCTATGGCGATGGCGTCTTCTGTGGACCTATTTGGGCGATAGGCAAACTGGTGGGGGTCGAAGTCTGGAGGGAGATAGTCCTTGATGTGCTGGAGGACCAATCTCTCGAAGCACTTCGTGATTCACTTCGTGAAAGAGTGAGGGCCACAGGACGGTAATCGTTTAGGCTGGTGCTGGGGGACTTCTTCGGCACTGGGACGATTGTGGCTGATTTTAGGCAGGACGGGATAACTGCCTGGTCCTGGGAGAGATTGAAGATTCTGGTGAAGATGACGGTGAGCTGGTGGGCACATGCTTTGAGCACCTTACCAGGTACCTTACCTTTATTGTACCTTACCTATTTTATACCTTACCTTGTATAATGAGTCATGGTTAGTTAGTAATGTCAGTGATGGATCCAATTGGGAACAATTAATTACAGCATGATAGAGGCCGACAATGACAAAGATGATTTGTAAACAAGAGTGCCTCGCTCAAATGAGGCAAAATGCATAGGAAAAAGTAGTTAGCTGGCTGTGGCACTTAGAGAAATTAGATTTTAAGTAGAAAAGTAGAAAATCAATGGCAAATATTTTAAGATACTATTTTAAAGAATAAATTTCCGTGTAAATAGGCACAATCACTTACAAAAGATAAGAGTAATATTAGTTTTTGTTTTAAAGGAAGAGACCTGATTGGTTACCATAAAGATAAGGCCAGGGAGAATTTACGAGGTTGCTGTGGGTCAGCAAAGGAAGACAAAGATTAAGTATTTTAGACTAAATTAGAATTTATTTTAAACAAAATGCATCTTATCCCTAAGTACCAAGACAAGAAAGTAACAAAAATGAACATCAATGTCTCAGAATTAGAGAAGAATCGATGTTACTTGCAAGCGGAGCACCAAGGCAAAAACAGTAAATGCATAGGAAAAAGTAGTTAGCCTTAAATTTAAAAAAACCTTAAATAAAACGGGAACCGTTGAAAATGCTCAGCATGTCAAGCAGCAACTCTGGAGAAAGTAAAATGTGTAATTTCTGCGCTCAATTAACTTTGAAACAAATGCACCAGATCTTTCCATGTTTTAAATGGCAAAGATTATATTGAGCCACTTGTTCCCTACATCTCTTAGCTTCTGGAAAAGTAACTATATAATATATAATCTCACCCTACCCTTTTGCAAATTTTACTCATATGCCCTGACTTTCTCCAATTAAATAACATAACCTTTTAACATGCTGCTAACAAATCACCTCAGAATATATGCATCTAAAATATAGAACAGGAAAAAAAGGTTAGTGGTCCAAGATAATTCAAAATCCTTTCACTTCATCATGCTATGCATACATTTTAGCAAACTTTTATTTACGTCATGTCACACCAAACATCTCTTGTCACCTCAATCTCCATGCTTCATTGCAATTTGAAGAAAACAAGAAGCACTTGGGGCCCATTGAATAATAATTATTAATAGTTACATAAACATGTTATTGGAAAACAGCAAATAAGAATTTCCAACACAGCAAAATATACCAGTTCTTACTTCTACTCATGGACGAGTGTAAAATTTCAATTTTAACCTAACATGCGAACATAGCAAAAGGTCAAATGGAAGACATTACTTGCACTATAAAAACTGGGTAAACGGGCTAACCTAGGTCATTTTCCATGTTCTAATTTATAGTGGCACTACAGACACTTCAAAATTGATCAGCCAACCATCTCCGCAGTGCTTTTAAACTGGTGAATGGTTCACCCAAGGGCGAATGAAATTATTTTGGGGTGAATGAAACAAGAGGGACGAATGAGGGTGAATGACTTAATTTATTCAGATATTTATTTGATTTTTTCGATATTTAAAAAGCATTGCCATTAAAGTGGTTAGTAAGCTCTTATTGGTTTTAATGGCAGTGGAGCTGGAAATTTGATATGTTTATTTCTCGCTACCTATGGTTTTCTAATTTCAAAATAGCAGGATATTTCCCAAATTTACTGTAATATACCTTTTTAGGGAAGACCAGGCGAGCTAATCGGATCAGCAATTTATAAATGGCAACATTGGAGAATCGCCTTAGGCAACTGTTGAATATATATATATACACACACACACACACACACACACACACACACATACATATACATACTGGACCAAGCGGGACCCAATGGGTCCTGTTGTGGGGAGGGGGCGGCCTTCGGCGTCACACACACAAACCACCCCTCATACATACACACACTAACCTCCCCCCCCTTGATATTATATTAATATTATTCATCCGCTCCTTTTACCCCATCCCCCGCCCTATCCACTCACGCATAACCCCCAACTGTGCAGGCGTGGTTAGAGAGGGGGATGGAGAGGGACGGGGAGGGGGGTCGAGAGGGAGAGGGAGGGAGTAGAGATTGAGGGGTGGGGGGCGAGCGGCATCACAGGGGAGGGCTGGTTCCCCAACGCAATACTCCACCACTCACCCATTGGTCTCAATATTCACCACTCCCCAGAGGGGGGGGGGGGGGCAGAGAGGGAGCGGGAGGGCAGAGAGGAAGATTTTTGACATCATGGCATAAATCTCTATCGGAATATGTAAAGATTTCACCATAAGCGCATCGTGTTTGAGGAGATCTGAAATGCACACGAACATCAGACAAATAAATACGCATCCAAGAACAGTTTTATAAGTATAGATATATTTACTGTACTTCAATCTACCAGCACTTATTTGCATCAAGCAACATGAATTCTAGCTATATTAAGGAGATTTGAGCCCTGTCTTTAGACAATTTAAAGTTATATTGTGCCATTTTTTTGTAGTGATATTCTGCATTTTCTATTCTAGCGACTTCAGTATTTTGTGAGTTTGATTTGGTAACCCTGGTTACACCACCACTGCTGCAGATATGGCCAGGGTAGCACAGGATCAGCACGTGGGTCAGTGTGTTCAAACATTAGGGTCAGTATATCCGGTATATCAGTTATGGCTACAAAATCCACATGCATTATTTAAAAAAATTATTAAAATATTTGCTCTGTTAACTGATTGCTGGCATTTTCAGTTTCAAATTTTGATTTCTAAGTACTTCTAATAGCATCACCTTTTTCGGGTGGTTGATCATTAAAAAACTGCATGTAATTTATTTCATATTACCTATGCATTTGTCTGATCGCAACATGCATACAAGCTGTCCTTATCATTTTTGAAGATTTGTTTAATAGTACTACTGTATTTCCCGGGAAAGACAACGCTATTTTTTACCCTAAAATGAGGCCCGAAAATGTACCTGCGAAAATGAGGCCGAAGGTTAGGTTGTTAGCCAAGATGGACTTGGAGCGGAGTTGGCCGAGCAATGCAAATCTCGTAGAGACTGCTCCGCGGAACCTGCCACGCCTTCAACCCTGGAACTGTGCGAAGTGGGAAGCCGCTGTAAAAGGACAGCGTCGCTGGGGTGAGGAGAAAGAGTTCCTTTCCAGAGCGTATGGGGAGTCTGGCCCGGGTCAGCATGGCCTGGGCTGCACAAACTACCAAACCTGGCTGGGACGCCAGCGGTAAAGTTGCGGTGTGGGCAGGAGCATTGAGAAGCAGGGGTCGGGGATCATGCCAGCAAATTACGTGCCGGGTACGGAGCCACCGCATTGTGGCCGGGACCGGACAGCGGAACCGGCCACCACCTCAGTGCTTTCTGCCGACCCGCCTGCCAGCCAGCCATGGTGTCCTTCGGCACAGGCGCAACCGGTGGTTGGCGGGTACCTACTGGGTGGAAGACTGGCTGCTCCGTCCCGGGCTCTCTCTCTCTCTCTCTCTCCCCCATTATGTGATCTCCCCGAGCCAGGAAGTCCCCGTCCCTCAGACCTGAACCGCACAGCGCAATGTGGGACAGGCGAAGATGGAGACTCCCCAGTCCTCATTGCCTCCTTGAAGGGGTTTCACGTCTTCCTTTCCACTGACCAAACCTAACCCTTGATCCTGCCCCGCCAGCCTTTTCTCAAAATTTAGAAACTCAAATGGGGGTGCGTCTTCGACGAAGGTGCGTCTTCAACACCGGGAAATATGGTACACATTCGAATTTTCTGGCTTTTTTTTCTTTGTTTGCAGATTAAGACACTATGTCTTTGTTGAAGTACCTTAAGAAAGAGGAAAGATCTACAGGAAGAGTATGCTGAAGGAAGTAGTTCATTTCTGAAAGAAAGTGAAACGACAGCATTCAAGAGGAGGTATGTTCAGGGGACAAGTCACTTGTGAAGGACGAACTTAAAAATGCAGTTATGTATGTTGCAGATGATGACTATTAATGATACGGGCAAGGAAAAAAAATAATCTCAAGAGGAAATACCAGGACCATTTACTCAAAGTACTCTCTCCTCAAAACTCAAGAAAAGAAAGATGAACGACACTGCGACTAAAAAACCTCTTCTTCTTGCCTCTCTTCAAATAGTACATGTGCTCATGAAAGAAAAAAATGTCGAGCATTATCTCTTTTGCTTGCCAGTCGGAGAGCAAACTACAGGTGAATTTATTTTCACCAAGCTTGACGAATTCATGGAAAATTAAAATTTATCTTGGAGCAAATGTGTTGCTGTGACTACAGACGGTGCTGCAGTCATGATGGGGAAACATAAAGGAGCCACCGCTTGCATCAAAGAAAAGTCCCAGAATTGCACCTTTTTACTTTATTATATCGGGAAGCACTGGTTGCCAAGAAATGAGCCGCGCCATGCAGTTACGGGCTATGGGTGAGTGGTGGAATATTCTACACCCCTCCCCCCCGCAACCCCCCAGGCCCCTCTGCCAGCCCCCCCCCCCCCACCCTCACACCAGCCCCCCCTCCCCCCACAACCGCCCCTGCCCCATCCCTCCACACCCCTCCCCCCCACCCACACTGAAATAGTTTAAGAAGCACTGTCTTATGAGCCTGTCCCACTTAGGTGATTTTTTAGGCAACTACAGGCGACTAGTTTATCGCCACATGTTCGTCAGTCGACGCCGGGAGTAGTCTCCTCAGTTGAGCAAAAAGTCGTCGCATCTTTCTGGTCGCCGCTAAATATTCAACACGTGGAAACATTTTCGGCAACAGTGGGTTTGATGCCAATGTGCACAGCTCGACTTCTACTGACGTAGGTGCTGTCATAGATTGTCGCCAGGATGACGTCGGCTGTTGCCGGTTTTTCGGCGACCTTCTACGACTATGACAGTCACCGCAGTTGCCTAAAAAAAGGCAAGTGGGACAGGCCCATTAAAGCAACAAACTGAAATTGCAATGGCACCATTGTACCACATGATGTCAGCAAATACACATTCATTCAGCAGTGTAATTTGAATTACCGTATTTTTATTTATCCAAAAAATGGGCATAGACTTAATTCTCATCAGCAGTTACCAGCCTGGTGGAGGAAATAAAAATATTCACACCAAAGATATGTGGGTCTGGAGGTTAATTGGCCTCTGTAAATTGCAGCTAATGTGTAGGGAATGGATGCTAAAGTAGGATAACATAGAACTGATGTGAACAGGTGATCGATGATCAGCGAGGATTCTGTGGGGCATAGAGCCTATGTAAATACCTGAAACATTCCATCCCAGGAAACATTCTGGTGAATCTTTCTCCTTTAATATGTACATTAAAGTATGGACATACATTTGCAGAGTAAAATTACACTTTCAAAGGTTTAATTATCTGACAAAGTAAAGCAGATCCCATTTTAAAATACAATGAGCCTGCAACAATAGTATTAAAGGTAGCTGACTAGACACCATGGAATTAATTGTAAAAGATATCCAAAGATCAAATGTATTAAAAAATATAGATAGATGGCTTGATGCACAATATCAAGTTTCACTAGCAAAAAAAAGACGCCATCTAAAGTCCTTTAAAGCAGTGAGTTCAGGGGAAATGCAACAACAGATACGTGCACTTTAGTTCAATGAATGAGCTAAACCATGAATACCTGGAAAACAGCTGATGAACGATGATGATTGGAGATGACAACAGAATGGAGCATCATTGGCTATGATGACAGAAGCCAGCTGCAACATCACAGTACTATTCAATTATAATTATGCATGGCAAGTACCAGGGCAGTGGAGTTGGAGTCGGAGTAATTCTGGTGCTGCTGGAGTCGGAGTCAGTAAAAAAGTCTCGACTCCGACTCTGACCTCAATATATATTTCAGAGACTACGTAAATCTCCACTTTATCCACTGATTTGGCCTCCACCGCCATCTGTTGCAAAGAATTCCACAGATTCACCACGCTCTGACCAAAGAAATTCCACCTCATCTCATTCCTAACAGAACATCCTTTAATTCTGAGGCTATGACTCTAATTCTAGTCCTAGACTCTCCCATAAGTAGTAGCAGACTTAGGCCATTTGGCCCATCTACTCTACACCACCATTCAATCATGACTGATCTATTTCTCCCTCCTAACCCCATTCTCCTGACTTCTCCCCATTACTCCTGACACTGTACCAACCAATTTTACTTCAGCACCATCTGCAAATTTGCTAATCATGCCGTATATGTTCTCAAGATGAATATGGTAATAAAGCTAAACTGAACAGAATCATGCCATGCTGACCATATGCCTCGGTCCATATGACAATAAACTAAACTCTCGCCAGAAAAATAAATAAGTTCAGCAAGCATTAAGAAATCGCAGCGAATTGTGAACACAGCCCAGACCAACACACAAACCAACCTCCCTTCCATTGACTCCATTTATGCCTCACGCTGCCTTGGCAAGGCCAGCAGCATAATCAAGGACGAGTCTCACCCTGGCCGCTCCCTCTTCTCCCCTCTCCCATTAGGCAAAAAGTACAGAAGTGTGAAAATGCACACCTCTAGATTCAGGGACAGTTTCTTCCCAGCTGTTATAAGGCAACTGAATCATCCTACCACAACCAGAGAGCAGTGCTGAATTACTATCTACCACTTTGGTGACCCTCGGACTATCCTTGATCGGACTTTGCTGGCATTACCTTGCACTAAACGTTATCCCCTTATCATGTATCAGTACACTGTAAATGGCTCGATTGTAATTATGTATTGTCTTTCCGCTGACTGGTTAGCAACCAACAAAATCTTTTCACTGTACCTCGGCACACGTGACAATAAACTAAACTGGACTGAAACTGAAGATAGACACAAAATGCTGGAGGACCTCAGCAGGGCAGGCAGCATCTCTGGTAAGAAAGGAGTCTGAAGAAGGGTCTCAACCCCAAATGTCACCCATTCCTTCCATCCAGAGATGCTGTCCCGCTGAGTTACTCCAGCATTTTGTGTCTATCTTCGGTTTAAACCAGCATCTGCAATTCCTTGCTACACATAAATTGAAACTGAACTACTGGAAACTTTACAAATCCCAGCTTGTTCAGTAAGGACGTTCGGGGGAAGAAGCGTCCAGCCTTACCCTTTCACCCTTACATAACGCTGAGCCTCAGCAGTGAAATCTGCACCCTGTTAGTTAGCGGTGGTTTATAAATGCCATTGACACCATCGCCACCCATAACCCCACAAATGATGACATCTTTAAAATATGCCCAACCTCTGCTAACTAATTTCACACATTGCCATGCCGATAAAACCCTGTTTCTGCAAAGCAGCTACAGAGAGAGAGAGAGAGAGAGAGAGAGAGAGAGAGAGAGAGAGAGAGAGAGAGAGAGAGAGAGAGAGAGAGAGAGAGAGAGAGAGAGAGAGAGAGAGAGAGAGAGAGAGAGAGAGAGAGAGAGAGAGAGAGAGAGAGAGAGAGAGAGAGAGAGAGAGAGAGAGAGAGAGAGAGAGAGAGAGAGAACGAACTTCAGCACATATAATCATATAATAAGGCTCGGTAAGGTGCTGGTAAGGCTTCATTTGGGAGTATTGTGAGTGATTTTGGGCACTATATCCGAGGAAGAATGTGCTGGCTCTGGAGAGGGTCCAGGAATTAGTATGTTGATCTATGATGTGTGTTTTTCGGCACAGGGCCTGTACTCGCTGGAGTTTATAACAATGAGGGGGGACCTCATTGAAACATACAGAATAGTGAAAGGTTTGGATAGAGTGGATGTGGAGAGGATGTTTCCACTAGTGGGAGAGTCTGGGACTAGAGGTCATAGCCTCAGAATTAAAATACATTCTTTAAGGAAGGTGATGAGGTAGAATGTCTTTAGAGGGTGGTATTTATTGCCACAGAAGGCTGTGGAGGCCAAGTCAGTGAATATTTTTAAGAGATATATTCTTGATTAGTACGGTGTCAAGGGTTATGGGGAAAAGGCAGGAGAATGGGGTTTGGAAGGAGAGAGATCAGCCATGATTAAATGGCTGAGTAGACATGATGGGCCGAATGGCCCAATTATATTCCTTTCACATATATATTGATGCATACAAATGTAAATATCATAGTTATTATAGAACAGAATATAGCATATTGTTGTAGAATATAGCCTTTGTTATGGAATATAATAGAGCACAGAACAGTCCAGCACAGGAACGGGCCCTTCGGCTCACAATGTCCATGTTGAATATGATGCAAATAACATCCAATTTCTTCATTTTATTCAATGATTTTTCTTAGAGTCATAAAGCATGGAAAGAGGCCCTTCGGCCCACCGTGCCCACCCTTTCCAGCTTGACAACATTTTTCCTATAATACGTGGACCAAAACTGAATATAATACTCTATACTCAATGCTCTGACTGATGAAGGTCAATGTACCAAAAGCCTTCTTGACCACCCTGTCTACCTGTGGGACTTTCAGCCACAAATAAACTAGTGGGGTACTGCAATGAAAAGTGTTGTACAGGTTACACCAGACTGATTCCTGGGATGTCAGGACTCAAAAAAGGCAAATCCCCCACACCCACAGCAGGCATCTCCCCCACATGCAACTTTTAGGCCAATTACCCACAATAATATTTGGTGGACAAGAGACTGGGCATCTACCCGATCTTTTCCTCTCATGATTTTACTCATCACCCCTGCACTTCAAGGAATAGAGTCCTAGCCTACACAACCTCTCCCTATAGTTCAGATTCTCTAGACCTGGCAACATCGTCGTAAATCTTCTTTGTGCACTTTCCAGCTTGATGACATTTTTCCTATGACACTCTAAATGTGGCCTCACCAACGTCTTATACAACTGCAACATGACCTCCCAACTTCTATACAATATTCTGACTGATAAAGGCCAATGTGCCAAAAGCCGTTTTGACCACCTTATCTACCTGTGATGCCACTTTAAACGAACTATGTTCCTGTATTCCTAGATCCCTCTGCTCTACAACATTACCCAGGAGCCTACCATTTACTGTGTAGGCCCTGCCCATGTTAGACTTCCCCAAATGCAACACCTCACATTTCCCTGTATTAAATTCCATCAACCATTCCTTAGCCCACCTGACCAATCAATCCATGATCTTGCAGCAATTTTTCACAATAATCTTCACTATCTGCAAAACGATCCACTTTTGTATATCAGCAAACTTGCTAATCTTGCCCTGTATGTTCTCATCCAAATCATTGATGTAGATGACAACAGTAATGGGCCCAGCACCGAACCCCGAGGCACACCACAAATAACAGGCCTCCAGTACGAGAAGCAAACTTCCACCCTCTGCTTCCGTCCTGGAAGCCCATTTCCTATCCATTCAGCTATCTTTCCTTGGATGTCATATGAACTGACCGTGGAACAATTACATTTTTACAGTGCAGATTTACAGGCCTATTAACCCAATGTACATAGATACCATGCAATAAACAAAAAATCAATAAATAACACCAATACTACTGCATAAAAGCCCTACAAGTGGATAAAATGTTGAGGGGAATAGATAGAGAGAATAGTGTGGATGGGGCATAGAAACATAGAAAATAGGTGCAGGACGCCATTTGGCCCTTCAAGCCAACACCGCCATTCATTGTGATCATGGCTGATCATCCACAATCAGTAACCCGTGCCTGCCTCCCCATACCCCTCGATTCCGCTAACCCAAAGAGCTCTATTTAACTCTCTTTCAAATTCATCCAGTGAATTGACTTCCACTTCTGTGGCAGAGAATTCCACAAATACACAATTCTGGGTGAAAAGGTTTTTTTCTAATCACAGTTTTATATGGTCTCCCCTTTATTCCTAGACTGTGGCCCCATGTTCTGGACTCTCCCAACATTCGGAACATTTTTCTTACATCTAGCTTGCCCAGTCCTTTTATAATTTTATATGTTTCAATTGCGGCCTCTAAAGTCCTACAGAGCTGCATCACGACTTCCTGACACTTATATTTAATGCCCTTCCTTACCTCTGGCCTAGTGACCGAGCAAGTATGAGGTGCTGCACTTTGGGAGGTTGAATGAAAACATAGATACATCGAAAATAGGTGCAGGCAGAGGCCATTCGGCCTTTCGAGCCACCACCGCCATTCATTGTCATCGTGGCTGATCATCCACAATCAGTAACCCGTGTCTGCCTTCTCACCATATCCCATGATTCCGCTAGCCCCAAGAGCTCTATCTAACGCTCTTTTAAATTCATCCAGTGAATTAGCCTCCTGTGGCAGAGAATTCCACAAATTCACAACTCTCTGGGTAAAAAAGTTTTTTTCTCATCTCAGTTTTAAATGGACTTTATTCTTAGACTGTGGCCCCTGGTTCTGGACTCTCCAAACACTATGAATATTTTTCTTGCATCTAGCTTGTCAAATCCTTTTATAATTTTATGTGTTTCTATAAGATCCCCTCTCATCCTAAATTTCAGTGAACACAAACCCAGTCTTTCCAATCTTTCCTCTTATGACAGTCCCGCCATCCCAGTGATTAACCTCATGAACTTACGCTGCACTGCCTCAATGGCAAGGATATACTTCCTAAAATTAAGAGACCAAAACTGCACACAATATTCCAGGTGCGGTCTCACCAGGGCCCTGTACAACTGCAGAAGGATCTCTTTACTCCTGTACTCAAATCCTCTCGTTATGAAAGGCCAACATGCCATCAGCTTTCTTCACTGCCTGCTGTCCCAGTAGGTTTACTTTCAGTGACTGGGGTACAAGGACACCCAGGTCTCATTGCACTTCCCTTTTTCCTAATCTGACACCATTGAGATAATTGTCTGCCTCCTTGTTCTTGCCCACCATAGTGGATAACCTCACATTTATCTACATTATACTGCATCTGCCATGCATCTGCCCAGTCACTCAACCTGTCCAAGTTACCCTACAAACTTCTAGCATTCTCTTCACAGTTCACACTGCCACCAAGTGTTGAGTCATCTCCAAATTTGCTAGTGTTACTTTTAATATCATCTAGATCATTATCATATATTGTAAATAGTTGAGGCCTCAGCACCGAGCCCTGCGGCACTCCACTTGCCAGTACCTGCCATTCTACAAGGGACCCGTTTATTCCTACTCTTTGTTTCCTGTCTGGCAACCAATTCTCTATCAAGTCAAAGTCAAAGTCAAAGTCAAAGTCAAAAGAGTTTATTGTCATGTGTCCCTGACAGGACACTGAAATTCTTTCTTTGCATAGCACAACAGAACATAGTAGGCATTGACTACAGTTATATACTTAAATACACACAATAATTAATAAATTAATAAAGTGCAAATAACAGATGGAGGGGTATTAATGTTCAGAGTTTTGTCCGAGCCAGGTTTAATAGCCTGATGGCTCTGGGGATGTAGCTATTCCTGAACCGGGTTGTTGCAGTTCTCAGGCTCCTGTACCTTCTACCCAAAGGTAGCAGGGAGATGAGTGTGTGGCCAGGGTGGTGTGGGTCCTTGATGATGCTGCCAGCCTTTTTGAGGCAGCGACTGTGGTAGATTCCCTCGATGGAAGGAAGGTCAGAGCCGATGATGGACTGGGCAGTGTTTACTACTTTTTGTAGTCTTTTCCTCTCCAGGGCACTCAAGTTGCCGAACCAAGCCACGATGCAACCAGTCAGCAAGCTCTCTACTGTGCACCTGTAGAAGTTAGAGAGAGTCCTCCTTGACAGACCGACTCTCCATAATCTTCTCAGGAAGTAGAGGTGCTGATGAGCTTCCTTAATAATTGCATCTGTGTTCTCGGACCAGGAAAGATCTTCACAGATGTGCACGCCCAGGAATTTGAAGCTCTTGACCCTTTCAACCATCGACCCGTTGATATAAACAGGACTGTGGGTCCCCATCCTACTCCTTCCAAAGTCCACAATCAGTTCCTTGGTTTTGCTGGTGTTGAGAGCCAGGTTATTGTGCTGGCACCATATGGACAGTCACTCGATCTCTCTTCTGTACTCCGACACATCCCCATCAGTGATACGTCCCACAACAGTGGTGTCGTCAGCGAACTTGATGATGGAGTTCGCACTGTGACCAGCTACGCGGTCATGAGTATAGAGTGAGTACAGCAGGGGGCTGAGCACGCAGCTTGAGGTGCTCCCGTGCTGATTGTTATTCAGTCTGACACATTTCCACCAATAGGAACTACTCTGTGGTGTGTGAATGAGGAAGTCGAGGATCCAATTGCAGAGAGATGCGCAGAGACCCAGTTCTGCAAGTTTGGTAACCAGCTTGGTGGGGACGATTGTGTTAAATGCCGAGCTGTAGTCAATGAATAACAGCCTGACATATGAGTTTTTGTTGTCCAAGTGGTCCAGAGCTGAGTGGAGGGCTAGCGAGATCGCGTCCACAGTTGATCTGTTGTGGCAGTAAGCGAACTGCAGTGGGTCCAGGTTTTTGTCAAGGTAGGAGTTGATTGGCGCCATGATCAACCTCTCAAAGCACTTCATCACCACAGGCGTTAGTGCCACAGGTCGATAGTCATTGAGGCACGTCACCTTGCTCTTCTTGGGCACCGGTATTATTGATGCCCTTTTGTGGCAGGTGGGAACCTCAGACCTCAGAAGTGACAGGTTGAAAATCAATGTCAATGTCAATACCCTACCCGCAATACCATGTGCTCTAATTTTGCCCACTAATCTCCTGCGTGGGTCCTTATCAAAGGTTTCCTGAAAGTCCAGATACACTACATCCACTGGCTCTCCTTCATCCATTTAAATTGTCACATCCTCAAAACATTCCCGAAGATTAGTCAAGCAGGATTTCCCCTTCATAAATTCATGCTGACTTGGACCAATCCCTACACTGCTATCCAAATGTGTCATTATTACTTCTTTAATAATTGACTTCAGCATCTTCCCCACCACCGATGTCAGGCTAACTGGTCTATAATTCCCTGTCATCCCTGCTCATGAATGAATGAATAAGTTCATTGGCCAAGTATTCACATACAATGAATTTGCCTTGGTGTTCCACCTGCAAGTGACAACATGACATACGGTGATAGTTAGGAATGACACATAAAACATTAATAATAAAACATTATCGATTAAACCTGTGAATTACATAAAATACCAGAGCAAAAAGAGGCTACAGATTTTTGGTTATTGAGTTGAGCTACTGCTCGTGGAAAAAAAAGCCGTTTTTATGTCCGGCTATGGCAGCTTTGACAGTCCAGAGTCGCCTTCCATAGGGTAGTGATTCAAAGAGTTTGTGGCCAGGGTGAGAGGGGTCAGAGATTATCTTACCCGCTCGCTTCCTGGCCCTTGCAGTGTACAGTTTGTCAATGGACGGAAGGTTGTAGCAAATAACCTTCTCAGCTGATCGGACGATTCGCTACAGCCTCTGGATTTCGTGCTTGGTGGCTGAACCAAACCAGACCATGATGGAGATGGTGAGGGCAGATTCTACGATGGTCGTATAGAATTGGACCATCATTGCCTGTGGCTGATTGTACTTCCTCAGCTGCCGCAGGAAGTACATCCTCTAATGTGCCTTTTTGACTGGTCGATGGTGGCCCCCCCATTTAAGGTCATTGGAGATGATGGTTCCCAGGAATTTAAAAGACTCCACAGATGTGACTGTGGTGTTGTTGATGGTGAGTGGGGTGAGGGAAGAGGGAGCTCTCCTAAAGTCTACAATCAATTCCACTGTCTTAAGAGCATTGAGCTCCAGGTTGTTGCAATGGCACCTGGATGCCAGCTGTGCTTCTTCCTGTCTATGATAGTATCAGCCATACCACCTACTCAGGTCAGCGTGGAGAGACTGTTCTCTGCACGATAAATAATTAAATCAGATTTTAGGGCCTCAATGAAAGAGGATATGGCAGAAGCAATTCTGTTCCTAAGGACAAGCTATGAATAGAATTTAGGTATGTACCTTTATAGCAAACTTAACTACCTATGCGTTTACTTTTAATTTCTATTGCACTTGAGAATGTTTTTATAATTTTTATTTAATTCAATGGAATTTTAATTTTGTTATAGTCCTTTCATTAATTTATTTTTCTTTTAGCATAATGAAAAGGTTTTTTTTTCCCATAAACAATTAAAAAAAAGCCACAATAGCATAGTTACAACCATTAGACTCAAAACTTTAAACACATGGGTTTAAAAGGTAGCCTGATGAGTCATGTGGTTCTTATGAAATGCCATCTTGTGTAATGTCATCATAACAGATTTAGAATTAATATACCTAGGGGTCAGGGTCAGAGCCTGATACACAAGAAATGCAGCAGCCGGAGTCAGTCGGGTGTTTTGGGTATTGACCACAGCCTTGCCAAGTACAAGAATATGGGAAAGCAGGTATAGTATTTTCTTAATCAGAGAGCTGATGGGAAAGCACACATCAAGTTTACAGAAATGATTCACTTCAAAAGTTGATTCATAACTGTCCCCAATACGGTGGTTATAATGGCATGGTCAGTTATAAGAAGGGCTTACTGTACTTTGAGTCGAAACACAAAAAATCAAAATATTTTAAATTCTATATGCTGTGTTTAATATTGAACAACATTTTAACATCCTATAATCTGACTTTTATTGTAAATATTGATCTTTTAAATTATATATTATGATTTTTGTGCGGTTTCTAGCTTAATCGACGTGGACATCTGTAAAATCAGAATCCATTTGTTACTTGGGAATGGCTTAAGAGTACAATACACACATTGATAAATCACCAAAACATTTTGATACAAATATACCAAATTATTCTTGGTTTTCATGCTTTGTTCTCTTCCTTAACATTAATAAGGGGCATCGAGTGTTTTTAAGTCATCAGCAGAAAGTGTAAAGCATTTCAAATTATTGTTCACAATGTACAACTTTATAGCTCCTTGTGGAATAATAATTGACTCGTTCACATTCTTATTTATTTTTTCTTCCCAAATGTTACTCTCATTTTTGCATATAAACTGAATCCTTATATTTCATTTATTGCAGCTGAATCTTCAAGTATCAATTTGCATGCCAAGTATGAAATTATATTAGTACTAAACAGAAGCATGAACAATTGAAAGCAAAATTTTAGTAAACATATCTTATACATTAAATAGTTTTATTCATATCTCACTCACAAGTATCATCTATATAACTAAGAGTCTCATCTTGATCACTTCCTGACTGCACTGTATATTGATTTTAGAAAAAAACGCTACCCTATATCACTATGATTTTTGGCCATCTTACTCAGTCCTCCTCCCCTGAGGCAGCCCCGAGGATTTTTCTGATCGATGAAAAAAAGAAAAGTTATGAGTGTTTAAAAAATCCTGAGATCAGCTGATTGGTCCTCTCATCTGTCAATCACCATGATGAAGATAACACCCCTTCCTGGGTAGGGGGGCAGGACTATAAAACCCCGGATCCTGGACGCGAGTCAGTCACTCTGGAAGATCGTGAGGCAGAGGCCACGATCACAAAGCACAACCTTATAGCTCCTTGTGGAATGGAATAATTGACTCGTTCACATTCATAATTATTTTTTCTTCCCAAATGTTACTCTCATTTTTGCATATAAACTGAATCCTTGTGTTTCATTTATTTCAACTGAATCTTCAAGTAAAAATTTACACGCCAAGTATGAAATCATGTTGGTACAAAACAGAAGCATGAACAATTGAAAGCAACATTTTAGTGAACCTAATATCTTATACATTAAATAGTTTTATTCATAGCTGTCACAAGTATCATCTATATAACTAAAAGTCATATCTTGACCGTCTGAATAAGGCTTTCAACCCGAAACGTTGCCTATTTCCTTCGCTACATAGATGCTGCCTCATCCGCTGCGTTTCTCTAGTATTTTTGTCTACATTCGATTTTACAGCATCTGCAGTTCCTTCTTAAACATACTTACAATAAATGATTTGTTATGAAAATAAATGCAAATGAAAATGCAATGAGCTGTTTGGCTTGCCCTGTGCTTGAAACTGCAATGGAAATGGAAATGAAATGAAAATGCAATGAGCTGTTTGGCCTGCCCTGTGCTTGAAATTGCAATGGAAATGGAATGAAAAGAAAACACAATGATCTGTTTGGCCTCCCCTGTGTTTGAATATTCATTGGAAATGGAAATGAAAAGAAAATGCATTGAGCTATTTGGCCTGCCCTGTGTTTGAAACTGCAAAGGAAACAGCATCTGCAGTTCCTTCTTAAACATACTTACAATAAATGATTTGTTATGAAAATAAATGCAAATGAAAATGCAATGAGCTGTTTGGCTTGCCCTGTGCTTGAAACTGCAATGGAAATGGAAATTGGAAATGAAATGGAAATGAAATGAAAATGCAATGAGCTGTTTGGCCTGCCCTGTGCTTGAAATTGGAAATGGAAATGAAATGAAGTGAAAATTAAATGAGTTGTTTGCCTGCCCTGTGCTTGAAATTAGAAATGGGTTGTTTGGCCGGCCCTGTGCATGAAATTGAAAAATAAATTAAATGACTTGTTTGGCCTGTCTGAATCACTAATTCTGACCCACATTAGCTGAGAAACCAGTCCCTTTTGCCCAAAATGCCCCTAAGAGGAGCATTTTGGTCCAAAAGGCCCGTGCCAGGCCAGAAAAAGTCCAGAAAAAGTGCCTTTCACTGAGATTTCACTCAGATTTATTTTTTAAGAGCCCATTCGGCCCATCAGGCCTGTACTAGCCCAGGAGGAGTCCCTTCAGCCCATCAGGAAGTATCCCCCTGCAAGTATTAAACCTCACCCCAGTATATTTTTCCCTTCCTTCATTGGCTCCCTGTAGGAGGATAGACTTTCCTCCTTCATTGCTGTGATCTGCAGAAAAATATGAAAAATGTCTAAATGTTATTATCCACTCTCTCCCCCTTCTCTCTCACACAGAGTCTCTCACCTGTTTTGGGCAGAATTTCTGGCAGTTTCTGAGCTGCCAGCCCACCAGGCCCGAGTGACTGAGCTGCCAGCCCACCAGGCCCGAGTGACTGAGCTGCCAGCCCACCAGGCCCAAGTGACAGAGCTGCCAGCCCACCTGGCCTGAGTGACTGAGCTGCCAGCCCACCTGGCCTGAGTGACTGAGCTGCCAGCCCAAGAATCCATTTGGACCACAAGGGTCATACTAGCTCTCTGAAAACCAGTCCCTTTGGCCCACAACACCCATACCAGTGCTCCAGAAAGCGCCCCCCCCCCCACCCCATTGGCCAGCAATATTGGAATTGGTGGAGAGGTGGAATATTGCGTTGGGGGACCAGCCCTCCCGTGTGAACATGGGACCCAACAGGTCCCACATAGTCTAGTATTTTTAAAAAAAATAAGTTTTCCATCTATGACATTAAGTAGCTGGAACTTTCAAAGTGTTAATTCCCTGGCAAAGCACCAACTTGTGCAGGCAGTTACAAGTTCCTACAGAAATGCAGACCAGACACACACAACGATGCAGATGGAATTTAAGTTTCTAATTTTGCCATCTTTCAGCAGAAACTCTTTAGGTAATTTGATTCTCTATGCAACATGATTTGCTCAGTTGATAGTGCATCTGACCTATTTTAACTTATTACCATCGCTTACTCATGTTTGAGTAGTTAAAAACAAGGGTACAAAGCTGATTCTAGGACTGCAAGAGAATGATAGGTACTCTTTGAGCCCTCACAGCCAAAGATGACTCAGAATCACATTAGCACAATGCTTATTTGTGCTAACAATCTAGAATCCACGCAAGAGCTCTGGAGACACAAGTTCAAACCATACTGTGGCATGAGAGGAATTTGCATTCAGTTAAAAAAATAAAATTGGAATAAAATTAGAAATGGTCACCATGATGCTACCAGATAATCATAAAGTCCCTAATGGTTCACAGATAGTCCCTAAAATCCCTAATGGTCCCTTAATGCCTCCACTAATTATATTGAGGAGATCCGGAAGTGGCGGCGCTGCCAGGCAGCTGCGGCTCACCTGCAATCCTTCTGTTTTTTTCTTTTCTTTTTGTCTTCTTGTGTCTGTTTTAGTTAGAATTTTGGCTGTGTATGTGAGGGTGGGAGAAACAGGTTTTAGTCTCTCCCTTCGGGGGGGGTGCGACTTGTCTTGTTGTGTCCCCCGTCACCGTCTCCGTCTGTGCTGAGGCCTAATGGCGGAGCTGGTGGCCTCGGAGCTGTGGCGGCGTTTCAGCGTTCCAGCAGCGGCCCAGCTTCAGACCTGCGGTGCTCCAGCGGCGACCCGGCTTCAGAGCTTCGGTACTCCAGCGGCGACCCGGCTTCAGAGCTGCGGTGCTCCAGCGGTGGCGTTCCAGCAGCGACCCGGCTCCAGAGCTGCGATGCTCCAGCGGCGTTCCAGCGGCGAACCGGCTTCAGAGCTGCGGTGCTCCAGCGGTGGCGTTCCAGCGGCGACCCGGCTTCAGTGCTGTGGTGCCCCAGCGGCGGACCCTACTTCAGAGCTGTGGCGGTGTTCCAGCGTTGGCGCAGAGGGAGAACAAGGAGGGAAGACAAAGACTTTAAGACTTTTGCCTTCCACCACAGTGAAGAGGTGCCTGGTGAACTCATTGTGGTGGATGTTAAATATGTGTTTATTGTGTGTTTTGTTTTTTATTATATGTTATAACTGCAAGGTAACGAAATTTCGCTCAGACCGAAAGGTCTGAATGACAATAAAGGATACTTTACTTTATTTAAGATCTTAATATCAATCCCCAGAGTGGGTATCCCTATGCTAATCTTTGTGATAAACAAAGCCATCAGGTCGTGGATGTTATTCAACAATATGCACCATGAGTTTACAATTGTCATTCAGTGCCACTACTTTGGGTATACCCTAAATGTGTATTAATAATTATAAACCTACTTGCAACATGAAGTCATTATGCACTCTGAACTATTCTCTGGAGTTCACCAAATCTTGATTACTGGAATATCAGTGTTTATGTGAAAGATTAGGCAGATGAAAAGAAATAGCAAAATACAACAAAAAGAACCTCCTTATCGTAACAAGGAACTGAAGATACTGGTTTATACCAAAAATAGTTACAAAATACTGGAGGAGTAATTCAGCAGGTCAGGCAGCGTGCCTGGAGAACATTGATGGATGATGTTTTGGGTCGGAACCCTTAATCAGAACCCCCTTATTTGGCTGCAATCAGTTGGCTAATTTGATTCATTTGATTGCAGATGAATAATCAATTAAAGGTTTTCAATTAAAACTAAGTGGCACAACAAAAATTGCCAATTTTTATATTTAAATTTGGAAAGATTTCAAAATGTGTATTCTTGCTTCTTCAGTTAGACAATATTACTCCTTTCATATGCTCATCTTTCAATTTAGTATAATTGCACAGACAAATATTAATAGTAAACAGACGAACAGTAATTTCCTCATGACAAACATTGGGGGCTATTCAGTCCATCAAGTCAATGTCAGCTCATAGAGAAATCAAGTGGGCTGCTTCGTCCTGGGATGCGTCAAATCCCTTAAGAGTTGACAGAGCTGCAAGGGAAGAGTATTCAATCACTCTCCTGACTTGCATCCTGTACACGGTTAGAGTAGTTTGGGGATGTTAAGCACCACAGGAAACTAGCTGTAGGCTTGCTTTTGTATCCACAGTATTAATGTTGCTGCTCCAGTAGAGCTGTTATAGTCAATGGTGCTCCCCTAAGATGTTGGCACTGAGGGAATATCACAGGGCCAATGTTATTGAACGCCGAGCAAATGGTTGAATTATCTCCTGTCGGACATGGTCATTGGGTTTTGTGGCATGAGTGTCACTGGCCATTTATCAGCTCATAGCTAAATGTTGTCGTGATCTTGCTTCAAACATAGGCGATTCATTTGCAGAGTAGCAGCAAATGAAAACGAACATCGGCAAAAATTCTCACTTTTGATCTTTGATCAAGAAACAACTGAAGATGTTTTGGTCTTGGAGCTCCTCCAGTGATATCTTGGGGCTAGAATGATTTATCTCCAGCTACTACAGCCTGTTCCTTTCTGTAAGAAACAACACCAAGGCCTTATTCCTTTGATGCCTATTTATTTCAGATTTACCAAATCTCTTTATTGCCATATTTAGACAAATGCAGCATTATTGTCATGCACAGTAACACTAACCTCACGTCAGAAATTCAGCTTTCGTCCATGTTTGAACCAAGGCTGTGATGGGGTCAGATTATGACCAAATCCAAACTGCAAATCAATGAGCAGATTATTGGTCGGAGAGCAGGTTATTGGCGAGTCAGTGCTGACAATGACATTTTGTATCATTTTAATGACAATTAAGAATCAACTTTGTGTCGTAATTAGCTTGATTGAATTTGTCCAGCTTTTCTTTTAATAATTGGGACATCCTGGGCAGTTGTCCATAGTCACAGAGACACAAATATTGCAACGATACTGGAACAATTCGGGCAGAGGCACATCTTGTTATGGAGGACAGGTTTATAATGTTACAGCCAAGATATTATCTTGTCCCAAAGCCTTTGCTTGAATGCTCTCAGGATTGTACATTCTAGAATGACATGGGTAGCAAAACAAAAAGGCTTCAATTATACACTGCATTTCACAACCTTGGGATGCTCTAAAGAATTTGACAGCTAATTAATTATTTTTTAAATAGTATTGCTATTGTAATATAGGAAATGTACCAGTTACCTTTACTTTAAATTACACGGAAACAACATTAATAAAAAGCATTTGACTTACTTTGCCATATTTCATTAGGTTTGGTGCTGATCTTTTTCTATAGATTTCTGAAATAATGTAATGTTCATTCCATGTCCTTTAATGATTTGTGTTGAGCAAATAATATTTCTCATGCATCAAAATCTAATCACCTATTTATTCTTGTCTAGATGGTTGGAACATTGCGTATGTACATCCAAGCATTACGAATTAAATTTGCAATGGATAGTACTATCCTCTGTCCTATTCAGAAAGCCAATTTATTACTGTCGATCCTCCACGGAAAGAATGAAATCACAAACCTAAGAACAGCTGTCTACTTTAACTAATATGTACATAAATCAAAGATCTTCAAACCTTAAACATAATTTAATTTTCTTCTTATAACAAAACCAAGAGGATAATTCCAGATACTTTAATTAATTATATCTTATCTATATATATCTCCGGTGAGAAGCGGCCGATTCAGAAGCTCCATGCCGTGAGTGTGTTCCGATCCATTCCTACGGCAGTTTTGATCATCCGGGCGAGAGGGCCTGTACATCGGGCCATCCGTAGCGGTGATTGCGGAGGGTTCATGGCCCCGACCACGGGTGAACAAAGAGGAAGATGACTGAACTTTATTGCCTTCCATCACAGTGGGAAACGTTGGTTCCGTGTGGTGGATGTTTATGTTAAACTCTATCATGTATTGTGTTATTTTTATTTGTGTAGCGGCAGATTTTCATATCTTTCAGTTAATTAGCACCCTAGCCGCTAAATGGATGAGAATGGTTGAAGGGAGTGTCTTCGAAATGCATGTGAGCTCACTCACCGAGACCTTCAGAGCATCTTCACAGATATGGCTTCAAAACATAGTCTTTTGATGAATAAATGCTTTATGGTCGATAGAAAACAGTAAGATACATCAAAAGTTCTTACAACTCATTACTACAATCTTCATCGAACTCCAGCTTATTACTTTAGACATTAGAAAACTCCTCGTGTCTCCGTTACACTGGAATGATCTCCTTAGATCTCGCATGGACCCCGCATGGTCGAAGGGTTAAACTTCCCCATTGTCTCTCCAAACTAATCTAAAAACTAAACTTCAACGCAAGCATCCAAGCACCAAACATGCCCCAAAACACGTCATAAATCCCACCCACAATTTAAAGGCACATGCCATCATCAATGACATGCAAAACAGGCCAAATGGCCACTACAATTTCTGTGGTTTTATGGTAACGCAAATCTCACTGTACAATCAATTGATGTGAACTGGAACTTATACTATTAAAAGTCTCGACTTGTTTGTCTGTCTGTCTGTGATCTCAGGAGTTACGCCAAAACGGTACTCAATAGCGCGAACATTTTTGCAGAATCTTACTCCGCTTTTTTCCCCCATGGTCGTTCGTATCGAGTTTCTTCACATTTGATGTTATATTTCACGTTATTGATATTTAAAGCTTTAAAAAAGCCAACAAGATTTTTACTGTTAAAACCCTTCCTGCCAGCTTCCAACAAACTTCGATACAAAGTTGCAATACAGGAACACTCTGTGCTTCCACCAACTTTTCACCTAAATGGGATATCACAGTCCTCCACCTGACATTTGCAACAATGTTGCCATCATACAACACATACTCCAGCTCCTGGCAGGACAGGACGTGGAGGGTGAATTGGTATTGCATTTAGGGAAATGCAATTACAATTTTATTTTAAAATCCAGTGCTGGAGGAGGCAGGGGAGTGCTGGAATCTTATGTTTGGCAATGGGTTGAGTTGGGGGACCTTGCCTCCCATGAGGGCTACGTGTTAGTGGTGCAATATTGCATTGGGGAACAGGTTGAGTTGCAGACTAGGCCTCTCGTGTGACAGGGACCCAACGGATTACCTTTGTCCTGTTTGCGTACCTATAACATTTTGTTCAGATTGATCTTATATTCACAAGAAATTTTACATCTTTAAACTTAAAAAGTCAAGTTTTAGAACAAATTTCACTATACAGCTATGATGTCACAATTGCTACATTGTTGCAATCTTGGCACACTCAGTCCAGCTATTTTGCAGTCACAATTGCTACATTGTTGCAATCTCAGCACACTCAGTCCAGCTATTTTCACGTCACAATTGCTGCATTGTTGCAATTTCGGCACACTTAGTCCAGCCAGGCTGACAGCACTAGAAATGTTGCTATCCCTTTTTTGTTTAATCCTGGCAGCATGGAGGGAGGGTTTTAAAGTCCCAGTACATTGCATTTTGAATAAGACGAACTGGGCAGCCCCTGCACAGTTGGGGTCTATGGGTGAAGGCTGGAATCTTACGTTGGGGGAACGGGTAGCATTAGGGAAAGTGTGAGTGGTGTGCAATATTGTCTTGGGGAATGAGTTGCATTGGGGTACCAGGCCTCCCGTTTGGGAAACGGGTGAGTGGTGGAATATTGCCTTGGGGAACGGGTTGCGTTGGGGGACCAGTCCTCCCATGGGGGCTATGGGTAAATGGTCTAATACTGCCTTGGGGAACCAGGCCCCCCGTATCCCAGGGTCCCAGTTGGTCTAGTATATATATTACTAAAACTGTCATCTTGTTTGTTATTATGTCTAGTCTGTCTGCGAGTGTGATCCTGAAATTCCGCCATAACGGTACGCAATAGTGCTACAATTGTGCATCAAAATTTCGTTCAGATTGATGGTATATTTTACAGGTTCTTCACATTTTAAACTTTACAAAACCCCAATTACATTTTTTTAAATGTTTTCATAAACACAGCAGCATTCCATTAAGATTGATGTTATATTTTACAAGTTATTCACATTTTAAACTTAAAAAAAATATATTTTCACTTTCCACTTTAAAACTTGCCCTGCCTGTTACAATGATACCAAATGACAGAACACCCAGTGCAATGAGAGATTTCTTACATTGTTGTAAGGAGAGAGGTGAAGTGTGGGAGGGGAGACAGGACACACAGTGCAAGAGAGATTTGTTACATTGTTGTAAGGAGAGGGAGTGCGTGGGGAACGGGAGGAGGAGAGATGTTATTTTAACCTTGTGTTTTGTGAGGGAGTGGGATAGGGTAGTAGTGGGGGAGCAGGGAGATAGAGGGAGAGGGGGAGGTAGGGAGCGGAGAGGGATTATGAAGGGAGGGAGGGAGTGACTGAGGGTAGGGGAAAGGAAAGGGAGGGAGAGGTGAGGGAGGGAGTGGGGGAGAGGAGGAGAGGGGAAAGAAGGGAGGGTGAAGCAGAGGTGGAGGGAGTGCTGAGGGATCAGGGGAAATGAGCCATGCCTGCGCAGTTGGGGGCTATGGGTGAGTGGTGGAATATTGCGTTGGGGTAACGGATTGCATTGGGGGAACGGGTGAGTGGTGGAGTATTGCGTTGGGGGAAATGGGGCCCAATGGGTCGCACCTGGTCTAGTGATTTATAAATTCAAGATCATTTTACTTATAGCCTGAATAATTGTGTTCTAAAAGTACTATTTAAACAAAAAGGCTTGCGTTTATACATTGAGTTTCACAACCTTGGCATGACCTAAACCATTGCAAGATATAGGAATTTCTGAACTACAGTCACTCTTAAAATTGGAACTGCGGCACTATCTTTGCTTTAAATCCACACCTAAGATTAAATCAAGCAAATAAAATGAAGCAAATTACTAATTGGACTCTGCAAAATGTGAAATTGTGCAATATGAACAAATGTATATATACAAATCCAGCAATTTGCTATGTACAAAAGATATCTATAAGAGGATACTGACCTTCAACAGATCCAATATCAGTCAATTGGAAAGCTGTTTAAAAATGGTAACAAAACAAGTGCTGCAAATATTGAACAGATACGTTAGCATTCTCCAGAGAGAGAAACGCATTTGGGGAACAATATCTTATCTTCAGCCTTGGGTCCACTGCAGCCCTCAGGTCTTGGTAATAACTCCAATGATTTCAGATACAACCTTTTCCTTTTTTTGTGAGAATGGGCAGTTCTGATGCAAGGTTTTCCAACTTCACTCAATTTTTCTCTGTAGATGATATGTTGGATATTTCGGACTTTTATTTCAGACTTCCACTACGACCGTGTTCTGCTTCATTAGATTCCAATGTTATTTAGTTTATATTCCTTCTTCCTCCAATTCTTCACTAGCTGGCATGGCGCCAGAAGCATGGTGTTGTCTGGCCAACCTTGGTTTCCACCCTATCACAGACATTCACTTCCTTATCTATAGCCTTTTCCCTCCCTGCAATTTAAAACATATTTGTTATCACATTTCTCCACCTGATAAAAAAAGGTTACTAACCTGAAACATTAATTCCCTCTCTCTGTATGATGTTGCCTGCACTGTTGAGTATTTCTACCACTATGTTTTCAGTTCAGCTTTTCAACATTTGTAGCGTTTTTCTATTTCCAATGTTTAAAAACAAAATTTACAATTTACCTACACATAGTAACATTTATATTGAAGTATTTGTTTAAGTGTGCAGGGATAAAACGTGGCACAACAATTTTCTAATGCTACATGAAAAGATCTAATTTTTAAAAAAATTATCTTTACAGCGAACTTCACATTGAATGATAGGGCGCCAGAAGCTATTTGAGGCAGGTACAAGAACATCATTTAAAAGACACTTAGACAGGTACATGGATTGGAAAGGTCTAGAGGGACGTACCAAATGGGACTAACTTAGATGGGGTATTTTGGTCGGCATAGCAAAGTTGAGCCAAAGTGACCATTTCCAAGCTGTATGACTGTATCAGTAATAAGATCTAACCTTACCAGGCACATGGCCGGGGAGAATAATGCATGGATCTTCTTCCAGAAATTTGTTTTCATAATTTTACTTGGTGTTAGTTTCTAGCAACAACCAACCCTTTTCATTTAGGCACCCAATCATGACTCTGACTACCACCAATCCCAACTGCAAGTCTGATCTCCGATATAATTGGCACAACTTCAATTTCACATTGTCCTTGAATAGACTCAGGGCTGAAATAGCCTCCTTCCATGTCATAAGGAAATGTTGAGCAACCACCCCCGTCTCCAGGTTCAATCCGTCTGAGCCAAACCCATCTCTTTCAGTGGCCCCTCAAGCTATCCTCAATCTATCAACTTATCTGCAATCTATTTACTTCGGAGTCACGTGAGTGACTACGTGAAGAAGCCCCGCCTGGCGCTGGAACGGCATTACGTTGACGCTGACGGCAGAAGCAAGAGTTGCAGAGCGCAGCTCCTCGCAGCGGCCGGAACGGACCCGCAGGTAAGTGTAAGGAAAAGTGGGGACGTTCTAAAAAAGACGTTACGCTGGTAAAACCAGCAAAAGAGAAAGTAAAAGTTAAAATCAGAGTCACGCTGGCGTACTGATTTAGCCAGATAAATGGAAAAGAAAAATGGAGAAGTCTCAATGGAAAATTTCGCGGGTAAAAAGATCGTCCCGGGGTGAAGCTAAAGAAACGGGACAAGAGTTTAGTGCGGATCCGGTTCCGATACCGGTGGCCGCTGATTCACCCGTTAGTGAGACTATAATTTCTCCAGAAATACAAACCACGGAGGAAAATGTTCATAAAAAATGTAAAAAGAAATCCGTGAGGCCCGTGGTTTCTGATAATGACTCTGATAATGAAAGTCCTCCGGATAATAAAGCTATATGGCTAAAAATTGAACATATGGAGAAAGTGCTCCAAAATATAATGAGACAAGGGTCACAGTACCCAGAAGTTTCCCAAAATGACCCCGAGGGGTTTGAATATACAGAATATGGCTATGTGCCAAATTGGGAATTTGAAACTCCGGACCCAGGATTAAGGGCGGAGGAAGTCTCATTGGATATAATTCCAAGCGTATCAGGGCTGCAAAAGACAGACCCTGCAAGTGGTGATGTGGATTATGAGTGCACACCATGAATAAAAAAGAGAAGGCCAGATGTGCCTGAGATGGCAAAAGATTTTGCTATACCTGAAGGAAGTGGTGAGGCTATGGAAGAAAACCTAGCTGCCAGTATTAATTATATGGTATCTCACCAACTTCAAGATTCTGTGATGATTGAAACAGCAGAATTATATAAAACACCGGAAAATTGCACCTCATTGAAGGTACCTACGGTTAATCCATCTATATGGACGCCTATGACTCCAGGCATGAGAGGACAAGAAATAAGATTTCAAAGAATCCTCAAATTGTTTTCTGCTGCCATTACTGCTTTTGGAAGGCAAATGGAGGGGTTGGAGATGGATAAAATCCAAAAAGATACTTTGGGCTTATTATGCAATTCCTTCTATGAAATTAATTGTATGAGGAAAGTTGCGATTCGGCCCATATTTCATCCAAGGTTTGCAGGTCTGTGTCGATCAAGTGGTGTTCAAGCTCCTGGTTATCTATTTGGAGAAAACCTGCCTAAACAAATAAGAGAAATGGATGAAGAGGATAAATCTATTAGCCACATGAGACCTTTCGTCTATGGACAAAAAAGGTATTTTTCGTCAAGAAGGGGATTTGATTTTGGAAACAGAGGCAGGAGTATGATAAGAAAATATTATCATCCGACACAGCCTAATGTTCACCCGTATACGGGAAGAAGGAGACCACCACGTCCATATGGAGAGGTACAAAACATTTATTCTATGCTTAAAGAAACTGTGGACAAATCTCCAGTTGGAGGGAGATTACAAATGTTTTATGATGAATGGCTTGCCATCACATCTGATCGGTTTACTTTACAAACAGTTTCAGGAGCTACTATTACATTTAAAGAAGGTGTTAATTCTCCGGTACAAAATAAACCTGCTTATGGGTTCATGTTTTCTGCAATTGAAGAGGCAGAAATAAATGTGGAAATTGACAAATTGTTTAAAAAAGGTATTGAAAAAACTGTTGAACATGAGCATCAATTTGTGTCAAATATATTTCCAAGAAATAAAAAAGATGGTGGTTGCAGAATTATTCTGGACCTTACAAATCTTAATAAATTTGTCGAATATAAACATTTTAAAATGGAAACATTTAACACTGCAAGACATTTGATATCAGCAGGTTGTTATATGGCTACAATTGATTTAAAGGATGCGTACTATTCAGTACCAATACATCAGTTCTTTCGAAGGTATTTAAAATTTAATTGGCTGGGACAGCTGTGGCAATTCAAAGTTTTACCAAATGGGTTAAGTTCAGCTCCCAGGCTCTTTACAAAGCTGTTGAAACCAGCTTTAGCACAATTAAGAGCACAAAAGCACATCATTATGGCTTATCTGGATGACATTTTAATCATCAATAGTAATCAGGAATCAGCTGAAAAATCAGTTTCAGCAACTAAAACTTTATTTGAGAAGTTAGGTTTCTTGATTCATCCAATTAAGTCCCAGCTGCAGCCAGCACAGTCAATTAACTATTTGGGGTTTGTAATTAACTCAGTTACTATGTTAGTAACTTTGCCAACAGATAAGATTGATGATATTTTAGTGATCTGTAGGGGTCTCATTCACAAACCTTATCCCTCCATCCGAGAAGTAGCAAAGGTTATTGGTAAATTAGTAGCAGCATTTCCTGCAGTAGAATTTGGTCCATTACATTACCAAAACCTTCAAAGGGACAAAATAAGAGTTCTAAAAAAGAGAGCAGGCCATTTTGATAGGCCTATGCAATTAACAAAAGAAGCTTTATTGGAATTACAATGGTGGATTGAAAATGTCCCACAAGCTGCTAAAAACATTCTGATACAACAGCCTGAAGTAATTTTACAAACAGATGCTAGTGCTCTCGGATGGGGGGCGACAGATTCATTCACCAGCTGTGGGGGAAGATGGACTGTCCAAGAGGAAATGTTTCTCCAAATATATTGTTCTACAAAAAAGAATCTGCATGTACTGATACAATTAGACAATAAAACAGCTGTTGCATATATTAATCACATGGGTGGAGTCAGATTGGTATCATGTGATTGTTTGGTCAATCAGATATGGCAATGGTGTATTAACCACCAAATTTGGATTTCGGCAAATTACATCCCAGGTAAAGACAATGTGGTGGCAGACAATAGATGAAGGATGTTTAAAGACAACACAGAATGGATGTTGAACCCAGTAATTTTCAGTAAAATTGTGACTCAATATGGGTTACCAGACATTGATCTGTTTGCATCAAGACTAAATCATCAATTGCCTAAATATGTGTCTTGGGAACCAGATCCAGACGCAGTAGCAGTAGATGCTTTTTCACTAAAGTGGGGGAATATGTTATTTTATGCTTTTCCGCCATTTGCTCTGGTTCAGCAATGTCTGAAGAAAATAGAACAAGATTCTGCCACAGGATTATTGGTAATTCCAAATTGGCCGACACAACCATGGTTCCCATTGATGTTAAACATGATTAAAGAACCATATATATGTCAATTCCTAGCAGCAGTGATTTATTGATAAAAACAGTAACCAAAGAAATTCATCCATTACATGCTTATATGAATTTGTTAATCTGCAGGTTTTGACCAGACCACTATAGGAGCTTGGATTGTCGGATAGAACTATGGATATTATAGTCGCATCATGGCGAGATAGCACTCAGGACACAATATATGACACATATAAAGAAATGGGAAAATTTTTGCAGACAGTCAAATATATCCTATCATACTGTGAACATTGCAAACATATTGGAGTTGCTTGCCGAGTTGCATTTTGAACAACACTTAAGTTACAGTGCCATTAATAGTGCACGTAGTGCCTTATCATCTTATTTAGGACAAATCTCTGACCAGAAATCAATTGGATCACATCCATTAATATCCAGATTTATGAAAGGAATCTTTAACAAAAATCCACCCAAACCAAGATATACAGAAATTTGGGATGTTAGCATTGTACTTACCCTACTTAGGCAATGGACTCCAATCGGAGTTTTGTCATTGGAAAAGTTAACATTTAAATTAGTAATGTTAATGGCATTGGTTTCAGCTCAAAGGGTGCAAACATTACAAATGTTACGTTTAGACTGTATGCATGTGACTGCAGAAAACATTGTGTTCTATGTTTACGATCTGATCAAACAAAGCAGACCAGGGAGAACTGGAGCGAAGGTAATGTTTCAAGCTTATCCCATTGATCCAACATTGTGTGTAGTTAAACATTTGAATCATTATGTAAAAGCTACCAAAACTCTTCGGGGAGATGAAAAAACATTAATGATTACGCATAAGAAACCACACACAAAAGCTTCAGTGCAAACAATCTCAAGGTGGTTAAAACAGGTGTTACTTTTAGCAGGAGTAGACACTGATGTGTTCAAATCTCACTCCACCAGGGCAGCAGCTACATCCGCGGCGAAGTTACAGGACGTACCACTCGAACATATTTTAGAAACCGCAGGGTGGTGTAAAGAAGAAACCTTTTCAAAGTTCTACAATAAACCTGTTCACACAATGACAGGCTTTGGACACGCGGTGTTGGGTTCACTATAATCACCTGCATTGTTTCACTATTGATTGATATTATCAATTATGTTATCACTTATATCTTTTATCACTTTGTAATGGTTCCCTCAGGTGTAAAAAGGGGGTTATTATATGTTCTTTTATCATTAAAAGATTTATGGAAAGAACTACAACTAGTCTGGTTTTTCTCATGTATGTGTCGACCTAGCCGGACTGTCGTATGGAAGAATTCTACGACATGAAAAACACAGAAGCTTCAAAATCTTCACGTAGTCACTCACGTGACTCCGAAGTAAAATAGTAAGATTAAACGAGAACTTACCAGTTCGAAGTTTGATCTTTATTTTATGAGGAGTAACGATGAGGGATTACGTGCCCTCCACTCCACACCCTCATAAAATAAATGATCATCTGGTAGTTCTAAATCTATGATGAGCCTTACTATCTTACTCCGGCTATTGTGTTCTGTGTTTTTCATGCCGCTGCTTTGAAGTATGCCGTTCCAACGCCAGGCGGGGCTTCTTCACGTAATCCCTCATCGTTACTCCTCATAAAATAAAGATCAAACTTCGAACTGGTAAGTTCTTGTTTAATCTTACTATTAAACCCCCTCCAAACCAACACTGGTCTAATGCTCTTTTCAGGTGGTTAAGTTAGTTGCGCAACCAACCAGTAAAATAATGTTTACACTGGACCATCTGACATCTGAACACAAGTAGAACTGTGTACTTCCCAAAATTTGAAATGTTGACTGGTTGTCCTGATATAGACCATTCATCTACCCTTCGATTGTCAGACAATGAACACCTAGCTCACCACCTTAATAATATTTGATACTTTCCCATCCTTATGGCTCAGTACCATACCAGTAGATTTAAATATGAAACTAGAATATCAAACAATCACATCAATATATTGTCACTATTTAAGTGGGTATTGTTAAATTGAACATTACCAAATGAGTATGCATATTTATACAAGGTAATCCAATAGTAAGCAGGAACATGATATTCTCTTGAGACGAGTTACACATTATTGAGAAGCTTCCCATACTATCCCTTTGTATTAAGTCAGAAAGTTCATCTTATCTGTTTTGCACCTGTATTTATCCAGGAAATAGGAAGTGTCTGTAGCTTCTTGTGCATTGATAAGCAAATAAACAAGGTAAAGCCATAAACAAAATATCCTTTATTGAAGCAGTTACTCTCAACCAAGCAGCAGTGCTTGTTACAACAATGTACTGGAAACATACCACATGATAACAACCAGTTCTTAAAGATAACCTCTTCATACAAAACATATGCAAATCCAAAATGCAGATTCTTTCCATACATGTTCAACTTGACACTATCATAGCGCTATTATGTGAAACGGCCAGCAACTGCTATGCAAATTAAATGTAGAAATTGAGAAGCTGTCAATGAAACCTGACTCTTCCATAGCCTGTACCACAGCACTAGTATTCACCTAGACAATTGGCATAGAATCAAATTTGACAAGATCTTCATTTTTTTCATGCACCATGCTTACTGTTACAATCATTCGTATCCCATGTTGAATAATGTTGAATCAAGCTCCATGATGTTATCAATCCATGATCACTGCTGAACAACCTTTCCGAGACAGCACACTTGCATAAAATGATTAAAGATCAACACAGCTCAAACCTACTTTATTTCAATGGAGAAGTTAATAAACTAGGGAGCTAAAGGTTTAGGATAATTGGTAAGAGTATTTAAGGGAGCGGCTAAGGTCTGGAATGTATCTGCCTATGACGATAGTGCAGGCAGAAATCCTCAATACATTTTTAAAACACCAGAATTAGTATTTAACATTACGAAACCTTAAGGGCTACGGATGGAAAGGTAGAAAGTAGGATTAGACTAAATAAATCGTTTTATTGATCCAGAGTAGGACATAATGAACTGAATGACTTCCTCTGTGATATTAATTTCTATGATCCCACCACACCTTCCTTTTTTTTTAATTTCCCCTCTTTGTGAAATTTCTTTCATCAAGGTCTATTAGTTATTCTAATCCCCTTGCTTCCTTCTAATGCTTTGCATTCTCATAAACAACACTAACAAATTTAAAGCTTGACAGCAAGTTACTCTTTTCCTATCCTTCACCTTTCATCCCATCTCATAACTAGTCTCATCTGCATCACCGTATATTCACTGCGGTCTTACTATTTTAAGCTCATCTGTGTTTTTATGATACTGATTTGTGCACTGAAAGATTTCTACATCAGTGTAAACATACTACTCTAATTGTCTTTCTGCAAGATATTTGTTCAAGGGATGTAATTTGTCGAGCTTCCGCCTGCAAAAAACCTGCTTCTAAAAATCGAAGAGACTTTCTGCACCGTCAAGCTATCTTCCTCGTTGGAATTCACTACCCTCCCCTCATTTCCCAGAATACAATCTCCTCCATATTCATAATCATAGCCAGCTGTTTGTTCCCACTATGACACAGGGGCCTTTACTCTCGTATTCAAACTATTACAAATGAGACAATTTCAAATCATTTCCTTGCTTCGTTCTCCATACAGCCGCTATTTCTTCACTATCTTTTACCAGAAAAATATTTAAATCTCTTATAACTGCAATGTCAAACTTCCAACTACCTAGCTTTTCACCCAATCATAGGGACCTTTCCATTGCTACTAACCTGCATCTACTCGTTTACTTTTATTAATTTAAATATTAAAATATTCTGTCTTGCTCTCATTTTAACCATATTATGCCCCCTGATCTTTACTCCTATATAATTATAGAAAGAGGTTGTAACAGAAAAAGTAAATGTCAGTAATGCAGGTCAGGTAGCAGCTGTGGAGAGAAAAATAAGCAATATTACATCTTTGAGGGAAACTTTCATTAAGCTGTCGACAGGTTTAGCTATATGAGCATTAGCAAATCCTGTTCTTCACAATCCTGCTAATCACTTAATTATCCAATGATTAGCTGAGAATCCAAACATAATTCCTGGCTTTTCTTCTTCACGAAATGACTTAGATTACATACCCACCATCTACACCTTCATCTTCAGTGATAACTTTTTGTTGCAAAGAAAAAAAGAGACCTAAATCTTCCCAAATGTTTTTTGCTGCACTGGGCAAGAAATAACAGCATGTACAATTTGTTCTCAGTCACTATACAAATTGCATGTTATCTGCTTGTATGTTGAACTTCATTTCTGAAATTCCCAAGTTACTCTCAAGAATGAAGCCAACATTAAAGTTAACAACCTCAGTAGAAAGACATTATAAAAGTGGAATATAATGAGCAGATTCAGATTTACAGCATGACTGAGAACAAAGTTCTCCATTTCCTTTTTCTAGCTTCCATCTCATCTCTTGGTTGTTTAATTTCAGGTTGTCCACATGAACCAGGGGACCTACATTTGATCCTATTCCAACCAAACGTAATTACCAATTTATCTTCCTGAATGTAAACTTTTAATTAATTATTTATATCCCTCAGTATTGTTTTCCCACTTTAAAATCTACAACCATTTAAAAAAAAAAAATCAAACTCTTGATTCCATTAACCTTGCTAATTGGCTGTCCCATTAATGTGGTTTCCAGTGCTGCCATAGTATCAAAATAGCACCCAGTAATAAATTACTTTTTAAGCCATCATTCACTGAAGTAAACTATTGCTCAATTATTTGATTTAACTGCAGTCTTCCGCAAAGTTGACTCCCTCCAATGGCCCGGATAATGTAGTCTTTGCTAGAATCTATTCTCAGCATATGCAGAAAATCACTTGTTTAGAGGAAATGCAGTGATAATAGGTCTGTATTTAAGGAGAGAATGAGTAGGGTAGGGCTGTAAATGCGGGAATTTGACACAAAAAAGACTGCTGGAGGAACTCAGCAGGCCAGGCAGTGTTTGTGGAGCGAAATGGACAGTCAACTTCTCACGTTGAGATCTAGACTGAAAGATTAGAGGGGAGATAGCCAATATAAAGTGATAACAGGGAGGGGCAAGAGCAAGCAAATAATGGGTAGATGTAGAAGAGCAGTTGTTGGCTGAAGGGTCAGATTATGTTGGTAAAACCAGTGATAGTGACAGAGGCTGGAAACGAAGAGGCGACAAAAAACAAAGCTGCAGGTTATGAAGTCTGGTAAAAAAAAGTTAGTGGTACGAAATAAGGGAGGGATGGTGAGCCAATAACAACAATGGGGAGGAGCTAGGAACCCAGTGTGATTGATGTATGGGTAACGAGCAGGAGAAATAAATGGGAGGGAGGAAATAAACTGGCTGTTAGAGGACTGGGGAGAAGGATTGTGTGAGTGAATCTGGGTGAATCGGATGGAGAGCAAAAGTGACAAAAGGGAAGCAGATAACCTGAAATTAAAGAATTGAATGGTCATTCCATCAGTTTGTGGATTGCCCAGACAGAATATGAGGTGCTGTTCCACTAGTCATTTTTTGAACTTAGCCAGGCTGTGGAGGTGGCCAAGGTCAGACAACATTGTTAGAATTAGAAAAGGCAAAATACCTTGCAACTGGGAACTGGTGGCCACGGTGGAAAAAGCACAGGGGCTTGGCCAGCCAGATACTCACCGAGGAGGCTACATCTATTTTACCTGGATGTCCGTTTCGGTCCCTGAATGGAGAATAGGAAGATGGTGTAGGGAAAGATGTTACGATAGGGGAAGAGATGAGTGGGCAGAAAAAAACAATCAGTACATCCTATACATACTTGGAAGTTCGATAAGAATATTGGATAATACTGAACAAATCGGACATTGGACAGTTTTCTATGTAATTGCATTAATGTGCAGGGCCCAGAACAGATTATCAGAGATGCGTGTGCCCTGGAACTTAAACGTTGACTCTCTCCACCATCGTTATGCTGATGACTCCGACTTGTCTTCCAAATTATTTTTTTGTGATGGTATGCATCTGTATGGCATATAGGCACCTCTAAAAAGTCAACTCGATTTTTAAACATTTAGATTTTTTAATATTACAAAATGTTTGCTAATTAAATATAAAATTATTAATTAGACCCTTACAGTTCAAACAGCTTATAGGACAACAATCTACATTAGACACCAAAAGCAAGAAACAATATGCATATGAGCACCATTTTACCTAGACACAACTGGTCATAGATATAGAGATTGTAGAGCAGGGAACAGAGCACACAGCCTTGAGATGCTCCTGGTTAGTAAGGAAGAGATGCTGTTGCGAATTGAAACTGTTTGAGGTCAGACAGTGTGTAAGTTGAAGATGCAATTACATAGTGAGGAGCAGAGGTCCATCTAACACTTCTTCATCAATCTGAATAAAGGTCTCAACCCGAAACCTCACCCATTCCTTCTCTCCAGAGATGCTGCCTGTCCTGAAGAGTTACTCCAGCATTTTGTGTCTATCTTCCATCTAACACTTGCCAGGCTTTGTCTTGCTTCCCTGTCTCTCATCTAGCTTTCTTCCCCACCGCCCGTCACTCGAGCACTTTGTTCTTTTTTGTAAAGAGGATATAGCATTATTTGATCAATATACACCATGTGTTGAATACAATCTGAACATGCAAACAGCTTTTAACCTTCCATTGAAAATATAACAGTATCTCCATGTTTTGGTGCAAACTGACTATTAAAACAAAATATCCTTGTCAGGCTGACACAGTTGAAGGACATTTGCCAAGAACTAATTTTGAGCAACACAATCAAAATGTAGGCCATCCTGCAAAGGTTTCTGGGTATTGGCACATGAACTTCTTCTGAGAGAAAATATACCGGTAGTTCAATTAGCACTGAATCCATCAGGAGGCCAAATATCCTTTGGTTAATGACTACATGCTGCCAATTAAAGATTTTTGTTTTAAAAAGAATGGAATGCAAATTTAACAGCATTGCTTGCATTTTGTATACAACAGCTAGATTGATTAAATGCACATTTTTACAATTATATGAAATTACATCATATTTTGGTCTAACTTCTGTAAATCTTCTGTTGTGCTGAGATACAGTGAGAAAGTTTCAGCCATGTAGTATCTTACAAGCCAACTCAAAGCACATTTCACACAATAAAATATTTTGAAATACAACACAGCAGTCAGTTTGTGGACAAGATACAATAAATAGCATTATGAAAATAGACAGATGATCTCTATTGTTAGTAATTGATATTGACATGTAAATACTGGCCAAGAACCAGGGATAATTCTCCTGTTCATATTGCAAATAATCCCATAGGATCCTTTACATCAGGGATCGGCAACCTATGGCCCATAACCCGAAATCATCCAGCCCGCAAACTTCCATCATCTCCGGTACCTCCCGGGCCCGAGGCTGCGGCGCCCAAGCGCAGTGACGGAAGGACACAAGGACACCTGCGCTAGCGGCCACATTGGCGGAGCTGCCGAGCGCCGAGCTCTGGCTTACCACATCCTGTGCAAAGCCACTGGCACGGCCGCGCACCTTCTGTGTCTGGGCTTCACTGTCGGGATTGGGGTTGTCAATAAGCTGGGACCGAGTGAGTTTGAGTATTTAAGCCACTGTCTTCAGGACAGAGCCAAGGCAATGGTCCATAGGTGCGCCATGTTGGTGAGCACCCGTTACCAGGGGCAGTGCCTCTAATTGTCCTAGAAGAGTCGGGATCTATGTGAACACGCGATTTGGTGCCTGCCATCCGGGGCGGGATCCATGTAAGATAAGATACTGTTTATTGTCGTTTGAACCCAAGTTCAAACAAAATTACGTTTCTGCAGTCATACAAACAAGAAAAAAACGAGACACACAATTAACATAAACATCCATCACAGTGAATCTCCAAACACCTCCTCACTATGATGGAAGGCAAAGTCTTGTCTCTCCCATGTTCTTTATTCTTCTCCCGATGTTAAAGCCCCCGGCGGGCGATAGTAAGTCCCGCGGCCATTAAGTATGAGTATTTATAAATTAAAGGCCCTGCAATGTAAGGCCCTGCTCTGGGTCATGATGTTGGAGCCCCCGGTGGGCGAAGGTAAGTCCCGCGGCCGTTAAAGCCACGCTGGACGATGCAAGGCCCCGCTCCAGGTCGTTTTTATCCCTGTGTTTCGGGCGGGAGAAGTTGCCATTGCGGGAGCTCTGAAAAGCGGTCTCCCACCAGGGACCCGCAAGCTCCCGATGTTACCGTCCACAGGGCCTGCAGCTGGAACCTCCGAGCTCCGAAGTAGGGTCGTAGCCACGCGCCACCACAGCTCTCCATGCCCCGAAGTCAGCCAGCTCCGCGATGGCGAGTCCGCAGGCTCTGCGACTGGAGCCCCAGGTCGATTCTGGTTGGAGGCCGCTCCACGGTGCTAGGCCTCAACGACAACGGAGACCCGACAGGGAAAGGTCGGGTCCCCCTACAGGGAAGGGATTTAAACGTTTCCCCCACCCACCCACATATACACAGCTAAAAATATATAAACTACAACCAAAGCATACATTTAACAGGACAAAAGAAAAAAAAACAGACGGACTGCAGAGGCCGCTGCCACGAGGCACCACCATCTTAACCATGTGTACACTTGATTGATGTGGCCCGCCCTCCACTCAGCCATGCATCCTGGCCCCTATGCAGAACAAGGTTGCCGACCCCTGCTTTACATCCACCCGAAATAACAAATGACACCTCACTTTAGCTTCTCGTCTAATTGTGCAGCTCTTCCCCTACATAGTAACACTAGATTTTTGTGTCCATGGTCCGAGAATGGAATTTGAACTCACTAGCTTCCAGCTATTATAAAATAGTGAACTAACACTGAAAAAGAGAGTTAACTAATTATCTCCATTCAGGCATAGTGTGCAAAGTTCTTGGAAGAACTGAAATGATGATTTTGTAAATGTTGTTAGTGTATGAATTTTCATATTTATTTCTGACTGGTTAAATAATTGGTCAAACAACAAATCCATTACTGTTTGTAGGATTTTGTTCCCTGCAAGCCGACTGCTGCATTTGAGAGTTACAATGACTGCATTTCAAAAATATTTTGTTGGTTGTGAAGGACTTTGGAATGTTCTGAGGTTTAGAAAAGCACTAACTATGCAACATCTTTTCTGTCTATTACGACTCAAAAAAGAACACGGAGTTCTCCCAGTGTCCTTGCCAATGGCCTTCCTTCAGTAAAGCAAGCCGAGGAACAAATTATCTGATTAATTATTCATTTTTCATTTGTGAAAACTTGCTATATGCAAATTAGTTACTACAGAGTCTGCTCCTGAGATGTAATCTAATGAACCTAAAACATTATAGATTTTATTTTCATTTTTATTTGTATGTACAACATTGGACATCACCAATAATCCCAGCATTTATCGCTAATTGCCACTGAACTGAGAGGCAGTTAAGTCAAATGCTGACTGTTTTGATTTCACAAATAGACCACGAGTCAAGAATGTCTTATTGTCTATGCACCAGGATCAGAACAATGACATATTTGCATTTTTGCAGGAATATTAAAATAAAAAATAAATATACACTAAACAATAATTAAATAAATTAACCGTTATGCAAGGATAGTAGATTTACTTCCCTGATTTTTTTAAACATATTCCGGTGTCTCCACGTTTACCATTCCCAAGACTAGATTCTCATTCATTCCAGATTTCTTTTATTAGTTTAAATAATATTCACTAGTTGTTTCCATGGGATTTGAATATGTGTCTCTGGAACCTATGGTTCAGAACACTGCCTATTGGTCAAGGGACCTAGCCACTACTATACCCAAGAGTGTCCCAAGATATAAATATTTACAATATTTTGTTTTAATTTTGCAACTTTTATATCTAACTTCGCTGCTAATCCGACTACAAAAATGACAACAATTTTATTTATACACTTTACTTCAGGCAAGTCCCCAAAAGTAACAGAAATATAGGGCAAAGAAAGGTGTGTAGAAAATTCTTGACTTTGAGAAAAGTGAATAAGTAGAGGGGGGTGCAGTTATAAACTATTTTTGCTTCAGCAACAAAGGAAACTTATGTCTATTAATTCAGCTTGCCACCTCCAAAAAGACTTTCATTATTTAAAAATGGCTAAATTGCAATTATTTGGAAATTTACATTTTATCTCATTCTTTGGTGTGAACTGAAAATTGGTGTTCCCATATGAAGGCATTATTTTTCTGTAACAAAAATGGTAAATAGCATAATGCCAAGGAAATCTGATTAAAAGGTCTGCTGAAGGTTAAACTTATGCATATTTGCTGTTATCTGTAACTGTGATCTTAAGTCTACAATGAGAAATTGCCAACTACTTTCTCAAAGTTCCCTTTTTATTCCCCTTCTATATATATTATGTTCCCTTTTTATATTGCTAATTTAACTTTCTTCCATTCATTGAACTCAAGCTCTTTTCCAGTGTCATATTATAATCACGATAGAACAGGTCATTACATCAAAGAACTTATTCTCCCAATTTGTTGCGATCAAAATAAATATAATTCAAATATAAATAAAAACAATTCAAATAAAGCACTATGATTATTTTAACAACATGAACCATAACTCACTATTATTAAGGCACTGACAGGATATTGCCAGTTATTAATCAACCTATATTACATATGTGACAATGCTGGAATTAATCACTGCGCATTAAAGAAGCTTGCTGAAGTCATTAGCTATTTAACAGGTAGACAAAAATGCCGGAGAAATTCAGCGGGTGAGGCAGCATCTATGGAGTGAAGGAAATAAGCAACGTTTCGGGCCAAAACCTTTCTTCAGGCCTTCTTCAAAGTAAATATGCTATTTAACATTTGTCAGATGTGCAATTTATACGTAACCATCATATTGTCATTTTTTAATTCAGTTCCATTCAAAATGTTTTAAATAGTTCTATTCATATAGCACCTTTTACAATATTCACCACATTTACAGCCAATGAGGTAGTTGCCAATTTGCCCTCTTCAGAAGCGGCAGCTATTTGAGTGATGTTGGCTAAGATTAGTCAGGATAACACAGAAAACTCCCTTTGTTATTTATCAAAAATATTATTGTATCTTTCACCTTAGAGAACAGAATGGCTTCAATTTGAGGTCCAGATATTGCCAAAGATTCGCTGTCCATACCACTTAAGTTCCCTGCAGCCCCAAACAGTGGCGGACTGGCCAGGGTGTCAGCTTGCCCGATGGCAAGTGGGCCCCTGATGAAGTGGGCCCCCTTTGTCACCTGGCAACCAACATTTTTAGGCCCAGTCCGCCACTGGCCCCAAACATAACAAGTCCGGATCTATTTTACCAATCATGTAGCCAGATATCTCAAAGCCAAGCAATGCTTTGCCCTGTGTAACACTCTGACTTCAACTATCATCTTCAAGTGACCTGGGCAAACAGAATAAACTCTGCCATCTCCTCCGGAAACAGGTGCAGGTCCTCCACAGGTTATGACAGTGTTCCTTGCCCGAGAACTGTTCATAATGGGAACAGTTTGTAAGTCAAAAATCTGACCACCCTGCCATTATATGTAAAAATATAAGCTAACCAAGGACAATGTGTAGTTATACCAGGACTTTTAACTCAAGTCAGTTGGATATTGCTGCAAGCAGTGTTCCCATATGGCAGAAGATGCCTGCAGATACCCAACAGCCAACAAATTCATCCTCTCAGTCTCCCAACACTTGTTCTTATGTATGTGATGTACATTAGTCGGGCTGTCCTAACCTGGGGAGCACCTATAGCAAAGTCATGCTGCCAACCTCTTGCCTTCTGTCAAAACAGTGTTCCCTTTAAAGAGTCTTAAGGGCCTGTTCCACTTGCCGATTTTTTCGGCGACTGCCGGCATAATTGACTGACGTATCAGGTCACCGAAAAATTCGCAGTGTGATGCGGCGTGACGCTGCGGTGACAACATCTGATGCGCAGTGTTTTTTCAAGTGTCGCAACATTTTTTTGTCGCCGCTGGATTTTGAAATGTTCATAATCTTTTGGCGACACTGATATGACGCCAGCAGTCGCCGAAAAAAAGTGCCAAGTGGGACAGGCCCTTTAAGGTCCTTAACATTCAAAAACATGAAAAGTCATTAAATGTTATGTCATTTAAATTATCGAAAAAATAATGGAGGCAATAACAAAAAAAAATTAATATTGCAACAACCTGCTCTAACCTTTTATGCTCTTAGCCATAATATGCCTATTCAAATCAATGGGTTCAGAAATCTAATCTGGAATAAGATTCCGCAGTAGCTGTTCTAGTTTACATGATGGGAAAATCTCAGCATGATTCTTTGCATTGAACTTCACACCATGTTTAATGGCAGAGCACAATCAGTAACTTAGCAGCAGCCCTCATTCAAATGTTAACCCAAGGTGTTATGCTCAACTGTGGAGTAAGATTTAAACCCAATATCCTCCTACGTGAAGACATAAGAGCCACAAATGGGTCACATCCACTCAAGAACATGGCGAAAGGGCTGTTTTGCTGGTCCAAATTATCCTGAAATCCAACATCATAATGCAGCAGATTTTTCAAGGACACAAATTTGAAATACCCACAAAAGCTTTGACCATCTTCAAACCCAGAACATAAAAGTAAATTTAAAAATATTAAAATAAGCTCTGCACACAAATAACTGAAAACTTAAACAAGAATTAAAATAACGTGGAAAGTAACTTTCTCCACTGCAACAAAAGTATCACTAAACCTGGGGCAACAGATCTTGCACAGACTCCGAGGGCCAATACACTAACGTCAGTTTTGAGAATTCCCCATACATGGCACAGGTAGGCACTGTATCCAACAAGTAAAATTTGGTAACTATGTATTTCATGACACATGAACAAAAATCCAGGACTTAATGGCATTTACCAACAAATTCTGAGCCATTAATGCACAATTCTAATTAGTTGGTCAGATTTGCTGAAGGAATAACCGCAAATGAATAATACAATGCAGCAAGCACTCCACGTCACACTTAATCATGATTTGTACATTAACACTATTGCCATTCTCTCCTCCTTATTGGGTCTGTATCTATGCACTCCCTGCTGAACATTACGAGGATCATAAAGATACATGCCTTTTGGATAGATGCATAGATGAAGTTTAGAGAGATACTAGGTCTCAGTCACACGGGAGGCCTGGTCCCCCCAACGCAACCCATTCCCCAACTCGCCTGTTTCGCCAACAGCAACCCGTTCCCCCAAAGCACCACTCAGGGGAGGGGGGAGGGGGGTGTGGGGGAGGGGGGTGTGGGTGTGAACATATGCTGCACTGCCTCAATAACAATAATGTCCTTTCTCAAACTAGGAGAACAAAACTGCACACAATACTCCAGGTGTGGTCTTACCAAGGCCCCGTACACCTGCAGTAGGACATCCTTGCTCCTAAACTCAAATCCTCTCACAACGAAGGCCAACTGAAGGCCAATTAGCTTTCATCATTGCCTGCTGTACCTGCATGCTTACTTTCAGTGACCGATATACAAGCACACCCAGGTCACATTGCACCTCCCCTTTTCCTAATCTGACATCTTTCAGATAATAATCTGCCTTCCGGTTCTTGCCACCAAAGTGGAAATTTCACATTTATTCACATTATTCTGCATCTGCCATGCATCTGCCCACTCACCCAACCTAGCCAAGTCAGCCTGCAGCATCATTGCATCCTCCTCGCAGCTCACACTTCCACCCAGTTTTGTGTAATTCGCAAACATGGAGAACATTTTCCCTACATCTAGCCTGTCCAATCCCTTAAGAATTGTATATGTTTCGATAATATCCCCTCTCATTCTTCTAAATTCCAGTGAATATAAGCCCATCGATCCATTCTTTCATCATGTCAGTCCTGCCATCCCAGGAATTAACCTGGTGAACCTACGCTGCACTTTCTCAATAGTAAGAATGTCCTTCCTCAAACTAGGAGACCAAAACTGCACACAATACTCCAGGTGCAGTCTCACCAGGGCCCTATACAACTGCAGTAGGACCTCCTTGCTTCTATACTCAATTCCTCTTGTTAGGAAAGCAAACATGCCATTTGTTTTCTTCACTGCCTGCTCTAACTGCACGCTTAACATAGAAACATAGAAAATAGGTGCAGGAGGAGGCCATTCAGCCCTTTGAGCCAGCACCGCCATTCATTGTGATCATGGCTGATCGTCCCCTATCAATAACCCGTGCCTGCCTTCTCCCCATATCCCTTGACTCCAATAGCCCCTAGAGCTTTATCTAACTCTCTTTTAAATCCATCCAGTGATTTGGCCTCCATTGCCCTCTGTGGCAGGGAATTCCATAAATTCACAACTTTCTGGGTGAAAAAGTTTTTTCTCACCTCAATCTTAAATGACCTCCCCTTTATTCTAAGACTGTGGCCCCTGGTTCTGGACTCACCCAACATCGGGAACATTTTTCCTGCATCTAGCTTGTCCAGTCCTTTTATAATTTTATGTTTCTATAAGATTCCCCTTCATCCTTCTAAACTCCAGTGAATACAAGCCTAGTCTTTTCAATCTTTCCTCATATGACAGTCCCGCCATCCCAGGGATCAATCTCGTGAACCTACGCTGCACTGCCTCAATCACAAGAATGTCCTTCCTCAAATTAGGAGACCAAAACTGTACACAATACTCCAGATGTGGTCTCACCAGAGCCATATACAACTGCAGAAGAACCTCTTTACTCCTATAATCCTCTCGTTAAGAAAGGCCAACATGCCATCAGCTTTCTTCACTGCCTGCTATTCCTGCAGGTTTACTTTCAGTGACTGGGGTACAAGGACACCCAGGTCTCGTTGCACCTCCCCTTTTCCTAATCTGACACCATTCAGGTAATCTGCCTTCTTGTTCTTGTCACCAAATTGGATAACTGCACATTTATCCGCATTGTACTGCATCTGCCATGCATCTGCCCACTCACCCAACCTATTCATGTCACTTGACCCTTTTCCTATTTATAATGAATGGTTATAGGCAAGGAGGATCTGAGGTATTCAATCCATGTCAGCACTGTCCTTGTGGTCCCATAACCTGAGCACTAATATAATTCCAGACTTAGTTGAACCCTTGAATATACTTCACTGCCAAGTAATTCTTAAATAATTCACTACAGTGAAATGCAAGGTGTCCCACTTTAGTGCTGGGAATAAACCCTGCACATCCTGCAAATGTCTGGTCTACATGTGTCAGGGAGACAGAATTAATGTCTATTTTGACAGAAGTTTACTGAGATCCATGCTATTGAGCCACATATTGGTGTCACAATTTCTCTAGATTTCTACAGTTTATAACGCTAATAATACTCCAATTCAAAATGTAAAAGATATCGGCAAACTAAGAGTACCAACAAAAATAACCATTCATCAAAGCAAATTCTAAGGCAATCTTACTATGACAAGCTTCTTGAATTTCATTAAAAAAACTAAAAATAAGGTAATGTTTTATTGCACAGTTGAAATCTGCTGTAGTGAGTGCATTTGCAAAAACCAACAAATTTGAAATACTAAACCTTCTGGCTGACTGGGTGGCCACATTCAGAAAAATGTGCAATATAAGCAGTCAAAACCATGTGCTTACACAGTAAATGGTAAGCCTCTGGGTAGTGTTGTAGAGCAGAGGGATCTCGGAGTACAAGTGCATAGTTCCATGAAAGTCAAGTCGCAGGTAGATAAAGTGGTCAAAAAGGCTTTGGCACTTTGGCCTTCATCAGTCAGAGTATTGAGTATAGAAGTTGGGAGGTCATGTTGCAGTTGTATAAGACGTTGGTGAGATCGCATTTAGAATATTGTGTTCAGTTCTGGGCACCATGTTATAGGAAATATATTGTCAAGCTTGAAAGGGTCAGAAAAGATTTACGAGGATGTTGCCAGGACTAGAGGGTATGAGCTATATAGAGAGGTTGAGTAGGCTGGGTCTCTATTCCATGGAGCATAGGAGGATACGGGGAGATCTTATATACAAAATCATGAGAGGAATTGATCGGGTAGATGCACAGAGTCTTTTACCCAGAGTTGGGGAATCGAGAACCAGAGGACATAGGTTCAAGGTGAAGGGGAAAAGATTTAATAGGAATCCGAGGGTTAACTTTTTCACACAGAGGGTGGTGGGTGTATGGAACAAGATGCCAGAGGAGGTAGTTGGGGCTGGGACTATCCCATCGTTTAAGAAACAGTTGGACAAGTGCATGGATAGGACAGGTTTGGAGGATTATGGACCAAGCACAGGCAAGTGGGACTAGGGTAGCTGGGACATTGTTGGTGGGTGTGGGTGAGTTGGGCCGAAGAGCCTGTTTCCACACTGTATTACTCTATGACTCCACTACTGATATCAACATTCAACAATTCTTAACATAAACACTTAGCGGAACAAAGAATCAGCTTCCTCTTTGGTCATCACTTCCCCTCAATTATAGTACCTACCCGAGCTATTTGAAATTTAATTCCACTGCTAACAAGGGGCAGGCCTCTCTTGTAAATGAGGTCCACAAATGTGGCTTGGGACCAAATAACAAGTGTGTTTTGAGTTAGTCCATTCAGATGCATTTTTTTTTGCTTTTAATATGGAAAATGGTTTACCCCATTTATTTCAGATCAATGTGATATGGTTTGCACTAACTAAGAGAATCGTATGCTTTCCATGAATGGCAGTTGCTAATAAGTCATCAATGCCACATGGTGGAAAATCAATAATCAAGTTTGAAGTTCAAGGTTGACATCAATAAGCACATGTGCCTTCAATGAGGTGAGTGGACCTCCATCATGTGGGCAATGGAGCACTGTGCACAAGACAATCTCCTTTTCAGCTGGTTACAGCAATCGAAAAACTTTCAATTTTGTAGACAATCATTTTTAAAATGGTAATTCATAGGCATCCTCTCCTCCACTGTTTGGGTTAAAAACTACAATGGGAAGTACATTTCTTAGATACTAGACAAACATGCATTCAGTGCAATGTTTTCAGACAAAAAGCTAGGTCATACCAAGGGTATCCTCCATCATGTTGTATGGTAATGGGAATGTGAAAAATGGGAAACAATCAGAACAGATCTGGCATCTCAAACCTGGACATCATGAACTGCTATGGACCATCAGAAATGCACAATATGATAATCTTTAACTTCATGGCACAGTGTATCCCTTACTCTAATAATAACATCAAGCCAGGGGAACAACCTTTGTTCAATGAGTACTGAAGCATTTGATAGCAGAGCACCAAGCATATCTGAAATTGAGTACCACAAGTGATAATCTTTCATCATTCCAGTACAATTTTGATTTTTTTCTATGTTCGCTTCGAAAAGGGAGAATAAAAAGTTCCCCAACAATATTGTGATCTCAGTCTCAGAGGCCAATGTCAGAAGATCCAGTGTCTTACAAGAAGTCCAGGTTTGTCTCCAGAAGGTCATCAAAAATGCAAAGATACACTTTTGGTCTAAATTGGAGGCTCGGCAACTCGGCTTGCACGCTATCACAAGTTGAAACCGAGTAACTCAAGTGACAACGGTGCATCACATGCGGATGAGATCAATGCTTTCTATACTTGCTTCAAAAAAAAAAAAAAAAAAAAAATAGTATTGCATCTTTACAACCTCCTAGATTCCTGATGACACTTATTTAATTCTCTGAAGCCAATGTCAGAAAATTCTTCTTCAGGGTGATTCCATGGAAAGCATCTGGTCCTGATGGTTCTTACAGCTTTCCCAGACTAACTGGCTTGAACCTTCGCAAACATCAACTTGTTAATACTATGGTTCAAGGTCCTCATATGCTTCAAGAAGACTTCCATAATTACGATGCCCAAGAAGAGCAAGGTGACATGCATCAATGACTACCAAACAGCAGCAATCAGGTCAATTGTAATGAAGTACTTCAAAAGGTTGGTTCTGATGCAAATCAATTGCTGTCTCAGTACCCCTGGCCACATTCTAATTTCACTCCTACCATCCAGAAGAAGGCATAATAGCCTGAAAACGGATGTACAGGTTCTGGAGCAGTTTCTTCCCTACAACCATCAGGCTTTTAAACTCTATTACCTCTAAGTAAGCTCCTAACTACGTAGACTTGGGGGCATTCTTTTGTCTCTGGTGTTTGCACAGTACTACGTTTACATATCTGTTGTGCTGCTGCATGAAAGAATTCCATTGCTCTTGTTTTGGGACATATCACAATAACACACTCTTGACTAATATTTGCATGGGTTGCCTCTGGGATCATGGTTTTTGCATTAAGAAACTATGCAGCAAATTGTAGCATTTTAGCTTTTGTGCATGCAAACACCACTTCTTTTGCATAGTCCTTTGATTATATATTAAAGGATTGTGGCCATTAGCCAATATTTTACCAAGTATCTGTGGTGTTCAATTGAAGTAGATGACACTGTTAGTAAGACCATGTGAAAAAGAAGCAAGTGTGTCCCATTCCACCCCTCAACTTTCAATTATCTAATGGCTGATCTTTTACTTCAAAGGCACTTTTCCGTACTAAATCTTATCCCTCAATTTTCTTAACTTGTCAAAACAGAACTCTTGAAAATATGAAGATTCAGAGAAAAATATTTATGCAATACACGCAAGAGAAAGTAGGCATTCCAGGCTGACCTTTATACAAAGGTTAATAAATTAGTGATTCATACATTCTTAAAATCGCATGGTAAAGTTTCTTAAAAATAGTCGAGCAATGGTTATTTTTGCCTTAATCTGAATTATTATTATTTTTTTAAATTTAGTTCAAATAATCCTTGCAAAGAAATTTAATGATTTAGCCTTCAGTATTTAAAAAAAACATAACTGAAGAATATTTATTAGATGCGTTTAAATTACTATTCATATTTCAAATATACCATCTCAAACACACTAACATGAAATCAGTAAATAACGACCTGAGTAAATACCAATCCATAAAGTTCGTTTTTGTATATTCATCAAAAAATTTAAAATTATGTTGCTTTTCTGCCACAAGTTAATTTCTCATTACATTACTCTGATCACAAAGCAAATAAACTAAATTTATCCCAACTCTAAAGTCAAAGTTAAATGTTTGTACTTTAATATTTCATGATGTCAAATGATTTTTCAAATACTCTTTTTAATATAAATGATTTTTCAAATACTCTTTTTAATATAAATGGTAGTGCAATATAGAAATTAAACCAATGCAAAATTTGAGTAAATGTACTTGTCATGCCAATTATCCAGAGCAACCTGCTATACTATACAACATATTCCTTAACATTTATTTGAATTATACTTGCTGTGTGCATACCATTTTCTCAATTTTTTTTTAACAATTTCAGATTCAGGACTGAATTCATTGCAGTATTAACAGTATTGCCAATATGCTGTTTGTCATGCAAATACAAGTGCAGCAAATATCACCAGCCCCAATCAATTTCACCCCAGGCCAAAATAAAACAGGATTCTCAGTTCTTTACATATATTTTGTTGAAGATAGAGTTAAACCTCTCAGGCACTGACCAAGAAACCAACGAATATATTAAAGTCTGACAACAATAAATACAAAGACAAAAGACAGCCTACAGTTCATCCAAATATCGGCACATGTTTAAGTGTGCAGACAAAAATGCTACCATTAATATTGATGGCATAATCTCATAAGAATGCAAAAAGAAGGCAGTCCATTAACAGAGTACAATTTCACACTGGAAGAGAATCATCCTTCAAATGTTTCACCAGCTCAACAAAATCTAAATTATCTATTGTCTCTCTACTATAACATAATATTTGAGGATGCTCTGTGTTAATAGTTGTGGTACTTGCTCTGCTTTATGAGAAAATAATAAATGATTATACAGTAGTAATCAAACATTTCAACTGGGGTTCATCATCACTAACTGGACCAATGGAAGTATTATATATAGATACAAGAAGCAGATACAAAATGTTACTTACATCATAAATTTCAAACAACAGCATAAATAACAATCAATATTGAGCAGTATTACAAAAACATGCTGATAAAATTATGACACTGATGAATACCTAGTAGTATTCCAATATCAGGTCAAGGATGACATAAGTAAAGAACAACCTCCCTGATTAAAATATTGCTTTTAAGTCACACAGGAGTATGCTTTGAAATTAAATTTTACCAGTTACTTCATCATATGTATATTTCTGCATTGATGAATTGATCATATTGCCAACATTACTGCAAATCAATTCAAATGTGACTTGTAATGAAATGACAGCCAAGAGAACATACTGTCAACTAACATACTGTGTGTACTGCATTTGTTTTAGTAATTCAAGGGATGATATTTTCAGAGGTATTGGTGAACCTCTGTTATGTTATACGAGCATATTATGAACAAATACTCTTCTTCTCAAACCTATGTAGATCCTTGGATCAATTACAAACAAATGTTTTGAAATAAATATCAGTGCACCAGTAAAATAATTACAATTTGGTACCTATAAAATATCTGTTTACAAACATAAATTGTCAAGACAGCTGGATAAGTTTATTGTTTATTTTACTACTGAAGGTTTCAACACCTTTGTTGCGCGATTATTCTGCCTGGTCAGGATTTTTAATTTACATTGAACTGCAATCAAATTTGGTTCTATTACATAATAAATAGCACAAATTTGCCACACGTGGACCAGAATATGAATTGAATATCAGTGAGGAGAATAACTTAACATATGAAGAAAGTTATTAGGCACCAAGATGTATAATCACAAATCTTCTCAGAAGATGAAAACTACAATTCACGAAGGCACATTGCAATTATTAACAAATCCTAAGGAATCAACACATAGAATATATACAACTAAGAACTATATCCACACTAAAATTATATCGCCATTGCTACATATGGAAAGTACCACTGCTCAATCGTAGAGGTCGGGAAAAGATGACAAATACAAAAAAAAACAGCACCTAGCTGTGTAATGCATTTGTTTGATTGATAATTACAAGGCAGTAACTGAAATTAAATTCTTACAGGTCAGATCAAAATTGTCATTTCAATGAGTATTGGATACAACACTTTCTGGAGCACGCGATGAAAGCAAAAGCTGACCTATCAAACCAACTTGTCAAACTAAAAGTTTAGCATAATTCCAAAATAATTCCAATTCACGCCTGGTGATCTTAACACGGCTTGGGAACTGCCGCGTTTTGGCATTTTTAAAGTACATCACCAGCAGCACCAGAGTAACCAGCCCCCATCCCCGCCTCTCTCCACTTCCACCACCGAGCACCTGAGCCCTGGGGAACCCAGCGGGTTCGAGCCCACTCTAGTCTCTCCTACCTGAATTGCCTGGAGCCGACCGGGGAAGGCGTTTTGTTCCTCAGATGCTGGACCTGCTGGAGGGACCTCAGCGAAATGTTCTTGAACAAACTGTCCTCAGCCGCGTCCTCCAGCTTCAGCTGAGGGATGATGTGACCCGGGTTGGCGAAAGCCATGTTATTCTAATTTATTTCCCCCTTCCCCACCCCCTTTTGAAATGAAGACAAAAACTGACACGGCGATGGATTATAATTCCTCCCAGCCGGCGTGTTTAACGCTACGCTAGCTTCCCCCCCACCCCCCTCCCCCCCTCCCCTCACGGTGCCGGAGCGCAGAGTCGCGGGCGATGGACTGGTGCCGCTTGGCCGCTGCCGCGTGCGCGCGCGCGCAGATACGGGAGCCGCCGAAGCGGAACGTTGGGCGGCTGCAACGGTCCCCGCGCGCGCTGCCGCCGCCGCTTGCCCCGTGTTCCCGCGCACCTGGGCGGGCGAGCGCTCGCTCCTGTCCTTTGTGCTTCGCCTAACTTTGCACCACCCTCTTAGAACATGCGTTGAATATCTTGCATGGAAAAAGGAATGGATATTTTTAAGGCAAGAGATAGATCGATTCTTGATTAGTACGTTTGTCAGGGTTATGGGGAGAAGGCAGGAGAATGGGGTTGAGTGGGAAAGATGGATCAGCCACGATTGAATGGTGGAGTGGACTTGATGGGCTAATTCTGCTCCTATGACATGAACTTATGAAAAACTAATGATCTCCAAGACACACTCACATTTGTTTAAAGTGCATGATCCGTGTGCTAAAATGCGTTGTCCCGTTTATACTGTCAGATTGCAAGATAAATTAAGGTATGATTTTTGTATAAAACATAAAATCATCCTTGATCCCTAATCCTGGCGTCCCTGCACAAACATTAATGCTAAAATATCACTGCGAACAACTCTTGGGAGAAATTACTGAAACATCAATTAATCAGTTTTGCAAACAACATTTTAGAAGGAATATCAAATAGAGTGTTTAGTGTTTCTTGTTTTGTTCATGCGAGATTCCTTACACTTTGTTTTGGAAAATAAATAAAACAATTTGAATCAGCAAATGCAAATCATCAGAAGAGTTACAAATTCAAGATTCAAGAGAATCTTGAAGAAGAGTTACATATGCAGATTCATCTAAGATAACCATATAACCATATAACAATTACAGCACGGAAACAGGCCCTCTCGGCCCTTCCAGTCCGTGCCGATATTATCTAAAAAACAATTGTGTCCTGTTATTGCATGTGCATTGTTAGTGAACGGCAATATTTTAAGAACAATTGTACATTACATATCATTAATAAACCAAAGAAGGGTCCTGACACAAAATGTCATCTATTGAGTCTGAAGAAGGGTCCTGACCCAAAATGTCAACGTTCTCCAGAGATGTTGCCTGACAGGTTGAGTTACTCCAGCATTTTGTGCCTCTTTTAAAAATCAGCATCTGCAGTTCCTTGTGTCTACATATTCTTAAATATTGGTTTGTTTTGTCAATGTACATAATGTCTTCAAAACTGAATCATGTAGTACCATATTCTTGTTTACCATAAGTTTGATTTAAAATGGAACAGATGAAAATTGGGGATTTTAATGCAAGTTGCACAATGTCAATATTTTCATTCCACATTGCCTGCCTAGATGTCACTTCCATAATTTCAACTGTGCAAGCTGTAGATGAGATACCAGCAAAGAAGGAAGTTTTCACAATGCCTGTTACATTTGCTTCCCTGTAACTTTAAGAGAACTTCATCTTCAGATTCCAAGATGCTGGAGTAACTCAGTGGGGCAGACAGCACCTCTGGAGAGAAGGAATGGTCGAGACCTTTCTTCAGACTGATCACTGGGGTTGAGACCCTTCTTCAGACAATTTCCCTCTACCAACACTCGCTTCCGCCTGGCAGAGCTGGTCTCCACCCTTAACAACTTCTGTTTCGACTACTCCCACTTCCTCCAACTCCAAGGCATAGCTATGGGCATTTGGATGAGCCCCAGCTATGCCTGTCTCTTTGCAGTGCCCTGTTCCAGGCATACACTGGCCCTATCCCCAAACTACCTCCGCTAGAAATCCTTCCTACTCATGTTTGCAATTATCAGTTTCTCTTACCTGAACTTTTGACCCCATCCCAGCCCTTGATTAAAAGTTCAATTCTGCAAAGTCGCAGGTTTGTATTCAGCATGCCCTCATAAAGTTGAAAGGAAATCAGACCAAAAACTATTACAGTTTACTATTGGACTTTTTAACTACTAACCCAAATATATCATTAGCAGAAGCTTTGAAATGTGTCATTTGCCCATTCACCAATCCAAGAATGTTGTATAGATAAAGAAGAAGATAAATATTTTCAAACTACACACATTTCTTAATGGGTGTGGATGACACAGTAATGCATCACGGAATGCACTCTCTTCCAAGGAGCAGAGAGGTGTGTCTTGGTTGAAGTGATAAGATCATCACAAAGTTTACTCTACACATTTATTTATTTAAGATTATCATAGATTTCAATATATAACTAGAAAATGCTGCAACCATTTAGTGGATCAACAGTTTCAGTGAAGGGAGAAACTCAATTAACTCATGGGCAAATGACACATTTCAATTATTATTTCAAGTTGATCACCTTTCAAGAAACAAGAATACCTATGTTGCTGTTATTACAGGTTTTAAATAAGTTACAAGAATGGGGAAGGCACTTGACGAGAAGAATAACAATCTCTGTGAAAGGAAGTAGGCAGGAGTGATTAAATGTCAAGAAGAATAAGTAAAGAATCAAAAGCTGGGTTTAGAACAGCAGTAAATATCAACAGCCAAATTGTTACCATCACCTGTTTTCCGAAAACATTGGTGTGGAGGTTGAGAAATAAAATTAATTTTGATTCCAGGATGGTCTAAAATGCTGATTCAAAGATTAGGTGCTGACCCTTGTGGCTGAGGAACGAGAGGAAAGTCTGAGCAGAGTAGAGAAATAAGAAATCACGACTGAGTTTTGGGTACAAGAATGAAGATCGTTGGAAGGTATTTGTTAAAATTATCACCCAATCTGTATTTGATCTCCTCACTATAGAGACTGCATCCTAAATGGCAAATGTAGTACACCTGAATAAATGGGAAGAGTTACAGGTAAATCACCAATTCACCCGGAAGGAGTATTTGAGGCTCCTGATGAGATTGAAGAAGGTGAAATGGAGATGCTGTGTTGCTTGTTATTGCATGAGAAGCTGCAAGGACAATGCACTGTTGTAGATGCTGATGGAAATATGAGCCAGAGGGTTGCATGGACAGTGTCTCCTAGAAATAGGGAAATTGAGATAGTAGAAACAGTGAAATATGAGCAATTGATTATAAAGGCTGGTAACAAGAGAAAAAGTACATGTTCTGAGAGCAAGAGGAATTAGAACTATCTTGCAAGAGATCGGCTTGATGGCGACAAGGAGTCTAAGCATTCACAGTGGAGGGGTACTCCTGAGTGAACATAAAAGATATATCAAAAGCTATATTGTGGAAGGGGGCAACTTCAGAATAGATGTAAAAAGGAAACCATGAAAATAAACAGTTTAGGAAATGGGTCAGAGAAATTGTAATCAAGATAGCTATTGGATCAATAATAGTTGACAGAATCTGCCCGAGAAATGGTTATAGAGAAGTTGAGGAAGTAGAGGATGTATTGGAGATGGACAACATGATGGGAAGAATGGAAATTTGAACATTTTCTTGAATATTGAATGCATTTTATGAGCCAAGTATGTATACACACAAGGAATTTGCCTTGGTGTTTTGCTCGCAAGGATAACAACACGATATACAGTGGACAATTTGTGGATAACAAACTCCCACAAGAGAAATAAAATAAATTATCAAATCATGTGCCTTACAAGTCGGTTGAATCATAAGGACTGGCTGGGTCACAATGGAGTTCTTTGCTGTTGGCCTATCAATAATATCACAGGATCCTTTATCATCATCTGCAATGATAAACGGGACACAAGGAACTGCAGATGCTGGAATCTTGAGCAATACACAAAGCGCTGGAGTAACTCAGCGGGTCAGGCAACATCTCTGGAGGATATGGTTAAGCAACATTTCAAGCGGAGCCTTCTTCAGACTGGGTAAGTGGTGTTTCAGGTCACTTAACTGAATAAGAGCCCTGACATAAATGTTGCTTATCTATGTCCTCCAGAGATGCTACCTGACCCGCCAGGTTATTCCAACACTTCATACATAAGATAATGGGACTTCAGAGAATGATAACAAATTCTCTGATAATGCAATACCTTTATTTGATTGCACTAAAGTTCCAATCAATCACGCTTAGGACTTTGGAGCAGGACTTAACCCACAATCTTCTAACTCAGAAACATCCGTGGTACTACTGATCCATAACTGACAACGTAAAGAGGTCCAGGACAACGTGCATCAGCAATGAAATTTAGTGGGAAAATATGAGCTAATAGCTGTTGATAGGAATGTGGTGTATGTGTTAAATGGTAACACTTCAATAAAAGAGAAGGGAGGGACTCTGGAGATTAACTGTAGGGGAACACTGGCAAGGCATCACAAGTAAACAGATGGCATCCTGGATTTTGCAAATAGATGCTGATAGTAACAACAGCATGGATTTATTGTGGGCGGCATGGTGACATAGAGGTAGAGTTTCTGCCGTACAGCACCAAAGAACTGGGTTCGATCTTGACTGCGGGTGCTGATTATACGGAGTTTGTATGTTCTCGTGGGTTTTCTCCGGGTGTTCCGGTTTCCTCCTACACCCCAAAGATATACAGTTTTGTAGATAAATTGGCTTCGGTAAAGACTGTAAATTCTCCCTCGTGTGTAGAATAGTACTAGTGTACGGGGAATCGCTGGTCGGCAAGAACCCGGTGGACTACTCTTTTAGGGTACAAAGCAAATTTCCAGATGTTCTTTAAAAATTGCAAGATTTATTGCAACAGAATAGTGCCCTTTTAGCCGGGTACTGATGGGAAAAAAGATAATTAATTCAATCCAAATGACACAAACAGAAGAATTATGGGATATATAGCTATACTTGCAAACCAAAGCAAACACCCATGACTGCTGTTGAAAATATAGATTACTCATTCAAGGAGCAAAACAAGAGTAAATCAGTCTAAAAATCAGATTGTGAGTAAAGTAAAAAAGGTGAACTTAAAAGAAAGCTCAATCAACTTTGTAAGTTGAACCACTTCCTCACAATGCAGCTATGGGTGCACTGCAATTTTCAGCACCTGTCACAGCAGAGACAGATGGCCAATAGCACAACTAACATTATCTCATTGCCAGAAATTTCAGATGAGTTCTTGGCAAAAGTCAGTCTGAGGCATGATTTGAGAATGAAATGTTCTAAAGGATCAGAGATATTCCAACTTGGCAGATTCTACAAAGATACAGCCAACATCATCGTTCTGAATTATATTGCACAAAATATTCAATAATTGATTATGATATATAATTATCAAATCAATTGTAATGGATGGGATTTTGTAGACGTACAATCTATTTTTGCCATAAAGTGATAGCTTGTTTGATGATTCTCTTATGTAAAAGCCTATTTAACAGAAACGTGACGGGAGAATTAAGTGTGAGTCTCTACTGGAATTGAAAAATCAATTAATTTACTGCACAAAACATTACATAGTTTTGCAATCGTCCAACAGAGGGAGATAGACAGGTGAGCGATATAAGTGCAGAATTTACATACCAAAAGATGTCAGTAAGGCCAATTGAACCTGCTATTATTTCTGCACAATTGAGTTAGCAAAGTTAGGTGAGAAACAGATTCTGCATTCAATTCAAAAATACAAAAATTGTTAAGTGCATGTGTTGCTGTATTGTTAGCTTTACAAAGAAAGAAATTCACTCTCTGGCTCAAATTAAAATATGTTGAATGATGTGAATTGGCTGCATTTACACAGCAGAAAGAAAGTAAATGTCACAGAGAGTTGAATCGTTATATGTCAATCCTAATATTGTTTTCAGCATGTGCTAAATCTTAATTATGCTAAATCAATATCTCTTATTCAGAAAGTGAATATTCATAAATGTGGAGCTGTGTTTCTTCAGTCATTAAACTGTCAGTTAAACATGTCTTCTTTTTTTTTGGATGAATATTTTTTATTATAGAAACATATGTATAAAAATTGCAATATTTTACATAAACAAAAATACATCATTAAATACTTTCATAATATTAATAATATTATTACTAATATTGAGATTTAGGACTATATGCTTCTATACGCTTTTTTAATTATTTTTTATAAAGTAAGAAAAGATAGAGATAAATAATGAAAAAAATATGAAAACGAATGGAGTATTAATCGTTATTCCGTCATTGGAGATATAGGCATGATTTATTATATTTCTTTCTTCATCCATTCTAATATTCAGGCCTCAGTCAAGCCCTCGTACCGAGCCATTATGACTCTGTAAATATTCAATATATGGAGACCATATCCCTCTGAAGAGATCTAACCTGTCCATTAAGACAAGCCTCAATCTCTCCAGATGAAGAGTCTCCGACATTTCTGTATTCCACATTTTGATTGTAGGGGATGTAGGGCCTTTCCAAAATTTTAATATTAATTTTTTCCCAATTATTAACCCATAATCAATAAAAATTCTCTGGTTTGTTGTTACTATTTGTTCTGTTTCCAATATTCCTAGTATTATTAGCTTTGAATTGGGTGTCAAAGTTATATTAACAACATTTGAAATTATCCTAAATATTTCAATCCAGAATTTTGTAATTTTTATACAATTTGTAAATGAGTGTGCCAGATTGGCTTCTAAATGTTGGCATTTATCACATATAGGAGATACTTTTGGGAACATATTATGTAATTTGGTTTTTGAATAATATAATCTATGTAATATTTTAAACTGTATAAGAGAGTGTTTAGCATTTAGCGAACAATGATGTATATGTTGTAAACTATCATCCCATGTTTCTGGTCTAATAGTTTGACATAATTCATTTTCCCACGCTTGTCTATGTATTTCTGTTGATGGAATAACATCACCTTCCAATAAGATGTTATATATATATGAAATCATTTTTTCTGTATTCGGATGTTTATTCAAACATTCATCTAATATTTGTATCTTTCTATTTCTGAGTTCTTGCGTATTTGCTTTAACATAATCTCTAATTTGTAAGTATCTAAAGTACTCTTTAGATTGTAGTCCATAAATTGGTTGTATGTCTTGAAATGAAAGGAAGGAGTTTTCCCTATAGAGATTCCCAATCTTAATAATTCCATTATTTTTCCATTGTGAAAAAGCTTTATCCATCATTGAAGGTTTAAACGTAACATTATTTACAATGCTAAGAGATAGTGGTATAGATTTTAATTTTAATGTTTTCTTTATTTGTTTCCAAATACGTATTCCACTTCCTATTATTGGGTTGTCACTATATGTTTTCTTAGCTAAATTAGTATTAGCGAATATTATAGAACTAATTTCAAAAGGAGAACAATCTTCTTTTTCCATATTTAACCAAGTTGGTTGATTATCTATTTCTTCTAACCAAAAATTCATATTTTTAATATTAACTGCCCAGTAATAAAACATAAAATTTGGCAGAGCTAGACCTCCATTTATTTTTGGTTTACATAAATGTTTTTTATTTATTCTATGGGACTTATAATCCCAAATGAAGTTAGTGACTAAGGAGTCCACCTTTTTAAAGAAATTTTTAGGGAGATATATCGGGATTGATTGGAAAAGGTATAATAATTGTGGAAGAAACACCATTTTTATTATATTAATTTTGCCTATCATCGATATAGGTAAAGTTTTCCAATATATAATATTCTTATTTAATTTGTTCAATAATAGTGGAAAATTAGCTTTAAATAAGGAGTCAAATCTTTTTGTTACAAAGATTCCAAGATATTTAAATTTTTCATTTGTTATCTTAAAAGGGAATTGTTGTAATATATGTAAATTGTTTACTGTTATTGTTTTACTATATGATCACTTTTATTCCAGTTAATACTATATCCTGAATAGGATCCAAATTCAGTTATTAATTTTAACAAATTACGGATACTAGTTTCTGGTTTTGTGATGTAAAGTAGCACATCATCCGCATATAGAGAGATTTTATTTTTAGTGTCTCTAGTATCGTATCCATATATTTCCGGATGTGATCTCACCATCAGAGCTAACGGTTCTATTGCCAATGCAAACAATAAAGGGGATAAAGGACAACCTTGTCTGCAACCACATGATAAATTGAATTTAGGTGATAACATTTGATTTGTTATTATTCGAGCTGCCGGATTTGAATATAGCAATTTGATCCAGTTAATAAACTTTTCTCCCAGTTTAAAAGCTTCCATAACCGAGAACAAGTAAGGCCATTCCACTTGATCAAAGGCTTTCTCTGCATCTAACGAAATAACTACTAGGTCTTTATTAATATCACTTTTCGAGTATATAATATTGAATAACCGTCTCAAATTATACGAAGAGTATCGTTTTGGTATAAATCCTGTTTGATCAGGGTGAACTAATTTAGTAACAACTAAACTTAACCTTTGTGCTAATATTTTAGTTAATATCTTTTGATCGGTATTTAGAAGAGCTATTGCTCTAAATGATCCTGGTTCATCCAAGTCTTTGTTTATTTTGGGTAAAAGTGTTATAATAGATTCATTTAATGTTTCTGGTAGTTTTTGCTGTGTATATATATGATCATATAGTAATTTCAAACGTGGTACAATCTGATCATAAAATACTTTATAAAATTCCGAGCCGATGCCGTCTGGTCCCGGTGTTTTACCCTTTTTTAGTGATCTAATAGATTCTTGGATTTCGTTTATCGTAATATCAGCATTCAATAACTATATTTTGTGAATCCAATCCTTTCAAGTTACATTTTTTTTTTAAATGCTTCAATTCCTATTTTATTATCTGTAGTTTTCGCAGTGTATAAGTTTTTATAATATTGCATAAATCTTTAATTAATATCTTTAGGCTGTGTTAACAGTTCGCCTTTATGTGATTTAATCCTATAAATTATTTTTTCAGCTTCCATTTTCCTTAGTTGACGAGCCAGTAATTTTTGAGGTTTATCACCGAATTCAAACTGTAATTGTTTAGTATGTTGATAAAATTTAACGACTTGGTCTGTAAATATTTTGTTTAATTTATATTTCAATGCTGCAATTTTATTATGTAATATAGTAGTTGGATTCATTGTGTTCTGTATATCTAATTGTTTAATCTCCTTTTCCAAATCTTGCTGCTCCTTACGTTTCTTGTTATTATAAAATGCTTGAGATGAAATCATGATTCCCCGGAGGTATGCTTTAAATGTTTCCCATAATAAGGAACAAGATATTTCCGGTTTGTCATTTATTTCGAAAAAAATCTTAATTTGTTCTGTAATATATTCCTGGGTAATTTTATTTTCTAATATTTGTGGGTTAAATCTCCACTGTTCTGATTTTTGTAGTTTACCATTTATTTTGATCTTGAATGTTAATGGTGCATGATCAGAAATTATGATATTATGATATTGGGATTTATAAGTAAGCGAGATAAGTTTAGCGTCCACCAAAAAATAATCTATTCTTGAGTAAGTTTTATGTACTGACGAGTAAAAAGAGTATTCTCGTCCAGTAGGGTTTTCAATTCTCCAAACATCTTTGATATTAGTTTTTTCCATATATGCATTTAATAAATCACTAGAGTGTGATTTAACTTTCCTTTGCCTTGTAGATCTATCTAAGTATGGATCTAGTGTACAATTAAAGTCACCTCCAATTATTAGGTTATGTTGTGATAATTCCGGAATATTATTAAATACCTTCTTGAAAAACAATGGGCTATCAAAATTTGGTCCATATACATTAACGAAAATCATTTTTTGTGTATTTAATTCTCCTATGACGATAATATGTCTTCCATCTTTATCAGTTATAGTTGATGTATGTTTAAATAAAATACCTTTACGAAATAATATTGCTACGCCTCTTGATTTATGTGTGAAAGAAGAGTGATACATTTTATCTATTTTTATCCCTCTTTTTTCCCTTTCCCTTTTGTTTTTTTCTTCTTTAATACTACACCCCCGGTAAAATATTTTTATGGAATAACAATTCCAAAAACCCGGGAGCTGGTTAAGTTATTAACATCAACGACGGAAGTCGGTAGATGGTTAGCCATGCTAGTAAGAAAGGAGGCTACAGACTTTTGGTTATTGAGTAGATATTCTACTACTCGTAGAAAAAAGCTTTTTTTATGTCTGGCTGTGGTGGCTTTCACAGGTCGGAGTCACCTTCCAGAGGGAATCGCTTCAAAGAGTTTGTGGCCAGGGTGAGAGGGGTCATACATGATCTTACCCGCTCGCTTCCTGGCCCTTGCAGTGTGCAGTTCATCGATGGGGGGAAGGTTGCAGCCAACAACCTTCTCGGTTGATCGAACGATGCGCTGCAGCCTCCAGATGTTGTGCTCGGTGGCTGAGCCAAATCAGACCATGATGGAGAAGATGAGAGACTCTGTGATTGTAGTATAAAACTGGACCATCATTGCCTGTGGCAGATTGTGTTTCCTCTGCTGCTGAGTACATCCTCTCTTGGGCCTTTCGGACTGTGAAGTCGATGGTGGCCTCCCATTTAAGGTCCCTGGAGATGATGGTTCCAAGCAAAGATCCTACAGCGGAGCAAGATAGACCACTCCTGTTAAATGCAATGGACTGACGTGTATTACGCAACGGAATGGAACGTGGGCCCCTTTTTCATCCATTTCCGTAACCGGACCCGACCCGACCCGACTCGCAGTGTAATCAACGTTGCAGGGGATCAGTTTGTGTTAATAAATTAAAATTCTGAAAAGGAGGAGAAGATTTTTACCAAATAACTTTTATTTTTACGAGGATGTTTCCGTAACCAGCTTACGTCTCCGCACTATTATCCTATGGGATCTTTGGTGTGGAGATGGAAGCCGGTTGCGGAAATGGGGCTTTAAATTACCCATGAATCTGCCCATGACCGTATTACATCTTTTTTGTTGAGTGGACTATCTTGCTCGCTATAGGATCTTTGGTTCCAAGGAATTTAAATAACTCCACACTTGTGACTGTGGTGTTGTTGATAGTGAGAGGGGGGAGAGGAGGGGGGTGGCATCAGGATTACAGCTGTGTCACTTCCTGACTGTAGGCAGATTCCTCCCCATCCTGGATCCGTCCAATCAGGGTTGTGTCATCCGCAATCGTGTGAAGCTTGACGGAGGAGTCTGTGGAGGTGCATTCGTTAGTGTAGAGAGAGTAAAGGAGAGGGGACAGTACACCTAGGTGCTCCTAGGTCAGCGGGTCCGAGATGTGCTTCCCCAGCCTTACATACTGCTTCCTGTCTGTCAGGAAGTTGGTGATCCATTGACACAGTCAACTGGGAGAGTTTGGAGTGTACTAGCTCTGGCTCAATGGTGTTGAATGCAGAGCTAAAATCCACAAACAAAATCCTTGCATAGGTCCCCTGGTGGTCTAGGTGCTGGAGGATGAAGTGCAGGTCTAGGTTGATTGGGGAAGGGTCCAGTCTTTGCAGACTGGAGTCAGGCTATAAGTAGGCGTGAAAGGGTGATTGGGAGGGAGTGGGTTGGGGAGAGAGGGAGGGGTTATGTTTCTGTCTATCAAACCTGCAGTAGAACTCGTTCAGGTCGTTGGTCTGCTAACGATTGTCCAAGAAGCGGTGGGGGTTTCCTCCTGTAGCTGATGATTTCTTGCAAGCCGTTCCACACCTAAGAAGAGTCATTAGCTGAGAACTTGCTCCTCAACTTCCCAGAGTACTTTTCCTTGGCAGCTCTGATTCCTCTTTTCAGCTTGTACTTGACCTGCCTGTAGAAGTCTACATCCCCGCTCCTGTAGGCCTCATCTTTAGACTGGCGGAGCTGTCTGAGTTCTGCTGTAAACCACGGCTTGTCATTGTTGAACCTGATCCGGGTCCTAGTGGGAATGCAACTGTCCACACAAAAGCTGACATATAATGTCACGATGTCTGTATATTCGTCGAGGCTTGTGGTTGCTTCCCTGTACACATTCCAATCAGTGCACTCAAAGCAGGACTGTAGGTTTTCAATGCCCTCGCTTGTCCACTTTTTCATTGTTTTGACCATAGGCTTAGCAGATTTTAGTTTCTGCCTGTAGGTCGGAATAAGGTGAACTAAACAATGATCAGAGAGTCCCAGAGCTGCACAGGGAACAGAGCGATATGCGTTCTTGATTGTAGTATAACAATGATCGAGTGTTCTCTCACCTCTGGTGGGGCAGGCAATGTGATGTCTGTATTTTGGTTAGCCTTGTTAAAATCCCCCAAAACAATTACCATGGAGTCCGGGAAGTCACTCTCAACTCTGATTACCTGGTCAGCGAATTGCGTATGCGCCTCACCTATGCAGGCTTGGGGGGGGGGGGGGGGGGATGTAAACTCCAGTGAGAATAAAATATGTAAATTCCCTCGGAGAATAAAAGGGTTTGCAATTTATAAAAAAATATTCAAGATTAGGAGAACAGAAGTTAGAGAGTACCGTGATGTTGCTGCATCAGCCCTGGTTAGTATAGAAGCATATTCCACCATCTCTTAATTTCCCCACTGCCTCCGCTTCGTGTAGTTGAAAGCCAGCCAGTTACAGCGCATTGTCCAGGGTCGACTCACAGTCAGTACTCGGTGAAGCACAGGACAGCAGCTCGAGAGGAGTCCTTGTTTGGCACAGGAGAGAGTTTGTCGACTTTGTTGTTGAGATAACGTAGATTTGCAAGGAATATACTCGGGAGCGGTGTGCATAATCCTCGTCGCCGGAGTCGGGCGAGTGCTCCAGAGTGCTTCTCCCTTATCCTCCTCTGGCTCAACACAGCTATAACCCCGCTGACAAGTATGTCCAAGTAATCCATCGAGTGAGAGAAATCTGGAACAATGTTTGGAAGTACCGAATATCTGAATACCTCTCTCATGAAAGTGATCTTTGTGGGATTTTCACTGACAACATAAATGAACAAACACAGACAAAACAGCAAGGAGCAGTACACCGTGGCAGCCATCGTAGGCGCCACTTTAACAAAAAATAATCATGTAGGTGCATTGAGATCTTAGCTGACCTATATCCGAATGATCATCAATTGATGCTATGTCAATGTTAAATTTAAGATAGATATGATCTTCATAACCAAATCTTAAATTTAACATTGACTTAGCATCAATTGATGATTATGGAGTGAGATTTAAACTCCGCTTTTCTTTTGTGAATAGAATTTTTTTCAGTTTTTCTGGTGTAAAATACTGAAAAAATTTAAGTATTTTTAGGTAATCCTTTCTATAGGTAAGCTCCATAAACCTCAACTGGCACAAGTTATTTCATATCAATTCCTCTTAATTTCATGATCAATTCTCAATCAATTTAACCCTGATATATAAATTTCAAGTACAGATCTATTGTGCAATCTCGCTCTGAAAAACATATTTTTTTCTTAAACTATAGCATCCAGCTATCCCGACTGACATATATCCAGAATAGTGAATGAATAGATTAAAGATCTGATTCTACTAACTGTTTGTTCTACATCCATCCAATGCACTTTAATATGTTTATGGATCTCTTTCTGGATTTCTGGATTTCAACTTTTTCTAATTTATCACACTATAGAAAGTGTGTAAGAAGGAACTGCAGATGCTGGTTTAAACCGAATTTGGATACAAAAAGCTGGAGTAAATCAGCGGGACAGGCAATATCTCCGGAGAGAAGGAATGTGTGACATTTCAGGTCGAGACCCTTCTTCTGCACTTGATACTTACCCCAGTTATAGTTGTAACATAAGTTTGTGTTTAATTTAAAAATCCTGGCAAGTTTCTTTTTTCACACCTTTCTGCAGTTCTTACCAGCTGATTTAAGTTTTGTTGTCCTTTGCATCTCCCATGCTTGTTTGAGCCAGGTATTGTATTTTACTGCACTTTTTCTTTGTTTTACGTTATTTCCTTCACACTTGATGTCTGTGACTGTTTTTTCTTCGAGAGTTGAGATTAATTTAGTTTATTGTCACATGTACCGAGATAAAATGAAAATGGTTTTAGTTGCATGCTAACCAGTCAGCGGAAAGACTATACATAATTACACTCAAGCCGGCCACAGTGTGCAGATACATAAAGGGAATAAGTAGATCTCCTGCTCTTTTGGAGCATTAACTGGTTCTATAAAGCAATAAATTAATTTTTTGGACACATTTCATTAATATTTTACCAGTGACAAATTAATCTAGTTTATCCTAGACGGTCTATCTCTGACTCACTGTGTTGAGTTCATTGTTCTTCATATCTAGAATCTTAAATACTGTGTTTTTTTCAAGGACTATTTTGAATTCAGTGGCATTAGTTTGCTGTAGGATAACTGCACCATGGGGCCTTATCAGTCTAAAGCCAAATGCTGTAGGTTCTAAAGTGAGGAATAAAGGAAAAAAAAAATCACACAGTGATTTTCCAATCTGGAATGCACTGCTTGAGAAGGTGTTGGAGCCATGTACTGTCACGAGATTTAAATGTATCTGAACAAACACTTGAGTTGCCAAGGCATTGAAGGCCATGGACCAAGTGCTGGTTAATGGGATGAGTATAGATGGGTACTTGGACATTGTCATAGACATGGTGGGTCAAAAGGCATGTTTCTGTGCTATCTGACTCTATTATGTTAAATTTTCTATGGCGTAGCCCAAATCCTCTTCCTATTCTTTATATACCACTCCATGAAGCAAACAAAAATCACTCCTTTACAATGAAAACTGGCACCAACTCATTATTCTTTTTAGACTGATTGCGTTCTCCTATAATTTTCGGGATCAGTTCCATAATTCTGTATTATTTTATCAAAGCTATTATCTAACCACATGTGCAGAATTGTCAAAATTGTTGGAACAATGGAAATGCAATCACAGACATTTCATAGACACAGAAAGTGATTGTCTAAAGTGAAAATCCTGTAGGTGGCAGGCAAAACAAAGAAGATAAATTATTTGAATAAAACAGGGGATGAAAGAAAGTTGTTTAAATAGTTCAAGCCTGTTTTGCCATAACGTTTAAACTAAGCTATCTTCAAATAAATTGGAAGAATATCTGAGCATTACCAGTGGCAAGCTTTTAGCTTCACATATATTGATAGTTAGTTCTAAAACAACAATATACTGCATTTGGCATCTTACAAGACACTTTACTATATTTGTTGAATTGGATTTACCTTGGATTAATGTTTTTTTTTAAATTAAGACATATTTTAGATATTATCCCGTTGAATGAGCTGGTGAATTTGAAAAGAATTTCCAGGTCTTCATAACAAAAGATTACTGTTTTCAGTGGTCTGAAGCGATAATTTATTTCATTCTTTCCTCAATTTGTTTCTATAATTTTCTTCAATTATTTATCAGGGAAGACAAAGATGAAACTGGAATTGTACAGAGTCTCAAAACGGGGAATGATGCATCATCAGCTGATATTCAATGTCACTCAGTTCCCAAGAACTGAATATCAACAGTGTCCTGCAATAGGGCTTTGTTTTCTTCACACCTATTAGCTGGGCTGGGTGCCAATGCAAAGAAAATTTTCAGCTGAGGGGAATTAAAATCCGGGTCCTATGAAAGGTCACATGAAAGGAGAAGAGGAGAAGTGTTTAAGGACGAAATATAGACTTGACATGACTGAAAATGTGGCCAACAAGCTGGGATTAAGGACGGAAATAGAGAGGATGTCAGAGTAAAGGAAATGAAAGGTATGTGGTTATAAGACTAGAGAAATTTACAGAGGTTGAGAGAGTCAAAGCCTTAATAGGATTTAAACACAAAGGAGCAATAATCAGACTATGATCATTTTTTCTTCTCATGACCAAGGCAATGAGCATGCATCACTGCCCTAAACACAATGCCCACAGGAAAAATTACGTTTCTTTTTTAATTGCTTGGTATTAGATCTCTGATACTGCTAGAAAGCAATAAGTTAACCAATAAAGATAATATTAGAGTATTTACTTTAACTTTGGAATACTGAGGCTTAAGAAATGTGCAGCTGGTACAGCTTCATTTTTAACCTTATAACCTGAAAATGATCAATGAAAAGAAAAAGAGAACAAGAAAGGAAAAAAGTGAAAAGTGAAAAGATGAAGCTGTACAATGGTTGCATAATTTTAGATGCCGAATGTTTTATCTTTGTTCAATTGCTTATAATAAACATAAATTTAAAAAAAAGAAAAAAAAAGAAATGTGCAGCTGGAAGTTAAACAGTGCCTTCTTTTGGTGTAGACATTATGTACATATGTGCATAATACATTATATACATTATGTTGATTGGGCGACAACACTCGGCGGATTGTGCCACTATATTTCAAACAGTTATTCAGGCCATAGAATGGGAGCTATTTCGTTTCCTAAAAGAACCTGTATGCAGCTGCCATTTTATATTGTAGTGTTGAGTGCAGGGAGGGTGGTCAGAGTTTGGAGATTTCTGCATAGTAGCTACAGTGTGCTTCATTAAAACTGCTCCAGAGATGAGGAAAACATAGGAAAGGGATAGGTTGCAGTCTGCCTTATGACTGAACATCCATCAAACCAAAACACTGACCAAATTATTTGTTATGTTTGGCCCTATGTCACTGGGAAGTACGAACTAAACAGTGACAGTATCTTGCACTGAGGTTCATAACAATAATGCTGTGGTTATCGAAATAACCACTATGTATTGATCATTGGAAAATTAGTTTGGCAGAGGCTGAGTGGTACATCAATGTCATTTTATGGACCTTTTAATTCAGTTCTCCTGAGAGTATAAGATGGAGCAGGAGCAGTTGGTCCAATTCTTTCAGCCGTTCTATCAATCAAAATCATGGCTGATCTCTATTTTGCCAATTACCTCATATTCTTTGAATCCTTTTTATGCTTAAAAATCTAACTTTCTCTTTGTCATTCTTTTGCAGGATTTGTTTTTTGGGACATAAAGATTCTGTACTCTTACAATTTCCCCTTTAAATGTCCTCCATTTCCCTTCTACATCCTTCCCATGAAACAAAGTGTCCCAATTCACTCCTTTAAAATCCTTACGCATTCCCTCAAAGTTAGCCTTTCTCCAATCAAAAATCTCCACCCTAGGTCCAGTTCTGACTCTCTCCATAATTATATTGAAACTAATGATATTGTGATCACTGGTCCGAAGTGCTCACCAACGCATACCTCCGTCTCCTGAACCCTGCTCATTCCTAACAGGATGTCCAGCACTGCCCTTCCTCTGGGCTCGATCCTCTATGTACTGCTGCAACAAAACTATACCGCACACCATTTAACAACTCCTAAACATCCCGCCCATTTACAGAATGTGTGCCCAGTTCTATTTTTGGAAAAATTGAAATTCCACAAATCACTAACCTTGTGCCTTACTACTAATATCTGCTATCTCCTGACATATTTGCTCTTCCAATTTCTCGCTCACATGTGGCTGGTCTATAGTACACCCCTAAAAGTGTTGCTACCACCATTCCCACTTCTCTGTGCCACCCAAATAGCCCTCCCTAGATGTTGCCCTCTAAATCTCTCCTTGCCAAGCACAGCTGTAATATTCTTCTCTGACAAGCAATGCAACTCACTCCCCCTCTGGACCCTCCAATTCTATCACACCTGAAAGCAACAAAATCCTGGGAATATTTAGTTTCCAATCACAGCCCGTCCTGCAACCATGTTTCACTGATTGCCACAACATCATATTTCCAGGTGTCAATCCAGGCTCTAAGTTCATCCACCTTACTTACAATGCTCCCTAGCATTAAAACTTACACATTTCAGAATCCACCATCCCTTATTCCGGTTCTATTATCTTTTTCATCTTTCTCGCCTACATTTTGGATCCGAGTGCTTCCTTCTTGCCTCTTGCCCCACACCCTGACCCCTAGCACCCCCTCTACCTGTGTCCCTCCCCCAGCCTTTCTAGTTGAAAGTTCCCAGTAGCCTTTGCAAAATCTCCTGCCAGGATATTGGTCCCCCCCTCGGGTTCAAGTGTAACCCGGTCCTTTGTGTACAGATCATTCCTTCCCCAAAAGAGGTCCCAGTGATCAAGAAAACTTGAATCCCTGCCCACTGCACCAGTCCCTCAGAAAACGCGCATTTATCCTCCACCTCATTTCATTCCTACTATCACTGTCACGCTCGGCACAGGCAGTAATCTCCTGAAATCGTTACCTTTTTGGTCCTTCTCCTTAACCTTCCCCCAATCCCTAAAATTCTCCCGTCAGGACTCGTCTCTTTTTCTGCCTAAGTCATGGTACCTATTGTACCACAACCTCAGGCTCCTCTCCCTCCTTATCAGAAAATCTTTTGGATACATTCTGACACATGCGAGACCTTGGCACAGGGAGGCAAACTACCCATCCGGGGCTCCCGACTGCGTCTACAGAAACGCCTATCTGACCCCTAACTATAGAGTCCCCCTATTACCATTGCCCTCCTCTTTTTGCTACCCTTTGAGCATCAGGGCCGGTCCTTCTGTGCCGGAGACCCGGCCGCTGTTGCTGCCCCCAGCGTAGGCTGTCCCCTCCAATCGTACTCAAACCCGAGATAGTACCGATTTTCCAGGTGTACGGTCACAGGTACTCTTAGCCCCTGCCTCTGCCTTGCCCTTTCTAACCGTGACCCACTGTCTGCCTCCTGTGGTCTGGGAGTGACTACCTCCCTGTAGCTCCTCTCTATTACCTCCTCACTCTCCCTGAGGAGACGGAGGTCATCGACCTGCTGCTCCAGGTTCCTAACCAGTCCTTTAGGAGCCCCATCTTGACACACCTGCGCCAGATGTGGACATCTGGAGGGCTATCAGATTCCCTGACCTCCCACATCTGACATCCAGAATCAGTCACACTGCCTGGCCTTCATACTGCCCCCCCCCCTTACACAGGATACAATAGCAACACCCATACAAAGTACACAACAAACTGCTGGAATCTGACTGCCAATCAGCTGCTTTCCCTAGTCCACTTCCCACCAATCAGCTGCTTAGCCTAGTCCACTTCCCACCAATCAGCGGTTCCTCAAAAAAAAACTCACTTCTCCAAATGAGGAATGTTATGGATTTTCGGTAAAAAACAAGCCCGCGCTTGATTTTAAACCTTACCGGTCGTCTGTGTCGCTCCTCCCCCTCCTTCTCTTCCAACGGCTCCTGTGGGCCTCTGAAAAAACAAGCCCCGCGCTTGATTTTAAACCTTACCGGTCGGGTGTCGCTCCTCCGCCTCCTCCTCTTCCAACGGCTCCTGTGGGCCTCTGAAAAAACAAGCCCCACGCTTGATTTTAAACCTTACCGGTCGGGTGCATCGCTCCTCCCCCCTCCTGTCTCTTCCAACGGCTCTGTGGGCCTCTTTAAAAAACAAGCCCCGCGCTTGATTTTAAACCTTACCGGTCGGGTGTCGCTCCTCCCCCTCCTTCTCTTCCAACGGCTCCTGTGGGGATTATTTGTATAATGATCAAAGATTATATGTCACACCTAATTGTTTAGTTTTATTGTACTCGTGATGCCATCATCAGTTGTGAAACTGATTTTGGGCAAACGTGAGGTGCACTCAGGGGAATTGCAATAAAAGAGCTCAGACCAAGTATCCAAGGGTGCCAAACAACTTATCATCGGCACCACTGGATCACCACATTTTTGCTATATTACACACACATAAAATGAACACAGACATAAGTTGAAAACTCCAAAGCATAAAAAATTCATAAAAGGAGATTGATTTCACCACATGCTCAGCTAATATGTCTGGGATAAATTGGTGGTGCTTTTCTTTTAACATGATGGGCAAGTGAATTAGAGAATTGTACACAGTTCAACCAATTTGCAGTACTTCTGGTTTTCTTGTTATATTAACTGTAATTGAACTAATGGTGAAAAAAAGCATAAATATTGCTGATTCTCCAATCCAACAGTTTATTGAGCAAAACTGTATGATATTTTTATAGGTTAAATGGACATCCAAGTTTCTCCTTTGACAAGCTCTTTATATATATATATATATTGTAATAAAAAATAATAGGTTCGTGCTGATCTGTAAGTCCAAGTCCTCAGATGTTTATATGTATGGATGCCAATTTAATAATAATGAACTTAGTTGCTGGACATAGTTACACCACTATTTGTGTTTTATATAGTAATAATAAATGACTGAGCATATAGCACTACACAGAATCGCACTGTCAACTGGTTAAAGCTCTCTGCACTGACTCATATCTTGTATAATCTTTTTACCTAACATTCCACCTTAACAATCCATCGTTGGATCATTCACTACAGACATTATAATAAATAACATGCTAAATCTCAACAATTTATTGTTAATATTCTCCAGAATTTCTGAATTACAATGCAGCCATTGTAACATTTAAAGGAATTGTTTTTTTTGCCGGAAAATCTGAGGAAACGGAAATTCAAAGTGTTATGGTTAGTTACAGGTCACTGTGAAGTTTATTTAAAATTCTGATAGAAATATAGTTCAACACATAAGAAAAAAATCAAATCAGATCTTTTATAAAAATGCATTATATTATTAGTAAAGGTGTCAGGCTTATTGGGCGGAGGCAGGAGAATGCAGTTGAGAGGGAAAGATAGATCAGCCATGATTGAATGGGCGAGTAGACCTTATGGGCCGAATGGCCTAATTTTGCTCCTAGAACTTATGAACTTATGTTTCACTATCCGTCATTATGCTCCAAATCGTATATCAGATCTCTATTTTTAACTTTGTGAGACACTATTTATAGTGTCTCACAAAGTTAAAACTATCTAACTAGGCTTTTATGATAGATTATCCTAAATGATTTATCATTTTATAAAGCTGATTCTCCTTCCAAATTACCTTATGCCAGGAGGTTTAGCTGTAGTTTGACAGGGCAAATGTTTTGGGATTTCCAAAACATGATTATAGTTTCAACAACCAAAAGCACAATTGGGGATAATATAAATGATGGTCTTGCCACGGACATCTATATTCTGTGAACAACTGCATTTTGTTTGGATGTCCTTCAAGTATATTCGCTGATGGAAGGCCAGTTAATCAGTGAGAGCTTGAAAAGTGAAGGATGAAGTTAATCTTTCTGAGGACTGACCTGAGCCAAGATCACATTACATATCCTTTACAACTGTGACAGAAACATCATGTTACTTTGCTCAACTAAGCCTACCTTTGCTTTCATATCAGCTTACTGACATTATAAATGCTCGAGGTTAAACAAGACATATCTTTTCACAACTGTAATAGTCTTATTGTATTTATTTATTGCTTAAATGTGTATGATATTTTGGGTCATGCTATTCATATTCAGTTAACACTATCTATTACTTGCATTGTTTGTGCTGAAAGAATTACACATGCATTTATTTTGGCATAGTTATATAGTAGATGAGTCACCATTTAGTCTTGGGTACAGGCCAAAGTATTTCCTTTCTGTTTCAATCGAATTAAGCCCGTGAAATATCAAATTTGCAACATTTATGCTGGGATTTTGAATGATTCTGAAAGCCTCAACTTTGGCATTATTGGGGATAAGCAATGTTTATAATAGTGCTGACCAAGCATTTTAAATCCAGTCACATTTGTTTCTAACTGTCATGGTTATCTTGTTTGCCCCGTTGCCTAGAGACATATCAAAAGCTTGGTCTGGCTGCTGTTCAGCTGCCTAAATATATTAAATTAATATTGGCATTATGCAGTTCTAAAAATCTTGCCAGATGGTAATTGAAACAAAACAAAACTGAAAAGCTTCCTTGTTTTTAATCTGTTAATTTAATTTCTATTTAGCAACATTTCTTGTCATGCATAATAAATATTATTACTGGAAAACTGCAATAAAAAAATTGATCTATAATGTCAATATCAAAGAGCTCAAATCAGGAACAATAGATGGAGAAGATGCAAAAGCAAAGGCAAATGCCACATGTTTTGAAATTTAGAAATCAAAACAGAAAATTATGGAAATACTCAGCAGCTGATGGAATACGTGGAGAAAGAAACGGGCTAATGTTTCCATTTTTCATAGAAATGGGGAAAATCGGAAATAAAACAAGTGTTCAATTGCAGCGAGTGTAGGTAGAGGTGACATGAGCAAAAAGGGAGGTCTGCGATGGGGAAAGATTAAATTACACAACTGGTGGTGGTGTTGGCTGGAAGAGCGTGATCAAGATTAGCGAATAACAAAAGTATAACATTTTTGGGTTGGTGTGAATAGGAGATGATGAAACAGAAATAATCGGAAATTATTAAGAGAGGAGAGAGAGAGAGAGAGAGAGAGAGAGAGAGAGAAAATGAATGCTGAATGTGTGACATACAAGGATGGAATTGCTAATTATCTGAAATTGTGCATTTCAGAATGTTCCAGAAGGATGGTCAGAAGATAGCATGCTGTTCTTGAGCTTCTGTTTAGCTTTGGTGGAATAGAGAAGAAGTACAAAGACAGTGAAGTCAGAATGGAAATTGCATGGACAATTAAAATGGGGAAACAATTGAAGATAGACAGAAAGTGCTGGAGTAATTCAGCATCTCTGGAGAAAAGGAATGGGTGACGTTTCGGTTTGGGACCCTTCTTCAGACATATGCAGACTGAATGGAGGCATTCTGGAAGGTGGTCTAACAGTCTCTGTTTGGCATCCAACAGTGTGCAGGAGGCTACTTTATGAGCACTGTAAGCAGTATACTATGTTAAAAATACAAGTAAATCACTTGAAGATAATTGCAAAATTATTCTTCCTGGATTCTGTAGCAAAATTGTGCCGTAGATGACTATCTTCTTTTGTGTATCACAAATGTTTTCATAACGATTCCTTACCTGGATCGCCGTTGAAGCTCCGAAGTGTTGGGCCTGCTTCTTTAACATTGGAGCTGTGGTTCGTAGAGCTTCCTGCCCGGGCGGCACTGACTTCAACATAGCGGAATCTTGGGGCCTTTAGCCGAAGGTCGCCAGCATTGAATCTCCGCCCAGTGCGGCCTGTGGACTTCGGGAGTCTCGAACGCCGGTAGGAGGTGGCCGATTTGGATGTCCAAGTCGCTGAGAAGGTCCTCCAGTCCCGACGTCGGACTTCCATCACCCCGGTGAGCAGGCCTGAACATCGGGCCGCCCATAGCAGCGACAGCGGTGGGTTTGGGAGCCCCCCGATCATGGGAGGACAACAGAGGAGGATAACTGAATTTTGGAGCCTTCCCTCACAGCGGGAAATTTTTATCCCGCTGTGTGGGGATGTATGTGTAAAAGACTATCGTGTTCTGTGCTCTTTATTATTCGTATGGCTGTATGGCAACCGCACATTTCATTGTACCAATTGGTACATGTGACAAATAAATGTATCTTGTATCTTATCTTGTATCTTGTAATATGATAACATTATCTTGTATCTTGCAGCATGATCAATGTTTGGTACTGCATGACATCTTAAAATATTCTTGTATTACATCTTTCTGCAAGGATTTTAAATATTATTCTCTTAGATTTACTCTTAAAGTGTCTCTTTGAGCCTGAGAGGAATGCAATATGCAGTAGAACCTTGAGAATATCTGCTGGTTCCCTAAACAGGTTTAGGAAGTTGTGGTTCAATACATTGTTATAGATGTTCAAAAGCAAGTCACCACCTTTGTGTAAATCACCATGGAGTCATAGAGCTATACAGTATGGAAACAGATCCTTTGGCCAAACCTGGCCATGGTGACCCAAGTTGACTAACGTATCTGTTCACACTTGCCTGGGCCTTGCCCATGTCCCTCCAAACTTTTCCTTTCCATGTACCCATCAAAATGTATTTTAAATGCTGTAATTGTACCCACCTCGCCCATGTTTTTTTTAGCTGCTTATTCCATATATGCACTACCAGGTCACTATTGGACCTTTCATTTTCACCTTAAACCTATGCCCAGTTTTTGACTCCAATACCTTGGGGAAAAAATTGACAGTGGCTATTCACTTTATCTATTCCCCTCATGGTTTTAGAAACCTCCATCAGGTTATGCCCGAGCCTTAGTTGGTTAAACTGCATGAATATATGTGGATAACTATCCCTTCAATATTTCATTTCAAAATGTTGTCCTTTTAAGCAATGAAACATCAATTTTACATTGAAAAGTTTATGATATTTCAGTTTCCACATGATTCTAATTCACACTTTATTTCACACTTAATAAAATATTTAAACTGCATGCTATTTGTGGAATATTTTCAACATGTTTAGCGGCCCAGTTGCTTGATACCATCACGGCTGTTGAATTCCAGAAGTTTCCATGTCTGGTTTCCGACAGCAAATTATGTCAAGAAAGGTAAAATCAATGGCCTGGAAGTCATCTGATCATAATTTCAGCTGAAGTGGTACTTCTATCCAAACAATTGCAAAACATTTGCCCCAACAAACTGCTCTAAGATCTCTCATAAGGTCATAAGGAATAGGAGTAGAATTAGGCCATTTGGCCGATCAAGTCTACTCCGCCATTCAATCATGGCTGATCTATCTCTCCCTCCTAAACCCAATCTCCTGCCTTCTCCCCATAACCCCAGACACCGTATCAATTAAGATAATCTGGAAGTATTCCATTTGGTCAGAGTATGAAATCAATGTGGAAAATAGAAATGTTACCTCTGTACATTTTTTACAAAGCAAACCAAGGTTTCAAGGTTTCAAGATCAGTTTATTCTTACATGTACCAGTTAAGGTACAGTAAAATTTGAGTTACCATAACCAGTGCATATAGTGGCAAATGCCACCCCTTTTATCTGTCAAGGAAATTCATTTCTAACATTTTGTCAGCAGTCTATCCCAAGCCATTGCCAAGGTAGCATTGACACATTATACTTAGGCATTACTCGCTTGAAACAGCACACCCTGATTCTCTGTTTACCATTGCTGGCAACTCACTTCTAGCCCTCATTTTGCCTAATTGTCTGCTGGTGCTCCTCCTTTGAACACAACTCTGCCCTCATCAATAATGCTGCTGCAGGGATGATTAACTGCTTCATGTTCCTGGGCATCCATATTACTAGCAATCTAAACTGGTCTCTTCACTGGTGCAGTGATCAGGATTGTGTATCAGCGCATCTATTTTTTTAAGTGTCTGAGAAGATTCAGCTTGTCCATGAGGATTCTCTTGAGCATTTACAGGTGCACTACGGAGATTATTTTGTCAGTTTGCATCTCAGCCTGGAACTATCATAGGCTCATCAATTCCTTCTATCAATGTTTTCTTCATGTTACATTGTATTGGGAAGGATGCCTGCCGCCCCGGCCATTCCGTTTCCTCTCTTCTGGGAAAAGATACACCAGCTTGAAAGCCTGGATATCAAAACTTAAAAATAGCATCTTCCCCATTGCTATCAGACTCAAGAACCATTTAGTTATTTCATACACCCCTCCTCGCTCCTTCCCCACCCTTCATAATGGTGCTGCATATTCTTATTCTTAATTCTACCTCACTTGCTTATTCCATTATTGCATTTTAGTATTTAACTTTTTATTACTTTAGTTTGTGCTACAATCTTTGCACCGTTCTGTTATTTTTGCATTCATTTTTGTAGTTATTGTGTTCTTAGTGTATTTATTGTTTGCTTTATGAGCTTCACGCAAAGGAGTTTAATTGCACCCTGGTAGTAAATGACAATAAACTAATCTGAATCTGAATGTCCTGCATCTATGCTATGTTATATAATTTTCATTGGAACATGGGATTTGGATGTGTTAGAAATCTATTTATTCAACATCTCTGGTAATAATCACCATAAAAACTTGTGTCCAGACTGGTTGTAATAGGCAACAATTTTCAGCAATTAATTCAATAAAACACTGGTGAATTTGGAAAGTAATTCAAATAATAATAGGTTCCGATGTGACTGTGGCCAAGACTCTAGGCCAATGTCTACATTGTTTCAACAAACTGCATCCTCATGCTCTAATGCAAAGAGTCTGGCAAATGCAATTGAGATGTTTGGTCCACATCCAAGCATCCAACTCATGTTCTTTGGCAACAGAAATAGGAAAATAACATCATATTTTCCTTAAATTATTACCTGTCAACTTGGCATGGATAACATGGACAATCAGGAAGCAAACAAGGGGTACTTGTTTATGAAGTCACTGAATTCAGGTATGGAAAGGCTTCATTTTGCAGTACTTACATGTGTATTGATTAACCATGATTTACTAGGTGAAGAATCATGTGCCAAACTTTGGGATTTAAGTGGATACCACAGGCACAATGATGGCCTTCTTTATGTCATAGGTTGTCGATGATTCCATGACAATTCTAATCTGTATATGATTAGTCAAGACTAGATAACACAAGTAATCTCACTCCAGATCAAATTTTGATTTTGCATCAAATTATGTATCTCTGGTTATAAATTACAAATTACTACTTGACAAAACCAGAAATTTTAACTGAAACAGTGGTCCATTATTCCCATGCTGTGCAGACCGTATGCGATTTGCTCAAAGCCACCAACGTCATTGCAACTCTTGTCCCATTTAGTTTAACATAAACTTCTTATTGGTTTTGTATTGGCTAATTTGAAAAATCCTGTAAGGGTCAATTGAATTCACAAGTCAATAATCATGTGGCACATGGTTGATAAAATGAAGTCTCCAATGACACAAAGTAGAGGATTGACACAAAAAGTTGGAGTAACTCAGCAGGTCAGGCAGCATCTCTGGCGAGACCCTTCTGCAGACCCTTTCGTCACCTATTCCTTTTCTCCAGAGATGCTGCCTAACCTGCTGAGTTACTCCAGCTTTTTGTGTCTATCTTTGGTTTAAACCAGCATCCGCAGGACAGGTCCCTGACATTTCGTCAACACCTGGCTGGTCTCAGCGACAAGGTCATGGCACATAGCGGCCTCATCCGATGCCTAGCAACAACAAGTTGGAGAGCCAGTCCATCAACTCTTCGCACCTCTGCCTTAGCCCTTGTGTATGCTCCAGCTGAGTTCGGCACACCCGTATGGAGCAGATGCAGACATACTAGTCTAGTAGACACGAGCCAGAACAGCACCTTGCGAACCATCACTGGGTGCCTCCAGTCCAGCAGCTCCCTATACTTGCCGGCATTCCGCCTGCAGGGATCCGAAGGTAAGCAGCAACTCTGGTACTATCTCATCATGCCATGGACCCAGATCATCTCCTCCATCAGGCTATCAGCAGAGAGCAGTGGGCCATCCAGACTGAAGTCCTGTCACCCCTTTGTTCCACATGGAAAACAACTCCTAGCATCCATCCAGCCAACTGAGACAAAAGCACACTGGATAGCCACCAAGCGGTCACAGGAGTGGAATGCAACCTCATCTCCATTACACAGTTACATGTCTTCACCAGTTAAAAGCTGTCCAGTGTCTGACCTGCCCAGAGGAGCATGGGTGAAGCTCAACAGACATTGTACTGGAGTTGGGCGTTTCAATGCCAGCATGAGAAGATGGGAGCTCTGCCAGAGCCCAGCCTGTGAATGTGGAGCAGAACAACAGACAGCTAACCATGTCATCTCTGAGTGCCCGCTCTACTACCCACCAAATGGAGCCCAGGGCCTGGCAGACATTGATGCAGAGACAACAACCTGGCTGCTCAACACCCGGCTTGAGATCTAAATATTCCTTTGGATTATTTATGTTTCATTCGCAAGAAGAAGAAGACATGGTAAAATTGTAAACTGTCCCAAGTGTGTGTAGGATAGTGTTAGTATGTGGGGATCACTGGTCGGCGCACACCCAGTGGGCTTAAGTGTCCGTTTCCACAATGCATCCCTAAACTAAACTAAACTAAATTTCTTGATGCAATATTTTAGCACCTATTTATGCAATAATGAAACTTCAGAAATCAGTTATTCATTGACAATCTTTGTTCAACATTAAATATACTAGAACAATTCCCACTTAAAATAGTCACGGACAAATTTAAATATCTAGGAATTAATGTATCTAAATCCTATAACTGTCTATTTAAATATAATTACCCTCAATTGTTAAATAAACTAAAAAAAAAATTATATTGGAAAACACTACCTATTTCAATGATTGGTAGAATAAATGCTATAAAAATTTTTTTTTTTTGCCATAATTGTTATATTTATTTCAAGCGTTCCCTTTATATCTCCCTAAAATGTTTTTTTTTTAAATAGATACTTAGGTTAATAGTTTTATTTGGGACTATAAAAATAATCGAATAAGTAAAAAAACATCTATGTAAATCTAAAATAAATGGTGAACTAGCACTACCAAATTTCTTATATTATTTCTGGGCAGTTCAGATTAAGAATATGAATTTTTGGTTGGTAAATTTAGATTATGAGCCAAGCTGGCTAAAGATGGAAAAGGAAGACTGTTTGCCTTTTGATGTAGGTTCGATTCTTTTTGCACCAAGGGAAGTACAAAAAAAAAACGTATGGTGATAACTCATAGCAATAGACATATTTGGAAACAAATAGTTAAGACCCTACATATGGATAATTTGTCACTTTGTTTGCCAATTATGAATAATCCCTTGTTTAGGCCCTCTGTATTGGACAAGGGGTTTAAACACTGGAATGATTTAGGATTTAAAAGGATAGAACACCTTTACAGGAAAGGAAAATGTCTTTCATTTCAAGAGTTACAGGATATCTATGGATTGCAGTCAAATAACATATTTAGGTATTTACAATTTAGAAACTATATTAAGTCAAATACGCAAGACTATAAAAATAGAAAACCAGGATTATTAAATGAATTGTTTAATAAACACCCAAATGCAGAAAAATTAATAGCGTATATATACAATACTATCTTGGATAGGGAAATCCCAACTTCGGAAATATATCGACAAACATGGGAAAATGAAATAGGTTTATCTATAACGAAGGAAACTTGGGAAGAAAGCCTACAATGTATACATCGTTGCTCATTAAATGCTAGACATATATTGATACAATTTAAGGTATTACACAGATTACATTATTCAAAAACAAAATTAAATAGAATTTATCCTAACATTTCTTCTATTTGTGATAAATGTCAGAACTTGGAAGCTAATTTAACGCATAGTTTTGTAACATGTATAAAACTCAACTATTATTGGACAGAAATTTTTAGAGTTATCTCTGAAGTTCTTAAAATTAAACTGGACCCAGATCCAAAATTAATAATATTAGGAGTTCCGGATTCAAATCTAATATTAACAGTAGACCAAAGAAATTTCTTGGATTACTGTTTGATAATAGGGAAAAAAATTAATATTGAAATTTTGGAAGGGAACATTATCCCCCACAATTAAAATGTGGACAGTGGAAATGTTGGAGACGTTGCATTTGGAAAGAATCAGATTTGTCCTAATGGACAAATACGAACTCTTTGAACAGATATGGTCTCCATATACAGAATATGTGAAGGGGTAGCTGTTCTTGGCATCACAACTCAATGGGTATCCGGCAGGATTAGATGAAAATAATTCTTTTTTTTTTTGGATTTGTATGCATGTCTCTATTGATATCGTTATTTGAAATTGTGTTATTCACTATTAAGATGTATACTATAATCTTTTTTTCTTATTTTTTTCTCTTCTCTTTCTCTCTCTATATAATCAAATTATTATTTAATCACTATTTTTATTGATTTATTTATTTTCTTTTTCTACTTTCTAAAAAATAGAAGTTTATAAGAATTATTTGTAACATCCGTATACTTATTGAAATAAGTTGGTTGTGTATTTGAAAAGTTGTTATACCGTTGTTATGATGGGTTCTAATAAAAATATTATTTAAAAAAACCAAAAAAAAACAACAACAAAAATTTTTTTTTTTGTAGTCCAGTGGTAACTTTTAAATCAGATGAACAGCCGGTTTTAGTCCTTGCACTGTGCTAGCTCTAATCAAATTATACAAATGAAGTTGGAGACTTTCTCCTACAAAAGAGGCTGTATAAAAAAAACTGCAGTCTGGATTCCTAAATATAGAAACTCACCATCACAATTTACCAAATTAGAACCACTCATTTTGGAGTATTTTGTTCACTGATTACTATAATTAATCACGATGTCGGAGATTGATAGTAAATCCACGACTTAAGGAAAATCAAATGCTCGATTATTTGATTTAAGAATGTGTGATTATGTTGCCCTATTTGGTCATGTTATTTTATAAAATATAAATCATTTTAAGGAAAGTTTAAATTATATTACTTTGCTGCTAACAGTAACAATAACAGCAACCATTGATACTTGTCACAGCATCTATGCAATGCCTATTATTACAGGAATGTTTCTTCCCACTCAAGGTGATATGAAGTACAGGACTGATAAGGTTGTACTATGTTTATCACACAAATATATTTACCGTACTAACCTAATTTCATGTCCCAAACAATTGTGACGTGCTAATTGACTCCCAATACATTACTGTTTGGTTAAACAGCTCATAAACATTTTACATTGCTCATTCGGACAAGTGAATTTTATCAAAAAATAATCAGATTCAGGATAAATAATTAAAATCACTAATTCCTTTTCTGTATGGAAGTCAATGAACAGGCACCAAAGATTGATTCATTAAAAAAATAAATAATCATAATCATAATCCAACTTTATTAGCCAAATATGTTTTGCAACATACGAGGAATTTGATTTGCATACCAATCAAAAGCAAAATTATTGCCCAGCAATAACAGATTTGAGCTACTGTGGCACAATTTTAGAATTGCTCTGGATAGCTCAACAGTCAAATCCTCACCATCTGGAGCATTCATAACTGAAAACAATGTTAGCGACAGCTTTAATTATACCACTGTCATGAATAGAGAATTTCAGTAATTCCGTTGACATAAATTATATAAAACAGCCACAGTAGAATATCCCTTCTCCCAAACAGCTGCCACCATTACAAATTGAACTGGAAATGTTGAGAGATGTTAAATGATTGAAAACAAATTAATTCCTACTTGACAACGAATTGACTGTATAACTGATCTCCGAATTAATAACAACATATTCTGCAAAATAATTGCTCGAGAGCCGTGACAAGGATGGAGCAAAGTCTCAAACATGACAACAGTTAATCGACACCTGTGCTGGAAGAACTAGCCATCTATATCATGAAGAACAACTCTTCACATAAATCAGATAGGCTTGCAAATCGTGACCGCAATAATGACCTTCTGATGCTTGGTTTTCTTCATAGGCCTCAATGTTGTCATGTTCCTAGGTAACCCAGGAAGTCTTGATTCATGTGATGACTTAGTTGCTGGATGAAATAATCAAGATTTTGGTCTTGCTACCAGCCAATTCCATTTCAATCTTATGTTTCTACACAGCCTGATACTTTCTTTGTTTCCATTATTTTCTGATAACAAAGATGATTTTAACTGCTGAGGCACCAGCAGTTTCTCCACTGCGTCATGACTCAAATAGTTTGACATGAACTTGGTCATTATCCACTGGTATTTCTCTAATGCAATTTTCCTTAAGAGAAATTACTAATGCTTCCATCTGGTAAAAATGGGAAGTTTATAATTTACAAACAATTACAAAATGGAGCCAGTAGCTTTTCCAGGCCATCCATTCTGTCAAAAATGCCCCCCCCCCAGTAGCTGATACAGGTTCATAGTCCCATTATTATAGTAATCTAATGAACCAAATTGTTTTATTTAATGAATGTTCCAAGGCATGTTTGTGGGGTCGGATAGTCAACATGGACTGATGAACTGAAGAGGCTGTTTTCATTCTGTCTGACTCATGACACAGATGACTGAGCCCAGTTATTTTATGAGATCTATATTTCTCCTGGAATTGTTGAAATCTGGCTGCAGTCACTTACCAACTAATGAAAAAGAATGTATTAAATTGATTTTAAGTACATGGAATAATCTAGAGACAATTAGATACGGTAATAAAAAAATCTTCATTATCCTTCTCATGCAAATATACAAATAGCTATTTCAGGAATCATAGTGATATATGATCTCTTCCTAATCATTCAAGTGATTATTTCCAACTGTAGCAAAGAAGTATCCAACCATAAACAATCAACGTTTCAGCAGAACCATTTAACCCTCCAACTGAGTCAATACTGAAGGTTTTGAATAATTTCAAGTGTTTTCAATTGCATCCTTGCTGAAGCCCGCAAACATATCAAGCCTGACTTTTGCCATTAATATGTTCTATAGGCCTAATGTTAATTCACTGAGTCCTTTGTGATCTCTCGTGTGGATTTAAGGTATAATAATTTCATAAATTAGTTCTTGGAAAAGTAATTTACAAGTCTTAAGTTTCCATGTGTACATATAAAGATCACACATCGGTCTCCACTACCAACTGGCCTGAAAATAAAACTTTTCATCGACTGCCACTATGCACTGACCACTGTGAATCCACTGGGTGGATGCGTCACTATTATGTATTACTAGTGTCACAGCAAGAAAGGTATACATAAGATAGGATAAAATGTGTGAGGAAAGTAATGTTGATCAGCAGATTGCAAGGATGTTATGGGATATACCAAAGCCCGCCAGCTGTCAGTAAGTTCTATTCACTTAGACTGCTGATGGGTGCAAAGATCTGGATTTTTATGGTCCCCATACTAATAACCCTTCATTAGTTGAAGAGCAATATGAAAATGGCTTAGATGGCCTGCAGCAAAATACACTGATTTAGCTTGAGTGGCATAATTCATGTGTATTCAGATTTCAAATCTGATTAACATTCAGAAAGGTTTGGCAATTGCATAGATATACTAGGTTTGTTGATTAAATGTTCAAGGGGCCCCATAAGGAATTGCAAAGTATAACAGTTCCAGACACAATTTAATCAGCATGAGCTAAAGCAATGAGAGCATTTTGCTAAGTATTACTCTTGACTTGGATGCAATACTCTTGCATATTGGAGCAAAATAAATCTGCTGAGTTTGATTGTACACACATTCAGTAATAAGTCTTACTAGAAAGTCTAGAAATTATTTCCAGACTAATAATTTAAAAATAGCTTGTGAAACATTATAGTCATCTCTGTAATTTGTAACCCAATTTCAAATGGCGCTTGGCACAGGACATGAATGTTTGGAATGAGTTTTATTTGAAGCTTCCACAAAGCTATTGCCTTTGGGTGAGGTCATCGTGCCCAATGAGTTGTTCCCTATAAGAATTGTCCCTTTTGATGATTCAGAGAGTTGGCCCAAAGCTTTACATATTCATGGTCTCCAGAGATGCTACCTGACCTGCTGTTACTCCAGCACTTTGTGTCCTTTTGCGTAAACCAGCACAAGTGTGCTGTTTCTGCCAAGATCACATGCAATTTTTGAGCTTGCCACATCCCATTAATGGCAATTGAATGAATTCAAAAAGTCATATTAACATTGGTGTGACCTACCTCAAGACCACATCATGCACTAATATCCAGATGGCCACCAGCCCAGAAAGAGATATATCTATGCAGCGGGTGCAGCAGCATCTAAGGAGCAAAGGAGATAGGCGACGTTTCATGTCGAGACCCTTCTTCAGACTGGTCAGGGATCAGGGAAACGAGAGATATAGATGGTGATGTGGAGAGATAAAGAACAATGAATGAAAGATATGCAAAAAAGTATCAATGATAAAGGGAACAAGCCATTGTAAGCTGTTTGTAGTGTGAAAATGAGAAGCTAGTGTGACTAGGATGGCGGAGAGATAAAGAGAGAGGGAATGCCAGGGCCCGAGGGCTGAGGGAGGTGGGAAGGGGAGGAGACAGCAAGGGTTAACAGAATTGAGAAAATTCAATGTTCAAGCCCAGAGGATGCAGACTCCCCAAGCGGAATATGAGGTGCTGTTCCTCCAACTTGCGGTGTTGCTCACTCTGACCGTGGAGGAGGCCCAGGACCGAGAGGTCGGATATGGAATGGGAGGGGGAGTTGAAGTGCTGAGCCACCAGGAGGTCGGGTTGGTTAATGCGGACCGAGTGGAGGTGTTCGGCGAAACAATCGCCAAGCCTCCGTTTGGTCTCACCGATATAGATCATCTGGCATCTGGAGCAGCGGATGCAGTAGATGAGGTTGGAGGAGGTGCAGGTGAACCTCTGTCGGACCTGGAAGGACTGCATGGGTCCCTGAAAGGAGTGGAGGGGGGAGGTGAAGGGACAAGTGTAGCATTTCTTGCAGTTGCAAGGGAAAGTGCCCGGGGAAGGGGTAGAGCGGGAGGGAAGGGAAGAATTGACAAGGGAGTTGCGGAGGGAGCGGTCTTTGCAGAAGGCAGACAGGGGGGGAGATGGGAAGATGTGGCGAGTGGAGGGGTCACGTTGGAGGTGGTGAAACTGGCGGAGGACTATGTGTTGTATTTGCCGGCTGGTGGGGTGAAAGGTGAGGACCAGGGGGACTCTGCCCTGTTTGCGAGTGGGGGAATGGGGAGAGAGGGCAGTGTTGCGGAGTGTGGAGGTGACCCTGGTGTGAGCCTCATCTATAGTGGGGGAGGAGAATCCCCGTTCTCTGAAGAATGAGGACATTTGTGATGACCGGGTGTGGAACAGCTCATCCTGGGAGCAGATGCGGCGTAGACGGAGGAATTGGGAATAGGGGATGGAGTCCTTACAGGAAGCAGGGTGGGAGGAAGAGTAGTCCAGGAAGCTGTGGGAGTCAGTTGATTTGTAGTGGATGTCGGTCAGGAGTATATCACCTGCAATAGAGATGGTGAGGTCAAGGAATGGTAGGGAAATGTCGGAAATGGTCCAAGTGTATTTGAGTGCCGGATGGAAGTTGGTGGTGAAATGGATGAAGTCAGTCAGTTGTGTGTGAGTGCAGGAGGTGACACCAAAGCAGTCGTCGATGTAACGGAGGTAGAGGTCAGGGATGGGGCCCTGGTACGCCGAGAACAAGGATTGTTCGACGTACCCGACAAAGAGGCAAGCGTAGCTGGGGCCCATGCGTGTGCCCATAGCTATGCCTTGTGTTTGAAGGAAATGGGAGGAGTCAAAAGAGAAGTTATTGAGGGTAAGGACCAACTCCGCTAGGCAGAGGAGGGTGTCAGTGGACGGGTATGGGTTGCTCCCGTGTTCGAGGAAGAACCGGAGAGCTTTGAGACCGTCCTGGTGGGGGATGGAGGTGTAGAGTGACTGGACGTCCATGGTAAAGATGAGAGGATGGGGGCCTGGAGAATGGAATGCACGGAGCCGACGGAGAGTGTCTGAGGTGTCTTGAACATAGGTTTTTGAGGGATTTAACAAAGGGGGATAGGATGGAGTCAAGGTATGTGGAAATGTGTTCGGTGGGGCACAAACAGGCAGAGACAATGGGTCTGCCAGGGCAGTCGGGTTTGTGGATTTTGGGGAGAAGGTAAAATCGGGCCGTGCGGGGCTGGGAAACGATGAGATTGGAGGCTTGGGAGGGTAGGGAACCGGAGCTGATGAAGTCGGTTATGGTGCTCGAGATGGTGGCCTGGTGTTCGTCAATGGGGTCATGGTCCTAGGAGAGGTGTCCGAGAGTTGGCTCCGCTTGTAGAGATCGACGCGCCAGACTACCACGGCACCTCCCTTGTCGGCGGGTTTGATAACCCAGTCTGGGTTGTTACGGAGTGAGTTGATGGCAGTACGTTCGGGGGGGGAGAGATCGGTGACAGGAGAGTGGAGAAGTCGAGGCGGTTGATGTCCCGACGGCATTTCTGGATAAATAGTTCTAGAGCCGGAAGGCTACGAGGGGGGGTCCAAGTGGAGGGGATACGTTGGAGACAGGAAAAGGGATCATCAGTGGGGGGCGAGGACTTCTTCCCGTGGAAGAACGCTGTGAGGCGGAGGCGACGGTAGAAGAGCTCCAAGTCGTAGTGGGCGCGGAACTCATTGAGGTGGGGACGGAGGGGGACAAAGGTAAGACCTCTGCTGAGGACAGACCGTTTCAGTGTCGGAGAGGGGATGGTCCGGGGGGATGGTGAACACGCGGCAAGGATGGGGGTTGTGGCCGGAGGAAGGCAGGTGAGTGCACTGAGGACGGAGCATTGTGTGGTGGGGGGGTGGAGGGTGGTCAGGGGGTGGGGGTGTATGGGGGCTGTGGTGTGGGTGGGGAAGAGCAGGGGTTACATGGTGGGGGGGATGGGGAAGACCCAGTGGAATAGTGAAGGTTACTGGGGCTGCGGAGAAGGGCACTAGGACCCAGTGCCGTTGAAAACAGAGTGGTGGAAGGTGTTAGCAACGTGGAGGCTTCAGGACCACAACAGAGTCCAGTCTGCAGGTGAGGAGACGAGGGCGGTGGACTCAATATCTATACTGAGGTGCAGAGAGAGGATTCAATCATAATACAACTGCAAAAATACTAGTTCAATGAAGCTCAGAGAATCAATCCTGTTTTTCCTTACACTTCAAACATGAATAGGCGTGGTATAAATGAGTATCAATATACTTTTTACAATATACCTCAGCGACAGAGAGTCTCAATGATTTCCGGCCAGTGGCACTGTCATCGCCAAGTGCTTCTGATCTGGCTCCTTCCCCCCCACACTTGCCCTATCACCGCCTTAACACTGTCATACTTCACCAAACTCATCTCACTTCCCTCTGCACACTGGATTTCCTCACTTTGAGAGCTTTGTCCTCCATGAACACCTCCAAGCTGGTCAAGGCGCAGCAGCGCCTGAGTCAAAAAAAAGCCCACCTGTCCCCCCTGATCCTGACCAACTTCTACCGCTGAGAAAGCATAGCTTTACGGTATGGTACAGCAGTTTACAGACAGGAAGGCACTACAACGGGTGGTGAATCGGTGCCCCGCTCAACCGAAACGGTGTCCTGAGACTCATTTGTTTGCCCTCCTACCATCGGGGAGGCGGTTTCCCGCACCGCAGGATTTTCTACAATAACACGATCAAACTCGGACCCGCCGATAGGTATTTATTTATCTGTGCTATCACTACGTACTGACACTAAACTGCATTTCGTTGTACCCATACTTGTATCTGTGCAATGACATTAAATTTGAATTGAATTGAATTTTAAGGCCCTATGTCTGCCGTCCTCAACACATTATACCAATCACTGAACTGGTTGTCCTTGATAAAGTGATTTAGCGAGTAGATTTGCAAGGGCTGACAGACCCCACTTCAGCAACAAATTGAATGTTGCTGCTTGCAGAAGTAAAAGAACTGAACAGAACAAAGTTAATAGAAAGTCATTTTCTCTAGGTAGAGCCAGGAGACTTATTCCAATCACTTTTGAATCCCATAATTGAATCTGCCTCAAGTGCCCAATGAGAGCATTTCAAATTCATTCATTGTATGATATAGTTTCCTGGATATAGTTTGCTTGTGTCATTTTTGGTTCCATTACCAAACATCTTCATTGTGTATTATCAATTTTCTGTCTGTTTAATATCTACTCCATTCATAATTTCAAGCACAGTGCATTTAAGACCAGACGTACTTTCATAACATTTGGACATAAGAATCTGGAAAATCCATTGAATTACCAAGGCATAGTATGCTACAGAGCAGAGCAAGTAAATATACCTGATGGTCAGCACAGATATAGTGGGCTGAATGGCCTGGTTCTGTCCTCTATGACTCGATGGCATGTCCCCCCACCACCTCTTCTGTTCAAAAGTCAATAACCTCTGATTCTCCAGTCTATCCATAAAATAATTTTGGTGACTCCCTTCTGCACCATTTCTAAGCCTTTCCGTTTTCCCAAAAGTGTGACGTATAACTAATCACAACACTCCCATGGAGGCAAAAGTACGTTTTTCAAGGCTGATTATAGTAAAGTAAAGTAAAGTAAAGTAAATTTTATTTATACAGCACATTTAAATCAACTTGTGTTAAAACCAAAGTCCTTTACATAGAAGAAATAATTAAGTTTCCATACATCCATAGAAAAATAAAAATAAAATAAAAATGAGACAATACATTATAGAATTCAACATGAACGTCCCCCCACAACAGAATCAAAATGTTCCACTGTGGGGAAAGGCATCAGAAAGTCCAGTCTTCGTCCTCTGTGATCACCCGAGGTCGGGGCCTATTTGTGGCCTCCGCAGCCAGCCCGATGTTTTCAGGCCCTCTTGCTGTGAAGATGGAACTCCGCCGTCAGGTGAACACTCCTCAGCGGCTTGGAAATGTCCGGAGCGGCTGCCGATTATAGCATCCTTGTTTTTATCCTCTGCCTTTAGTTTTGAAACCCAGGAACCTGTGTGCCTTTTTCATTACTTTCTGACATGCCCTGACACTTTCAACAAACCATGCACATATATATCCATGGAGCGAAGCAAATAGGCAATGTTTCGGGCCGAAACCCTTCTTCAGACTGATGCAGGGTGGGGGGGGGTGGGAAGAGGAAAGGAAGAGGAGGAGCCAGAGGGCTGAGAGAGAGCTGAGAAGGGGAGGAGACAGCAAGGGTTACCGGAAATTTGAGAAGTCAATGTTCAAGGCGCTGGGGTGCAGACTGCCCAAGCGGAATATGAGGTGCTGCTCCTCCAATTTCCGGAGGTGCTCACTCTGGCCATGGAGGAGGCCCAGGACAGAAAGGACGGATTCGGAATGGGAGGGGGAGTTGAAGTGCTGAGCCACTGGGAGATCAGGTTGGTTAATGCAGAACGAGCGGAGGTGTTCGGCGAAACGATCGCCAAGCCTACTCTAGGTCTCACCGATGTAGATCAGCTGACATCAAGAGCAGCGGATGCAATAGATGAGGTTGGAGGAGGTGCAGGTGAACCTTAAATTCACCTATCCTTGTTCTCTAGAGATGCTTTCTGACCCGCTCAGTTACTCCAGCACTTTGTGTCATTTTTTAAAACTAAGTTCATATTCCTTTATCTACCCATACCCCCAGCCTATCAATATCTCCTTGGAATCTAACATTATCCCCCTTGTTGTTCACTAACCATTACATTTTGTTTTATCTACATATATGGAAGTTGTGACTTGTCAACCCAAGTACAAATTACCTACAGCAGCAGTAGTAATATCAGTGGCAGGTAACTTTATTGTCCATTTTCTTCTACTTTGAATAATGCCGATCTGCTACTGCTGTCTGTTTCCTCTTAATTAGACAATGATAAATCCATGCTGCCACAACCCCTTTTATTCATATCCTTCCTAGTGACAAAACTCTTATGCAACATCATTTAAATGCTTTTGGAGGACAATACATACCATGCCCATGTTATGTCCCTCATTAGCTATCTCAATGGGTGCCCTGTCCCCGCTGTTCCCATCTGCCCACCCTATCTTCCTGATTTGGTTCCATACTTCACCTTTTTTTCCAACTAGATTCCATCTATCATTTCCCAGTTGCTATTTCTATTTCCACCCTTTCCTCTTCCTGACCACATCTACCAATTCACCCCTCCCCAACCGGATCCACCTATTATCTTGCCAGATCATGCCCCACCCCCTCCCCATCACCTCTTTAAACTGGACATCTCGCCTCTACTTTTTCAGTCTAGGTGAAGGGTTATAACCCAAATCGTGGACTGTCCATTTCCCTGCTGCAGATGCTGCTCAGTCTGTTGTAGTTTTGTATGTTGTCCATTGCCTTTAACAACTCCATATATACTTTCGATAATTAATCCAAATGATTGCTAACTTTATCGCTGATATTTGCTGTTGGAATATTTCCCATTGCCAAAGATAAAATAAGTGGTTTGTAGTTACTGGCTTTATCCATTCACTCTTTACTGCGAGGGAGTGTTGGGGTGTTACAATTTTCCAGTCCTCTGGCACCACCCTTGAACCTATAGATGTTTGAGAGATTATAGTTGCAAACTCTGCAACTTCCCTCTGTGGCACTGATTTATAAAATGGAGCCTGGGCTGATTTTTGGTATATAAGGATTCTCAGTTAATGTCTTTATTTGCTATCTCATGTGTTCCCTTTGACTCCAAGTGTAAGTTTGCATTTTGGTCTTTGATTGGCTGCATCTCTTCTTTGAACCTTTTTTGTCTGTTCACGTGTCTGTAGAATATATTTACATTCCCTTTTATTTTTGCTGCCAGTCCTTTTCCACACTCTCTTATTTCATTTTGACATTCTCTCTGCTTTCTGTAATCAGCCTGGTTCATCTGTCATGTTATTTTTTTCTGCTCTATTTAAAACGCTATCTTTTTAGTCATCCATGACACTCTGGCCTTAATTTCCTTACCCATGGGAGATGTATAACAACACTCAACAACTTCCTGAATCTGAGCAATAACAATAGGTTACCATCGTTTTATTGCACCTTCTATTAAGTTGTTCCACAACTAGTTCATTTTTATATTCCCTTGCCATTCAAATGAGTATGCGTTAGTAAGGAAAAAAATAGCTTGCTTTACCAATACAAGTTTTGTTTCATCGAGAAATGGGTTTCACATTGCAAAGTACTTCACGAATAATCCTACATTTTTGAGATTGAATTTATATTGTACTGCAAGGAAACCCTGGTTCTGTACTGCAAGTCCAGAACCAGGGGCCACAGTTTAAGAATAAGGGGTAAGCCATTTAGAACCGAGAGGAGGAAACACTTTTTCTCACAGAGAGTTGTGAGTCTGTGGAATTCTCTGACTCAGAGGGCGGGGGAGGTTGGTTCTCTGGATACTTTCAAGAGAGAGCTAGATAAGGCTCTTAAAGATAGCGGAGTCAGGGGATATGGGTAGAAGGCAGGAACGGGGTACTGATTGGGGATGATCAGCCATGATCACAATGAATGGCGGTGCTGGCTCTAAGGGCCGAATGGCCTACTCCTGCACCTAATGTCTATTGCCTATTGTCTATTGAAACATGGCCATCAATTTGTGTTAAAAAGCAATATGTTGACAGAAAATGAAAGACTTTGCCAGGTAATATATTTTGGTTGAAGGATAAATGTCACCAAGACATTAGCAGATGTTTCGAGATCCCCACTTAACATATTCCCCAAACACATCCTGCCCATTCAAACATATTGAGAGTGAAGCAGTTTAAAATTACCAGAGTATTTTTGACAGCCTCTCAATAATCCAAAAATTGACAGCCAAAATGAAGTGCTAAATTCCTATATTTAATCTCAGAATGCACAACTTCAGTTTGAGAACTGAGAGTGCTATCACTCAACAGAGATGACACTTTAATGCATATGCATATTAATTCTTGATACTCTCCACTTTTTAACATTCAGAAGGTACTGGTCCCTCTGCAATCTCCTGTCTGGTCTTCAATCACCTCCAATTTCTCAGCTGGTCCCTGACCCCATGCAAATAATGGAGATACAGCTCCTGCCCTATCATCGCCCTACTATCACTTAGGGGTATAGATAGTGAGAAATATTCCCCAAAATGAAGACATCTATAATTTCCAGCATCTGAATTTTTTTAAATTTTCATTTTCTATTGCTTGACCAGTATTTGCTTCAGCTCTTGCACCTTAATTGCCAAGCACCTGATGTTCATAAGAAAGACTTTGACGACAGCCTGGGATGCACTCTGTTGTTAGACACAAAAAGCTGGAGTAACTCAGCGGGTCAGGCAGCATCTCTGGAAAAAAGGAATGGGTGACTTTTGGTTTGAGACCCTCCGTCAACCTGAAACATCACCTATTCTGTTTCTTCAGAAATGCGGCCTGACCTGCTGAGTTACTCCAACTTTTTGTGTGTATCTTTGTTGTAAACCAGCATCTGCAGTTCCTTCCCACACATGTACTCTGTTGTATCTGAGTGCAATTTCTAGATCTTTACTGATAGTTTTGCTAATTAACATGATTCATTCTATTCTGATAATTCAATGCTCTAGACAAATTTTTCACAAATAGTTTTACTGCCTTTAAATCAACATTTTACTCTGATCACTTTATCAAGCACTAATCTTTTTCTCTTTTGAATGGTTCAATTATATCAGCATTTCCCACACTAGGTGGCACTCTGCTCCAAAAATTAAGTGAACCAGAGGTTGTGCCTTAAACTAACCGGAACTTGTTCCTGATATAGCAGCATCTTTGGTTCATCTATCTTTTTTGAACATTCCCTGCCTAAATTCAAGAACTGCCTTCGTTTCTGCAATCCTTCAATCTGTCCGCACAGGATTAAAATTCAATTTACTCGTACTAGTTTAAAAAATGAGCATGTGTGCGAGTTATCATCATGCTGATTTCCTTATAAACACTGGAACGGGATATCATCTTACAATTTATCTGCAGATTCTCCTTAAAGTATGCCCACTTTGAAGTTCCAATTAATTCTCTGTTGGGAGTTCAGTGAGACCCTCTCTCACTTCAGCCTCTCTGTGATTCCTGCAGCTCTACTGTTCTTTGGCCTTGTTCTCACATCTGAAGAAGTGTTCTGACCCAAAATGTTGTCTTCCCATTTCCTTCCACAAATGCTGCCTTAACCCGTTGAGTTCCTCCAGCATTGTGTTTTTTTCTCCACTATTAAATAAGTTTATGGTCTTTTTATCATCTGCCTCCCGGTGTCCATCTTCCAGAGTCCAAGTTCATAAATCTCAACAAGGGATGAAAATAACTTCATTTTTAAATCATACTGTTGTATAATTTCCTTATTGGTACAGATATTCATGTTGGTCTGTCATGGCTCAGTTGCTCAGCCATGAATATATCTGATATCTGAGTATCTTCAGACATGTGGAATAGAAAATTTAAACATTTCGCAGTTCTAAGTGGACAAAAGTTAATCCTGAAACTTTACTCCCCTACTTCTAAACTCTCAGAAGGGAAATCCATGTTTCAGCATCTGCCTCATCAAGTAATTTCAAAACCCACTATGATTCAATGAGATCACCCTCACTCTTCCAGATTTTACTGAGCTTCACGGGTTTAATGTGATGGCCTAACATTAAAATTATCTGGCACTCATTAACTAAAGAGTTTTCAAGTAACTCCAGGACTTCCTATGTATTTGAAAGGACCTTAAGAGTAAGTGTTGGCCTTTCAGATTCTTGAGCCTATTATGAGCACATGAACATGTGATAAGAATATAGAACCCACCGGCACAGTGGTGTAGCTGATCGAGTCACTACATAACACGCCAGAGACCAGGCAGGGTTCGGTCCTGGCCTCGGATATTTGTCTGTGTGGAGTTTGCACATACTCCTTGTGATTGTGTGGGTTTTAACGTGGCCCCGGTTTCCAACCATCCCAAAGATGTGCAGATTTGTAGGTTAATTGACCTCTTTAAAATTGCCCCTAATGTGTAGGGAGTAATCAAGGAAGTGAAACAACAGAGAACTATTGTGAACAGGTGGTCGATGGTCAGTGATGACTTGGTTGGCCAAGGGCCTGTTTTTGTGCTGTATCTGTAAACGAAACTAAAGAACATTGAACAGTACAGCACAGAAATAGGCGCTTTGGGTACAATGTTTCTTGCTGATCACGATACCAAATTAAACTAATCTCCTCTGCCAGCACATGGTCCATATCCTCCATACCCTGCATATTCATGTATCGAAGAGTCTCTTTAATGCTACTATTGTAGCTTTTTTCACCAGCACCCAGGCAGATATGTTTAAAGAATTTGCTATGGATATCTCCTTTAATCTTTTCCCCTCTCACCATAAAACTATGGCCTCTTGTATTTGATATTTCCACTCTGGGAAAAAGATTCTGACACTATCAATGTGTCTCATAATCTTATAAACTTCTATCAGGTCTCCCCTCGGCCTCTGATGCTCCAGAGAAAATAATACAAGTTTGGCTAACCTCTCATAGATAATATTTCAAATCCTGCTAAAAGTGTTCAGCACCCTCTCCAAAGCCTCTACTTCCTTCATGTAATGGGGCAACCAGGACTGCACATAATACTCCAAATTTGACCTAACCAAAGTATTATAAAGCTGTAACATGTTTTCCTGACTCTTTTACTCAATGCCCCACCTGATGAAGGCAAGCATAACATATACTTTTTTATCACTCTATCTGCTTGTGTTGACTATTTCATGGACTATTTCAAGGAGCTATGAACTTGGAGATCTCTCTATGCATCAGTGCTGTTAAGAGACCAGCCATTAACATTAGGAGCAGGAATAGATCACAAAACCCCTCAAATATACATATGCCAATTGGTCCCTGAAGCATATCTTGCTTTCAATATGATCATGCTTTTCAATTAGGTTGCAATTTCAATGCCATGTCTCCATCTAATCACAGTAAACTTTCTGTCTTGCTTATCATATTTGTCCAACTCTTCCTTAAATATATTTAGGGACTGTTTCCATTGTTCTTTTAGAAAGAGTGTGCTAAATAGAGAGATAAATAAATGCTTTACCTCTGCCTTAAATGTGTGACCCCTTATTTTTTAATAATTCTTCCACAAGAAGGTCAACTCTTCACATCCACCATATCAAGTTACCTCAACCTTAGAAACATAGAAACATAGAAAATAGGTGCCTTCAAGCCAGCACCGCCATTCAATATGATCATGGCTGATCGTCCGCTATCAATAACCCGTGCCTGCCTTCTCCCCATATCCCTTGACTCCACTAGCCCCTAGAGCTCTATCCCACTCTCTCTTAAATCCATCCAGTGATTTGGCCTCCACTGCCCTCTGTGGCAGGGAATTCCATAAATTCACAACTCTCTGGGTAAAAAGGTTTTTTCTCAGCTCAGTCTTAAATGACCTCCCCTTTATTCTAAGACTGTGGCCCCTGGTTCTGGACTCATCCAACATTGGGAACATTTTTCCTGCATCTAGCTTGTCCAGTCCTTTTATAATTTTATATGTTTCTATAAGATCCCCCCTCACCCTTCTAAACTCCAGTGAATACAAGCCTAGTCTTATCAATCTTTCCTCATATGACAGTCCCGCCATCCCAGGGATCAATTTTGTGAACCTACGCTGCACTGCCTCAATCACAAGGATGTCCTTCCTCAAATTAGGAGACCAAAACTGTACACAATACTCCAGATGTGGTCTCACCAGAGCCCTATACAACTGCAGAAGAACCTCTTTACTCCTGTACTCAAATCCTCTTGTTATGAAGGCCAACATTCCATTAGCTTTCTTCACTGCCTGCTGTACCTGCACGCCAACTTTCAATGACTGGTGTACAAGGACACCCCCTGTACCTCCCCCTTACCTAACCTAACCCCATTGAGATAATAATCTGCCCCCTTGTTTTTGCCGCCAAAGTGGATAACCTCACATTTATCTATATTATACTGCATCTACCACGCATCTGCCCACTCACTCAACCTGTCCAGGTCCCCCTGCAACCTCCTAACATCCTCTTCACAGTTCACACTGCCACCCAGCTTTGTATCATCCGCAAACTTGCTAGTGTTGCTCCTAATCTCCTCTTCCAAATCATTTATATACATGGTAAACAATTGCGGCCCCAACACCGAGCCTTGCGGCACTCCACTCGCCACTGCCTGCCATTCTGAAAAGGACCCGTTCACTCCTACTCTTTGCTTCCGGTCTGCCAACCAATTTTCTATCCATGTCAACACCCTACCCCCAATACCATGTGCTCTAATTTTAGTCACCAGTCTCCCGTGCGGGACCTTATCAAAGGCTTTCTGAAAGTCTAGATACACTACATCCACTGGCACCCCTTCATCCATTTTACTTGTCACATCCTCAAAAAATTTCAGAAGATTAGTCAAGCATGATTTCCCTTCCATAAATCCTTGTTGACTTGGACTAATCCTTTTCCTGCTATCCAAATGCTCCATTATTACCTCTTTAATAATTGACTCCAGCATCTTTCCCACCACCGAAGTCAGGCTAACTGGTCTGTAATTCCCCGTTTTCTCTCTCGCTCCTTTCTTGAAAAGTGGGATAACATTAGCTATCCTCCAATCCACAGGAACTGATCCTGAATCTAGTGAACATTGGAAAATGATCACCAATGCGTCCACTATTTCTAGAGCCACCTCCCTGAGGACCGTGGGATGCAGACCATCAGGCCCAGGGGATTTATCATCCTTCAGTCCCATTAGCCTACCCAAGACTATTTCTCGCCTAATGAAAATTTCTTTCAGTTCCTCTACCCCCTTGGATCCTCTGTCGTCCAGTATTTCTGGGAGATTGTTTGTGTTCTCCTTAGTGAAGACAGATCCGAAGTACCTATTCAACTCTTCTGCCAATTCCTTGTTGCCCATAATAATTTCACCCGTGTCTGCCTTCAAGGGACACACATTTGACTTTGCTACTCTTTTTCCCTTAACACATCTAAAGAAGCTTTTACTGTCCTTCTTTATATTCTTGGCCAGCTTCCCCTCGTACTTCATCTTTTCAGCCCGTATTGCCCGTTTTGTTTCCTTCTGTTGTCCTATGAAAGTTTCCCAATCCTCCGGCTTCCGGCTACTCTTTGCTGTGTTATACATCTTTTGTTTTAGTTTTATTCTATCCCTAACTTCCCTTGTCAGCCACGGTTGCCTCCTACTCCCCTTAGAATCTTTCTTCCTTTTTGAAATGAAATGGTACTGCGTCTTCCGGATTATGCCCAGAAATTCCTGCCATTGCTGTTCCACCGTCATTCCTGCTAGGATCCCTTTCCAGTCTACTTTGGCCAGCTCCCCTCTCATGCCTTCATAGTCCCCTTTGTTCAACTGCATCACTGCCACTTCCGATTTAACATTCTCCTTCTCAAATTGCAGATTAAAACTAATCATATTATGATCACTACCTCCAAGCGGTTCCTTTACCTCGACTTCCCTTATCATATCTGGTTCATTGGACAACACTAAATCCAGAATTGCCTTTTCTCTGGTCGGCTCCATTACAAGCTGCTCTAAGAATCCATCTCGGAGGCATTCTACAAACTCTCTTTCTTGGGGTCCTGAACCAACCTGATTTTCCCAGTCTACCTGCATATTGAAATCCCCCATCACCACAGTGGCATTACCTTTGTTACATGCCAGTTTTAACTCCTGTCGCAACTTACATCCTACATCCGGGCTACTATTTGGGGGCCCGTACATAACACCAATTAGTGTCTTCTTGCTTTTACAATTCCTCATCTCAATCCACAGTGACTCTACCTCGTCAGTCCGTATGTCTACCCTCGCAAGGGACTGAATTCCATCCCTAACCAGCAGAGCTACCCCCCCCCCCCCTCCTCTGCCCACCTGCCTGTCCTTTCTATAGGATGTATAACCCTGAAGATTAAGTTCCCAGGCCCGATCCTCCTGCAGCCACTTCTAAGTAATCCCCACAATGTCATATCTACCAACCTGTAACTGAGCCTCAAGCTCATCTACTTTACTTCTTATACTTTGCGCATTCATATACAATACTTTTAATTCCTTACGCATCTCACCTTTCACACCGATCCCTATTACACTTGGCCATACTCTCCTATCCCTTTGTGAGCTTCCTTTCCCGTTAATTCTGGGGTCATTAACCATCCCTTTACTCTCTTTCCCTTTAACTCCATCCATGACTATCCCATTTGACACCCCACTCCCCTTATTAAGTTTAAAACCACCTGTGTAGCAGTGGCAAACCTGCCTGTCAGAATGCTGGTCCCCCACCAGTTAAGATGCAATCCGTCCCTTTTGTACAGTCCCCCCTTACTCCAAAACAGATCCCAGTGATCTAAGAATCTAAATCCCTGCCCCCTGCACCAGTTTCTCAGCCACACATTCAGGTCCCGTATCTCCCTGTTCCTGCTCTCGCCAGCACGAGGAACTGGAAGCAAACCAGAGATAACAACCCTGGAGGTCCTGCTTTTCAGCATTTTTCCGAGCTCTTGCTGCAGAATATTCATCCCCTTCTTTCCGACATCGTTTGTGCCGACATGCACTACCACTTCCAGCTGTTCACCTTCGCCCTTGAGGATTTTCTGCACTCTGTCCGTGACATCCTGGATCCTGGCACCAGGAAGGCAGCACACCATCCTCGAATCCCGTCTGTTGCCGCAGAAACCCCTGTCCGTACCTCTCACATTGTAGTCTCCAACTACAATGGCATTGCCTGACGTTGGCCTCTTTGGTTTTGGCCTTCTGAAACACACCTTCTGATATGTTTCACTCAAATCCACTCTTACTTTTCTAATCTCCAGTGGATACAGGCTTAATTGGTCTGACTTTCATGATAAGGCAAGCTGTATGTTCTAGGTATTTATCTAGTTAGCCAACCTATTTCCAACCTTCCTTAAGTAAGGAGATATTACAGTACATTGCGCTGGGGATGCAATCTCACCAATCCTTTTGGTCCTGACCTGAAACACCATCAGTCCAGTTCCCTCCACCCATTGAGTTCCACCAGTTGTTTGCTTTTTTCTCAGCAATGCCTTATGCAATTGAAGCTGTTATATAAATGTTCCGCTGATTGGTAAAATTGTATTCCAATGCCATCCACAAGCCTCACCTCCATTTTCCTTGCATAATTAGAATATATCATGCTCAGATTTTAAATTATTAAGCTTGTTTTCAATTATTAGAAAATTTAATTATCACAAATTCTAATTTGACTTGTTTTAACTCTCTTAAAAGCTCAAGTGATTTGTCCTTAATGATGGATTGTAGCAATTATTTTGTAATAGGCAGAATCTTGTTAACTGTTTTTTTTTATTTTCTGTCATCTTTGGTTCTTCACACTTATGGAGTAGTTCACTAATCCATTAGAACTAAATGGTGTCACAAAACATCAGCCAGAAAATGGACATAGTTGTTCCTTGAAGGCCACAGGCAATGTAGCTACAGCCATAAAATAATCAAGTTATCCATCATAGATACTATTCTGCAATGGATTCCACATTGAACATTATCCCACAGAAGTATTTATCTGCTTATGTTTCCTAATTATTATGTAGGATGTGACCATTATTGTCAGTTTTTCCTGATTTGGACTTGGTTCTGTGGCCAAGTCACCCTGCTGTGAGAGTGACAAATGCAAAACTCTCATCCATTCTCCCTAAACAATTAAATATATGTTTATGAGTCTGAAGAAGGGTCTCGACCCGAAATGTCACCTATTTCTTTTCTCCAGTGATGCTGCCTGACCCGCTGAATTATTACAACATTTTGTGTCTGTCTTCGGTGTAAACCATCATCTGCAGTTCATTCCTATACATTTATGTTTTGTGTTTTAATTCTGCATAATGCCATTAAAGTCAGTGAAAATGCAAGTTCAATACTCTTATCTGAATTCATCCTTTTTTTAGTTAGTTCATTTTATGTTTCCATCCACTATTAGCAGCTACTGCAAAACAAAACCCAGGTTGTATAAATATCATAAGTTAAAAACATCAAAACAGACTTTAATGCCAAAAGTTTTATTTTTGCCTGGCATTGCTATTCAGATCAAAATTTGATGCCAACATATCCAAAAAAATTATCTGGTTCATTGCCTGCATTCACAGAAATAAAAAACTCAATGGGCCAATTTGGTTTAAGCCCAGGCCAATATTGAACCCACTGTTGCTGCCTATTGGACTCTTGCACCTGAGAGGTGAGTTATGAAGTAGATTAAACTCTGAGCAACCAGTAGATGACAGCCTACTCTGAGGCTGGACACAAAAAGCTGGAGTAACACAGCGGACCAGACAGCATCTCTAGAGAAAAGGGATAGGTGACATTTGTGGTCAAGACCCTTCAGAGACACTCGACCTGAAACTTCATCTATTCCTTTTCTCCAGAGATGCTGTCTGACCCTCTGAGTTACTCCAGCTTTTCGTATCTATCTTCAGTTTAAACCAGCGTCTGCAATTCCTTCCTCCACAGCCTACCCTGAGCTGTTGTTCTGATGCCACCCTGACAACTTCAAACAGTTTGCCACTGCCAATGGTTGCTTATTACGCAGTCATTTTGAACTGAAGTGTGATGCTACAGAAAGGTCTTCAACCTCTATTTATGTCCAAGTTCACACTAATGTGAAGTGTGCCAGAGGCTGTGACAGTATGTTTTCCTCTAAAGCACAATTCACTCCACCAACCCTCTCCCCTCTCACACACAGTTTTGGACCTACTGTTGATGTCAAGACATTTGCAGATTGAGTTAGTTACAGAGCATAGATCAGTCTCTGGAGATGTTGTGGGCTTATCAATGGAACATCAAAGAAGGATGGTGCCCACCTGATGACCCGATGACGTACCTACCCTACCTTTCACCACTCCAATCCCACTTCCAATATCAAGAATGCCGACTTACTACAAGGATTGAAACATCAAGTCCTATTAGCTCTACTGTGAGGTTGGACCAATGTTTGGCCTGATGGCAAGACAGCCATGAAAGCGATTGTTGATGGATAGCTGAATACAACAACACGCTAAAATCTATTCAGCCCACTATACATGTACTAACTCTTTAAAAGAGTTGTTTGACTAATCTTACAGTCTCTGTAGAACAAAGTTAACAAATAATGCCCTTCCTCTGGTAGAACAACAAAGTAAGAAAATATTGCCAAGGGATTTTGAGGAAGAAAATGTACATTAAGGGAATGTTTTCATTCATCAGCATTGTTTTTTGTCAGGCAGCATCTGTGGAGGGAATGGATACGTGGCGTTTCCACTCAGGACCATTCTTCGGACTGGAGCAAATGGACAGGCGACGTTTTGGTTCAGGACACTTCTTCAGACATTGCCTGACCATTGAGTTACTCCACCACTATGTGTTTTGCTCATGATTTTAGCATGATTTCTCTTGTATCTCCACTAAATGGAGAAATCATGTATCAACATTGGAAGCTAGAATAGAATTTGGAAAGTTCAAAACCATTACCTGTGACCTCAAATGTTGACGTCTGTGCATACTACGATATATGTTTTGAATCATTCCTTTTTAATTGAAATAGTTAAACACCACGTTGGAAATGGCTGATGAAGACAAGTATCATATTGCAATGACACATCTGCAGGAAAATATTCAGTTACACTTCTCAGCACTTCAGCAGGCAGCAAAAACAATGATTTAATATCTGTTGGGTGAGGGAACTGGTGGGATCTAGTTTAGATTGAAACTAAAACTTTTATTTCATGTTTATATCAACATGCTTTTAATATTGAAATAAAACTTGCAAGAAGGAACGGAGCCAGTCACAAGTAAGCAGCAAGTCATTCTGTGCTCACACAGAAACAACGTGTTATACTTTTAGCAGACTTTAGGTTGGACTTGCTCTCTGCAATTTTCAGACAGGAAAGTGTGTGCAATGTCAGTTCGGGCAGTCACAGTTCTCCGTTCACCCGTGGAAACCAATCAATCAACCTTCAACTAAACGGACCTGTCATATCAAATCCCTGGGAAGACGGCTCCAGCACACTCCACTGCGCATCTGGGCAGCTGCAATGAACGGAATGGGTTGATAAAGGGACATCTTGGAGTGTCGTGCGTTGTGAAGATGTAAATATCCCGCAGTGGCATCCCCCTCTCCTGATGTTTCAATGTGCTCAGGTCTGTCCCAGCATTCCAGTCCCAAAAAACAAGGAGGCGGAGAATATCAGCACGAAATTTCCTCATTAATTTATGGATTCAATGTCGAATTTATAAAGCCAACATGATTTTGCCCTCTCTTACTTTGATTCTGATGGTCGGTAAGTAGCTCGGATCATCGTGTTTTTTAATTCGTTTAGTCTCGCTAATAGAAATGAGAAGATGCATTTGTAAACTTCGCGCTATAGTTTTGGATCGTTTTTTTAATGTCTGGTTTCTGAATTCGAATATTTTATGTACCAGTGTGGGCGAGACTGATAAAGAGTTGGGGACGTGCAATAATTAAAAAATTCTTCATCGACTTTCATAGTTACTTCACGAAATACACGCTTTCTTCTATGGGTCTGCCTTTTACAGCTAACTTTAAACGTTTTCATATTTTAATTTAACATTAGCAGAGACTTTTTTTCTGCTGTTCATGGACAATATTCTATTTGTAATTAAATAAGGTGATGCCGTTGTGTACTTTCGTGTCCTTTATGTATTTTTCAGTTCGGTTTGAAAACTTTTTTAAATGCAATTCACTAAGTAAAAAGCAGCATTGTTTCCAAAAGATGTAACTCGACCCATATTGGAAACAGATGTGGACTGTAACATTAACAGTTTCCAGACCTAAACCTTTTTTTTTAAAAAGCGGAACACTGGGTTAATGAAGCGGATGGGTGGAGTTTATGAAAAAGAAAGAAAAGTAATTGAACGTTGAAGAGAAAGATTTAATATTGTTTGCCTGTTCTGTGGGGAACCGGTTATTACTGAGTATCTGACGGTGTGGCCTCAGTATCCCTGCTGTCTTCAGGCATCTGGATGGAGATTGAGCCATTGACCCGGAGCGTGAGCCGGTCGCAATTGGGTGTGAGCCACTTGAGAGGCGCTCTGCAGCCCTTGCGATCTGCGCTGACCCTGCGTGCTGTCCTCGCCACATCCTCTGGGACTTAGGGACTTGAGAACAAGTGAACCACAACAAGGGAATAGCTCGTTTTATATTTTATTTTATTTTTGAAGTTTTAGCGTAAAGCTGATTAAAATAAAACAAGTATGTTTTGCATTTGGACCAGAGTGCCAAGAAGGGATGAATCTGTTTTTGATAGATAACATAATTTCCTTCTGTATCAATTTTAAACAAACCATCATTTGAAGACATTTTCAATTGGTTGATTTTCTATTACTTGTTATGTTGCTTTGCTTCATAGTGGAGATAAATGGGGCAAAGTTCAAACTCTACACTCCTGTTGGTTGTATCTATTGTTAATTTTATTTCTAAAGATTCATACATTTGTATTTCTGATATTTACACACATTATCTCATTGTGTGCTCTGGGGACATTGCATAAATATTTGGATCTACAAACTTTGGACTTTAACACAAATCGACAAGAGGCATGCACTTCGGTTGTTAGTTTAACATTGAAACTGGATTTGAACTGCACTCTCAGGAGCATTGTCCGGAAGGTTCTTCATCTAGGAGATGGATAAAGAGGGCTTTTTTGGGAAAGCAATAGTTGATGGTTAGGGAATGTGTGATCAAGGTGAGGAGTTTTAATGGGGTTTTGAAGGTAAGAGATTTGGTCAAGAGGAAGTCTTTGGATAGACGGTTCTAGCACACAGCAGTATAGTTGTTGAATATACTCACAGAGTGGCAATGCAGAATAGGCCAGAGTCAGAAAATAAGAGTAGATTGAAAGGTTGGTGACAAGATGGAGAATTAGTGGGGGCCAGAAAGACAGATTGAAACCAATTATGCATTTACATTTACACAATTACACAAGGACAATCGGGGACTTAAACTCTTGGTATTATTTTATAATTGTACTCAGTCGCCTTGGCTTCATTTGGATAAAAAATGAACATAAATTTGATTCATTTTGGATTGTTATATTCATTTTGTTTGAAAAAATAATTACATACAGAACTGTAGCAAAGTTTAAAATTGGATAGAATGTCATGTATATTGGATCGTTATTACATTTATTAAAATGTATAACTACAATGTAATCTGAGAAAACTCCCTTGTTTCTGCTGTATATTGCATGTACCTCACTGTAATTGTGCATGTGACACTAAATGCAACGTGATGTAATAATGATTATTAAATATTGAGCAGTCAACAGAATGATGCCTAAATGATATATAACCTTGTTATTTTCTCCCTGTTAAATTAATAATGTAATAAAGGATATTTTCTTTACAAAGGTTCCTTTATTTTTAAGTAATTAGGAAATCAGTTACCCAATGCACCCAGACCAAGTCTCTCAGATTGACAAGTGACCCTAATCCAATTATTCCATATTCCATGGATGAGTGGACATAGAGCTAGGAAGTGAATGTGTGACATTTTGCACCCATGGTTTCTTTTGTCAGAACACCTATGGCTGTCATAGGTTAGCAGCAGTGCTCTCTTGCTTGTGGTTGATTTATTTAAGGCCATTCAAGTGATATTTCTTAGGTCAGCCATAGTAGTTCACTTTTTTTTAGCCTTTTGCTTGTTCTGAAGGATCTCTTTTAATTCAAAAACAACATGCTGAAGGAATTCAGCAGGTCTGACAGCATATGTGGAGGGAATGGACAGACAATGTTTCCGGTAATGACCCCGCTTCAGTCTGATGGAGTAGAGGGGAGAAAGCTGGAAAGGAGGAGTTGAGCTGAGGCGAAACCTTGCAAGTGATTGGTGTATACCCAGGTGAAAAGGAGACAAATGGGTGTCAGATAAGGAAAGAAGAGGTGGAGTGAAATGTGACACTGGAGAAGAAGGGGATAGGAGGGAGGGGATTGACATCCACTTGCCATTTCCACCCCGCCCCCGCCCGCCCCCCCCAAGTCCTACTGATGCCCACGTTTTTATCAATGCAGTCATGGACAATTTGATTAGGGGTATAAAAGTGTTCTAAGTAGTTTAATCATAGAATCATAGAATCATAGATAATAGGTGCAGGAGTAGGCCATTCAGCCCTTCGAACCTGCACTGCCATTCAATATGATTATGGCTGATCATCCAACTCAGTTTCCTGTACCTGCCTTCTCTCCATACCCCCTGATTCCTTTAGCCACAAGGGCCACATCTAACTCCCTTTTAAATATAGCCAATGAACTGCCTCAACTACCTTCTGTGGCAGAGAATTCCACAGACTCACCACTCTCTGTGTGAAAAAAGATCTTCTCATCTCGGTACTAAAAGACTTCCCCCTTATCCTTAAACTGTGACCCCTTGTTCTGGACTTCCCCAATATCGGGAACAATCTTCCTGCATCTAGCCTGTCCAACCCCTTAAGAAATTTGTAAGCCTCTATAAGATCCCCCCTCAATCTCCTAAATTCCAGTGAGTACAAGCCAAGTCTATCCAGTCTTTCTTCATATGGAAGTCCTGCCATCCCAGGAATCAGTCTGGTGAACCTTCTCTGTACTCCCTCTATGGCAATAATGTCTTTCCTCAGATTAGGAGACCAAAACTGTATGCAATACTCCAGGTGTGGCCTCACTAAAACCCTGTACAACTGCAGTAGAACCTCCCTGCTCTTGTACTCAAATCCTTTCGCTATGATTGCCAACATACCATTCGCTCGCTTCACAGCCTGCTGCACCTGCATGCCTACTTTCAATGACTGGTGTACCATGACACCCAGGTCTCGTTGCATCTCCCCTTTTCCTAATCGGCCACCATTCAGATAATAATCTACCCTCCTGTTTTTGCCGCCAAAGTGGATAACCTCACATTTATCCACATTATACTGCATCTGCCATGCATTTGCCCACTCACCCAACCTATCCAAGTCACCTTGCAGCCTCCTAGCATCCTCCTCACAGCTAACACTGCCCCCCAGCTTCGTGTCATCAGCAAACTTGGAGATGTTGCATTCAATTCCCTGATCCAGATCATTAATATATATTGTAAATAGCTGGGGTCCCAGCACGGAGCCTTGCGGTACCCCAATAGTCACTGCCTGCCACTCTGAAAATGATCCGTTTACTCCTACTCTTTGCTTCCTGTCTGCCAGCCAGTTCTCTATCCACATCAATACTGAACCCCCAATACTGTGTGCATTAAGTTTGTATGCTAATCTCTTATGTGGGACCTTGTCGAAAGCCTTCTGAAAGTCCAGATATAACATATCCACAGGTTCTCCCTTATCCACTCTACTAGTTACATCCTCAAAAATTCTATAAGATTCATCAGACATGATTTACCTTTCATAAATCCATGCTGACTTTGTCCAATGATTTCACCGCTTTCCAAATGTGCTGCTATCCCATCTTTAATAACTGACTCTAGCATTTTCCCCACTACCGATGTTAGACTAATTGGTCTGTAATTCCCTGTTTTCTCTCTCCCTCCCTTTTTAAAAAGTGGGGTTACATTAGCTACCCTCCAATCCTCAGGAACTACTCCAGAATCAAAAGAGGTTTGAAAAATTATCACTAATGCATCCACTATTTCTGGGGCTACTTCCTTAAGTACTCTGGGATGCAGCCTATCCTGCCCTGGGGATTTATCGGCCTTTAATCCATTCAATTTACCTAACGCCTGGATTTCACTCAGTTCATCCATCTCATTTGAACCCCGGTCCCCTGCTATTTTTGGCAGATTATTTATGTCTTCCTTTGTGAAGACAGAACCAAAGTAGTTATTCAATTGGTCTGTCATGTCCTTGTTCCCCATGATCAATTCACCAGTTTCTGACTGCGAGGGACCTACATTTGTTTTAACTAACCTATTTCTCTTCATATATCTATAAAAACTTTTGCAGTCCGTTTTTATGTTCCGTGCCAGTTTTCTTTCATAATCTATTTTCCCTTTCCTAATTAATTACTTTGTCCTCCTCTGCTGGATTCTGAATTTCTCCCAGTCCTCTGGTAGGCTGCTTTTTCTGGCTAATTTGTATGCTTCATCTTTAGTTTTGATACTATCTCTGATTTTCCTTGTTATCCACGGATGCACTACCTTCCCTGATTTATTCTTTTGCCAAACTGGGATGAACAATTGTTGTAGTTCATCCATGCAGTTTTTAAATGCCTTCCATTGCATATCCACCGTCAACCCTTTAAGAATCACTTGCCAGTCTATCTTGGCCAATTCAAGTCTCATACCCTCAAAGTTACCTTTCTTTAAGTTCAGAACCCTTGTTTCTGAATTAACAATGTCACTCTCCATCCTAATGAAGAACTCAACCATATTATGGTCTCTTTTGCCCAAGGGGCCACGCACAACAAGACTGCTAACTAACCCTTCCTCATTACTCAGTACCCAGTCTAGAATAGCCTGCTCTCTCGTTGGTTCCCGCATACATTCCAAGAAATCCTCTTCCTCAGCACCCCTGCCAATTTGATTCACCCAATCTATATGTAGATTCAAGTCACCCATTATAACTGTTTTACCCTTGTTGCACGCATTTCTACTTTCATGTTTGATGCCATCCCCAACTCCACTACTAATGTTAGGTGGCCTGTACACAACGCCCACTAACGTTTTCTGCCCCTTAGTATTTTGCAGATCTACCGATATCGATTCCACATCCTCCAAGCTAATGTCTTTCCTTTCTATTGTGTTAATCTCCCCTCTAACCAGCAATGCTACTCCACCTCCTTTTCCTTTCTGTCTATCCCTCCTGAATATTGAACATCCATGGATGTTCAGCTCCCAGCCTTGGTCACCCTGGAGCCATGTCTCCGTGATCCCAACTATATCATATTAATTAAAAACTATCTGCACATTCAACTCATCCTTCTTATTCCAAATGCTCCTAGCATTGAGACACAAAGCCTTCAGGCTTGTTTTTACAACACTCTTACCCCTTATACAATTATGTTGAAAAGTGGCCCTTTTTGATTTTTGCCCTGGAATTTTCTGCCTGCCACTTTTACTTTTCAACTTGCTACCTATTGCTTCCCCCTGCCACATTAGTTTAAATCCTCCCTGACAGCACTAGCAAACGCTTCCGCAAGGACATTGGTTCCCTTCAAGCCCAGGTGCAGACCGTCCTGTTTGTACTGGTCCCACCTCCCCCAGAACTGGTTCCAATGCCCGAGAAATTTGAATCCCTCCCCCTTGCACCATTTTTCAAGCCACGTATTCATCTGCAATATCCTCCTATTTCTACTCTGACTAGCACGTGGCACCGGTAGGAGTCCAGAGATTATTACCTTTGAGGTCCTACTTTTAAGTTTATCTCCTAGCTCCCTAAATTCGCCTTGTAGGACCTCACCCCATTTTTTACCTATATCGTTGGTGCCAATGTGCACCACGACAGCTGGCTGTTCACCCTCCCCCTCCAGAATGTTCTGCAGCCGTTCAGTGACATCCCTGATCCTTGCACCTTAATGGCAGAAGACAGGTTCCAGAGTTCAACATAGAGATTTACATCAATAGAATTTTGATTGTGTAGTTTGGAAAGGGTCAGGTTGTTCTTGTATTGGAAGAAATTGCTCGAGGATCTGCGAGAGATGTTTAAAGGTATAATTGCTATGTGTGCAGTAGGCAGAGAGAAATTATTCCCATTGACAAAGGGGTGAAAATATGGAGAACATTGAATGAGGGTGGTTGGCAAATGAACTAAAGCTAACATGATAAAAGATATTTATATGCAGTAAATGGTCTGCAATCTATTTCATCTGGTAGGAACGGAGGTACATTCAATTGTAGCATTCAAAAGGGAACTGGATAAATACCTGAATTCAAGAAATTATAGGGCCATGGAGAGTGGCTGGTCACTGGGATAAGATTAGTTGTTTTTTCAAAGAGCTAGTATGATTTCAATGGAGAATGGCCTTCTTCTCTGCTGTAATATTCTATGAATAACAAATGACTATCAATGGCTCCCTGAGTTTAGTTAATCTGTGTTTGAACCAAATATATTCCAAGTCTAAGGTGAATTATATGAGCTTGATGTTTGTTAGCTGTCTCTTATTAGGCACAATGCGCTTGAATTAAGACAATGTATAGAACATAGGGATTCAACACAGCTCCCAATCCTTCAAAACTAGGAAAGGAAAATAGCTCACTCTTCTTGATGTTGTTTGTCGTCTGGTGGAATCCAGTTTTTATTCAAAAAATTTACACCCCTACGTTTCTTGGCTGTGAATGCGCACATGTTGACATAATCTGATGACAGGGTTGTGATTGATCATGTTAGCACCTCAACCATCGACGACCATGGTAAAGGAGCCAACCAACCTTCACTGAATCCTTGCACACATTGTTGGTGACAACCTGTAGATGGTAGCATATCCAGGAACGGTAACCCAGCAAGGAGTTAACAGCTTTATTGAGACAAGTCATATTGGCAGAGAAAATCAGAGGAATGAAATATAGGTAACAGAGCAGACATTGATAAATGAAAGTTTAAAATCACGCCATAAATATGAATGAGATCACTTGGTTCTATTACATACTCAGAATCTCCAGTTCTCTTCTTCAATTTAGCATATTTCTGCCAACAGGATTGTATTTTCTCACCTGCAAACAGGAGACTTGAAAAGCAATACCTTTGCCTAAATATAGGTGAGCACATTCTAGTCAATAGAATGATTAAGAAACATTAAAGAAATCAGAAAATGCTGCAAACACCCGGTGGCATTGGTAGAAAGAGAAACTGAGTTAATGTTTCAGTTGAAGACCCTTGGTCTGAAATCATCCATATATAATATATTTCCTTAATATTTCCCATCAAAGTAATAAGCTTGATTTTAAAGAGGAAGCAGCATTGGCGGGGCATGATAATGAATAAATAAGACAAAGGTCCTTCTGATCTCAATGGCAGGATATAATTTAATTAACAACCATCATACTTTCACCTAACAAGCAGCTAAAAGCGCAAAATTCTTCTAGAGGAATGTGCAGGCAGAGGAAGGAGAGTCAACTGATATCAACATTAGACCATGACCTTTAGTTCTTGGAAAGACACCTGGAGGAGTGTGAAGCTTATCAAGAGGTTGAACTACTACCTTAAGTATGACAATAGTTTGGAGTAGGATAGGTCAGAACGGGTAGGAAGGTGCCATCCCCCACCCTAGTCATTCTTCCAGTGCCACTGGTCAGTCGCATCCTTGTATCCCTCTTGTTATCACACCTTCCCAGCCAACTGAGGTCATCTGTTGCTGACACTGATTTGTTCTGGCCTTTTCTCGCCTCCAGTTTCAGTCACCTCTACTTTTAGTCTGAAGAAGGTTCCGACTAAAAATGTCAACTATTCTTTTTCACTTATTCTCTGCTAAGGTTTGGTAGTAGGGGAATTAGAACTGCCACTGGATTCAAAGAATGCTTGCGCATTCCTAAGATGGTGGAGATCATTGATATTTGGTCCTAATTGATAGGGGGAATTTTTGTTTGGCACAATCAATTACAGAATAAACCTGGAATCTTAAAAATTTAAATAATAGAACAATGGAACTGTTCTGCCAGCAGTTCTGTCTGCATTATAGCACAGAGCTGATGTTGACATCCTAGGGTCCAACTGACTAATATGGGCTGCTCTGTACTTGCTTTCCCAGTGGGCCTTATGTGAGCAAGCATTCAGCAAAGTGCCAATTAACATGTCTGACTGCTTGGCCTCCAGCCAATGGTCTCATTGGTGTTTGGAAAAGAATGTTAAGAGCAATGCATGGATGTATGATAGGGCTAGTTCAAAAGGTTTGTGCGGGAAATTGATTATCCTTGCTTGCAGCAGCATCACATGCATGTAGCCTTAAACACACAAAAATATGAATTACGGTATACATAAATTATAGAGGTTTACGGTATACATAAATTATAGAGGTTTACAGTAAGGAAGGTTAACTAGTCATTGTGCCAGAAACAGCTGTTTGAAAGAGCAATTCTGCAGACTCAGTTTTACTCATATCTCTACAACACCCTGCCTTCAATTACCTGATCAAATAGCTTAGAAAATCATTTATGCAATTAGCTTCCATTGACTTTTCCTTATTACTCCTTCTCTGTTTTCATTTGCCTTCTACATACATCTTTTTCAGATAGATTATGTTTAAAAAAGCCTTCACCACCCGTTCTCTGCCAACACCACCACCACCACGTGTGACATTTCGTCCTCACCCTGTCACATTGGTTCTCGCCAATCCTCCCTCCTCCTTTGCAAATTAAACCATGTTTCATTTTGAAGGCTTCTCAGTTCAGAGGAAGGGTCATCAATCTGAACTATTGACTCTGTCTCATTCTGCTTCATCTGTTGAAACATTTAAAACAGCATTTTCTATTTTTATTTCAGCTCTGAAACATCTGTATCTTTTCACTTTTTGATCTGCAAGGGAGTGTTCCACATCTAACAACTCACAGTGGAAAAATGCTCCTCTTCTTCCTTTCAGATCACTCAGCATTGATGTTAAAACTACTAGTTATTACCTTATTGGTATGTAATTGTTTTTTCATACATTATGGCACATCCTACACTCTTTTGACTTCATTGGTTAAAAAGGATATAACGATGTTCTGAAAAAGATGTAAAAAATATTACATATTGCATGTGTTGTTTTTTTTAACCTGTTAAAACATTTCAAGATCTTGAAATCTTCTGAAATGTTTGGAGGTTTTTACATGGAATCATGTTATAAGCTCCTCATGCTTCGAATCTCTTTAGTAAGAATCCTTTGTACCATTTGTTAAGGGTTTAGGCTTTTTGGAATTACGATACTCAGCATGGTCCACCTCTATCAACTGAGGTCTAACCAGTGATTTATGAAGTTTTAGTGTCATCACTTTGCTTTTATATCCCATTCCTCTATTTAAAAATACCAAGTGATCCAAATGCTTTTTGAATCACTTTGCTAACTTGGCTAGCCACCAGGCAGGTACAATTGCAATGTTTTAGAAACATTTAGACAGGTACATGAATATGAGAGGTTTTGAGGGATATGGGCCAAATGCGGGCAGGTGGGATTATGTGTAGATGGGACATATTGGCCGGTGTGGGTAAGTTGGGCCGAAGGGCCTGTTTCCATGTTGCATTCACTATGACTCTATGGGACTTGGGATTTACAATTCGTCAATTTGTTTGCCTTCTTGCGGAATCCTAGAGCAGCAAACCCTATATCATGACCATACCTTAAAGCATTAGTTTGCCACAGCTAATGACATTGGCTGAGTCAGGTAGTAATAAAGCAAATTATCCTTGATGTACTGCACCACAAATAGTTATTTTGATTTGGTACACAGTGTACTTGGAAACAAAAGTAATAAAAACAGGATATATGAAATGTGGCCTCCACTGGGGAAATGTAATGTATGTAAAACTGCAGTTTGGCTTTGAGGTTTAGCTGAGTCAACAAATCTAGTGTTCAATAATGTTATTTGGATGTGAAGATGAAATTCAAGTGAGTTTTGCTTCAGCCAAGTGAAACCTAAGTCTATATTATATAGCAGATACGTTATTTATGTATTATTTCTACTAGATGTCATAGACAGAAGATAAATCTCAGCACTTGAAAATTCCACTGATACGAGGCTAAAGGAGTGGAACAAAGTTTCAATTGTCTTTGATGTTGGGTGTTGATTCTAAAGACCTTTGGAAGTTGCACTACGCACTTACATACGCATATGGAACATGTTGAATCAATCTTTTTTTATCTCTTCTCGCAACACTACAAGATTATTTATTTATTATATGAATTTTTCATTTGTGTGAGCCTGTGGAATGCAAACTCAGTTTGTCTATGTAACAAAGTCATATTGGTTGGAGAACCACTTTGTCTTATTCTACAAAAATGACATATTGCTCTGATTTTGATTGAAGTCAAAGAAAATGAAAACAGGAAAGATTTATTTAAGCATCTGAATCAATACCAACCATTTTCGACTGTCCTTCAAAAGTCAAAAGTATCTGCACTCAGGGAATCTGGCCTGTTATGGGGTCATACATAATGAATTAATCCGATGAAACGTGCATTTTGGAATGCTCGATGAGAGATATTTGGATGCCTACATTGATACACTCCATCTGATGGGTAAAAGTTGGAACTCTTAAATAAGAAGAGATAGAAGAAAGAGTTTATTTAATATGGTGCCTTTCATGTTCTTTTTGGATATTGTGGGTTTGTGAATAACCTTACACAGGCAGTAATCGTGTAAACTGAATGTAGGTGAGATAAAACAGAAAATTATGGAAACATTCCAGGTTTACCAGAAAATGTAACATACTACTGCTCTGCGTCACATCTGAATAAATATAAAGTAAACGTGCATTGAAATATTAATTGGCATAACATGTAATAGTCTGGAAAGTGCCCTCTTCTCCCCTCTCCCAGATGATACTAAACCTAGAAGGTACGTGGCACCAGACTCATGAACAGCTTCTTCCCAGCTATTATCAGAGTAGTGAATGGACATCGCATAACCTAAAGGTATAGACCATTCTCTAAACCTACCTCATTGTCATTCTTGCAGGTTTTTTTTTTAATCTGAACTTTCTCCACAGCTATAATAGCGTAATTCCGTAGCACGATAATCTGCATTCCGGCAATTTTTCTCTTTGCACCATCCGATGTACTTGTGTATGGCTTGATTGCGCTCATGTATGGTGTGATTTGACTGGAGAGCACACAAAACATAGTTTTTCACTGCATCTCAATACCTGTGACAATACTAGACTAATACCAATGCCAAATCTCACTGCCCAATACCTCCAAAGTTCTGAATATGCTGGATTAACATATTTTTTTTACTGTACCTCAAAATACTATGTCATTGAAAACGAACAATGACATTTCCACCCCATATGCATTTAGTTTAGATTTACTTTAGTTTCTATTAAGCAGGCCGAAGAAATACAAATTTCCTTATGACATGGCAAAATCATTCGGCCTCTCAAAGCTGTCTCTCTGAGCACTCCCATCAAACGCTTGCTTTACCTATGCCCCCGTAACCTATTTCTTTCACATGCCCATTACCTCTGTCCCAATTCTCCTGTCACCCACCTGTACAATTTGAAGTACACAATAAACTCACCAACAAATCTTTGAGGTGCAAGATGAAACTATCTCACCTGAATGAAAGCCCATTCAGTCATAGGGGGGACATGCAAACTCCGTACAGATTGCATCTGAAGCCAGGATCACTCTGTAACAACAACTGCTGTGCCACTGTGATTCCCTTTAAAAGCAAATGCCTGCAATGAAAATCAGGAGTGTTGCATTATTCTTTCTGAAAAGTTGCAGAACATTTTGCACTTTTTCTAAAGTTCTGGAAAGAAAAGAAATTTTGAAATAATATAAAAATTGTGAAGTAAATGCAATGTTTCTGCAGAAGCAGAGGAAAAAACATCCACGAATGAACTATTTAATGCTGAAATGCTAGGCTGAACATAATTTGTGTTCTGCTCCATTTATTCAATTCGAAACACATTACTATATTTTGTGACCCTTATATGTTAATGGAGTCTGTTTTGAGGTTTTGGATATGCTTGTTAACATTCCAGAAATGTTATGCCTAAGACCAACAAATCATGGAAAGGATTCAGAAAGAAAACTTAAAAGGCAAGTAACACAATAATTCATGTGGAAAGGGGGAGGAAAGTCAAATAAAAGTAGATAAAGATCAATTGAATAAATAAGAGCAGGAGGTACATATTGCCAGTGTCCTTGCTGCTTCAAGCATGAAGATATTAACTGTCTCGGAATCCTTTTATAATCAGTTAAACTTGTGGTATAGTTGTTAGCTGTACCAATGTTTGTTCCCAATTTGATTGCAGCAGATATTAGGACAGCTGTTAACATCTGTAGTATGGTACGCCAGTTACCAACAGCTGTACTGGAAACTATGTGTGCGTTTGTGTGTGGTCACCCAATGTTCATTGGTATATGAGTCAGAGTTAAAGTTAGTGAGAAGGAGCAGGCAGCAAGGCAATCCCTCCACTCACGAGCCCATTGGGACTGATGTTCATCCCAGAGTGAGATCAACTAACTCAGCCTGGAGTTGACAACTGCGCTCATGACTGTTCTGCATTGCTCAGTATGACGTGGCATTGCATATTTACCATCTTGGCAATCAAGAGATCACTTAAAGTATTTTTAGTTTAGTTTAGATACCGTGCGGAAACAGGCCCTTTGACCCACCAGGTCTGCACTGACCAGCGATCACCCCAGACACTAGCACTATCCTACACATAAGGAACAATTTACAATTTTTACCAAAACCATTGAACCTACAAACCTGTACGTCATTGGAGTGTGGGAGGAAACCGGAGCTCCCAAAGAAAACCCATATTTCACGGGGAGAATGTACAAACTTTGTACAGACAGCACCCACGGTCAGGATCGAACCCGGGTCTCTGGTGCTGTAAGGTTGCAACTCTACTGCTGCACCACCTTGTGGCCCAATATTTAAGATATAGAAAGATTCATACGATTGATGTTTGAGAAATTTGTGGGACAATTTAAATGATTTATCAGGCAAGCTGGACAATTGCACCATCTTCCCATTTTTAATGGCGTGAGGTTTGGACCATTTCCATCTGCTTGACTGGTGTTGCACAGTACTGTAGTGAAAATCACTACAGTTCCTTTAGAGAATAGGTCAAAACGCTATAGGAAAGACGGAATCGATATGAATAGGGGAGGGTAGCAAGCTGGAAGATTTATTTAGGATAAGATTTAGGCAACTGCTGTTCTGAAAAGTTACATCTCATTTCCTGAACGGCCTGCGGCACTCTTTTGTGGACAGTGTGTTTGGCCACCCTTCACCCAGCAGCTAAAGATAGCCTGTGAGCTGTGTTTGCTCTGCCTGGTTCTAACTGAAAATTAACATCTAGTGCTCGGATATATCTGGAGGACTTTGCATGCCTTAGGGCTTTGCATGCTTTATGGTGCCAGTAGGGCCATGCTCTCTCTCTTCAGCACAATATCATTCTACAGCATGGCCTAGATAAGATGCAACAAGGTCAATGGCTTCAAAGTGAAAAACCTACAATAAAACACTAACTGATGATTTATGGACCGTCTTGGGTTGCACTAAGGACTTTGGGCTTTGCACTAGCATTGGAGTTATTATATTGTATTGTTTTGTTGATTATATATTGTCCATTTGAATTACGTTACAGGCCTATCATGCTGCTGCAAGTAATAATTCCATTGATCCACTGTCGGTACATATGACAATCAAACACTCTTGATTCTTTTTTTTTGTAAAATATTTTTATTAGAAGTAAATACATATTAAGAAGGAATAACATAAAATCAAAAAAGAAAAAATATATTATTCGTCACATACATTCTTAATATTTTTAAAGTTTACAGTCGTTCTTATTTATACTTCTATATTTTTTATTATTTTATAACAGAAAGAAAATAGTAAAGAGAAATAATAAAAATAAATAAAATAGAAATAGAAAATCAATAAAATGAGTGGAGTATAAAACAAGATATTCTTCATTGGAGATATATGCGTGGTCTATTGTATATAGTTCTTCATCTATTCCTTCATTCAGGCTTCAGTCAGGCCCTCAAACCGGACCTCCTTGACCCTTTAAGTATTCAATAAATGGAGACCATATTCCTCTGAATTGATCTAGCTTGTCCAAAAGGACAAGTCTTAGTCTTTCCAGGTGAAGTGTCTCCGACATTTCTGTAATCCACATTTTGATTTTGGGGGATGTGGGACCTTTCCAAAATCTTAGTATTAGTTTTTTACCAATTATTAAACTATAACCAATAAAAATTATTTGCTGTGTTGTTAGTAGATGATCCGTTTCTATTATTCCTAATATGATTAATTTTGAGTCTGGAGTCAGATTTGCATTAACTACTTTCGAGATTATGTTAAAACTTTCTATCCAAAAATTAGTAATTTTTATACATTTTGTGAATTAATGCATTAGATTAGCTTCTAAATGCTGACATTTATCACATATAGCAGAAACATTTGAAAAAATTCTGTTTAATTTGGATTACGAAAAGTATAATCTATGTACAACTTTAAATTGTATCAGGGGGTGTCTGGCATTTAATGAGCAGTGGTGTATATGTTGTAAACTTTCAATCCATACTTGTACACTAATTGTTTGTCCTAATTCGTTTTCCCATGCTTGCCTATATATTTCCGAGTTTGGTAAATCATTTTTCAGTAAAATATTATAAATATATGATATTAATTTTTCTGTATTCGGATATTTATTTAGACATTCATCTGAAATTTCTGTCTTTCTATTTCTAAAATCCTGTGTGGTTGATTTAACATAGTCTCTAATTTGTAAATATCTAAAGTATTCTTTTGAGTGTAATCCATAATTTTGTTGTAATTCCTGAAATGAAAGGAATAAACTTTCCCTGTAGAGATCACCCATCTTATTTATTCCATAATTCTTCCATTTAAAAAAACCTTTATCCATCATTGAAGGTTTAAAAGTGATGTTATTTGCAATGGAAGAGCCAGTGGTATACTTTCTAATTTTAATGTTTTCTTTAATTGTTTCCAAATACGTATTGGATTCCCTCTATAACTTTTTTAATGTATTTTAGTATTAGCAAATAAAATCGAGCTAATTTCAAAAGATGAACAATCTTCCTTTTCCATTTTTAACCAGTTTGTTGTTTATCTACTTCTTCCAACCAAAAATTCATATTTTTAATAATAACTGCCCAATAATAAAACATAAAATTAGGCAATGCAAAACCTCCATTCATTTTTGATTTACATAGATATTTTTTATTTATTCTATGGCTCTTATAATCCCAAATAAAGTTGGTAACTATAGAGTCCACTTTCTTAAAAAAATTTTTAGGAAGATATATCGGGATCAGTTGAAACAGGTATAATAGTGGCGGAAGAAAAATCATTTTTATCGCATTAATTCTACCTAGCATTGAAATAGGTAATGTTTTCCAATATAGGATATTCTTAAGTAGTTTATTCAGTAGAGGTGGGAAATTAGATTTAAATAAAGAATCATATCTTTTTGTTACATGAATTCCAAGAGATTTGATTTTTTTCATTTGCTATCCTCAAAGGATACTGTTGTAATATATGTGAGTTATTTCCCATTATTGGCATAAGTTCACTTTTATTCCAATTAATTCTATATCCTGAAATCAATCCAAATTGAGTTATTAAATCTAATAAGTTAGGAATACTAATTTCCGGCTTTGTAATATAAAGTAATACATCATCTGCGTATAAAGAGATTTTATTTTCAGTTTCTTTGGTTTCATACCCGTGTATTTCAGGATGTAGCCTGACGCGCTGTGCTAATGGTTCAATTACCAGTGCGAACAGTAGTGGAGATAGAGGACAACCTTGTCTACAGCCAGGGAATAAATTAAATTTAGTTGTTAACATTTGATTTATTGATATTCTAGCTGTTGGCTTGGTATATAGTAGCTTAACCCATGTTATAAACTTCTCTCGCAACTCTTGATTCTTGATAGTTAATCCAGAATGGTCAGTATTCTGCTGGTGCCAGTCTAGCAGACTTTCCAAACTATTGGGTGCTATGACCATTGAGGAAATGTTACACTTTGTTTAGATGTAACACAGTAGATAATGTATATTCTACAGACTATCGTTTACTGTAGCTACCATTTAGAAACAGTAGGTAGAAGACCTTCAGTACAAGGACTCTTCTTCCTGCCCCTACACGGTACATAACTCTTGCACAACTCCTGCCAAGGAATGACCTGTTCTGGACGTAAAGACGAAGGCTCCTTTATCCTGGGCATCTCTCCAATTCCATTTGCATGGATGAACTTTGTTCGTGCTTCTTGTGGCTCTGGCTGTTCCATACCTACAGCCCCACATTCTCATTCTCAGAACTTCAAGAAATGTTTGGGTTACATATATATGGAGGCATGTTTGTAATAGGTCCTTGACAAGTCATGTCTGAAAATTGAGAATAGTTTTGGTGAAGGCAGAGGGAAATTGTGCTCATAGGACTTTTGTAAACTGTTCAGCTGCATTTAAGAAAGGCAGATCTGAACAGATGGTTTCTGGAAGCTAGCCACAAATGGACCCAATTAGGTCTTACTAATTTATTCTGTGTACATGCATCAAGATGAAGCAATGCAATGCTATGAAATAAAATGTTTTCAACCCCATGCCAACTTTCTGCATTACGTACTTCCAAATTAGCCATGACTCTTATATTTCCATTCCTCTTGAAATGGACCTCACTGCTTTTATGAGATTAGCAATTTTACTCTTTTTCAAACACACCATCTAAATAAGCACAGCTGACCTTCCTGTCCAAATAGTAATTTATCTTATGTCTAATTCTTCAGACTGAAGAAGGGTTTCGACCCGAAACGTCACCCATTTCTTCTCTCCAGAGATGCTGCCTGTCCCGCTGATTTACTCCAGCTTTTTGTGTCTATTTTTGATATTTAGTTTATAGTTTGGAGACACAGCACGGAAACAGGCCCTTCGGCCCACCCAGTCCAGCTTTTTATGTCTCCCAGCATCTGCAGTTCCTTCTTAAACTAAATATCAATACTTTGGTGCAACATTTTCCCTTTGTTATACGTTAATTAAAAATACAGTTTGAGCCTATGACTGTTGATGAGAGGGACTTGGTGTAACGTTGATGTCAGGGAAAGTGGAGGATTTCCAACATTCTGTTTTAAAATCAAATGGTAAACATCATATATTCTTATATGCGTTCTGCACAAAAAATGACCAGAAGACATCTAATTTGCTTTGTCCTATTATTTTTTTAAAATCCCTGATTGAACATTTTCTTCCTGTAAGTCTGTATGTAATTAATGATGACTAATACTGACCGTTATGTGTTTGTGCATGTGTTACAGTCTATGTAAAACATTTATTTATTGAATCAGTTATCCAATTTTGCAATAATCTGTTTCAATTTGTTAGATGTTGCTCTGATCACTGACTCCTTTGTCTGGTGAAATCGCTTTTGGCAACTCCTCTTTAGATTACTGTCTTATTTTCCAAGGAGCAAAACTAGCCAGATTACTTATTAGATTGTTGGACCACACCTTTAACAGCTGTCAGCATTTTAGCCAGCCCCTATCACTTTTAGTTAGTCCAGTCCATCCTCACAGCCTTGAACCCATTACAACATTAAGACTCTGCATGGCCCCATGCCCAGCACAGTATCAGCTTCATTTCCTCCATGTGGTACAACCTCAGTCCTCTCCTGCTCTAGCTCCCTTTCATTCTGCAAACATTTAGCTGCCAGTGTTTAGCTTAGAGATACAGATAGGAAACAGCATTTGACCCACTAAAATGGGACCAATCGATCACCTATGCACTAGTTCTACATGCTAGACCAGTTTCTCATCCTACGCACTCAGGATAATTTACAGAAGCCAATTAATCTAGAAACCTTTGTCTTTGGAATGTGGGCGGAAATTGGAGCGTCCAGCAAACACCCATGCGGTCATAGAGAAAATGTACAAAGCCCACACAGGTAGCACCCATGGTCGGAACTGAGCCTGGGTCTCTGACACTATGAGGCAGCAACACTACCGCTGCATCACTGTGCCAGTGCTTACTGGTCGGCTGGGCTACAGGCTACATAGCTTTGGATCATCTCAACTTTATGGACTGTAGAATATAGCAAGCCTTCCAAATGTGAATTGGTAATAATCTAGTCAGGGAGTAATAAGGGCATGGGAAAGGTGCAGTAGCAGATGAGCTTGGGTAGAATGGAATAGTGATATTAAGAAGGCAGTAATGGGTGAGCTTGATGATAGAATGGAAATAAGGTTGGAAACTTAATTTAAGGTTCAAATGTGACACCGTGATTGCAATATCAAGCACTGATGCTAGCAAGCCAGGATATTCCAGATCCTGAACCATGTAAGAGACTTTTGGATAGGCCTAAGGATATGCAGGGAATGCGGGGATATGGATTGTGTGCAGGCAGATAAAAGTTGGTCTTGGCATCATGTTCAGTACAGACATCGTAGGCTGAAGGGCCTGCTGTATACTGTTTGACATTCTATGCTCTATCTGTATTATTTCTACAGCCATTTTAGACTAACTTCATTGAGTTCAACAGACTGGTGACGTCCTTGGTTGGTGATGTTAGTTAATCTTAGCCAGGCTATCTTTGGTCACAATCCTTTTTTTGTAATACTGGGAAAACAAGCATGGGTTCCTGCATCTCAAGCTGAAACACTGAGCCATGAATATACATTGAGTGAACTATCAATTTTATATAGATGTTCTCGTTTCTGGCAACCGTTGTCAGAATAAAACAGTCCAGATAAGGACCAATACCAAGGAAAAGTATCCAGGTCAGGAACAATACCAATGGGTAAAATTTTCCCTACTGCCTCTCAACATGGAGTGCAATCCTTCAGCACATAAGATCGTATTTTCCATTTTCCACACTCGATATTCTTGTTGATTTGGTGAGCAGAGAATGTGGTTTAAGGATCAATTTGTCAGTTTTTAATGGTGGAGTTTCTCATTATGATCAGTGTGTGGAAACTAGCATGTACGTCATAAGAGAATACGGGGAGTTAAAAGGTAGACTAAGGTTTTATTAATTTACTAGACTAAGTGGGACCCATTGGGGGGCTGGTCCCCCAAAGCAATATTCCACCTCTTTACCAATTCCAATATTGCTGGCCAGAGAGAGGGGGGGGGGAGCTTTCTGGAGCATTAGTATGGGTGTTGTGGACTGAAGGGACTGGTTTCCAGAGGGCTAATATGGACATTGTGGGCTGAATGGATTCTTGGGCTGGCAGCTCAGTCACTCAGGCCTGGTGGGCAGACAGCTCAATCACTCAGGCCTGGTGGGCAGACAGCTCAATCCCTCAGGCCTGATGGGCTGGCAGCTCAGTCACTCAGGCCTGGTGGGCTAGCAGCTCAGTCATTCAGGCCTGGTGGGCTGACAGCTCAGTCACTCAGGCCTGGTGGGCTGGCAGCTCAGAAACTGCCAGAAATTCTGCCCAAAACAGGTGAGAGACTCTGTGAGAGAAAAGGGGGAGGGGGTGGAGAATCAATTTTAGAAATGTTTCATCTTTTTTCTGCAGATCACAGCAATGAAGGAGGAAAGTTTATCCTGGCCTGGATCTCACAGGGAGCAAATGAAGGGAGGGAGAAAAATACTGGGGTGAGGTTTAATACTTGCAGGGGGAATACTTACTGATGGGCCGAAGGGTCTCCTGGGCTAGTACAGGCCTGATGGGCCAAAGGAGCTCTTAAAAAAAATCTGAGTGAAATCACAGTGAAAGGCACTTTTTCTGGACTTTTTCTGGCCTGGCATGGGCCTTCTGTGCGAAAATGCGCCTCCTGTGCTAATACGGACATATTGGGCAAAAGGGACTGGTTTCTCGGCTAATAGGGGCCTTGTGGGCTGAAATTAGTGGTTTCAGGCAGGCCAAACAACTCATTTCATTTCATTTCCAATTGCATTGCAGTTTCAAGCACAGGGCAGGCCAAGCCAGACAGCTGATTGCATTTTCACTTAATTTCCATTGCCATTGTACTTTCAAGCATAGGGCAGGCTCAAGCCAAACAGCTGATTGCATTTTCACTTCATTTCCATTGCCATTGCAGTTTCAAGCACAGGGCAGGCCAAACAACTCATTTCATTTTCATTAAGGGCTAACAAATCATTTATTCAAGTACATCGCATACTCACACTGTTTTGTAGTTTCCCAGCTCAGACAGAGAGTCGTGACCTCTCCCTCTCCATCTTGCAGACAGACTGAGCCACGCCCACACTTCTGGGTTATATAGTCCCTCCCCCTCCTACCGGAAGGGGCGTAGTCTTCATGGCGGTGATTGACAGGAGAGAGAATCTTAAGATTTTTTAAACACTAATAAGTCTTTTATTTTTCATCGATGGGAAAAATCCTTGGAGCCTGTGCAACGGAGGAGGACTCTGAGTAAGATGGCCAAAATATCACAGCCATATGTGGTAGCGTTTGTTTCTAAAATCAAAGCACAGTGCAAACAGGAAGTGGTCAAGATGAGACTTTGAATTATATAGATACTGAATTTAGTACTAAATCCCAGAGATGAAAGGGGAATGATTTAGTCCTTGTACTTCATTGCACTTCACTGGTGGAATTCCATTAACAGTCACACAAATGTAATCTTGAATAACCTTTCTTAGATTAATAAATCAATCCCTTTACTGCAAATATGAATTAATCTATTTCCTTTCATTTCTCTACACATTGATAAATACTGTAATAATTAGTGAGTTTTGATGGGGAATTGTAATCTGAAATCAAAATCCGTTTCTTAATGTGAAATCAGCCGAATAAGAATTAAAATAACAAATAAAATATTTCTATTCTTCCATTTATTGAAATTTTATGAGGATGATGCAGGGCCACCAAGATTTTAGCTATCTCCTATTGAAATATGACAATTTTATTATGCAAAGACTTATGACCATGATAAGATTTTACTCAAAATTATGGCCAACTCTTAGGCGTACTTTATATTTTTTCCAGCTGTGACTCTTGGCAGTTCTTCCTCATGGGCTTTGTTACAAATAATTTCTGTTGTAGACAAAATGGAAACAGATACAATTTGCAACAAGAGGAATGTGCAGAAATATAAAATGGAGATTGCTGCATTTCTTAGAGTGATTTTTGTACCTGCCCAATGTGTTGGCAAATATCCAATCCGGCAACACCTCTTACTTCATTAAATGTAATTTAGCTGTATTATTTATTGGTTTACATCAGTTTTATGTGGATCTTATTCATAAAAGCACCACATGATACCTTCAGTCTGAAGAAGGGTCTCGACCCAAAACATCGCCTATTTCCTTCGCTCCATAGATGCTGCCTCACCCGCTGAGTTTCTCCAGCATTTTTGTCTATCTACATGATACCTTCAGTAAGTCAGCTTTTAAAGGTAAACACAGGGAACTGCCGATGCGGGTTTTCAAAATAAGCCCAAAGTCCAGGAGTCACTCAATGGGTCAGCAGCATCTCTGGAGGATATGGATAGGCAATGTTTCATGTCAGGACGCTGAAGAGGTTTTCCCTGTTAAAATTAATGTGAGTTCATTACTGATTGTGATCCCAATGTATATTTCCCAACCATTCCATTAATCCAATGTTTGTTTTCTATGAATGTATGGGCATGTTGAGTGACTCATATTGAGTATCCAAAATGGTTCAGCTGTCTCATTCTGAATATAAATCATTCTGCCACTGTTTGCCTCTCAGGGAAATCAGATCTGCATACAATTATTATCCTATTAAAAAATAATCTACAAGATCTGATCAATAGTCCCATCTCATATTGTTATTACTTGCTAGTTATTTCTTAAAAATGTAAAAAATGTATTACTCAAATATTAGACATATTCTATTGTGGAAAATATAGCATGCCTAGAAATGTGCTATTGATTAAAACATTGTTGACAATATGGTTCAAATGATGTACCATATGTGAATAAATATCTTGAGTAGTTTTTGGTGCAAACAACCGCAACCTTTACTAATTGTAATAATGCAAATACGGTATTTTTATCCTCTGTCAATGAGACAGAGCCTGATAATATAAAACTAATGTAAGGAAATGGAAGGTCCTATTACTTATAAACAGCGGAGATAAATCAATGACCTACGATACAGATTAAGGTGCCAAAATGTAATTATCATTTCCCTATCAGAAGACGCAGTCAGCATTATTTAGTAAAATTGTCAAAAAAAGTTAAAATAAATAAATACAGATGTATGAAATTAAGACAAATACAGGTCTATGAAAGTAAGCATGCAGGTACAGCAGGCAGTGAAGAAAGCGAATGACATGTTGGCCTTTATAACAAGCGGAATCGAATATAGGAGCAAAGAGGTCCTTCTGCAGTTGTACAGAGCCCTAGTGAGACCACACCTGGAGTATTGTGTGCAGTAGTTTTGGTCCCCTAATTTGAGGAAGGACATTTTTGCTATTGAGGGAGTGCAGCGTAGGTTTACAAGGTTAATTCCCGGGATGGCGGGATTGTCATATGCTGAGAGAATGGAGCAGCTGGGCTTGTACACTCTGGAGTTTAGAAGGATGAGAGGGAATCTCATTGAAACATATTAGATTGTTAGAGGCAGGAAACATGTTCCCGATGTTGGGAGAGTCCAGAACCAGGGGCCACAGTAAGAATAAGGAGTAAGCCATTTAGAATGGAGACAATGAAACACTTTTTCTCAGAGAGAGTGGCGAGTGTGGAATTCTCTGCTTTAGAAGTCGGTGGAGACTGGTTCTCTGGATGCTTTCAAGAGAGAGCTAGATAGGGCTCTTAAAAATAGCGGAGTCAGGGGATATGGGGAGAAGGCAGGAACGGGGTACTGATTGGGGATTATCAGCCATGATCACATTGAATGGCGGTGCTGGCTCGAAGGGCCAAATGGCCCACTCCTGCACCGATTGTCTATTGTCTATTGACTTTTAATACTTATTAATACTGCAAACATTGCATGAGCCTTTTCCTGACACCCTAATCAAACATCATCCAGGTTTTTCCCCCAACAATATGATTTGACCATCCAATGTGAGATTATTCAATTTATTATGCCAGTCAACCTTGATCTCTTTAAGAGACTAACAATTGAAGACTACGTGCCAATGAGTGATGGGTGGAGCAGGCAATAAGATTATTCCAAAGATAAACACAAAAAGCAGGAGTAACAGCGGGATAGGCAGCATATCTGGAGAAAAGGAATGGGTGACTTTTCGGGTTGAGAGGAATAAGGGAAATGAGAGATAGAGACGATTATGTAGAGAGATAAAGAACAATGAATGAAAGATATTCCAAAACGTAACGATGATAAAGGAAACAGGCCATTGTTATTTTTGTTGGGTGAAAACTAGAAGCTGGTGCGACTGAGGTGGGGGAGGGGTAGAGAAAGAGGAATGCCAGGGCTACTTGAAGTTAGAGAAAATAATATTCATACCACTGGGCTGTAAGCTGCCCAAGCGAAATATGATTATTCTGATTGACTCGAGCTGTAAATAAAATATTAATATTGCAAAGGTTCTTGCAGTGTTGAAAGACTTCAATTTTTGATTTGATCTTGGAATTGGTCATGGCAGAAGTTGGTCTGTCACTTGATATTAATGCAACTTTGACATGGCATATTTATAATAGAAATTCTATTGGTGTTTACACAGTGAATTTTAATAAAGTAAATATATTCTGAATATTGTGCATGTGTGTAAAATGTTGGTTGGTTTTACAGCTTGCAGGCATATTTGAGACGATTCTCATTTCAATTGGAATTCACTTTAACCATTTTCCAAAAAGTTACATAACCACTTTGCTCTATGTTTGGTAACATTGATTTTGAAATATTCTCTGTTGTGAACAGGAGATCAGTCAGCTTTAGCTGGTATTTTTGATTCATTTAATACACAGATAAATATAATCATGCATGAACCACTGCAAACCATTCTCCACAGAGTCAGTCTCTGATTTGCAGTGTCTAAATACATTCAGGACATTCCTGTGGTTGCGCACTGTGGAGAGAACAGGCAATATTTTTATTTGTGTTTAGTTGTAGGTTGTTTATTTGGTCGATACACAATGCTTACAATAGCGTTTAGATCAGGATTTAGTAACTGCTGCTATCAGTTCTTGCCAATAAACAAAATATTTTTGAACTGGATTTCTCGAAAATTTTGTTTTACTTACTGCAAATCTCTCAAACAATTCTTATTCTTTTAGTTGATAATGTTTATAGTTGCTTGGCAGATTATATATGATTATTGATCACAGATGTAAATAAAGCATGCTGAATTTAATAGATCAACAAACAAGGCTTGCATTCCTTCTTAAGAATGCCTGTCCTGTAGGTCTTGTTGAAGCATTCTTTATCTCATTTTGCCAACTATTTCTTATTCAATAACATCCTATGTAACTTGCATCAGTAATGTCATTTTATATTGTTCACTTTCAATGTGTGAAGAGCTATAGAGAATGAAAAAAAATGCAGTGAAATAGGGAAAAGGTGCAGGGAGTCATGTGGACGGGTTTGTGTGTTGAAAGAGCTGGGGAAAACATATGAGATCAATGATCTCCTTCACTCCTGGTTCCATGAGTGTGTGACCAATTGTGCTGAGTAGGAAGTTCTTATAAACGAGGGGATCTCAAGGGAAGTTGATCAGTTTTGGATATAACCCCGTCTCCTCTCTGTATCTGGCCTCCTCCAGCATTGAAATCTTTGTGTTCCTCAAATTCTATCTTCTATCCCACTGTCAGCAGCCCCAGATGTTAAAGATAAAATTTCTCTCCAAGGTTTACTCCCTCTTTCCTCTGACTCTAAGCTTTCAGTGTGTTCATGGGCCTGTCATTTTTTTAAATCAATAAAGCCCTTGTATCATACTTGACATACTTGGCTATGTCAAAGCCACTGTTCAATACATTATTTTTCTTGAAGTGAAATGAGTGGTTATATTATTAAATCATTAACAGGATTGGAAGGCAGAAATATATGCAGAATTGAAGTGAATGAGCCTTGGCTATGTTAAGACTCTGCCAAGCTGACCATTTTCTGTGCATGGGCTTATTGTGAAAGCCAGTCTTTTGAATTACATAGGTCTGTCAGCAACAATTTCACCAAATGGATCCTTTGGATGGTCTGGTTTCTTCAAAATGGAATCCTAGCAATGTTTAAAAAGGTTGCTTTACTCAGGAAAATATACAGAATGGCATTTAAAGAACCAAAGGGGAATAGAATGTATGAGGAATGAAAAATGCTGAACTTTGATCTGGGAACATTGCCATTGTCCTGATAAGTGCCAAAAATAACAGTCTAATGGACATATGAGCAACACGCAAACATACAAACTTTCATTAAATTATTGGCTGCAGTATTACATCAATTGCTGCGGCTGAACCCCTGAATTATGTATCTACTATAATTCATATGTTACAACAGTTGGGTTTGCATAAAGTTAAATGAGCTCTCATCATCACTCATAAAATAGCATGGACTTTCCAATTATAAAGACAGTATAATCGTTAACAGATGTCCCTGTAAAAATGACCAGGATGATGTGTATATGTGCACAGCTAGACAGGACATTCTAGCAGTAAGAGATTATTGGATTATCGACAGATGAAGTTTGGTGTGTTGTTGCAAGAGTTGTGGATGAAATCAGTTCAGAAGTTGATGGTTCAATGGTATGCGTCAATACTCACTGTGAAACGTTTGAGCAACAATAAATGAAGTGTAACTAAGAGCTTTAAGAATGTAAGGAGCTCTAATTAATGCTGAACAACCTCTCTTGTCTGGAAAAGTCCAGCAAAATCCTGGCCTGGAGTATCATTTTTTTAATAAAGTTATTGAAAAGTTGTAAAATTGAGTGAGTTTTATTTCTTATCTTGTGCTGCCTGACCCACCATGTTACTCCAGCATATTGTGTCTATCCTACATAAGACGAGGTGGCTTCTTGCCAATCACATTGGGTACGCAGTACATACAGCAGAAGCTGCTTCATCTCTGTGGCCTGGCCTCTTTAAGGTTTTTGGCAAGTGACCACACCTCACTGCCGAATGGAAATTATGGTTCATTATCAGATTGTCATGGTGCAAGTTACTTTTGGCATGTTCTCTATACATTTGAATGTGCATTTTGTTGCAATCACAAGATGTTTTAATTCATACATTGAGAGTCTGGTAAATCAAATATATAATGTAATTATGTTTTTAATATTTTATTTGCCGATGGATTTAAGTGATTTTGTTCCAATGTATTCATACTTTACCTGGCAGAAATCTGGTGAGTGCCTGGATTGTGCAGCTGGGGGTGGTGGCGAAGGCAGATGCGAGGCTTTTGGATAGGCACGTGGATATACAGGGAATGGAGGGATGTGGATTATGTACAGGCATTTAAGAGTCCATTTTGGCAACATATTCGGCAGCGACATTGTGGACTAAAGGGCCTGTTCCTATACTATTCTATGTTCTATTGCAAATATATTAAATGACTGTAAAATTCTTCATGTTGGGACCCTTAATATTACAATAAGTAATGAATTCTTAACTGCAGAACTTTTTGATCAACACCTTAACAAATGTTAACATTTGAGCACATGTAACAGCATAAGAAATAGAAGCAGGGGCAGGTCATCCAGGCCTTCTTGCCTGCCTAGCCTTTCACTAAGACCATGACTGATGTTTTATCTCTTCCTGAACTAACCCTGTATCTTGGTTCCCATTAATATCCAAAAAACAAACAAATTAAGTTGAGGAGTTGAGTTCCTTTATTGTTATTCAAACCTATTAGTTTGAACAAAATTGTGTACCTTGCAGCCATAACAGAAAATAAAGCAACAGAACACACAATGAACACAGTTTAACTGTGACTACAGGCACCTCCTCACTTTGATGGAAGGCAAAAAGTCTTAAAGTCTTATTTCTTCCTTGCATGTTCTCCCTCTGCATTGAGGCGATCCAGGCTTTCGATGTTGGGCCCCCTGCCGGGTGATGGTAAGTCCTGCGGCCGAATCCAAGCTCCGCGAACAGGACGAGTCAAACTACGCGGCCCGGGGCAGACGAAGCTGCCACCATCCAGTCCAGCGGACGAAGCTGTTGTTGCGGGAGCTCCGGAGAATCGGTCACCAACCTGGGAATTATGAGCTCCCGATGTTGTTGTCCACTGGGCCCGCGGCCGGAGCCTCCGAGGCTCCGAAGTCGGCCGCATTCGCAGCGCCACCACAGCCCCGAAGTCGGCCAGCTTCGCGATGGTGACTAACGTTTCACAACCCATTTAAGTAGAGAATTCCAAAGATGCAGCACATTTGGATGAATAAATGTCTAATATCTGACCCGAATGGCCAATTTTGTACTCCTTGTTTTAGTCACCCCAGCTGAGGGAGGTGAGGGAGGGTTGGGGGGTTGGATATCATCCTTGTATTTATATTGCCAAGCCTCAAAAGGGTTTTGAGTTGGGATCCTCCTTCAGCCTCTATCACTTCATGTCTTTTTTGTAAGCCAACATCTGCAGCTCATTGTGTCTCAACACAATTTTTTTGGTTTCAATGAGATCTTCTACACTCAAAAAGTATTGACCCAGTTTGCTTAGTTTCTCCTCGTAGGACATTAGACCACTAGAATCACTCTGGTAAGAATTTGTTGTGCTCCCTCTAAAGCAGCTATATCCTTTGTTAACTAGAATGACCAGACTTGCACTCTATAATCCAGGTGCATGTGCAGGGCCCCGTATAATTGTAGTAGGATGTCCTTACAGCTACTCAAATCCTCTTGCATTTGAGTCTACCTTTCAAGCCTATATTTTGCTTGTCCTCACACCTGCTTATTAACTATGATTCATGTAGAAGAACACATGGATCCTTCTGAATAAAAACAACTTGCAGTTGTGTTCTCGTCCTTCCATTTTTTTCACTATCAAAGTGAGGACCTCACATATTTCCACGTTATTTCAGCAAAGACCTCACCCATTCTCTTAGCCTACCCATATCCCCATGAAGGACACAAAGTGGTTGTGTAACTCAGCAGGCCAAGCAGCATCTCTGGAGAACATGGATTCGGGATGTTTCGGGTCAATCTAAAGAAGGGTCTCGACTCAAAAGGTCGCCTATCCATGTTGTCCAGAGATGCTGCCTGATTTGCTGAATTAATCTAACACTTTGTGTCCTTTAGTGTAGTAACTAGCACCTGCTGTCCTTTGTTTCTACATTTATATCCTCATGAAAACCTTTTGGGTCCAACTCACATCAACACCTAACTTTGTATCAAAGTAAACATGTAGTATTATGCATTAACATGCATGTTCACCACACCCAAATCAGTGATTTAGATTGTGAACAGCTGGGACCCTAACACCAAAAAACAAAATTCCCTATTGGACATAGCCTCACAATTCAAATGATTCTAATCCATTTTGACCCGAAACATTACATATTCCTTTTCTCCAGAGATGCTGCCTGACCCGCTAAGTTAGTCCAGCATTTTGTGTCAATATTCGGTGTAATCCTGCATCTGCAGTTCTCTTCTTACCCATGTAATTTAATTTTGTTATTAAATAATTCAATATTCAGGAGGGATAGACAGAAAGGTAAAGGAGGTGGGGTAGCATTGCTGGTTAGTGAGGAGATTAACGCAATGGAAAGGAAGAACATTAGCTTGGAGGATGTGGAATCGATATGGGTAGAGGTGCGAAACACAAAGGGGCAGAAAACGCTAGTGGGAGTTGTGTACAGGCCACCTAACAGTAGTAGTGGAGTTGGGGATGGCATCAAACAGGAAATTAGAAATGCTTGCAACAAAGGTAAAACAGTTATAATGGGTGACTTCAATCTACATATAGAATGGGTGAATCAAATTGGCAGGGGTGCTGAGGAAGAGGATTTCTTGGAATGTATGCGGGATAGTTTCCTAAACCAACATGTAGAGGAACCAACGAGAGAGCAGGCTATTCTAGACTGGGTATTGAGTAATGAGGAAGGGTTAGTTAGAAGTCTTGTTGTGCGTGGCCCCTTAGGCAAGACCATAATATGGTTGAGTTCTTCATTAGGATGGAGAGTGACATCATTAATTCAGAAACAAGGGTTCTGAACTTAAAGAAAGGTAACTTTGAGGGTATGAGACGTGAATTGGCCAAGATAGACTAACAATTAATTCTTAAAGGGTTGACAGTGGATGTGCAATGGAAAGCATTTAAAGACTGCATGGGTGATCTACAACAATTGTTCATCCCAGTTTGGCAAAAGAATAAATCAGGAAAGGTAGTGCATCTGTGGATAACAAGGGAAATCGGGGATAGTATCAAAACAAAAGATGAAGCATACAAATTAACCAGAAAAAGCAACCTACCAGAGGACTGGGATAAATTCAGAGTCCAAGCAGAGGAGGACAAAGGGCTTAATTAGGAAAGGGAAAATAGATTATGAAAGAAAACTGGCAGAGAACATAAAAACTGACTGCAAAAGTTTTTATAGATATGTGAAGAGAAAAATATTAGTTAAAACAAATATAGGTCCCTTGCACTCAGAAACAGGTGAATTGATCATGGGGAACAAGGACATGCCAGACCAATTGAATAACTACTTTGGTCTGTCTTCACGAAGGAAGACATAAATAATCTGCCGTAAATAGCAGGGGACCGGGGGTCAAATAAGATGGAGGAACTGAGTGAAATCCAGGTTAGCCGGAAAGTTGTGTTGGGTAAATTGAATGGATTAAAGGCCGATAAATCCCCAGGGCCAGATAGGCTGCATCCCAGAGTACTCAAGGAAGTAGCCACAGAAACAGTGGATGCATTAGTGATAATTTTTCAAAACTCTTTAGATTCTGGAATAGTTCCTGAGGATTGGAGGGTAGCTAATGTAACCTCACTTTTTAAAAAAGGAGGGATAAAGAAAACGGGGAATTACAGACCAGTTAGTCTAACATCGGTAGTGGGGAAACTGCTGGAGTCAATTATTAAAGATGGGATAGCAGCACATTTGGAAAGTGGTGAAATCATTGGACAAAGTCAGCATGGATTTACGAAAGGTAAATCATGTCTGACGAATCTTATAGAATTTTTCGATGATGTAACTAGTAGAGTGGATAAGGGAGAACCAGTGGATGTGTTATATCTGGACTTTCAGAAGGCTTTCGACAAGGTCCCACATAAGAGATTAGTATACAAACTTATAACACACGGTATTGGGGTTCAGTATTGATGTGGATAGAGAACTGGCTGGCAGACAGGAAGCAAAGAGTAGGAGTAAACGGGTCCTTTTCAGAATGGCAGGCAGTGACTAGTGGGGTACCGCAAGGCTCAGTGCTGGGACCCCAACTATTTACAATATATATTAATGATTTGGATGAGGGAATTGAATACAACATCTCCAAATTTGCGGATGACCGGAAGCTGGGGGGCAGTGTTAGGTGTGAGGAGGATGCTAGGAGGCTGCAAGGTGACTTAGATAGGCTGGGTGAGTGGGCAAATGCATGGCAGATGCAGTATAATGTGGATAAATGTGAGGTTATCCACTTTGGTGGCAAAAACAGGAGGGTAGACTATTATCTGAATGGTGGCCGATTAAGAAAAGGGGGGATGCAACGAGACCTGGGTGTCATGGTACACCAGTCATTGAAAATAGGCATGCAGGTGCAGCAGGCAGTGAAGAAAGTGAATGGTATGTTAGCATTCATGGCAAAAGGATTTGAGTATAGGAGCAGGGAGGCTCTACTGCAGTTGCACAAGGTTTTGGTGAGACCATACCCGGAGTATTGCCAACAGTTTTGGTCTCCAAATCTGAGGAAAGACATTATTGCCATGGAGGGGCTACAGAGAAGGTTCACCAGACTGATTCCTGGGATGTCAGGACTTTCATATGAGGAAAGACTGGATAGACTCGTCTTGTACTCGCTAGAATTTAGAAGATTGAGGGGGAATCTTATAGAAACTTACAAAATTCTTAAGGGGTTGGACAGGCTAGATGCAGGAAGATTATTCCCGATGTTGGGGAGGTCCAGAACAAGGGATCACAGTTTAATGATAAGGGGGAATTCCTTTAGGACCGAGATGAGGAAAACATTTTTCACACAGAGAGTGGTGAGTGTCTGGAATTCTCTGCCACAGAAGGTAGTTGAGGCCAGTTCATTGGTTATATTCAAGAGGGGGTCAGATGTGACCCTTGTGGCTAAAGGGATCAGGGGGTATGGAGAAAAGGCAGGTACAGGATACTGAGTTGAATGATCAGCCATGATCATATTGAATGGAGGTGCAGGCTCGAAGAGCCGAATGTCCTACTCCTGCACCTATTTTCTATGTTTCTATGTAATCCTATGTTCCACTTCTTTTAAAAGTAAAAATGCGCAACATGAACTGTGACTCTCATTGTTTTGTAAGTTTTTTAACCACAAAAATGAATAGATTTTTCAGACATCATTTACTTTTCATATATATTATTATTTTGTAAGAGCCCTGTCATAGCTTTCTCAATAATGGATTCTAAGATGCAATCCCAATAAAATTGTTCACTTTCAAGCAGTTGCTTGGTTGCTTGCTCAAATTTTTTCTGGACTGCTTGGATATATGTTTGTTGGCCGAAATAACATTACATCAAAGCGTGGATTTTTCAAATTGGAATTGCAAATAGGAATATTATTACTTTCATGAATCAACATTTTCATTGAAATGAAAAGGAAAAAATTATTGGGGTGCATAAATAGCACAATATGTGTGGGGACAAGTCCTATCACGCAGCTGGTGTCTTCCCGATCTTTCTTTCCACAGATTTACATTAACTGAAGCCAGCTACGCATGCTAAGCATGCATAGCTGAATGACTGAAATGTGTACACATAGCTTTGTGTGTCAGGGATTTGAACCATGTACTTTTCATCTTTATATGGAGATGTTTTTAAGATGCAGCCTCCAAAACGTTTTGATGTTGACTGATGTTGATTTTTGGTGAGACCACACCTGGATTATTGCGTACAATTTTGGTCTCCAAATCTGAGAAAAGACATTCTTGCCATAGAGGGGGTACAGAGAAGGTTCACCAGACTGATTCCTGGGATGTCAGGACTTTCATATGAGGAACGACTGGATAGACTTGGCTTGTACTCACTAGAATTCAGAAGTCTGAGGGGGGATCTTATAGAAACTTACAAAATTCTTAAGGGGTTGGATAAGCTAGATGCAGGAGGATTGTTCTCCATGTTGGGGAGGTCCAGAACAAGGGGTCACAGTCTAAGTATAAGGGGGAATTCCTTTAGGACCGAGACGAGGAAAATATTTTTCACACAGAGTGGTGAGTCTCTGGAATTCTCTGCCACAGAAGGTAGTTGAGGCCAGTTCATTGGCTATATTTAAGAGGGAGTTAGATGTGGCCCTTGTGGCTAAAGGGATCAGGGGGTATGGAGAGAAGGCAGGTACAGGATACTGAGTTGGATGATCAGCCATGACCATATTGAATGGCGGTGCAGGCTCGAAGGGCCGAATGGCCTACTTCTGCATCTTTTTTCTATGTTCTAGGTTTCTATGATATGTCATAATGTGAGATAGTGTTTGGCAAGATGTTTATCTGTAAATAAAACATTTTTGCCCATGTTCACCGCACAATATATCTTTTGTTATTCTGCAGATACATTTATCTGCAGAAAGAACACAATAGAAATTCTGCCCCTCGGATTAATCTTGGTCTTGTCAATTTCTTTGAGTAAATTATAATTGCCCAACAGTTCTTCCAGAAGGAGAATTGGAGTTCTTGCAGTGACCAGACCTACAACCATGCAGGGAATGCAGGGATATGGATTACGTGTAGGAAGACAAGAGATGGTCGTGGCATCATGTTCAGCACAGAGATTGCGGGCCTAATGGCCTGTTTCTGTGCTGTACAGTTCTGTGTTAACAGTCTGCATGCAGTCAACATGAGCAAAGAAAAATTCTTATCTCTGTGATGGGCATTGCTCACACCAGCCAGTAGTTTGTATTATGAAATGTATGGGGTGACTTATTTTAGTTCATATATAGAACGTGGATGTCGTGAGAAAGACTACTCCTTGTCCGTCCCTAATTGCCCTTGAACTGAGAGTTCTGTGGGGTATTTTAGAGAGCAGTTGAGAATCAAACATAAAGCCATGGAGCCACATAAAGACCAGTTTGTGTAAGGACAGCAGATTTCCTTTCCTGAATGTCATAATGGAACCAGATCGATCTTTATGACAATCGGGTGATGTCGTCATCACCGTGACTGAAACTGATGAGAACTTCAGCTTAGAACTAACAGGAGTGTCATGGTCTGAAACTGATGGCAAGTCATAAAGCTTTGTGTAAAATTCACAAAGATATTACTGTCGAATAAAAAATGCTGATAATAGTCACAGATGAATCAGAACTTTAATCTGAAATTGCTATCTAGTTTGGCTAGTAAACAATGAGTTAAAGAGATTTCTTTGTGACACAGTATATTTAGAAGAACTATTATAACTAGTTTCTCCTCCAGTTGTGTTACAACCTGTATTATCCAGGGAGTTTGTTCCTTTGCATATTTCAGTAGAAGGAACAAGGATTCATCGGGGGTGCTGTTTATGAGTTAGTTGGATTGTCGTTGGGCTTAAAAGTTAGGCAGTTCAAACAATCAGTACTCTGTAATTACCACCAGGGTATCATTGCTGTGGGCACAGTTAATCAAAGGTGTGAGTGGTGTTGCTCTTTTCCTTATGCTTAAAGATTTGGATCCTTCATTGAGGTTCTTTGCCTGTTTTACGCAGCCTCTTGGCCCCAGTAACATCCACAGATGTTGTTACTTGGTTTTTCAATCAGCTAGTGCCCTGGACAGACAAACCTTAACAGTGAAAGCACTCCGAGTAATTACATTTCACAATGAAAGACACCTGGCCCACCCAACCACAAAGCCCTGTGTTATACATGTCAAGCTGGTATTCATCCTTGTTCATGACAGTTTTATTGGAGAGAATGAATTCTGCTGATGATGAATAACATTCTGCTGCTCATTGGCAAATTAATTAATTGACCTCCCATCCAGTATTAACCACTTATCGTTGACTTTTTACCTGGGTTAAAACTCTGGCTTCTAGTTAACAAGTATTAGCGTATTAAAACTATTTAAAAATACTCTTCATTATTTCGGTGCTCAGAGTGAAGGAGATTCATTGATGTGGCTTGGAACCGGTGAAACACTTGCGATTAGTCATTGGAGAGTTGTGGCAGGCTGAAGCTTTTTTCCCTCTGGCCTGTAATCTTGGCTCGGAAGTGCGTTGCCCAATCTGACAAGATGAAATTCAGACATGGGATATCTCAATATCCCGTCATTGTCTGTGTGGATGATTGATTGAATGAGAAAGAAAGAATTCCATTTATGTTGAGCCTTTCACACGTTTTGCAGCATCTGAACAACCAGTGAGCATTCCAATATGGCGTTGGAGCGTGGGGACTTTTTGTGCTCTTCCCAGAGGAGGATCTCCTATCATACAATACAATCACTTTTGTTTTTTAAATCTCTTTTCTATCTGTAAATCCAGCACCATTTCTAATTGTTGACTACATTCTGCACTCTGTGCCTTCCCCTTTGCTCTTCCCATTGAACTTGAGTTTGGCTTGATTGCATTCATGTATGGTATATTATCTGATGTGGTTGGATAGCATGCAAAATAAAGCTTTCCACTCTCAGTACATGTGATAATAATAAACATAAACCAATATTTGAACTTAGACTAACTTTTGAAGTGTTGACATTGGTATAATGCCATCTGATTTGCATGCAGGCAGCTCTCACAAGAGGAGGGTGATAATGATCAGATGTTTTATAAGGATAAATTTTAATATAAGGTGCTTTATAGGCGTTGACTGAAGATTAACTCCTGCCTTTCTTTAAACAGTGCCATGGTGTTTCCTGCGTCCATTTGGAAGAACAGGCAGGGTCCTGGTTTAATGTCCCATCTGGTAGACTGCACCTCCAGCAGTGTAGTTCCCCCTTCAGTCTTGGAATGGAATGTTAACTTAATTTTTGTGCTCAATTCTGTGGAATAGATATCTTGAAACTGGAACCTTATTATTCAGAGGTCGCAGTGTTACCAACCAAAACTGATGACCAAATTTGGAGTCAGGACTGAATGCACCTTAAGTTTCTCCAGAGATGCTGCCTGACCCGTTGAGTTACTGCAGCATGTTGTGTCTTTTTATGTTACTTACCATTACAGTCAAATGTTAAATGCAGTCTCTTTTACTCACTTGAATAAATGTGTTGTCCAGTGTACCAGACTTTACTTTCACTTCCTGATCCACAGAAATACTATTCTTCACTTTGGGCCTCAACATGTATCTGGCCACAAAGGTGCAAGAGAGATTGCTTACAGTTCCCTCTGCCATTGGGAATGAGTTGTTAATAAAGACAGGTTTGAGCTAATCAGGTTAGCAATTTGACAATATAATTTGCAGTGAATCACATACACACAGATAAGAGCCAACTGAGGCAAGTGGTCTGGTCTGTATCTATTAATGAAAACAGAGATTTGGTTTGACTTTTGCCAAGCAGTGGTCGGATATTTGTGGATTTGGCCACCACCTGTGCCAAATCCACTAACATGCAACACCTGTGTACATGCGGGGAGCTGAGAGAGCTGAGCCTCCACCACTCGGAGTTGTCTGTTGAAGTGTAGCACAAACTCGGTGACAAGCAGGCTTTCACATAGTGGTGTATTCTTGAACCCCATTCTGACAGCATTCGACAGAAGTTAAAGCAAAAGGTGGAACTTTGAATGTTGACCAAGCCCGACTGTAGAGTGTACAGCACAAAATAGACCCTTCGGCCCACTTCATCTATGTAGACTATTGTACTTGTCTATACCAACCCCTTTATCCGTATTTGGTCTGCAGCCCAATTCAATTCAGTTCAATAGATTCAATTGCTATAGTTTGCAGTTTAAAATTTGTAAATGTCTCACATTTTCAGAGATATGTGAAAAGTATGCGGATTTCTGTAAGTATTTTCAATACTTGTCAAGCACTAACAACTGAAAAGTACTCTCAAGTAAAGGATCAAAAACAAGTGCAAGTTAACTTTATCCTCCATATTTCCAGGGTGGATCTCTCTGGCTTTGCACGATTGCTTTAGCATTGATTCCTTCTTTTGCAACAATAACTAGCGCTTTTAATGTAATACTTGGCGCTTCACGAGAGCATCATCAAACAATATTTGGCCCTGAAGCAACAGTCTGTCTGAGGAATCGGATGTCCTCAACTAGATCCAGATGTGCAGGGCATAGCTGTTGAAAGTCAGGAGTGGAAAGGCAGAGTTTGCATGTTGGATTTTTGTGGTATTTTATAAAATGTGTTTATAACTGGATGATTGTTTTCAGATGATGGTTAAGGATTGCCGAAAAAGATAAATTGATTATTTAAAAACACTCAGAAACAGTCGGACAGTAATCTTGAAACAGAGTTTGTATTCTCATTGTGATTTGATTTTTAATCTGGCAAGCTTCAATTTGGACTTTGGAGCGTTTTCTTTTACAGAGACAGAATCTGTCTAAGGCTTTCAGAGCAGTGACAACCACTCCACACAAATTGTGGCGCTCACTTCCTCCGCTATATATCTTCTGGCATATTGTTACCACCACCATAATAGATATTTTTTTAAACTACAGATCATGTAAACGTGAAATTAAATGGAAACACCCAGCAGGTCAGACAGCATCTGTGGAAAGACAACCAGTTAACGTTTTAGGTTGTAGACCCCTTGTCTGAACTAGAAATATAAATAGACTCAGCCTAAGGCACTGAAAGCATCCTCTTTCTTAATTGTATTTTTGAGAAAAGCTGGAAATTAGAATCCTTCCCAATGGAAATACAAAGTGCATCATCTTAGTGACACACAGCTGACCACCAACACATATTTTAAGTTCAGGAGCAGGTTGAGCAAATAGCTCTGAATTCTAGAGGAGATGTATACATGGTTATATATAAGGATGGGACAGTTTTGTTTGTTTATTTGCTGTTGGATTGTATTAGAATTGCCAACTAATGGTCTGAGTTTGCTACGTTTTTCTCCAGGAAATTTACAATACTGTTCAGCAAAAGCCTTTTGATTAAATACAGTGACAAGGCTCTTTGTCATACCTCTGAATTCTTCCAGTTCCTTTGTTCCCCAACATAAAAGCAGAAAGTCCTTCCGCAGTCATAAAAATATTACATGACGCTAGAACAATGCCTTCATCTTCATGCCAATGTGTCTTTTGTAAATGACTGCTTTGGCAATCAATCTGGAGTGACGTTTTAATTTATATAAACTATATTTACACAGCTCTCTTGATGGTTCGTCAGAATTTAGGATTGTGATGTGTGAGTTTAGCTGGAGCATGAGCAGCTCTTGTTTTTTGTAAATGTCAAGGCTGTGTACATTTTGTCTAAACCTGCAACCACTTAACATGCCTGCGTTCAGTAACTCGTGAGCGTATCACACAATGACCATGTATAGTAGCAATATGAAACTTAAGGGACAATACCAGAGAGATGTACATTTTGGCAAATACTTTCGGATGGATCCACAGTGTGCTGCAGATCAGTTATCTGTATGTGCATGGAATGTTTCAATTATCTTACCGCTGTCTAATTTTAAGATTAAATTTTACATCTATAATTTTATCAATGAAAACAGTCCATAATAGAAAACACAAAGATAGATGCAAAATGCTGGATTAACTCAGCGGGACAGGCAGCATCTCTGGGGAGAAGGAATGGTTGATGTTTCGGGTCGAGATCCTTCCTCAGACTTCCTCAGTCGGAGGATGGGTCTCGACCCAAGAAGTCACCCATTCCTTCGCTCCAGAGGTGCTGCCTGTCCTGCTGAGTTACTCCAGCCCTTTGTGTCTATCTTCGGTGTAAACCAGCATCTGCAGTTCCTTCCAGCACTTGACAGAGAAAGCAAATTTGAAGGACATGAAAACAGAAATTAATAACAAATATAGAAGGGTTATTCAGACTTAAGAGATATCCCTCAGGATTGGAAGAATAGAGATATTCATAAGACTGAGTGAGGGATCCAGACAGAGAGAACGAGTTTCCAAGGATCAAACACCAGAGGACTGGTGATTGGCAACAGAATGAAAGGCAACATGAGGGAATATTTTTTTTTTCACTTTGAATGGTTAGCATCTGGAAAAAATTGCCTGGCAAGATAGTGGAAGCAGATTTAGTTATGGTTTTCAAAAACAGAATTAGAGCAATTCTTGAAAGAAAAATAATTCAAAACTGCTGAGAGAGTGGGACCACTGCATTGCTGTTGTGGAGAACAGACATTGACTAAAAAGAGCCAACATTCCTCATTCTATGCAGTTGATGCTTTTTGTTTGAGGAGAATTAATTAATTTTCCCATCAGCCCAGTCAACCATTTCTCACCAGAGCTTACATACAAGATCTGTCATACCTTTGGGAAAAACTTTCCGTTGTTTAGGATTTGGTTAGGGCTTGTAAATCAGATCTCAACAGATATCATAAAGGAAAACTCTTGTATTCAATACTGGCTCAACGAAAGTTAATAGACATAGGCTGATTGATATCCTGATCGAAAATGGCAAAGCTCCGTGTGATAGCAGGATCTTGGGTGTCGTAATACAGTGACATGAGGGGGGAGGAGGTGGGTATGCGGGTGGGTGGGAACAGAATAACCTCTCTCCATGAGCAGCTGAAAATAGACTGTTGGTACACCAACCTAATAAAAATGATTAAGAAATTGTAACCTGTCCTACATGATGGAATATTTGTAATTGTTTGTGGGTTAGTTTGGGGCCAGGGCCCTGCCAGTTGAGATTGGGTAGACTGGGCTTTTTTTTACCCTGGAGTGAGGAAGGCTGACCGGTGGCCTGATTGAGGTATATAAGACTATGAGAGTCATCGATAGGTGAGGGAGTCAAAATCTTTTCCCATGCTAGATGCGTCATAAACAAGAGAGCATAGGATTAAGGCGAGCAATAAGAGTTTTCAAGATTAAAGGTATCCAGTTAGAGATCTAAATTTAGAGTTTCAAATTAGTTCCATTGAACACAGTCATCTCCGTAGTTCAAAATCAATGTCTTTACAACTTTTTTGGTAACAAACTTTGTGTGTAACTTGAGGGATCTGTGTAGGTGGCTCTTTAATACTCATTGTTGCCTGGATGTTTTGAACATCATTTTTCTGATACAAGCTTGTGATTATTAGAAATTAATTGTATTCGAAAATACAAGATCAAAAAGCATTCATAAAAATACAGGAAAACAAATAGTATTTTGCTCCTGAAAATTGGCTTAACCCAAAGTAGATCAATTCTCTGCACATTTTTGGATATTTTAAAGCCCAGCAGGAAACCTTGTCTCCACTTTTGTTGTTGATGGTGTTCATTCTCCCAGATACATTGTTCAGGTTTAAGACTTCCCCAAATGGCATCAATGCTCATGTAACTATAAAATACACATTGTGCGAGATTTTCAACCTCTTCGTACTGACTAACCCCCAGTCATCAGGTGGATTGCTTAACAAAGTCACAGTCATCCTCAGCTTCCTGGCTCTGGAATAATTTACTGCCATTGATGTCTACAGCATCTCGCAGCTGCTGTATTAGGGAGATCACATTGGCTTTGTTCTTTACTTTTCATTCAGCGAACAGGAGCAGGCAATGCAGAATTTGCATTGTGAACTTCCCAAGTTCAGGCATTTACAGACTGCACACGTCATAGAGTCATAGAATCATACAGCATTGAAACAGGCCTTTCGCTCCAACTTGCCCATGCTGACCAAGACGCCCCATCTATACTACTCCCATCTGCCGCATTTGGCCAATATCCCTTTAAACCTTTACTATCCAAGTACCTGTCCAAATGATTTTAAATGCTGTTATTGCACCTGCCTCAACTACCCTTAGAGAGTTCCCTGGCAGTCGTCTCAAAGTCACAAAGCCTTAAAGTTAACACGAAACAGGTCCTTCTACTCTTGAGTCCACATTGATCATTGAACACCGCTAGAAACCTATTCTTATTTTAACCCATTTATCCTCTCCACAATCCCATCAATTACCCCCCCCCCCCCCCTCCCGCTCCCACCACCAAATTTCTACCATTCTTCCACACATAAGACGCAATCTACATTGGCCATCTATAGTATATTTTAAATCTATTTTGGATCTTTAAGAGTGTACAGGTCCTTGTGACTTTGCTTCATGTTTGACAAGTTCAGGAAGAAATAAATAGTAGAAGGTTTGGCAAGACAAATTTTTGAAGCATGGATTTAGATAAACTTGCAATAATTACATATGATGCAGAATTATTTTACTTTCAGTTCAAATAGAAAAATATACCCAATTTGTAAATTTGTCTTTTCTCTTCATAAATGTTGGCTATTACACTGTTTTCTGATTTTGCCTCAGAATTCCAGCATTTTGTTTATTTTGTTTATATCTTCATTAATATTTTTCCTCATCCTTGAAGAAGTGCAGCTGAAATGTCATACATTGACCTGTTCAAGGGAAGTTATCAGTCACCATTCTCGTTTTTGGCTGTCCATTTGGCTGGCGGTAGTGACTGGCTTTACTGCCTTGGCAGGTTGTAAACCTGCTCCAATTCTAAATTATTCAAACGTGTGAATGTAGGGATAATGCCTGCTTTGGCATCAGTGGGCTTTACTGTTTATTAAAAACACTTGCTGGTCTTCTGAAGTGTCATTCAAAAAGATTTATAACAGATTCAAGAGAAACACAACTTATTCAAGAGGGTTGGAGTACAAAAACAGGGATGTAATGCTGAGGCTCTGTAAGGCGCAGGTCAGGTGACATTTGGAGTATTGTGGCCAATTTTGTGGACAAAATTGTGGACAAAAGAGCCGGAAATCTCCAGGACCTTACAATGTTTCCCCCTCTGCTCTTAAGCTCGGTGCCAAACAGCTGGCACTTGTCTATACAGACATTTTAACCAGTCCCTGCAAACATGTACTGTCCCTGCCTGCTTCAAAGTCTCCACTATTGTCCCTGTACCCAAAAAGGCACGGATTACTTGTCTTAATGACTACAGGCCTGTCGCACTGACCTCTGTAGTCATGAAGACACTAGAAAGGCTTGTGCTGGCCAAGCTGAATAATATCACAAACTCCCTGCTGGACCCTCTGCAGTTTGCATATCGGGCCAATAGATCAGTGGATGATGCAGTCAACCCGGGCCTGCACTTCATCCTACAGCACCTAGACTGCCAGGGAACCTATGCGAGGATCCTGTTTGTTGTTTTTATCTCTGCATTCAACACCATTGTGCCAGAGCAACTACACTTTCCGAGTTGACTGTGCCTGAACCCCTCTGTCAGTGGATCACCTACTTCCTGACAGACAGGGAGCAGCATGTGAGGCTGGGAAAGCACATCTCGGACCCGCAAACGCTCGGCATTGGAGCACTGCAAGGCTGCGTACTCTCTCCACTACTCTCTCTACACCAACGACTGCACCTCCACAGACACCACAGTCAAGCTTCTAAAGTTTGCGGACGACACAACCCTGATTGGACTGATCCAGGATGGGGAGGAATCTGCCTACAGACAGGAAGTGTCACAGCTGGCATCCTGGTGCTGTAGCAATGACCTGGAGCTCAATGCTCTTAAGACAGTGGAATTGATTGTAGACTTTATGAGAGCTCCCCTTCCCCTCACCCCACTCACCATCAACAACACCACAGTCACATCTGTGGAGTCTTTTAAGTTCCTGGGAACCATCATCTCCGAGGACCTTAAGTGGGAGGCTACCATCGACTCCACAGTCAAAAAGACACAACAGAGGATGTACTTCCTGCGGCAGCTGAGGAAGCACAATCTGCCACAGGCAATGATGGTCCAATTCTATACGGCCATCGTAGAGTCTGTCCTCACCTTCTCCATCATGGTCTGGTTTGGCTCAGCCACCAAGCACGACACCTGGAGGCTGCAGCGAATCGTCCGATCAGCAGAGAAGATTATTGGCTGCAACCTTCCCTCCATTCATGAACTGTACACTGCAAGGGCCAGGAAGCGAGTGGGTAAGATCATCTCTGACCCCTCTCACCATGGCCACAAACTCTTTGAATCACTTCCCTCTGGAAGGTGACTCTGGATTGTCAAAGCTGCCACAGCCAGACATAGTTGCTCTACTCAACAGCCAAATATCTGTAGTCTCCCTTTGATCTGGTATTTTGTTGGTTCACATGCTTGATCAATGGTGTTTTATCATTAATGTCATATTATTATTAATGTTTCGTGTTTTCTGAGTCATTCGTAACTGTCACTGTATGTCATGTTGTTACTTGTGGGAGGAGCACCAAGGCAAATTCCTTGTGTGTGAATACTTGGCCAATACACTTACTTACTTAATTTTGGGCACCATATCTGAGGAAGGAAGTGTTGGCTGTGGAGAGGAGGTTTACAAGAATGATCCAAGGAATGAATGATGAGCGTTTGACGGCACTGGGCCTAGACTTGCCGGAGTTTAGAATGACTCAATGAGGGGACCTCATTGAAACTTGCCATATAGTGAAAGGCTTGGATAGAGTGGATGTGGAGAGGATGTTTCCACTAGTGGGAGAGGCTGGGTCCAGAGATCATAGCCTGAAGGACGTTCCTTTAGGAAGGAGATGAGGAGGAATTTCTTTATTCAGAGGGTGGTGAATCTGTGAAATTCTTTGCCACAGGCGGCTGTGGTGGTCAAGTCAATGGATATTTTTAAGGCAGCGATAGATAGATTCTTGATTGGTATGGTTGTTAATGGTTATAGGGAGAAGGCAGGAGAATGGGGTTAGGAAGGAGAGATAGATCAGCCATGATTGAATGGCGGAGTGGACTTGATGTGTTGAATGGCCTAATTCTGCTCCTATCATGTATGACCTTATGAAAATAAGTTACATTCTATTGAAGCCCTTTTGATTTTTAAATAATAACGGTTACTATTTTGAAAAATAATGTGTACCCAATATGGTGATCTTTCGGTAGTATTAAAATATGTCAATAGGAAATTAATTTTCTAATAACAGAGGTATAAATGGAATATCCTCTATTTTAAAATAGCAAGACAATGGATAATCCTATATAAATATGTGGGACTAAATGTATGAAGTATTTCAAAACGTTTTAAAGCCTAGAAGATCATGGTGTAGGAAGGAATTGTGTGAAGAAAGGTTCCGACCCAAAATGTCACCTATTCATTTTGTCCATAGATGTTGCCTGACCCACAGGGATACTCCAGCATTTTGTTCTATCTCTGCCTAGAAAATCATCTTTGGTTGGAAGCATTAAGGTGCACAGAATAAATTTATGGAGCATAATACAATATGCTGACATGAATATATAATATATATAGTACAGTGGACTGAACATGTATTTCTAGACGCATAGACTGTCCTGATATTGAGCAAGGTACTATATTTTGTCTATTTTTTATTTTAATGTATTACCAGTCTTCCTTTAATGCACAATATGTTGCTGTTAACTGTTCCAACCAAGCAGTATATCATTGCTAGGAGACCATGGGGTTTAATTTATTTGTAGACATTAGGCTAGATATTCTCATGGACAGACCAGCGTGACTGGATGTGTTGCCAATAGCAGTGATATTTTCAACCTGACCAAACAGAGTCTTATGTTTACTCCCAAGGATGCAATGCTTCTTCCCGTGGTAGCAGTTTAGCAGAAAAAATGTACCAGTAACTCTGGGATGTGTTGGCAGAGTCAGTGATGCACTCTTCAACGTCCTGAGTAATGCAGGTGATGGGGATATGTTAATTTGGAAAGAATGTTCCTTCTAGCATGATAATACATATTTAAATTGAAGATTACATAAATGTGGACTTGTGTTCAGCATGGTAAATATCCACTTTCCTCACAGGGGATTGGAGGCTATATATCTACCTTATCTGCAATATTCGCACACGTTTCTAATCAAGGTGTGTTGTCAAGGAAGACTAATATGGATTTTCCTACATTCTCTAGTAGAATATCACTGCTATTGGCATATTTTATTTCCATTCCATTGAAATACTATTTTAAAAAATAGTTGTTTTATAGTGAACATTAGTGTGGATATACAAAATATGGGCTTGGTGGGCCGTTCCATACTGTACTAACTGGGCCGAGGGTGCTTATGTATGGGGATAGTCTTGCGGAGAATGTTTTCACTGTACCTGGTACATTTGACAATAAAGAAACCATTGGCCATATATAAGTTGCTAATGTTTTTATCCACAGCACAGAATGTTTTGTATTCATAAAGACTGTACGCCACTATCCAGCCACAGGTGAAGAACACACTCAGTACCCTCTCTTGGCTAAGACCGTTAAAATTTAAATTTAAATTTGACTGCCCCTTTATTTCCTATTTCCCAGCTTATTTTTTCTCCTACTGCTAAACGCTAATTGAGAATCTCTTGGATGTATTGTGCTTTAATTATCCCAAAGTAAATGCCAGCCATCGTGTGCCCAGTGATTCTTTGGAATTTGCTGGTTTAGTTTAGCTTAGTTCATTGTACCGAGCTACAGTGAAAAGCTCACAGACAATACATGATTACAATCAAGCCATTCACTGTGCAGATACTTGATAAAGGGAATAATGTGAATAACGTTTAGTGCAAGATAAAGCCAGTAAAGACAGATCGAGGAGAGTCCGAGGGTCTCCAATGAAGTAGATAGTAGTTCAGGACTGCTCTCTAGTTGTGGTAAGATGGTTCAGTTGCCTAATAACAGCTGGGACGTATGCGTTTTCACACTTCGATACCTTTTGCCCGATGGGAGAGGTGAAGAGGGAATGCCCAGGGTGCGACTCATCCTTGATCATGCTGGTGGCCTTGCTGAGGCAGTGTGAGGTATACATGGAATAAATGGTTGGGAGGTTGGTTTGTGTGATGGTCTGGGCTGCGTCCACAATTCTCTGCAACTCCTGAGGGTAGTGCAGGCCAGATCATTGGCCATATTAAATGTGGAGATAGATAAATATTTGAAAGATTAAGGAATTAGGGGTCATGGAGAATTGGCACCAAAGAGAAATTGAGGCCAGTATAGATCAGCCATGATCATTTTGAATGGCAGAGTAGGCTCGAAGGGCCAAGACACTCCCTCCTGCCCCTACTTTGCGCGTTCAAGAAATTTATGCTCACTGGGTAACATCAGATATATGTTGTGTAGTCATGTCAACACATAGTCCTCTACCTTCTAGAATGAAGTCCTGTGATAAGATGCGACAAGTTGATGCCACTCACCATATGGGACTCATTTCCAGGCAAATGACTATTAAGAACACAGATGGCAGCTTGGAGCAATAAAGTTATATATATTTATTTAATCCTTTTTGCAATCTCCAAATGACTCGAGCCATTCCACAGCCAATGCAAAACCTTTGAAATGTGAATATTGGGAAATTCTCATTGCAGCACACACAAATATGGCACAAATAGCAACAAGAAAAATTACCACAGTATGTTTGGCTAAGGGATGAATGTTGACTAGAACTATTGGCAGAAACTCCTTCTGCTCTATAAATGTTTTTTCGGGACCTTGGATTAACTGCATCGAATGTATTGTCCCTCTGCCCTGCAAAATCTGCCTAGATTATGTGCAACTAATTTAAGTGGTGTTTGGGAGGGGATGGGTGTGGGAAAATTGGGGGGGGGGGGGGGGGGAGTTGGAAGGGGGTGGCAGGAGGAAGGGGGGGGGGGGAGGGGGGGGAGGGGAGGGGGTGGGGGAGGGAAGGTGGGGGAGGGGGAGGGAAGGTGGGGGAGGTGGGGGTGTTGAACTTAAGACTCAGTGAAGCCGAGAATGGCTCCACAATATGTTGACTACATACCGTGCGCCAAAGACATTTGGAAAGAAGGGTGTTTTCTGTGATGAATTTCCTTCCATCTTCGTGATACAACACTATTTCTGTTCCAACATCTATCTGTGAAATAGTTTTCCATGCTTTTCTTCTTTCCAGTTGTAATGATTTCTACACTAGTCATTGCAATAATATACGTCACACTAATTCTACTTGCGATGATGTGGTTTAACTCTAGATATTCCTGAGTCCCTTCTCCAATGTAGTCAGTGGTGAACTTGAACAGTGGTGCAGTGTGATCATAATGTTTGGAATGTATCTAGCTGCAATACACAATGTCTGGCTGGATTGTGTGCGTATGTAGCATTTGTCTTTGTGTTTCTGCGTTGATCGTCTATTTAGTCAAAAGAAAATTGATGATAATGTGCTTGACTCATTTGTAACTGTATTAACATAAATAAACTCAAACATGAAAGCCCCATCAGACAGAAATTAATGTGAACTGACAGAGATGAGAACATTGTACTGTAGTGCACTCTTGAAAGCTGGAGCCTCTCTCTCTCTCAGCTGTCTGGTTTGGAAGTTCTTACCAGGTTGCAGAAGCTGAAACATAACTCCCATTCAGACCTTAACCTCCTTTTAAGCTGACATTATCCCTTTGTCGCTCAGTTTTAAAGTTACCTATAATCTCCTATCATAAAAGATAAAGGACTATAAATATTTATGCATAAGAAAACATGATTTAAGTTGCACTGATAGGAGATCCATCTAGACTGAGCAACAACATTTTACCCCACGACTTCAATGCTATGCATTGTACGTGATAGATTCTCAATACATCAAACTGATGTTAACAGGAAAGGTCTGGGTTCACTGCAAACTTTGCTGTCTGGTCCTACTGTGACTCCAGCTCTTAACATTACATTGATGTCACTTTTGGGACTGACTGGCTCTCAGTAAGTATTAGAAAAAAAATAACTCCCATATCTTGTTGCACTGCTGGACATTATGCCATTGGAGGCGGGCAGCTTGAGCACGAATCATTGTGCTTGAGGCTGTTCGATGGTTGGCCTTGGGAACATTATGTCTATATATAGGTATCCCTGTTCTGGCCAACTGAAAAAATGTTGGGAAAGTTAAGAGTGGGTCTTTTGAATATAACCAGCCCAGACCCTCAGCCCTGTGTGCTATTTATAAATTATGTCACAAGAGTGGTGCCAATTGCTTGTTTGTGTGCACGTGTGCAGTATCTCCAAGCATTTTATAAACATGGAGGGCTCCTCACAGAATTTTCTGGGATGCATTATAACTGCATGACCTTCCAAACTGTATTTAATGATTGACTTTAGAATAAATTCAATTCTGCAGGACCTTGCAAGTTTTTGAATACGTAATAGGATTTCTTGGCCAAAGTTGAATAACATTCAAGCAAAAAATTTCTTCCTTCTAAAATTCTTTAAAGAAAGTATTCATAAGTTGAAGGTAGACAAAAATGCTGGAGGAACTCAGCGGGTGAGGTAGCATCTATGGAGAGAAGGAATAGGCAGAGGAGGTTGCTAAACTGTCTTCGGAGAGAGGAGGAGAACCTTCAAAGTAGACATACCTTGAGGAGATTTCACAGTATAGACAAAATGTTTAAGAAAGAACAGCAGATGCTAGAAAAATCATAAGTTGATTTGTGAGATTCTATAACTGATGACCACGTGTGCAGTAATGGAGATTGGGTGTACCACAATTTCCTGATTGCGTCTGATTTCCTAACTCATGCTTACTAAGAGACCACATGACGACTGCATCTTCTAAAATGTATGTTCTCTAAATCTGCAACTGGACCCTCGACTTCCTGACGACCACAATCAGTGAGAATAGGTGACAAATCATCCTCTATGATATTCCACAACACTGGTGCAAGGATGCATTAACAGCCCCCAACTATACTTCCTATATACTCATGATGGTGCAGCCAAATACCAGTCCAACTCAATTTATAAATTCGCAGACCACAACAAAGTAGAAGGATGGATATCAAATAATGACGAAACAGAATAAAGGAAGGAAATTGAGAACCTCATAACCTGGTGCTAAGACACCAACCTCTCCCTCCATGTCATCTAGACAAAGGAGATTGTGATTGACTTCAGGAAGTGAAGTGGTATACATACACCAGTATACATTGATGGCACCAAAGTAGAGATGGTTGAAAGCTTCAAGTTCTTAGGAATAAATATCACCAGCAATTTGTCCTGGACCAGGTACATCGAAGCAATGGCCAAGAAAGCACACCAACGCCTCAACTTCCTTAAAGGCTTAGGAAGTTCGGCATGTCCCCAACAACCCTCACCAACCTCCACAGATACACCATTGAAAGCATTTTATTGGGATGCGTCGCAGCATGGTTTGGGAACAGCTCTATCCAAGACAGCAAGAAATTGCAGAGAGTTGTGGATGCAGCCCAGACCATCGTTCAAACCAACCTCCCATCCATTAACTCCATCTACTCTTAGGTAAGGCCACCAGCATAATCAAGGACCAGTCTCACCCCAGTCACCCTATCTTCTCCCCTCTCATATCAGGCAAGAGGTGCAGAGGTTTGAAAATGCATACGTCCAAATTCAGGGACAGTTTCTTGCCATCTGTTATCAAGCAACTGACTGGTCCTCTCATCCACTAGTGCAAGGTTCCCAACCTGGGGTAAATTTACCCCCAGGGAGTAAATTTCACCTACTCAGGGGGTAAATTTGTTGATTCTGGATTTCTGCATATTTTTTCTCATTGACTGACTGTGTTTGGTTCTGGTATACTGGTATCTGTTCATCATTAGTTTGTTCATAAATAAAAATAATATTGTTATGTGCTATTAAAGTTGGCAGGGGTAAACAGGTCGAAAAAGGTTGGGAACCTCTGCGCTAGAGGGTGGTCCTGACCTCCCATCTATCCCATTGGAGACCTTTGAACTATCTTTAATCAGCCTCGATTGGTCTTTATCTTGCACTAGACATTGACCCTTTATCCTGCATCTGTACACTGCGATGGCTTGATTGTAATCGTGTATAGTCGTGTCACTGACTGGATAGCACACAACAACATGCTTTTCTGATGCCAGATTGACATTCATACTCCCCTTAACATCATTGATACTACCAAGCTTGTGAAAGCCACATTCAAACCTCCTTAATTAATAACATTTCTGTTTTTAAGATTTCATTTTTAACCTATGATATAGAACATAGGAATAAAAAAAGATTCTATGTTCTATTAGAACATGTTCTATGTACTCCATCATAAATATATAGTCACAAGAGTAAAGCCAATTGCTTGTGCATGTGCAGTGTCTTCCTACTTAATGTAATCCTGCGAGATATGATTTATATTTCAATTAAAATGGTGAGTGAATTAACAGGCCTGCGGATTTGTAAGATAAAAATCATATTGCACTGTCTTTGTGAGTGCTCTGTATATTCATCTACTCCATCATAAACAGGCTGGCGTCAGTGAGCTGATATTCAGTCTTGATCCCCAGCAAATCGTGTATTTGTATGTATTCTAAATTTAATTACACAAGGTAGCAAGCCTGGTTTGAAAGAAAATAAGCTGTTTTAACATAGTAATTAAACTTTAGCTGAACCTTTTGCTGAAGTAATGGCTTTACTCAGATGCCTGGCATTACGCTGCTTACGACATGTTCCGCTGTCTCTGCTTTTGTCTCTAGCCCAATCCCTCCAGACAGTAAGTGCTTTGATTCAAGTGTTCATATTGTTTTAGTCTCAACAGTTAATGTGACACATAAAGACCAACGCATTGAACTTGCATTTTTCTCCCATAGATATATATTTTTTGTGACACATTAGCATCATGTTTTGACAGATGTGTCAATAAAATTGATTAAAACATTAAATATTTCATTCCAGACCCCTCATGTGAAAATGCTGATTAAATAACTAAAATAGTAACCAGTACTTAGCATATAGGTAGTGGGCAAAATTCTTTAATCTCTGCATTATAATTGTTCTTTGGTTGTAATGTTATTCTGTATTCTGATTCTTCTTATAAAGGCTTTGAGCCAACATGCGTTTTAATAAGACAATATTTTCTTTCATATTCAGCAGCTGGCCCATTGGGAATTCGGTTTTCGCTGTTGAACGTTCAATTTACTTTCTCAATCATGTCACTTTTTTCCCCCCAGTTAAGCAGCAATCAACAGTCACAGGATTTCAATAACTAAATGTAATCTCTTGGGTTACAATTTATTATTTGTGCCACAGCATGTAGGGGACAAATACAAAGTCTACTTATGGAAATTCTTTGGGTTTCTTTAATATAAGAAAATCCCTTTAAAAAAAATCTCAGCGATGTGACATGCTCCACGAGAGGAGCAAAGCCATTCAGATCAATTACTTGCATCCCGAGAGTATTGCCTCCAGATAGGTTTGTTTGGCAGCTCCATTTGAGTTTAAGAATTTAATTTGTAATGACAACATTTTAAAATGATGTTTTGGACCATCTTCTTTCAAAGGAGGAGTCAACCACTCTGTCGCTGTCAAAAAGACTCCAAGGAACATCAGCAGAAAGATTACCTCAGGTTAAATCTGTCTTTTAATGACAGATTCAATAAACCTCTATCTTCTGTAAGTGCTTCAGGTATACAGGAACAACGCAAATGCTGAAACAAGTATCAAATCATAAATAGTTTTGAGATGCTATTGGGAAATACTTGGGGAAGATTATAGAGGCTTCAGCACACTCTGGTTAAATACTGTTGGTTTTTTTTTAAGACTTAATCTATTTTGTGTTGCAACTCAGGTAGCAAAATATATTGGGAACTCCTTTGACAAGGAAGCCAACATTCACACACTATCAAAGTGGGGTGGTAAAATATTGAAGAGACCATTTTTGATTCAACGTGAACGAGAGTTATTTCTAGACAGTTGTCTTTTGGATGTTGCATTGTTCTTCTGAATCACTGGAGGGGCTTTATGGAACTGAAATGCCATGATAGTGTCATTGAAAGCTCACACTAAAATAGCATGAAGTAAACGTTAAGGATTTGGTTATTGTTGACAGGAGAATTCAAAATATAATGTAAAGCAGTATTATACTGATTTTATTTGCTGTTTTAGCTTGCACCCTTGATGTGCCTTTAGTGTGGAAAGAAATCCCCATTTTACAGATGGGGATCAGACTCCTATACCTTCTTCCCGTTGGCAGGAGTGAAATGAGAGCGTGGCCAGGGTGGTCTGATTATGCTGGCTGCCTTTTTGAGGCACCAACTCTTGTAGATGCCTTCTTTGTACACCAAGCGCTGAAAACTAACATGCAGGTGCAGCAAGTGGATAGGAAGGCGAATGGTATGTTGGTCTTTATTACCAGAGGATGTGAGAACTTGGTGCAATTGTGTCTGCAGGTCTGTGTGCAGTGTCGGTCTCCTCTCTTGCCATCGAAGATGCATGGTGAAGATTCCATAAACTAATTTTTAGAATGGAAGGGGATATAAGCCGTGTAGAATTATGATATTTCTTCACTGACACAATGCAAATCTTTTGGCATCCTCTACTACAGAGACTGTGGAAACTCAGTCATTGAGTTTATGCAAAAGAGATAATAAAGTTTTGGATATTAGTAGAATCATCTTCCATCTCCTTGTTTTCCATTATTAATTTCCCATGGGGTATCACCTGGAAATGATGTCACAGTTTTGGAGAACACCTATCTGCAAAATAGTGTCAGCTGCCTCAGCTACCCATTGTCATTAAATCGTATTAATGATGATCCCAGGTGACCTTAATGCTGTGATTCCTGCTAAAAAAACAATTCTTCTACTGATTAGAATACAGTTCATAATCAAATCGACGTGTGATCACATATTTGGAGATATACAGCTTAGCCCTTTGTTTAGAACAATCGATCGTGTTAGTTTTTCACATTAAGAAAGAGAGAAGGAAACATTTGCTTACCCTCTCCTTCCCCTCTTCCCCATTCCACTTACTGCCCCTTAATTTTGATCCACAACAGGAAAGCTTGTGTTAATTAATTACAATCAAACAGCAAAGCTACAGTACGTCAAGATTTCCATTGTTAGGTAGTACATAACATTGATTTTTCATTACTTACACTTACAGTCATCTCCGATCAACTGAACTCTGACAGCTTGCAGTCTTTTTTCAGACACCATTTATTTACTTGTACACAAGCCTCAGTTACCATACTATAAAATTCTGCTCTAAAGTGTCAACTTGTACATAGATTTTGAACAATTGAAATCTTGCGCACTCTCTAATTCTTTATTACCAATCATAAAAACATTAATATCTAATAAAAAACGGCATGCCATTCAACCCCCTATTTGCTTTTAATCTTAGTAAAGATAACTCTCAAGGACCATGTGCCATGCAATCAAGTAGCAAAGCTACAGTGGCTTGCAAAAGTATTCATACCCCTTGAACTATTCCACATTTTGTCACATTACAACCACAAACGTAAATGTATTTTATTGGGATTTTATGTGATAGACCAACACAAAGTGGCGCATAATTGTGAAGTGGATGGAAAATTTTTCAAATTTTCAAATTTTTTTACAAATAAAAAACTGAAAAGTGTGGCGTGCAAAAGTATTCAGCCCCCTTTACTCTGATACCCATAAATATAATCCAGTGCAAACAATTGCCTTCAGAAGTCACCTAATTAGCAAATAGAGTCCACTTGTGTGTAATCTAATCTCAGTATAAATACAGCTGTTCTGTGAAGGCCTCAGAGGTTTGTTAAAGAACATTAGTGAACAAACAATGTTCCTTGGACATCATGAAACCCAAGGAACACATCAGACAGGGATAAAGTTATGGAGAAGTTTAAAGCAGGGTTAGGTTATAAAAAAATATCCCAAGCTTTGAACATCTCACAGAGCACTGTTCAATCCATCATCCGAAAATGGAAAGAGTATGGCATAACTGCAAACCTACCAAGACATGGCCATCCACCTAAACTGACAGGTCGGCAAGGAGAGCATTGATCAGAGAAGCAGCCAAGAGGCCCATGGCAACTCTGGAGGAGCTGCAGAGATCCACAGCTCAGGTGGGAGAATCTGTCCACAGGACAACTATTAGTCATGCATTCCACAAATCGGGCCTTTATGGAAGAGTGGCAAGAAGAAAGCCATTGTTGAAACAAAGCCATAAGAAGTCCCGTTTGCAGTTTGCCACAAGCCATGTGGGGGGGACAGCAAACATGTGGAGGAAGGTGCTCTGGTCTGATGAGACCAAAATTGAAGTTTTTGGTCTAAATGCAAAACGCTATGTGTGGCAGAAAACTAACACTGCACATCACCCTGAACACACCATCCCCACTGTGAAACATGGTGGTGGCAGCATCATGCTGTGGGGATGCTTTTCTTCAGCAGGGACAGGGAAGCTGGTTAGAGTTGATGGGAAGATGGATAGAGCCAAATACAGGGCAATCTTGGAAGAAAACCTGTTAGAGTCTGCAAAAGACTTGAGACTGGACAACGACCCTAAACATACAGCCAGAGCTACAATGGAATGGTTTAGATCAAAGCATATTCATATGTTAGAAAGGCCCAGTCAAAGTCCAGACCTAAATCCAATTGAGAATATCTGGCAAGACTTGACAATTGCTGTTCACAGACGCTCTCCATCCAATCTGACTGAGCTTGAGCTATTTTGCAAAGAAGAATGGGAAAAATTTTCAGTCTCTAGATGTGCAAAGCTGGTAGAGACATACCCCAAAAGACTTGCAGCTGTAATTGCAGCGAAAGGTGGTTCTACAAAGTATTGACTCAGGGGGGCTGAATACTTTTGCACGCCACACTTTTCAGTTTTTTATTTGTAATAACATTTGGAAATCATGTATCATTTTCCTTCCACTTCACAATTATGCACCACTTTGTGTTGGTCTATCACATAAAATCCCAATAAAACACATTTACGTTTGTGGTTGTAACGTGACAAAATGTGGAAAAGTTCAAGGGGTATGAATACTTTTGCAAGCCACTGTATATCAAGATTTCCATTGTTAGGTAGTACACAACATTGAATTTAAACTTGCAGTTACTCACATGCTAGCATATGTTGATTGCTCATCTTATAATTTTCATCTTCTTAATGCAAGGTGAGGCAGTAGACTTCCATATCATGAGAAATAGATTATTCATCCCGATTTGTGGATTATCATTATGTCTAGTTCACAAAATCTGGTGTGATATATAGTTAGAAAGTTAATTCATTGGGAATCAATAAATATTATTAAACTCATACACAAACACCTCATAGAAAAGTGAACTGAAGCCAAGATCTAAAAAAATCTGTCGTACAGTCTATTATTAAATTAAATGAATTATTTAATAACTTGAATTAAGAGATTTTGTGCAGCATACATTTACAAATGATTAAACTTTTGTTTCAGAGATACAAAGTTAAGTTGATACATGGCAAAACCTAGCTGTTTTTCTTGAACATGTCAGAAGTCTTGTGCAAGTTGGGATTTATTGGGATATGTCTGAAGTTGGAATTTTACTGTCTGGCTTTCACTTTGCCGAGTCTTCAGAAGACTATTGATGGCATGGAGTTTGCAGGTAAATGGAGGCAGTGACAAACATAACAACCAAACTCCATCAGCCCTGTCCTTGTTGCATTTCCACACTTTCATACAACAGAGGAGGCTATTCAGAGCAATTCCGTTTTTGCCACTAATTTTCTTTGCAATCCATTTGCTCTACATATATACTATGTGAAGGAACTGCAGATGCTGGTTTAAATCAAAGATAGAGACAAAATGCTGGAGTAACTCAGCGGGACAGGCAGAGGGACCCAAAACGTCACCCATCCTTTCTCTCCAGTGATGCTGCCTGTCCTGTCAAGTTACTCCAGCATTTTGTGTCTATCTACATAGACACAAATTCACCCAGGATTCCACCCCACCTACATTCACGGAGCGGCTTACAATTGCCAATTAACCTACCAACCCACACGCTTTAGGGTTGAGGGAAGGAAACCAGAACACCCGAAGGAAACCCAGGGAAAAGGTGCAAATTCTTCCTGCACAACACACCTGGGTCCCTGGACCCACGAGACAGCAGCTCTGCTGTTTGTATCTCTGTACAATGTTCCCCCGGGGTCTCCTATAAATAGAAGATGATTTATGAGATTTCCTGCCATTGTATCTGGGGAATCTGCTCTCAGATTCTGCATAAGAATAGTAAGTGGAGGAATATGGGAAAAGATAGACAAAAGTGCTGGAGTAACTCAGCGAGCCAGGCAGCATGTCTGGATAAAAAGGATGGGTGGCATTTTGGAATGCAACTCTTCTTCATATGGGAAGTTAATTTTTAAATTATTTATTGTTTTTTTGAATTACTTTACAATTGTACAAATAAACACAACTGAAGGCATTTATAATATTTAATACTTATTTTCATTTTTACAAGCTCGAAATGTCATCAAATTTTGGAAAACCTGACTGTTTTGTCAGCTGGCAAACTACAGGGTGGAGATCCAACAGCTGCAACGTCGTCCGGTAGAACTTCATGGGTGTAGTCACGTCAATCTATGGCATTGCTCAATGCCTTTGTTGTTCGACTCTGGGACCATATGGTCAAACAAAATTTAATTCATAAGTTCATAAGTTCTAGGAGTAGAATTAGGCCCATTGGGCCCATCAAGTCTATTCCGCCATTCATGACTGATCTATCTTTCCCTCTCAACCCCATTCTCCTATTTTCTCCCCACAGGCTTCGAGCAATGCAATAGATTGACATGACCACACCCATGAGGTTTTAGCGGACATCTTTCCAGTTGATGGATCTACACCCTGTAGTTTGCCAGTTGACAAAATAGTCAGTTTTTCCAATATTTAATGACATTCCAAACTTTAAAAAATGAAAATAAGTGTTACATATTTAGCTTGAGTAAACTCAGGGAAGTGGAGACCATTTATAGCAAATACTGGAGGACTGCTTCCGTGAGTATAATCCAGCCCAGTCAGTGAAATTTCACTTGAGTACAATGATTTACACGCACTACTAATTTTGCAAAGGATTATTATGGTTATGATAATGACCTGGGTTTATCAGTCTTAGCTGAATTTAAACAACAAGCAAGGCAGTGTTAAAGACATGTTATCATGGATAATATTGTTTTTCAGTTTCCAAAAAGATTTTTTTTTCTAGGATGCTAAAAAAGCATTTTTTTTAAAATAAAGATTCTGAACAGTTACACATTAGATGCACCATTGGTGCTGATTCAAGTGTCCTGTGGCTAGTCACAGTGATAGAAGAGACAGAGACAAAGGCAGCACGGAAGGTCGTGCCTTGGAGATTCAGTGACTGAGATGTTTTTACTTATTGTAGGATGTGTCATTGGTTTATTTCTTGAAGCTTTTACACAAAGCATGCCAAAATGCATTAGTGCAAAGTCAACCGCAGAACCAACCAACCCCCGTCTACTGATACTCTCCTCCTCCAAGCAGAGCTGGTCCTTACCCTTAATAACTTTTCGTTTGATTCCTCCCATTTCCTCCAAATACAAGGCGTAGCTATGGGAAGGTGCATGGGCCCTAGCTATGCCTGCTTCTTTGTAGGGTACGTCGAGCAATCCTTGTTCGAGGTGTACCGGGGCCCTATCCCCGAACTCTAGCTCTGCTGCATCGACAACTGCATTGATGCTGCGTCCTGCACCCACACACAACTCACTGACTTCATCCATTTCACCACTAACTTCCATCCGGCACTCAAATACACCTGGACCATTTCCGACATTTCCCTACCATTTCTTGACCTCACTATCTCCATCACAGGTGATAGACCACTGACCGACATCCACTATAAACCCACTGACTCCCATGGCTATCTGGACTACACTTCTTCCCACCCTGCTTCCCGTAAGGACTCCATCCCCTTCTCCCAATTCCACCGTCTGCGCCGCATCTGCACCCAGGATAAGATGTTCCACACCAGGGTATCGGAGATGTCTTCATTCAGGGAACGGGGGTTCCCCTCTTCTACTATAGATGAGGCTCTCACCAGGGTCTCTTCTATACCCCATGACTCTGTTCTCACTCCCCATCCCCCCACTTGTAACAATGGCAGAGTTCCCCTTGTCCTCACCTTCCACCCTACCAGCCATCACATACAACAAATAATCCTCCGACATTTTCGCTACCTCCAACATGATCCCACTACTTGCCACATCTTCCCTTCTCTTCCCCTGTCTGCTTTCCGCAGAGACCGCTCCCTCCGTAACTCCCTGGTCAATTCGTCCCTTCCCACCCGAACCACCCATCTTTCCGGGCACTTTCTCTTTCAACCGCAGGAAATGCTACACTTGTTGCTTTACCTCCCCCCTTGACTCCATTCAAAGACCCAAGGAGTCTTTCCACGTGCTGCAGAGGTTCACCTGCACCTCCTCCAACCTCATCTATTGCATCCGCTGCTCTAGATGTCAGCTGCTCTACATCGGTGAGACCAAGCTTAGGCTTGGCAATCACTTCGCCCAACACCTCCGCTCGGTTCGCAATAACCAATGATCTCCCAATGGCTCAGCACTTTAACTCCCCCTCCCATTCCGAATCCGACCTTTCCGTCCTGGGCCTCCTCCATGGCCAGAATGAGGACCACCGTAAATTGGAGGAGCAGCACCTCATATTTCGCTTGGGCAGTTTGCACCCCAGTGGTATGAACATTGACTTCTCTAATTTCAGGTAGTCCCTACTTTCTCCTCCCCTTCTCAGCTCTCCCTCCACCCATTGTCTCCGCCTCTTCCTTTCTTCTTTCCGCCCCCCCGCCGCTACCCTCACATCAGTTTGAAAAAGGGTCTCGACCCGAAATGTTGCCTATTTCCCTTGCTCCATAGATGCTGCCTCACCCGCTGAGTTTCTCCAGCATTTTTGTCTACCTTCGATTTTCCAGCATCTGCAGTTCCTTCTTAAACAGTACATAGTCATAGTTATTAGTTTCTAGTCAAGGTTAAAAAAAAATTCAGTCTTGATGAATCTAACAAGTGGGAGTAATGCTGATGACTATGATTTCTTTAGGCATCATTGACCTGATGTTGTTACGTTCAGTCCCCAGCATTGGTGAGGTTGATGTGGTCATGATCTCTCTCCCTGTTGGGAATGTGGAAAATGACCAGTATTCCCACGTGAATAGAAACCCCGCATGTGGGGAATTTGGGTTTCACTAGAACCAGGCTCATCTCCACCCTCATCTGCATCCGCTGCTCCAGATGCCAGATGATCTATATTGGGGAGACCAAGCGGAGGCTTGGCGATCGCTTCGCCGAACACCTCCGCTCGGTCTGCAATAACCAACCCGACCTCCCGGTGGCTCAGCACTTCAACTCCCCCTCCCATTCCGCATCCGACCTCTCGGTCCTGGGCCTCCTCCACGGCCAGAGTGAGCAACACCGCAAGCTGGAGGAACAGCACCTCATATTCCGCTTGGGGAGTCTGCATCCTTTGGGCTTGAACATTGAATTTTCTCAATTCTGTTAACCCTTGCTGTCTCCTCCCCTTCCCACCTCTCCCTCAGCCCGCGGGCCCTGGCATTCCCTCTATCTCTATCTCCCTCCCCCACCCCAGTCGCATCAGCTTCTCATTTTCACACCACAAACAGCTTACAATGGCTTGTTCCCTTTATCATCGATACTTTTTTGCATATCTTTCATTCATTGTTCCTTATCTCTCCACATCACCGTCTATATCTCTCGTTTCCCTGATCCCTGATCAGTCTGAAGAAGGGTCTCGACGAGAAACGTCGCCTATCTCCTTCGCTCCTTAGATGCTGCTGCACCCGCTGAGTTTCTCCAGCTTTTTGTGTACCCTCAATTTAAATAACCTTTCTGTCAAGGTTCGGGTAAAGAATCAGACCGAGATTGCCTGTTGCTCATAGAATTAAATCCAAGGAAGGAGTCACTATTGCAGGGCAAGAAGGGGATAGATTTGACAGACAGTGAAAGCATGTTAAAAAAGAAATCAACACTATTTGTGCAATGTAAAGCAATACAATGTAAATGCCTGAGCATTTGAAGGCACTGGGCCTGGACTCACTGGAGTTTAGAAGGATGAGGGGCACACCTCGCTGAAACTTACCAAATAGTGAATTTCCTGGAGTGAATGTAGGGAGGATATTTCCACTAGTGGGAGAGTCCAGGACCAGAGGCCGGAGCCTCAGAATAAAAGGATGTACCTTTAGAAAGGAGATGAGAACAAATTTTGATTTTAGTCATGGGGTGGTGAATTCATGGAATTCATTGCCACAGGCGGCTGTGGAGGCCAAGTTAATGGATATTTTTAAGGCGGAGATTCGGGTGTCAGGGGTTATGGGGTTGAGAGGGAAAGATAGATCAGCCATGATTGAATGGTGGACTTGATAGACTGAATGGCTTAATTATGCACCTAGAACTCATGAACTTATGAATATAAGTATTCTATCAGCAAATCGACTTACATACTCAAAGGCCCCACCACCCCCGCCTTAAAAGTAATGCCAGAAGTGATCCAAATGTAGAATTTTGTGAAGTTTCCAGTGTAGTCTGCCACATAAATGCACACAGATTTAATTGTGGCCTGTGATTTACCAAGCATATTTCCAGGCTACTCTGAGATGGATTTTTCTTGTCATTGTTGTATCAAGTGGCAGCCTTTTCCTGGATTTAAAAAAAAAACATTCACAGAGCAAATATTTGCAGTGAATCATGTAGCCTGCAGCACAGTGGTTTCATACATGGAGCGTGTGCAAGTCTTTCTTGGAGTGCAATGCCGCGTGTCCCCACCAGCAGCCTTGTGAGAGGGAGACGTGACCTCTTCTTGGCTCCAAGCACTTCCTTCTGCCTTCCAAAGAAAAGAAAATATTTTATATCCCAGAGCCAGATGTGGCGCAAGATTAAGCCAGTCTTTAAAATTGAGCTAAATTGCTTATACAGACCTTGAATGCCTCAATGGAAGCTTTGTATTTCTTATCGAGTTGGATGTGCTTCTAATCTGGAGTGGAAAATTTAAACAGCTCAACATTAATTGTAGGCAGTGGATAAAATAATTATTTTACATTTTCTTCTTGTGACAAACTTTGGATTAAGAGAAAAGAGTGCAGCATGTATTTCAGGAAGTATAGAACGGTAAAGTAGAACTTCAGGAGAAACGTACTGTACATACGGTATAAACAGAAATATATTTGCAGATTGATACCAAATTTTGTGACAAGTAGAGTTCTTTGTACGCAGCACTCAGCGTAGCCTCTTTACTTTGATGGATCTAGGACTCCCACTGAGTAAATGGTTGTGTTTGGAAAGGCCAGATTTTTTTCCAACTGTGTACAGAAACCTTGCACGTATTTACATTATGTGAAACTTTATAAGGTCAATTCCTCATGCAAAGCTTTTAAACACAAGGGCCGAGGAATTCATTCACACAACTTCAGAAATAAATCGGTGCAGTGTCTTTGAAAATTTGATTTAACTCAGAATGGATCAATTTTACGCACACTCTGGGTGGTGTGATTTCCAGTGGGAAATGTAACATCTGATTTTTTTTTTGGTGGGATTTATGTTTTCACGTTGTTTTTATGAGTCCCCATCTGGTGCAACTTAAATACCTGCTATGAAATTTTCATCTTCACTGGTCTTCACTGTTGCAGTATACAGTTGTACAGCAAAGAAACAGACTCTTTGACCCACCCTGTACATGCCTACCACAACAATCAGATTAAATAATCCCGCATTGGGTCCATTCCTTTCTTTTCCTTTCCTTTCCAAGTGCCTGACTAGATGTTTCATAAATGCTATCAGGGTATCTGCCACCACCATCTTTTGAGCCAAACTATTCCAGATTCTAACCACGCTCTGCATTAAATATTCCCCCCTTAGATCCCCTCTGAACCTCTTACTTCCTATCTTAAACCTATATGTCCTCCTGTTTTAGAACCACTTCCATGGGGAAAGATTTGTATATGTATCTCACCTACATAAAACAGAAGAGCACAACACAGCACAGGAACAGGCCCTTGGTCCCACAGTCTGTAGGATCATGATCTTCTAACTAATTCCATCTGTCTACACTGTCCTCCACTCGCCGTCGATTCATCTGCCTGTCTAAATATCTTTCATTGTTATGGTATTCTGCTATCCCCAGGCAGTGATTTACAGGCACGATCACTCTCTGTGTATAAAAAAAACTTTCCTTGCTTATCTCCTTTAAACCTTCCTCCTAACTTAAACATATGCTCTGTAGTATTTGACATTTTCACCCTGGGGAAAAAGACTGACTACCTACCTTATCGATATGCCTCTTATAAATTTATAGAGTCATAGAGTAATACAGTGTGGAAACAGGCCCTTTGGCCCAACGCACCCACACCGGCCAACAATGACCCAGCTACACTTGCCTGCGCTTGGTCCATATCCCCCCAAACCTGTCCTATCCATGTAACAGTCTAACTGTTTCTTAAAGGATGGGATAGTCCCAGCCTCAACTACCTCCTCTGGCAGCTTGTTCCATACACCCACCACCCTTTGTGTGAAAAAATTATCGCTCGGATTCCTATTTTATCTTTTCCCCTTCACCTTGAACCTATGTCCTCTGGTCCTCGACTCTACTACGCTGGGCAAGAGAATCTGTGCATCTACCCAATTTATTCCTCTCATGATTTTGTATACCTCTATAAGATCTCCCCTCATCCTCCTATGTTCCATAGACTAGAGACCCAGTCTACTCAACCTCTCCCTATAGCTCACACCCCCTAGTCCTGCCAACATCCTCGTAAATCTTTTCTGAGCCCTTTTCACGCTTGACAATATATTTCCTATAACATGGTGCCAATAACTGAACACAATATTCTAAATGCGGTCTCACCAATGTCTTATACAACTGTAACATGACCTCCCAACTTCTATACTCAATACTCTGACTGATGAAGGCCAAAGTGCCAAAAACCTTTTTGACCACCTTATCTACCTGCGACTCGACCTTCAAGGAACCATGCACTTGTACTCCTAGATCCCTCTCCTCTACCACACTACCCAGAGGCCTACCGTTTACTGTGTAGGTCCTGCCCATGTTCAACATCCCAAAATGCAACGCCTCACACTTCTCTGTATTAAATTCCTCCGTCCACCTGGCCAATCGATCCAGATCCTGCTGCAATCGTTCACATCCATCTTCACCATCTGCAAAACCAATAACTTTTGTATCATCAGCAAACTTGCTAATCTTGCCCTGCATGTTCTCATCCGAATCATTGATGTAGATGACAAACAGTAATGGGCCCAGCACCCGAACCCTGAGGCACACCACTCGTCACAGACCTCCAGTTCAAGAAGCAACCTTCCACCATTATCCTCTGCTTCCTTCCATGGAGCCAATTTGCTATCCATTCAGCTATCTCTCCTTGGATCCCATGTGATCTAACCTTCCAGAGCAGCCTACCAGGCTGAACCTTTTTGAACACCTTACTGAAGTCCATGTACACAACATCTACAGCTCTGCCCTAGTTAACCTTTTTGACCACGTCTTCAAAAAAATCAATCAGATTTGTGACACACGACCTCCCACATACAAAACCATGCTAACAAAACCATTGAAGAGCTAGCTTGTTGGGTTGCACCTCCTGTACTAAGTACAGCAGCTGCCAGATATTACAACACCTCAAGAAGGAGATGACTGATGATGTTGACTTCAATGTGATACAGGGTGGTTGATATCTGGAATGTGTTGCCAGAGTAGGTGAGGGAACTAGATACAATTACTATGTTTAAGAGATATTTAGACTGCCCTAAATATGCAAAACATAGAAAGATACCATCCTAATGTGTGCAATTGTGGTTAATGTAGATGAGTAGAGGACAACATGTAGTGTAGAGGACAACATGGACATGGTGGGTTGAAGGGCTTGTTTCTGTGTTGCACAATTCTATGACACACTCATATTAGGTGAATTAAACTTCCTTTCTGGATTTAATTTCCTAATATTTGATAATTAAGTAATCACCCTGGCAAAAGTGATTTTGACTTGTTTGCAGTTGGTTAACTGTGGCCATATCATGAGCTGTCTCAGCAGGTTCTTGAGGAAAACATTGGAGCAAAATATAAACTGCTGGAAGCAGCAAATGTGATATCAAAGGGATGGTCGATGTTTCAGGTCGAGACACTGCATCGGTTTGTTTTTGCTTCAGATTCCATCCTCGGCGGTCTCTTGTATTTTGATTCTAGAAAAAACTGCTGGTTTAATATTTCGCTTGACTTTGCAAACCTTATAAGCACTGATTGTACTTTTCCATCTTTATTTTTTATACCAATTTGTAACAATTTGGCAACTTGTAACAATCAAGGGCGGCACAGTGGTGTAGCGGTAGAGTTGCTGCCTTACAGTGCCAGGGACCCGGCTTCGATCCTGACTACGGGTGCTGTCTGTACAGAGTTTGTACGTTCTCCCCATGACCTGTGTGGGTTTTCTACAGGTGCTCCGGTTTCCTGCCACCAAAGACATACAGGTTTGTATGTTAATTGGCTCAGTATATTTGTAAATTATCCCTAGTGTGTGTAGGATAGTGTTAGTGTGTGGGGGGATCGCTGGTCGGTGATCAATGTATCTCTAAACTGAACTGAACTAAATTGTTTTGTGAATGGAAGACTAAATAAAGAGAGAGGTTAGATGGCCTAACAATTTCAATCTGTCTGAAAAAAGGTTGTGCCCCAAAACGTTACATATCTACATTCTCCAAGGATGCTGCCTGACCCACCGAGTTGCTCTAGCATTTTGTGTCTTTCTTTGAATTTCAATCTGTCATTCCAAATAACATGGAGTCAATTTGGGCTTCATCTTTTTTTTTACTACTTGTACATCTATCTGGCATTGCAGTGCCCCAAACTGTATAGAATACACCACCTGTGGCCTCAATATGTTTTTGTGTGTGAATTTAACTTTGTCTCTCTCCTTAGTATTCTATGTTCAAGATACAAAACTAAAAATTCTCCAGGGCCATTATATCACTTTATCCATTATTGGCCATCTGCACAAATGGCTTGTTCTTTTCTTTGCCATTCTGTTTTGAAATGTTTAAGAAATATGTCCACTCTTTCAATTAACAACTTTCCTGCCTCAATAATGGCTTCAGTAATTTTGGATCATGTCCATCTCCATTTTATCACATTTGATCTTGGTAATAACTGTTTTTCCCAAGTAGTTTGTTTAGGTCCAACTTTTACTGGCAACAATATTGTTCTCTTTGCATTACACCTGCCTCTCTTTTTGTTAATAATTCTTTCCTTATACAAGAGGCATTTAAGAAGCTTTTAAATAGGCACAAGGATATGTGGGAAATGGAGGGATTTGGATTACGTGTAGGCAGTGATGTTCAGCTCAAACATTGTGGGCCGAAGGGCCTGTTCCTGTGCTGTACTGTTGTATGTTCTACCTTCCTGCCTCCACCCTAATGTGGATTTACCTTATTGTTTTTATTTACTTAATTCCCCTTTTTCCCTGCTTCTCTACATGTTTAAAACTGACTACATCCAAATCTTTTCCAGTTCTGCTGAAGCGTTTTAGACCTAAAATATTAAAGTTGTTTTTCTCTGTTTGAAAAGTTGCCTAACTTGCATATCCGGAATTTGCTGTTCTTTTCCCCTCTTTATTGTTACAGTATTTCCAAAATGCATCAAACTCAGTTCTCATTATCTACTTATTTCCAATCTGCGTACTTGTGAGGTCAGCCCAGGCCCTGTCTGACGTTCCTTCTAACAAATGTATTTACATTGAGGAAACAATTATTATCTGTGTAAATACAATAATCAATTTCCAGACCACAGGTGGCTCTAATAAAGAATGATTTGAAAGATACAACATGAAAATTGTTCCATTTTGATCATCCTTCTATAAGAAGGATGTTATTATGTTGGAAAGAGTGCAGAGAAGATTTACGAGAATGTTGCCAAGATTTGAACTAAAGAAAGAGGTTGAGCAGACTAAAGGGCCTGAACCACTTGGACGACCTGATCCACGAGTTTAGAAGACCCTAGACAAGTTGAAAAAAATGTCAAGTTCGTGTTCACTTGTCGAAGTAAAAGACTACCTACGACCTCCTACAACTATGTCTACGACCTCCTATGAGACCCCCCTGACCTCAGTCTTCCACATCTAAGACCAGCTACGAGTGGAAAATGATCACATGATAAAATTATGTCATGTTTGCATTTTTTCTCTCGGGCCAGTTACCGGCCTACGACGACCTACGACTATCTACGACTACCATCACGACCTACTACGACCTACCTACGAGTAAAAAGTATCAATTGTTCCCATGCCAACCTTTTTTTTACTCGTGGACATTTTTTATCAGGCTGGAAAATACGCCGCGACCTACTTGAGGCCACGAGTGCACGGAGACCTCTCACGAGCATGAGGAAGAGTTACAAAGACCTCCTACGACCTCGCAGCGACCATGCTGCGAGTGTGAGTCAAGGGCAAACTCGGCAGAGGTTGCCAAGTATGTCGTGAAAGTGGGACAGGGGCTTAAGACTTTATTCCTTAGAGTACAGGAGGATAAGGAGTGATCTCGTAGATGTGTACAGAGTAAAACCAGTTAACTTACAAACCTGTCCATTTTTGAGGTTTGGGAGGAAACTGGAGCAACCGGAGCAAACCAATGCGGTTACAAGAAGAACCTACAAACTCCATACAGGCAGCACCCATAGTCAGGATCGAACCCCAGTCTCTGGTGCTGTAAGGCAGCAACTTTACTGCTGCGCCCTGTGCTGCCCTATCGGTTGGAGTATTGACTATTAAAGTGAGAAAACATGTCACAGCTATATAAAACTTTGGTTAGTTCATACTTGGAATGCTGTGTACAGTTCTAATTGCTACATTTCATAAAGGATGTGGAGGTTGGGAAAGGTGCATAAGAGATTTATTAAGATGTTGCCTTTTGGAGCAGTTGGACACACTTGTTTTCTCTGGAGCACCAGATGCTGAGGGGCATATAAGTATTTACATCTATGAGAGACATGGACAGGGTCATAACTTTGAGGTGAAAAAGGCAGTTTAAGGGAGATTAATGTAGCAATAATTTTAGACAGTGAGTGTTTCGGGTAGGTGCCTGGAACATGCTGCCACGGGGTGAGGTGAAACCAATTATGATACCAAAGTTTTTAAAGGATATTAGTTTCATGAACAGGCAAGGAATTCTGAGATAGATCATGAGCAGGCAGATGTGCCGTTTAAATTAGCATCTTAATTTGGCTTGTTGATTAGTACAGAGATTAGTACTAATATATTATTAGTCAGAGATTATGGGGAGGGCAGGGAAATGGGATTAGGAGGGAGAGATAGATCAGCCATGATTGAATGGCGGAGTAGCTGAATGGCCTAATTCTAGTCTATCACTTATGAACGTATGAACTTATCATTGTCTGCACAGACATTGTAGGCTAAATTACCTGCTCCTGTGCCAGACTGATCTATGTTCTGAAGCCTCAGTGAACTTCAGGTCATAAAGTTGCTCCATCACTAAGTTTGCCTGTGTCCACCTTTGCCTCGTAAGCCAACTCGACCCTGACGTTGTTCATACTTGTTCCCAGTAATCTTGATGACTCCTGGACTTTTATCACCAGTCTCTTTCATTCAACTCTGTCACCTAAATTCCTCCAATCCTCAGCGGGAGTGTATTAACTCACAAGAAGTCCTGTTCATCTCGAACTCAACCGCTAGCCGACCTGCACAGCCTTCTGGCTAAGATTGATTTTAAACTTGGTATCATGATTTCAAACCCTTCATGGTTCATGTTTTTCCATTTCTGTTGCGTCCTCCAGCCTTAGAACAGTTCTAAAACGTTGCTGCAGCAGTTCTGCTTTCTTCTCTGCTCACAATTTAAATCTCCCCACAACTAGTACCACGACTTCAGCTTTCCAGGCCCTAACCTCAGGTTTAGGAATTCCCTTCATGAACTTCTTTGCCTCTTTAACCTTCGGGCTCATCCCCAATATATCCCAATGTAGCTCAGTGCAAAATCTTGCTGCATACTGTCATTATGGGATATTTTGAGGCATGAAATGCATTGTATAAATATAAGCTATTATAAACCAAACAATAGAACAAAATATAGATGCTATGTCTGAGCCTTGTTAATTCTAAAGTAATTGCAATTATAATCAAAATGTTAATTAAAAAGTAACAACATGAAATTGAAATACATTATTAAGTCTTGCTGCTCTTCAGAAGTAAATTGTTTAAAATTAATACTGTAGTTTATGGGAATGAATCTAATGGTTCATTATATTAAAATTAATATCATGATAATGGTTTATGCTTTCCTAAATTTATGTTCCTTTTACCACATCATTAATACTGAGTATGATATTATTAAAATGTAATCTAAATCTGTACACTTTGCATTCCATTACTAATTTTGAATGTCAGAATTTATTATATTTTTAGAATTTACATTGAATCATAAATCATGAACCTTTAAAACAACAATTGAAGCAAATTGTGGGATGCCTTTACTTTATCATTTATTCTCTATTTTGTACATTTTTTGCTATACATGGTCCATCATAAATAAGAATATATTAATTGGAGATCTGCAATTGCGAAGATGCCATTTGGTTTTCTTTGAACAAGAAGTCTTCACAAGATGCATGAGAAGTTAATGATGTTGGTTTCTTTGCTAACTGAATAGTCCAGCTGGCACAGTGAGGCAAACTATTATTCCATCTTTAAACATAGCCAGTGTCTTGTCAAGACGTTTTATGCCTGCATACTTTTACTGACATTTGTTGAGAAGTCTAAAATTATGACCTGTTCTGGATGTTTTATTGTGCAGGTGGTGAAGTTTCTGACTTCATCTATAAAGCCAGAAAATGTTAATCCTGGCTAAATTGGAGAGGCTAGGACTTCGAAATGGGGGTAAAAGCTTTAGGGCTGCTGGGAGATTTGGTGAATTTGGAATTGCTCTCTGCAGAGCTGGGACAAGCTGCGGAGTGGTGCCAGTGTGTCTAGAGCCTGGGTACAATTTGCAAGCAAAGAATAAGAACAAGCAAAGAAAAAGAACATTTGCAGACCCTGTCAATTAGGTGTAACATGCATAGAATGGATTGGATGGCTGCAAACCAGACATACACCTTGTAAATAATTGTAAATAATGTTGCAGAGTTCTGCTTTGCCGAGTGATGATTGGATGAGGTATTGAGCCTTGTCTGGGTTTCTGGCAGATCAGGGTAAATGTTTCTAAGTTGGCTTCCTGGCGAAGTCCGGTTCAATACAATATATTGAGCTGCTGTATTATTGGGTTAGGGCAATGTTCTATTATGTATGGGATTAATCGATATCTGTAATTGGGTTATTAAGAGACCACCCCAATGTGGTTCTGCCTCTCGAGGTCCCGGGAAATATAAAAGTCCGCTACCACGAGGTCCCGCGTCGATCTTCTGGGAGAGCGCTTGGGACTGCGTGAACTTCTGGAATGTCTTTGTCTGAGTGAGGCCTGGAGGGCTTGAACAGGCAGATAAGAGGATCGAACCTGCCGTGGGATAGGTATATTAGTTGAACTGTAATGTGCTTTTGTTAAAATAAAATGTAGTTGTTTCATGTGTGTGATTCAGTGTTTTTACTGAAACTAGACTGGGGGAAAGTTTAGAAATGAGCAATGTACAAAGGCAGTGTAATGTGGTAAGTAAGTAGTAAGGCATTTTCTCTCCCACGGCCTTGTTTATTGCTGGGGAACCTCAGTGATAAATGTATTTGATGTTGGAGAATGTCCCAATGCAGTTCTCAAAAGGGTAATCAGAAAAAAATAACAGCAGAGCCCAAAGAAGAAGGTGTGGAGTCAACGAAAGAGATGAGTTCTGAAGAGATTTTGAAGAGAGGATACGCTGTTCAAGAAGTATGTGGCTGAATGCACAGTTGCCAAAGATGGTCTGTGTTGTGGGAGCTTGCAGAGCCAGGTGGCCATGCAAGAGGCTAGCTTTGGAACAATGACAATTCTGGATTGGTTGTGAGGAAATGATGATGAAAGAATAAAGGACTGGACTGAGAGAGTACAATTTTTACATCCATGCTGTTGGTGGACTTGGAGACCATGCAGATCACCAAAGGCAGGAATGATGGGTCATCAGGACCTGTTGCAAGTTTGGGGAAAGTTAGCAGTTTCAGATGAGCCAAAATTTACCGAGTGTATTGGAATATCAATCAGAAGAGCATGAGGGAAAGCAAAGGTATGGATGAGAATTTCAGCAGTGAGGAAGCATCAATTTTTTAGAGGTGGGCGTAGGTGGACTTAGTGATGACGAGCATCATGGAATCAAAGTGTCGGCTCTGGGATATAACTGAGGGTTCCCTCCAAGAATGCTTTAGATCCATCAACAGTGAGACTCGCGATATGCCCTGTGGATATGTAAATGATTCAGAGTCTCAACCATGTTGCATAATGATAAAAATTTGTCAGAACATTTATCATTGAATTAGGTGGAAAAATACATGGGCAATAGGAGGACCATGATTTACAACAATTATAATAATCAGTGCAGAAGCTGTTAGGAATGAAGAACTAATTTCCCATCTCTCAATAGGGCACCAACATTTGTTACTGATTATGCTTTAAATCACAGAAATACTATTTGCTTTGCCCATCCATGTAAAGTGATTTGAAGATTTCTTTGCCCATGTTATTTGTATGCTGCTATCAGGTGCACATTGTCTGCTTAACACTGAAGCATGTAAGATATATGCTCTTATAGTTTCTGTAATGTTGAACTGTAATCAGTAGAGGTGTTGCAAAACCTATCCACACACATTTCGAGAACAACATGGATTTGATTGATAGTTTGCTTTCAATTGTCAGCACATAAAAAGTGCAGATGAGACATGACAATCAATAGAGAGTAGTAGAGCAGCCAAACAGAAAACAAATGAAATCCAGGCTTCAAACTAATGTTAGGTGGATGGGTCATCTTGCTTAAATTGATATGGATAAGGGTACGCCAAACCAGTTGCATCATGCTGCACTTCTGGCTACAGTACAAAAAACCTCTGGCATGGTAATGGTTCTAAAAGTGCTTTATAAAATAGTTCCAATGCGTTCATTAATGAAACCTAAGTAAAAGGGAAGGAAGAAGAATAAACATGAATATCAAAACATTTAGTGATATAAGCTAAATCACTACACAAGAATATGCAGCTTATTGTAATCAATGTATAAATCATCACCAGGTAATAACTCCTCCCACTTCTTACCCTGAGCCAGCGTAACTGGTGTGGGAATTAATAGCGTTGCTTTAAGTATTGCTCATATTATTTTTGAATCATTGAGTATTATAACAAAGTCATTTTCATGAATTTGTTGAAGACTCGGGTATGGATACACATGTACATTTATGATACAAAGGATGTAAAAGTAACGGGTAATAGTCAATAGGATGATAGGAATAATAGGACAGGTTTCATAGAACAGATTCACAGGAGCTAATGGGCCTGTCCCACTTACTTGACTTTTTCAGCGACTGCCGGCACCTGTCATAGATTGTTGCAGGTTGCAGAAAATTTTCAACATGTTGAAAATCCAGTGGTGACCAGAAAGACCTTGTTCTGGTCACTGCTGGATTTTCAACATGTTGAACATTTTCTGCGACCTGCAACAATCTATGACAGGTGCCGGCAGTTGCCGAAAAAGTTGCGTAAGTGGGACAAGCCCATTAGGGAAATGTAAGGATCCAACCATAATCCGTGAATTTCTAACAAAAGAGAAAAGCAATTTGCCTAACACATAGCAGCAGGTAAAAAAATGTAAACCATCAGAGAAGTGTAAATAGTCTAAATGTTACTGCAGTTCCGTGATTGGTAGGAACATCATCTGAATCATCTGTTGATGAGCACTCTCCAACATTTCTGTCTGGACACCTCTTCTCCAACTGTTCCTGGGGCGACCTTTTTTCCTTTTTCCTTGGGGGTTCCATTTCAGGGCTTGCCGGGTGATGTTTGTGGCTGGTTTCCTGAGGATGTGTCCAATCCAACTCCATTTTCTCCTTCGAATTTGGAAGTCAATGGGCTCCTGGCTTGTTCTTTTCCACAGGTCCACATTGCTTACTTTGTCTCCCCACCAGATGTTAAGTATGGTTTGAACAGATCAGGGCAAATTACCTGTTCCCGTTTATAAACCTCATTTATTTAAATGAGATTTTCTCACTCCTGTGAGGTTAACTAGAGTTGGAATGTTAATGGTGATGCAAGTCATTGAGTTCTGCAAGGTCTCAGCATCACACTTGCAAGTTACTCTTCGTTACTCTGTACTTACTTCCTTGCACTTACTCTACGCGTTCTTTCTGTTGTAGGTTGTATCCGTTTCTCGACTGCTACTGAAATAAAGAGGATTGAGGAGCAGGATGTTGTGCTACCATGTCAGCATCGGTTTGGTCATTTAGTAACAAAGAACCTGGATATTGAGTGGCTTTTACAGGACTCTGACCCAAATCAGAAAGTGGTGAGTATTTCTGTAGCAAATATTTTATATTCCAAATGAATATTTATTATTTTTGCATTAATCTTTCTTAGAATTGTCACATTGCACCATAATTCACTTGGATTCATCACTTGATTCAAATGACCTCTATTCCACATTTTTTTTAAATGAAGCTGATTTTGTAATTCTTGTTTGAAGCAAGTTCTCCATTGGGAAGAATTGCAGGTGATTTTTCCTTCAATATTCACTAAACAATAACTTGACACTGAATATTAACTTAAGCATTTGGATAAGGTTTCTTCTGGCTCACGCAGGCTCAGTTATATAATAATACCTTTGAAGGCTATGGCACCAGTCGTATAAGTGATCAGATCCTAATTATTCTGTGTATGTGTGCCCCAGACTATTTCCAGTGGAAAGAAACCATGGGTTCTATGTGCTCTATACTGACATTTCCCTAACAACTGCTGTAACAATTACAGAAAAGGTTTGATTGTGAATCTACTGATGCAGTTTGCAGAAACTGTAGATTGCAGTTACTCAGAGAATACACTGTGGTTAAGAGGTAGGTTATGAGAATGTTTATGAATGTTATGGATTTTGACTTGTGAACAAAGGAGGGCATTATTGTCAATCTTTCTTTCATTTGTTTCCCTTTTTCACCTTGTATTTAATAATGAGGTTAGTTTGAATGAATATAAACATATTCCTCGCTGCAGTGATAGAATATGTATCCAAAAAGCCAAGCCTGACAGCTGCATTTATTTACTCAAAAACAAACTGGAGAAGTGATCTGAGTTCAGGCCTGTGACAACGTTACTTTGAAAGATTTAAGTTGATTGGCCTGTAAGTTTCCTTTTCTTGCCCATGGAGATTGGTTGAGCTCTAAACTTCGCACAATCACACCCATTGAGCTGGAACTGATATATTTTTGGAGGAGGGTGGGGAGAATCCGTGAGGCATGGCGTATCAGTGGTGTACCGGTGTGCTGCCTTACAGCACTTGGCCAAATCTTTGCAGCCTGCAGACCACAATGACCCAGTTGAAATTCTGTCTAGCACAGGGCAAGTAACAATCTGAACATTCTTCAGGACACTGCAAGCAACATTATAACCAATAAAGAACTTTTGCCGTGTAATGTTGACAATAAAGCAGTCAATATGCACGCAGTTCGATCACACAAGAAGTAATGTGATAACAACAAGATTAGATTGTTGATTATGTGAGAAGTATTGGGCAGCACAGTGGCGCAGTGGTAGACTTGCTTCCTAACAGCACTGGAGACCCGGGTTCGATCAAAACTGCGGGTGCTTTCTGTATGGACTTTGTATGATCTCCCCGTGACCGCGTGGGTCTTCTCCGAAATCTTCGGTTTCCTCGCACACTTGCGGATCAGATTTGATGGGTCGAAGGACCTAGTTTCTTCAAGAGAGAATTAGATTTAGCTCTTTGGGCTAAAGGAATCAAGGGATATGGGGAAAAAGCAGGAGCAGGGTACTGATTTTGAATGATCAGCCATGATTATATTGAATGGCGGTGCTGGCTCAAAGGGCTGAATGGCCTACTCCTGCACATATTTTCTATGTTTCTATGTTTCTAATTCTCCTCCTAGATCTTATGACCTTATGATTCCAAAGACGTGCAGGTTTGTAGGTGAAGTGACTTGGCATAAATATAATTGTCCCGAGTTGTGAGTAGGATAGTATTAATGTGCAGGGATTGCTAGTCGGTGCAGACACAGTGGGCCGAAGGGCCTGTTTCTGTGCTGTATCTCTAAACTAAGCTAAATTATTAATCAGCTTATCAAGGACCTCTTGTTTTGGATAGGTGGTGAATTTTGATAGATCTTGCACATCTTATGTAATTCTACCACAGTGATTCACATGACATTTTTGTCACCCTTCTCAATCATGCCCATTCAGCATGACCTTCTAATCCATTCTGCCTCATATTAGGCTTAAGTTTATTATTGTGACATGTATCGAGGTACAAGTCAAAAGCTATGTTTTGCATGCAATGCTATAGTCAGATAATGCTTGATTTAGCCAATTTCCATTGCTTTGATACTAATTCAATTTTTTAAAGGAACCACCTGACGTATTTTCTTGATTTACAGTATATTTAAGACATTTGATGTTAATATAGGAAAATAACTATTATTCAATGTCACTGTATAAACACTTGGTCAAATTCCACTGCTGCTTCACATCAATCTTTCATGATAAATATTTAAACCAGTTAGTTCACTTTGAGTGTAAAACATAATAAAATGTTACCAAGAAAATTAAATACATAAAACTTTAAAACTTAAAATATACAAAACAAGATTAGAAGGGGGTGGTATTGTGGAAGCTATATACAGTGTATGGAATTTTATGAAGCGATATGTGTTGCCAAGACTTACTGCAGAAATAAATCCCTGTAATGTGAGGATGTTTGGCTCAGAGCTAATGAGATGGAGAACGAGGTACTGACATATTTTGAGCCAGAAGCTATCACACCTTTAGACTAAACTTTAGAGATACAGCGTGGAAACAGGCCTTTAGGCCCACCGTGTCCGCACTGACTAGCGATCTCCCCATAGACTAACATTATCCTACACATTAGGGACAATTTTCAATTTACACAAGCCAATTAACCTACAAACCTGTACGTCTTTGGAGTGTGGGAGGAAACTGGAGCACCTGGAGAAATTCCATGCAGTCACAGGGAGAATGTACAAACTCTGTACAGACAGCCCACAAGGTCAGGGTCGAACCTGGCTCTCTGGCACTGAAAGGCACCAACTCTACCGCTGTGCCACTGTGTCGCCCTTCAGTTAGGTTGGTTTAGAATTCCTAATTGGCCAAGGACAGGTCAAAGGAAGTCTGACTTGGCCGATTAAGATGACCTTCTTCTCTGCAGCGATGGAGGATTCTCAGGCATTGGTGCATGGTGGGGTGGTGGAAGTGCACACTATTAAGGCTGTTTTCGGACAGGGGTTACATGGACATTGGGGCCTTACGTATGGGTCAGTACAGTGTGTGGGGTGCCTGGAGTCTCAAGGACAACAGGTAAGTTTGGAAAAATGAAGGGACTGGAAACTACTCCAAGAAACCCCCTGGCAACAGTTTATGAAAGCATGATATGTTTGTGCTGTGTGACATTACAAAGGATTGTAGAAGAGTGAATGATGTCATCTTATGCACGACTGGCGTGGAAGTCACATTAAGTGGCCAGGGAAATTATTGACACCAGGTTAAAGTGGCTGTATGATCACTGTCATCAAGATGTGTGATCATCAGTGTTACTGCCACTGTTCAAGACGCAAATCAAAGCTAGTGAAAAAGTAATTCATGGAAATATTCTGTACACAGATGGTCCAATTACAAATCACTTTCAAACATGTTACATTTTCTGAAGGTTTGAATCAGTGGGATGTGCCTTTGAAAAGGATGCATTTAAACATGAAATATCCTGTGGTGAAGCAGTAGCAACATGATTAACATTGCATTCCCTGTGGATTCCTTCAATTCATGAGTTTAGTATCATTTCTGCAGCTTCATACAAGAATGATTTTTTTGGGGGAATATCTGAATGCAGGCATTACATCAATGTCCAAAATGTTGGCCATTATGGAATTTAGTTATCCGTTCCACACTATATAAATGTATTGATTATTTTCACATTCTGATTCATAGCATATTTATCTAAAGACATTGGACTGTTAAAACACATTAACATGTGTTAAACTAAATTATTTAAATTTGCCATTTTGAGAGCTTGTGGGGGATAATAAGGCCTTGATTAAAGCAGAATGCAATGATGGTAACACGATAGCAATATTATGAAATTGAATTACATATTCTTAATTTTATTAGGCGTGCTTAATTTTCATTTTCATCGGAAATGGAACAATGACATTTTTACTTGCAACAATAACACAACAAATAAATATACAATAATGCCATTAATGCAATAACCCAGCAAACAAATATACAAAAATCAACAATACGATAAATTATTAATCAGTAATTAATAACATGCTTTTGTTTTTTATGGTATTTGGGCAGCATAGTGGCACAGGATAGAGTTCCTGCCTAGCCCAAGGTTTGATCTTAACTGTGGGTGCTGTCTGTACGGATTTTGTAGATTCTCCCCATGACCACATGGTTTTCCCCGGCTGCTCCCACACTTTACAGATGTACAGGTTTGTTAGTTAATTGGCTTTGGTAAAAATTGCTAATTGTCCCTAGTGTGTAGCGTGTGCTAGTGTAATGGGGATTGCTGGTCAGCATGGACTCAGTGGGCTGAAAGGCCTGTTTCCACGCTGTACCTCGAAACTAAACCAAACTAAATTAAAGTAATACTTGGTAACCAGACTATAATAGTGCAAAACTGAAGCACAGAAATGCAATCAAAGTCCACAGAAGATCGTTGCTGATGTAGGGTTGTGGTTAGGGTTAGATCTGCTGGTCATTTGGTTCAGGAAATATTTGGTGACTCTTCCTCTTACTAAGCTTAGTTTTCTGAAGTCCAAGTGATCTATCTTTCTCTGAGTATCTTCAGTGATTTTGTTGTGAGGCTGACTTAACCTAAGTTTCATAATTTACAAGGAGGTGGATGTTATATACAGGGACTTTAGTAAAGACTGATCCAGAGATCAAGGGCATCTGGGATCCGTGGAGACTTGATAGATTGGAGTCAGAATTGGCTCAGCTAAAAAAGACAGTGGATAGAGGTGGAGAGGTTTTAATCTGACTGGAGATCTGTGACCAGTGGTGTTCCTCAGGGTCAGTGCTGTGATCTCTGTAGTTTGGGGTATTAGTAAGCTTGCAGACACAAACATTGCCAAAGTTGTGGATGATTAGAAAGATAGTGAAAGGATTCAGAAGTATACAGACCAATATGGGCAGAGAAGTGGCAGATGCAGTTTAATCCAGACAAGTATGAGATGTTGCATTTTGGAAGGTCAAATGTCAGAGGAAAATATATAGTAAATGGCAGGGCACTTAGAAGCACTGATGTATAAGATGTACAGAATGATCTTGGGTGCATGTCCATAGGTCCCTGAAAGTAGCAACACAATCCACATGTATGATCACCATCTGCTTTGATCTGTCGTTTTCACACCTTACCCATCCATATCTCTAGTCTCCCACCCCCCCCGACTCTCAGTCTGAAGAAGGTTCTCAACCGGAAATGTCACCCATTCCTTCTCTCCAGAAATGTTGCCTGTCCCGCTGAGTTACTCCAGCACTTTGTGACTATCGTTGGCGTAAACCAGTATCTGCCATTCACACCACAAAGAGATAGACTGGTAAAAAAGACATACAGCATATGTGCTTTCTTAGGTTGGCATGTTGAGTAAAAAAGTCAGGAAGTCATGTTGCAGCTGTATAAACTTTGGTTAGGCCACATTTGGAGCATTGTGTGCAGTTCTGGTTGCATTACAGGAAGGATGTAGAAGCTCAGGAGAGGGCGCAGAAGAGAATCACCAGGATACAGGTGTCAAAATTACACAGCTAGTAGAGCTGTTGCCTCGATGCTCCAGCAACCAAGATTCTCATCCTGATTTCAGGTGCTATCTACAGTATGTGGAGTTTGCAGGTTCTCCCAGTGACCACATAGGTTATTCCCCACAGTCTGATTTCCCCCATAAACAAAATCTGTGTCAGGTTAATTGGTGACTACAAATGACCCTTACCGAGTAAGTGAATGATATAATCTGGGAGGAATTGGTGAGGATATGATGAGAAAAAGATGGGATTTGATGTTTGGAAATTATTCTGTGGAACAAATCCATTTGATCTATTCTATATTTTCCTTGAACTTCATCCCTTTTGATCTCTTGTTTTCACACCTTACCCTTTTATATCTCCGTGTCTCCCTTCCCCTCTCAGTCTGAAGAAGGATCTCAACCTGAAACATCACCGATTCCTTCTATCCAGAGATGCTGTCTGTCCCGCTGAGTTACTCCAACCTTTTGTATCTATCTTCGGTGTAAACCAGCATCTGCAGTTATCTCCTACCCCATTTCATATCTTTGGTTTTGGGTGAGGCGGAGATGTAATCGGATAATGGTAGAGTTCCAACTTGGAACATTACAGTAAGATAGGTATAATCTCGATTGGATGAGGCTACTGAATCCTAAAGAATATCCAAGAGAGACCCAAACATGTTAAACATCTCCAAATATAGGGACTTTTGAATTTTGCTATTACAGATCAATTTCCATTCTGTTTGATTCACAGGTGATCACTTACTCGTCGGGCTCTGTGTACGAGAACGTAAGTGCAAAGCAGAGAGGGAGAATCTCCTTTGCAGCAGATTACCTGATGGGCGATGCTTCCATCAAAATTTCTTCCCTGCAGGCAACAGATTCTGGACTGTACACATGCAAAGTGAAAAATGCAGGAGAATATGATTTGAAATCTGCCATTAATCTTGTGGTCTTAGGTAAGCACCTGGAAAGATAAAAAATAAGATTATATAGCATATTTAATATTTCTTATGTTATTTCAATATTAAGGCATTTAATAGTGAACATTTTGGTGAGCCCAGAATTCATGACAAATAACAGGCAAGCATTCTTGCTTTGAGTTTTGAACTGAATTATAATTCAGTAGGCCCAAGGGAATTATCTCATTATATAAAATATTTTTGAGCACATGTCTCCAATAAAATAAAAACTGCCACACCCCTTTTCCAATTTATAAAATGTTACTTCTTATTATCAAGTTTTTGTCACACTTAAGCATCAGCCTTTGGCTTCATTTACTTTATTGTTCATATAAATAAATATATATATATATATATATATATAAAAATATATATAAATAAATATATATATATATATATATAGATGAAAACATATGTTCATAACAAACTTGTGTTGTTGAGCTCTTTCACTAAATCCGTCACTATACCATCTCAGTGGTGACACATAATATTTCCTCCTTAAAGAAGATCTAACATACCAATCAATTCAGCAGCTGTTGGGTCTCTTGTGCTGTGAGAGAGCAGCTCTACCAGCTGCGCCAATGTGCCATCCTAATCATATTGCATGTTTCCCAATGGGATGTAGACTTCCAATAGGTCCTGTTGATTTTCTGTCAAACCTGTCCAGTCATCTTCTCAGTTCGATGTAGATTGGCAGTGTTTCAGGTCGAGACCCTTCTTCAAGAGTCTACCTACTAAAACTGACACATGTTTAACAAACGTACAATATTCCGATATTAAAAGTGCAGCTATTTCAGTAGAGGTAGGGGCAGCTCGGTGGCACATTGGTAGAGTTACTGCCTTACAGCGCCGAAGTCCCAGTTTTGATCCCGAATATGGGTGCTGTCTGTATGGAGCTTGTATGTTCTCCTCGTGACCACATGGGTTTTCTCCGAGATCTTCGGTTTCCTCCCACACTCCAAAGACGTACAGGTATGGAGGTTAATTGGCTTGGTGTATGTGTAAATTGTCCCTAGTGTTGGATAGTGTTAATGTGCGGGGATCGTTGGTCGGCGTGGAATCGGTGGGCAGAAGGGCTGTATCTCTAAAAACTTTTTTTTTAACTGAGAAGAAGGGGAAAAAAAGTTAATTTTACATTTCAGGATGATAGGGGAGGTATGGATCAGATTCTCCATGGATTGTCACCTTATCATGGTGGAGAAACTTGTGTGGATCTGAGATCTTGAGAGTGATGCCGTCTGGAGCTATGCTCCTGGTAGGGCCACCCATGGCAGTAAGGTCGAGGGGGAGGTCTTTGACAAAAGCAATCCAACCAAGACCTCAACGGTGGAACAGGCAGAGGACGATGGCTGACCTTAGTGGAGCATCACAACGGCTGGGAAGGCGGATGAAGGCTGAAGCAGTAAAGGGTCTCCAGTTGTCTTGGACTTCCATGCCACTGGATCCTGACCCAGATCTGTCAAGGACCGTGGGGTGGCTGTCTGTGCACCAGTCTCCCCACGTTAACCAGTCACGCACAGGCATCCTCCATATAGGGAATAGCACGCTGAAGACACCCATGGTCAGTCATGGCCGAAGGGGGCCTAAGGAACAGATAAAGCATATGTCTCCGATGGGTCTGAAGAAGGTTCTTGACCCGAAACGTCACCTATCCATGTTCTCCAGAGATGCTGCCTGGCTTGCTGAGTTACTCCAACAATTTGTGTCCTTTTGTTCTGATAGGGAGAAGTTGTGGTTGCCGTGGTGATGAGGTATTGATGAAGCTGTCTGTGTTATATAGTAATGGGAGTTGTCAGAGAGAGAGAGAACGAACAAATCGACAATTATGAGCCATGAAATGTAGGTTAGAGATATAAGAAATGCCTAGTAGCTCAGCTAGAGTCATGGAAGGAGATGAACCAAATTAATACTGAGTCTGGAAAGCTTCAATGTACCACGATGGAAGACAAGGTGCTGTTTCTCCAGCTTACATTGAACCTTTTTTAGGATAGTGCAGGAACCAAGGGATTGGCAGATCAGAAACTTGAGGGATGGCAAATTAAAGTGACAGTGATCTGAGTTTTCCAAACATTTGGTGTTTAGTTTATTTTGACTCAGACGTGATGTCACTCACAGCATTCCATAACTGCAGACAACATCACGGCCGTACATAAAAACACAAAATGCGGGAAAACTCAGCAGGTCAGACAGCATCTGCGGAAATAGAAGCATGATTGAAGGCCCTTCATCAGAACTGACTATGGTACCTTTATTCAAGAAATGGATAAGCAAAGAAATTACATTCTGGTAAGTCCAACATCAATGATAGAGAGTGTGGGAAGGAACTGCAGATGCTGGTTGATATTGTGACAGACACAAAGTGCTGGAGCAACTCAATGGGTCAGGCAACTTCTCTGGAGAAAAGGAACAGGTGATGTTTTGGGTTGGAACCCTTCTTCAGACTGAAAGTTGAAAACCTATTGGGATAAAAGCCTGCATGTCAGGATTCATCTACAGTTAGAGAGGCAGGGGTTAATCAGGGATAGTGAACAAATCTTTGTTAAGGGGAGATCCAGTGAAACTAATTTGATTTAATTTTTCTAGGAGATAACTAAGTGTGTCAACGAAGCTGGTGTTGTTGATGTGGGAAATCAGTGAAGCCTTTTCTCACATGGAAAACGGGTCCAAATGCTAACAGCTCAAGAGATCAAGGGCATTTTCAGTTTTATTAGGCAGACATAAAAGATCACCTGGCAACGATCAAAGAATAGTAAGGGACTTCTTCGTCATAATCTGGCCAACATTTATCACTTAACCACCTTGATTATGAACAGATTATTTAGTCATTATCTCATTGCTGTTTACTGGACCATGCTGTGATAAAATCTATTCTCAATTTACCTCGATTTTCCACAGTCCACAAAACAAGAATGATAATCACCTTAATTGGCTGTGCAGTACTTGAAAATTACAAGGAGCAAGATCGATTGGAAGTTCTTTAAGTATACAAGGAATTACTTTCCCTCACCTACAGAGGATTCTTGGCAAAAATCAAGGTCAACATGTCAAAATGGATTAACTAAATTAGTGAGTTCACCAAATGGCTAAGTTATTAGTTTGATTTTATTTAAATACTTATGTGTGGCACAGTGTTGCAGCTGGTAAAGCCACTGCCTCACAAAGCCAGAGACTCCGTGTGTGTGGAGTTTGCATGTTCTCCTTTTGGAGCTACCAGTTTCCTCCCACATTCCAAAGTAAAGTAGCCTGGTAGGACAGTTGCTCACTGTAAATTGCCAACTACCACTGTGAAAGTCAGTGGTTAAATCTGGGGGAGTCGACGATAATGTGGAGAGAATTTAAAAAGAAAAAAGTGCCTTTTCAGTGCTGTGATTATCTATGACTAACATTCCATGAAAGTGGGGTGGTGACTGCATTGTGTCGTGAAGCAATTACTGCCAAGAGGTTTCATCCCTTTTTGGCAGCATTAAATGCTGTTTAGTAATGGAAGAGCATTATATACACTTGGAGCTATATTCTGGATGCTGAATACAGCATACTGCCGTTATTTTGTAGCACATTTAGCATTTGTGACTGAGAATAAGTTTCTTGACTACTGCAATGGCACAAGTAAACAATACCTTTCCCTGGAGTGCCACCTGCTGATTGTTTAGAGGAACTATCTGGTGCAATTGTTTCCTAACTCTCTGGGCTGAATTAACAGTTTTTCAGACCATAAGACATATGAGCAGAATTGGGCTATTCCGCCCTTCGTCTGCTCCTCTATTCAATCATGGCTGACCTACTTTTTCCTCTCAACCCCATCCTCCAGCCTTCTCTCGGAAACCCTTACTAATCAAGAATCCATCATTCTCCGCTTTATCAGGTGGTGCTGCATAAATTGAGTATCTTTCTATCAGAGTGAAGGATTAAGAACCAATTCAAGAAAGGCACTCAAAAATGTCATCCAATCTTCACTGTCCCCAAGGCAGCCGAGGCTTGAAAGTAGGAAGTTTAGTTGGAACAAATCAAATATAAAAGTGAGGATTCCCCTTTTCTAGGTTGTGGCAAGATAGAATGCCAGAGCAATATTAGTGGTTGAATGATCTTAATAACTAATTGTTTATGTTCATTAGTTCATAGGTTCAAGGAGCAGACAGGCCATTCAGCCCATCATCTATTACACCAATCAACCATGGCTTATTTATCTTTGCCTCTCAACCCTGTTCTCCAGCCTTCATGTTCATAAGTGATAGGAGCATAAGTAGGCCATTCCATTCTACTCAAGTCTACTCTATCATACTCTATCATGGCTAATCTATCTTTCCCTCTCAACCCCATTCTCCTGCCTTCTCCTCATAACACCTGACACCCCTGTACTAATCAAGAATCGATCTAGCTTTGCCTTAAAAATATTCATTTGTTTGGCCTCCACAGCTTTCTGTGGCAATTAATTCCACAGGTTCACCATCCTCTGACTAAAGAAATTCCTTCTCATCTCCTTTCTAAAGTTATGTCCTTTTATTCTGAGATTATGGCCTCTGGTCCTGGACTCTACCATGAGTGGAAACACCATCTCCGGATTTGGTGGATGGCCCCAGCAATGGCAGCCTCGTCAACAGTCCGCCTGTCCCTTCTTTTGTTGTTTGTTTATATGTGTTAAATGCATGTTTTTAGTGTTCTTTAGCTTGTTTTATGTGGGGGCTGGGGAGGGGAAGTTGGAACCTTTTCTAATCTCTTACCTTGACGGAGATGCAATATTTTTCCGTATCGTTTCTCCGTCCGCACTGCAGCCTAACATCGAGGAGTTGGCGGCCTTTGCTGGAGAATGATTTCAAGAGCCTGCAGACTTTAACATCACGGAGTTAGCGATTCCTTTGCCAGGGATCGATCTCTGATCTCTACCGCGGGTGGCAGCGGACTATAACATCGTGGAGCACGCGGTCTCAGAGACCGACTTCTGGAACTCCAAGCTGCAGCAGCTTTGACCGCCCCGACACGGGTACTTCGATTGCCCTGACGCGGGAGCCTCGATCACCCCAACGCGGGAGTTTCGATCGCCCCGACCCCGCCGGCTGCAGGTGCTTCATCGCCCCGACTGCGAATGGTTCGACTTCCACGGCTGCGGGAAAATAAAAGAGGAAGAAGATTGGACTTTATTGCCTCACATTACAGTGAGGAATGTGGGGAATCCGCTGTGGTGGATGTTTATGTTAACTTTTATGTAGTTGTGTGTTTTGTTGCTTTTTTTTAGCATGGCTGTATGGTATTTAGAATTTCAAAGTACGTTAATTGATTCATGTGACAATAAACTGACCTTGAAACCCTGAACCTTGATTAGGGTGAAGTGAATTTTTAAAACTTCAAACGCCTCAAATCCAATGGCAGTTCACCTAGTCCAGGTTTCACGGAGGTGGAAAAGGGTGCAAGCAGCCTATCCTTTCCTGTATGACAGGTTGTCCAATTCAATACATTGATGAGATTGGGGACCTCATATTTATCCTGCTCCGTAGTCTTAATCCTCATTTCCCAGACGTCAGGAAAGACAACAAGCTGGGTGTAGCCCACCATGAGTGCAAGGGCATAACCTGTGGGGCAGGTGGAGCTGGAGTGCATACAGGGCTTGTAGTGCATGCCTATATGGGGCTTGTAGGGCATATAGGGCTTGGAGTGCACGTAGGGATAGGGCTTGATCTGGAGTAATCCCTACTTGGCTGAAAGGCATGCCTGTCAAGCGGTCTGAATTCCCAGTCAGAATTCTGGTCAATAATGATTCCCACAGCATGAACAAGAGCTTGGATTTCCAATCAGAAATTCTGCCCATCTGACTTCATTAGATTAGAATGTAAAACAGATTTTATGGTAGGTGATTAAAATATTTTAGAAAGTATAAAAAGGTCTGTGGAAAAGAGTGTTTGGCCACTAAATGCCTTGCATTGAGTTGATAGGGTGTGTGTTACTTGCTGGGTGAGTCATTGAAGAATATTCAAGAATCACTCATCACACAACATATGGCAGTGGGCACTAACAGCTGAACAAATGAAACAAGCTGTTTTGTTTACAAGTAGTCTCTTGTATTGTCAATGCTCTTTTGCTGTCAAATACATCTTTAGCTCCTATATCTACTTGGAGAAACACAAATAATTCACGACAATGAAATTAACGACTGTTGTATGAACTCCGGAAACTTGGGCAAGTCTGCACAATAGTAATATGTTTTAATCAATCTGTACTCTTGTGTGACTATAATAGAGAGAATTAACGACTTCTATCCAAAGCAACATAATGATTCAAGAATGGGACCTCAATTAAAATATCTTTTCTTCTGCTTCAGTTAGACCCTCGAAACCTATGTGCTGGACACAAGGGAAGCTTCTGCAAGGGAATGACATTAAACTTCAGTGTAGGTCGGAAAAAGGCACTGAACCAATCTTCTACAGGTGGCAACATATTTTGGATGCTGAGGGACAGCAGACCAAATTTCAAACTCGTTCACACATAGGTTGGTGATAAATATTTTTACAGATGACTGAATTGTTACCCATTGCCAGGCAGATTCCACTTTGGAACTGGAGGTCCATTGCTTATACCCACCCTGCACTGGCAAAATAATTTGTGTAGCTAAAGACAAAAAGTATGAAACATTGAACAGATGACTTAATGTTTCCCCATTGGACCTTTGGCCAGAATTTAGGATGGAAGTCAGATGATTGCTTTTTTGTTCAATAAAAAACATTTATGAGCAAGTGAAATTGCACAATGTTTTACTACACCATAATATATTCCTTAAACCTTTCCACAGTTTCACCCTTTTTGAAAGTGGGATGACTTTAGGAATTTTTTGGAAACTAACCCAAAATTAGAATTCTGAAACTAACCCAAAATTAGAATTTTGAACATAGAAACATAGAAACATAGAAATTAGGTGCAGGAGTAGGCCATTCAGCCCTTCGAGCCTGCACCGCCATTCAATATGATCATGGCTGATCATCCAACTCAGTATCCCGTACCTGCCTTCTCTCCATACCCTCTGATCCCCTTAGCCACAAGGGCCACATCCAACTCACTCTTAAATATAGCCAATGAACTGGCCTCAACTACCCTCTGTGGCAGAGAGTTCCAGAGACTCACCACTCTCTGTGTGAAAAAAGTCTTTCTCATCTCGGTCTTAAAGGATTTCCCCCTTATCCTTAAGCTGTGACCCCTTGTCCTGGACTTCCCCAACATCGGGAACAATCTTCCTGCATCTAGCCTGTCCAACCCCTTAAGAATTTTGTAAGTTTCTATAAGATCCCCTCTTAATCTCCTAAATTCCAGAGAGTATAAACCGAGTCTATCCAGTCTTTCTTCATAAGACAGTCCTGACATCCCAGGAATCAGTCTGGTGAACCTTCTCTGCACTCCCTCTATGGCAATAATGTCCTTCCTCAGATTTGGAGCCCAAAACTGCACGCAATACTCCAGGTGTGGTCTCACCAAGACCCTGTACAACTGAAGTAGAACCTCCCTGCTCCTGTACTCAAATCCTTTTGCTATGAAAGCTAACATACCATTCGCTTTTTTCACTGCCTGCTGCACCTGCATGCCTACTTTCAATGACTGGTGTACCATGACACCCAGGTCTCGCTGCATCTCCCCTTTTCCTAATCGGCCACCATTTAAATAATAGTCTGCTTTCCTGTTTTTGCCACCAAAGTGGATAACCTCACATTTATCCACATTATACTGCATCTGCCAAACATTTGCCCACTCACCCAGCCTATCCAAGTCACCTTGCAGTCTCCTAGCATCCTCCTCACAGCGAACACTGCCCCCCAGCTTAGTGTCATCCGCAAACTTGGAGATATTGCCTTCAATTCCCTCATCCAGATCATTAATATATATTGTAAATAGCTGGGGTCCCAGCACTGAGCCCTGCGGTACCCCACTAGTTACTGCCTGCCATTGTGAAAAGGACCCGTTTACTCCTACTCTTTGCTTCCTGTTTGCCAGCCAGTTCTCTATCCACATCAATACTGAACCCCTAATACCGTATGCTTTAAGTTTGTATACTAATCTCTTATGTGGGACCTTGTCGAAAGCCTTCTGGAAGTCCAGATATACCACATCCACTGGTTCTCCCTTATCCACGCTACTAGTTACATCCTCGAAAAATTCCACAAGATTCGTCAGACATGATTTACCTTTTGTAAATCCATGCTGACTTTGTCCAATGATTTCACCACTTTCCAAATGTGCTGCTATCCCATCTTTAATAACTGACTCTAGCAGTTTCCCCACTACCGATGTTAGACTAACTGGTCTGTAATTCCCCGTTTTCTCTCTCCCTCCCTTCTTAAAAAGAGGGGTTACATTTGCTACCCGCCAATCCTCAGGAACTACTCCAGAATCTAAAGAGTTTTGAAAGATTATCACTAATGCATCCACTATTTCCTGAGCTACTTCCTTAAGTACTCTGGGATGCAGCCTATCTGGCCCTGGGGATTTATCGGCCTTTAATCTATTCAATTTACCCAACACCACTTCCCGACTGACCTGGATTTCACTCAATTCCTCCTTTGACCCACAGTCCCCTGCTATTTCAGGCAGATTATTTATGTCTTCCTTAGTGAAGACGGAACCAAAGTAGTTATTCAATTGGTCCGCCATATCCTTGTTCCCCATGATCAACTCACCTGTTTCTGACTGCAAGGGACCTACATTTGTTTTAACTAACCTCTTTCTCTTCACATATCTATAAAAACTTTTGCAGTCAGTTTTTATGTTCCCTGCCAGTTTTCTTTCATAATCTATTTTTCCTTTCCTAATTAAGCCCTTTGTCCTCCTCTGCTGGTCTCTGAATTTCTCCCAGTCCTCTGGTATGCTGCTTTTTCTGGCTACTTTGTACGCATCATCCTTTGCTTTGATACTATCCCTGATTTCCCTTGTTATCCACGGATGCACTACCTTCCCCGATTTATTCTTTTGCCAAACTGGGATGAACAATTTTTGTAGTTCATCCATGCAGTCTTTAAATGTCTTCCATTGTATATCCACCGTCAACCCTTTTAGAATTAATTGCCAGTCAATCTTGGCCAATGCCTAGGACATGGAACAGTACAGCACAGGAATGGGCCCTTCGGCCCATAATGTGTGTGCTGAACATGATGCAGCGTAACATTGATCTCAAAGATGGACACAACATGCTGGAGAAACTCAGCGGGACAGGCAGCATCTCTGAAGAGAAGGAGTGGGTGACATTTCAGGAGTGACCTGAAGAAGGGTCTTGGACCTGAAGCGTCATCTATTTCTTCTCCCCGCCTCTCACCTTGTAGCTATGCCCTCTAGTGTTGGACATTTCCACCCTGGGGAAAAAGGATCTGACTGTCTACCGTATCTAGGCCTCTCATCATTTTATATACATCTATCAAGTTTCCCCTAACCTCCAACGTTTCAAAGAAAACAATTCAAGTCCACCCAAACTGTCCCTGCAGCTGAAACCCTCTAATCTGGGCAGCATTCTGGTAAACCTCCGCTGTATCCTCTCCAAAGTCTCCAGATATTTCTTGTAATGGAATAACCGGAATGGCACACAATAGCGGCCTAACCAAAATCTTACAGAGCTGCGTTATGACTTCAATCTATTGAAATGTTTGTGACACGCTTTTTCTGCAGTTTCAACTCACTTGTGATATTGACTTGATCGGCAACTGTGAGTGCAGCAAACAAAATGTGGCTAAAATAACGTAGGGTATAAATATGTTAAAGAAGGAACTGCAGATGCTGGAGAATCGAGGGTTACACAAAAGGCTGGAGAAACTCAGCAGGTGCAGCAGCATCTAAGGAGCGAAGGAGATAGGCGATGTTTCGGGTCGAGACCCTTCCTCGGACTCAAGGGTCTCGACCCGAAACGTCGCCTATCTTCTTCGCTCCTTAGATGCTGCTGCACCCGCTGAGTTTCTCCAGCCTTTTGTGTAGCCCCCGTAGGATATAAATAGATCAGAAGCACATAATTCCCCTGGTTGCAAGATTGTTCTCCATTATGCCATTCACATGGGTTCTTACCTCTTCCTGGTGTCTAGTTCCTCTATGTAATCTGCTAAACCATTTCGGGAAGCTGGCTGTTTTCTGTCTTCGGTACAAAGTGCTATTTATATGAAAGAAAACCAAAAGAAGGAAGTAAAAAAATAACAAGACAAAGGGATGTGAAAGAAACACTTGTCTAAGAAAGAACCGTAGATGCTAGAAAAATCGAAGGTAGACAAAAATGCTGGAGAAACTCAGCGGGTGAGGCAGCATCCATGGAGCGAAGGAATAGGTGACGTTTTGGGTCGAGACCCTTCTTCAGACTGATGTGGGAGGGGGGGCAGGAAGAAGAAAGGAAGAGGCTGAGATAGTGGGCTGTGGGAGAGCTGGGAAGGGGAGGGGAAAGAGGGAGAAAGCAAGGTCTACCTGAAATTGGAGAAGTCAATGTTCATACCGCTGGGGTGTAAACTACCCAAGCAAAATATGAGGTGCTGCTCCTCCAATTTGCGGTGGGCTTCACTCTGGCCATGGAGGAGGCCCAGGATGGAAAGGTTGGATTCGGAATGGGGGGTTGGGGGGGGGTTGACACTGTTCAGTTTTAATTACAAATGTATTCAATTAAAATAAAATAAAAATATCAGAAGTTGCTAACATGTTGAAGGTTTCATAAAATACAATTAAATCTTCGAGATAATTTTGAATTGTTGACTCATTAAACTGGTCTGTGCAGAATGAACCAATTAACGGAACTGAAATAAAAACACAAAATTGCTGGAAAAACTGATACAAGGGGCTGCAGATGCTGGTTTACAAAACAAGACACAGAGTCTGGAGTAAATCAATGGGTCAGGCGGCATCATTGGAGAACATGGATCGGTCATGTTTCCGGTCAGGACCCTTCCTCAATCCCGACCTGAAACATTGATCTATCCATGTTCTCCAGAGGTGCTGTCTGACCGACTGAGTTACACCAGCACTTTGTGTCTGGAAATACTTGGCAGGTTCACAAAATCGCAGACCTGAACATTAATAGTTTCTCTTTCCACAGATGCTACCTGACCTCCTAGGTTTTTCCATCATTTTCTGTTTTTATTTCAGATATGTCAAATCGGCAGTTTTTAATATTTTTGTTTAACTAGAATCTCCTTGATTTTATATAGATTCGAGAACACCAGAAATGTTGCTACTGAAGAACTTAAGCCACACAAATGCCGGAGTGTACCAGTGCAGTGCCTCAAATGAAGCAGGGCAGCAAAGTTGCTTTGTGAATATCACAATTACGTGTGAGTGCTCTACCTGCATAAATTTAAAACAAATTAAAAATGTGTTTTTGCAGCCAAATTTGCAGAGTGAACTGTAATCAAGATTATTCACAGTCAGAATGACAATACAAACATACACTGCTCCAGAATTCAGCATTCATAATCAGAGTGAAATAAGTTTACTTTAAGAAATCGAAGAAGCTGATGGAAAGTATGTTGTCAAAAAATATATATTTAAAACAAGAACCTATTTATACATGCCTAGTTACATTCAAATTAACTGAATTACAGTAGATGCAGATGTCAATATTCATTTGTTTGCTTTATTTTATTTCCAGATTCAAAAGACCCTGGGATCATTGCTGGTGCTGTTATTGGAGTTATGCTTGGTCTCCTGTTAATCTTCCTTATTGTTTGGTGCACCTTGTACAGGAAAGCAAAGCGCAAATATGAGGAAGAGGAACAACCAAATGAGATTAGGTACGTACATAGTTGGCAGTCAAGAGTGTTTTATTGTCATATGTCCCAGATAGAACAATGGCATTCTTACTTGCAGCAGCACAACAGAATATGTAAACATAGCATACTGTAAACGAGAGAAGAAAATAAAAAAAGTACAGTGTGTGTGTGTGTATATACATACAGTGGCTTGCAAAAGTATTCATACGCCTTGAACTTTTCCACATTTTGTCACGTTACAACCACAAACGTAAATGTATTTTATTGGGATTTTATGTGATAGACCAACACACAGTGGTGCATAATTATATAGTGGAAGGAAAATGATACATGGTTTCCAAATTTTATTACAAATAAAAAACTGAAAAGTGTGGCGTGCAAAAGTATTCAGCCCCCCTGAGTCAATACTTTGTAGAACCATCTTTCACTGCAATTACAGCTGCAAGTATTTCGGGGTATGTCTCTACCAGCTTTAGACATCTAGAGTCTGAAATGTTTGCCCATTCTTCTTTGCAACATAGCTCAAGCTCAGTCAGATTGGATGGAGAGCGTCTGTGAACAGCAATTTTCAAGTCTTGCCAGAGATTCTCAATTGGATTTAGGTCTGGACTGACTGGGCCATTCTAACACATGAATATGCTTTGATCTAAACCATTCCATTGTAGCTCTGGCTGTATGTTTAGGGTCGTTGTCGTGCTGGAAGGTGAACCTCCGCCCCAGTCTCAAGTCTTTTGCAGACTCTAACAGGTTTTCTTCCAAATTTGTCCTGTATTTGGCTCCATCCATCTTCCCATCAACTCTGACCAACTTCCCTGTCCCTGCTGAGGAAAAGCATCCCCACAGCATGATGCTGCCACCACCATGTTTCACAGTGGGGATGGTGTGTTCAGGGTGATGTGCAGTGTTAGTTTTCCGCCACACATAGCGTTTAGCATTTAGGCCAAAAACTTCAATTTTGGTCTCATCAGACCAGAACACCTTCCTCCACATGTTTGCTGTGTCCCCCACATGGCTTGTGGCAAACTGCAAAAGGGACATCTTATGGCTTTGGTTCAACAATGGCTTTCTTCTTGCCACTCTTCCATAAAGGCCCGAGTTGTGGAGAGCACGACTAATAGTTGTCCTGTGGACAGATCCTCCCACCTGAGCTGTGGATCTCTGCAGCTCCTCCAGAGTTACCATGGGCCTCTTGGCTGCTTCTCTGATCAATGCTCTCCTTGCCGACCTGTCAGTTTAGGTGGACGGCCATGTTTTGGTAGGTTTGCAGTTGTGCCATACTCTTTCCATTTTCGGATGATGGATTGAACAGTGCTCCGTGAGATGTTCAAAGCTTGGGATATTTTTTTATAACCTAACCCTGCTTTAAAACTCCCCACAACTTTATCCCTGACCTGTCTGATGTGTTCCTTGGGCTTTATGATGCCCAAGGAACATTGTTTGTTCAGTAATGTTCTCTAACAAACTTCTGAGGCCTTCACAGAACCACTGTATTTATACTGAGATTAGATTACACACAAGTGGACTCTATTTACTAATTAGGTGACTTCTGAAGGCAAATGGTTGCACCGGATTTTATTTAGGGGTATCAGAGTAAAGGGGGCTGAATACTTTTGCACGCCACACTTTTCAGTTTTTTATTTGTAAAAAAATTTGAAAACAATGGACAATTTTCCTTCCACTTCACAATTATGTGCCACTTTGTGTTGGTCTATCACATAAAATCCCAATAAAATACATTTATATTTGTGGTTGTAACGTGACAAAATGTGGAAAAGTTCAAGGGGTATGAATACTTTTGCAAGCCACTGTATATATATATAAAATTGAAAAATGCACATATAGATCATGTACAGGGACTCCAGGGACCAGCAGATGTCATCGGCTGGCATCGAGGTGAGAACAGGGAGGAAATGGAGGGCGGAGAAAGCAGTGGAGGTGATAGAGTCACACTTAAGGCAAAAGGCATTGGTGGGAGTCATGGCAACTGGCAAAGCGGATTTGGGATACTTCCCTAAGACACCGGTTAGCAAGGCCCAGGGCAAGGAGAGACACCATCTAATCCAGGAAGAAGTCCGAGCAGGTGTGGAGGAAGAGCATGTGGGCAGGACGGTGGGGCTCAGGCAGCAGGTAGCGTGGACAAGGTGGGAGAGCATATTACCTGGTCAAACATCATGCAGGCAGACCTCCAGCGCATCCGGTTCCTTGTCCAAGCTGTCTACGATGCCCTACCAAGCCCAGCAAACCTCCACGTCTGGGGCAACAGCGAGATAGCTTCCTGCCCACTTTGCTCTGGAAGAGGATCATTAGAACATCTCATCAGCACCTGCCCAAAGTCCCTTGGGAAAGGTCGCTATCGGTGGTGCCGTGACCGGATGCTCAAGGTGGTTGCTGAGCGCATAGCCACTGGCATCGGTAACAGCAAACACCACCATGCCCCAAAGAAATTAATCACTTTTGTCAAGGCTGGAGAGAAGCCCCGACCACAAACAAAACAAGGATGGGCCTCCTCTACACAGCCACTGAATGGCAGCTGCATGTCGATCTGGGCAAACAGCTGAAATTTCCACATCACGTCACAGCAACATCACTCCGGCCAGACATGATCATCACCTCCAAAGTGACAAAACAACTGATCATTCTGGAGCTGACAGTGCCCTGGGAAGAGCGTATTGAAGAGGCTAACGAGAGGAAACGCGCAAAGTACCAGGAACTGGTGGAGATGTGCCAGGACAGAGGCTGGAAGACATACTATGAGTCCATAGAGGTGGGCTGTGGAGGCTTTGCAGGACGCTCACTCTGCAAAGTCCTCAACCAGTTGGGCATTACGGGGCTGACAAAGAAGAGGGCCATTCAATCCGCAAGCAAAGCCGCAGAGAAAGCCACTAGGTGGCTTTAGATTAAGAGGGCTGATCCGTGGGCGGTTGCTGCTGAGACGCAAGTCGGGGCCTGATCAACCCCGGCTGGGTCGCCTGGGCGAGGGTGTCTGATGTTGTTTGTGAGACCCAAAACACCCGATGACCCCAGGTCACATCACTGAGGATGCGTCCCTGCGCATCTAGAAGATGTATCTTTCACGCATAGAGAAGATAGACACAGAAAGCTGGAGTAAACCAGCATCTGCAGTTCATTCCTACATGTAGATCATATATACGCACACATATGTACACACAAACACAAACAATAATGGTGCAACCAAGGTGTGCGATCATTGTGGTTTACTCAGGATATCCCTGAGATTTTTAAATAACATGGATATTGTTGCCGACCTCTGAAGTAAGGCAGTGAGACATTACTGCATTGTGTAGCATTCCAAAGCTGTGCCATAATTCTAACCTCAAAAAGCCCCAGTGTCTGGATTCGTGCAATGTTTACATTTCAAACACTGTTTATTCTTGTGACTCCTGATCCTGTCATGGTGCCACACAAACATTTTCATAGATCAGCCGGTCGCTTCTCAGCAGCTGCTGCGCTACTAAGCGCAGCTTAGGATTTTTTTCTTCTTTTCAACTTGGCACTTTTCAATTCTGCTGTGAAATAATTGTGGCAGTAACATTTGAGAGTTTTGAGCAGGTTTGCAGCTCCTGGCTTGGTGCATATCACCATTAGGTATTTATTGCCATTGTTCCTCGTCACTCTGCTGTTTAAACACTGATAGTACTGCTCTGATAGTGCACCACACTGGGAGGAATGTGATCAAAGCAAAATAGAAAGATTATTTTATTTGAACGCATGCAGTCTAAATACTTTAAATTACTTTAAATATTGTGTGTTTTAATTTTAATTTTTAACAGGTCCCAAGTGACTTTGACCGTTTGTGAATGCCTTTCATGTTCACAAACATACCCGAGTAGCAAGAGCTTTGACAACCTGGTGTGCTCCTGGATGGAGCCTCATTGGGAGTCAAAGGTATTTTGTGGGTGCTGCAACTTCTTACTGTGAGATACGCTTTGTGCTCACAATCACTGCTCAAAGACCAAATCGTGGAAGCAAGATTCTTTATTTTACGAGTCTGCAGACCGGGTGCCTCTCCAAGTCGAGACACGCCGAAGTCAGAGAAGTCATCCCCCTTTATACACACAATTTTACATTCAACCTCCCCTCCGGACCCTTCTCCAATCAGGGTCTGAGGTGCACAATCTGTAGGTACATCCCCCCAGTACCTCCCACATCATACATCGCATGTCCAGACATGTTCATGGTAATGAGCAGTTTCTTGACCAGGGGTGTGTTGTAATATTCATTTATTCTATTAAGCATGCTCAGTTGCTCATGACCTATCCTAGTTTTACTCACCTCCAAGTGAACCCTCTCAGTTCTCCTATATCAGTACTAAAGCTAAGCTATAGTGACAAGGGTCCCATTTATCACTCCATTCTACTGATAGGGATCTCTCTACATCACTCCCTTCTACCGCTATACAATGCTATTACTTCTTACTCAAGGATGGGTCTGATAACATTTATACACAGCTGTGTCAGAACCCTCTCCCTGGCCCCTATCAGTTTGAATCCTCTTTAAGACTCCTTACTATAATGGGGTTTAATCACTTTATCCCTCACATTACCTACGTGTTACATGATGCCATACTGATGCACTGGCAACCAGACTTCCAACAATAGACTATGTCCACAATCATGCTGGTCATTAGAAACATAGAAACATAGATATTAGGTGCAGGAGTAGGCCATTCAGCCCTTCGAGCCTGCACCGCCATTCAATATGATCATGGCTGATCATCCAACTCAGTATCCCGTACCTGCCTTCTCTCCATACCCTCTGATCCCCTTAGCCACAAGGGCCACATCCAACTCACTCTTAGATATAGCCAATGAACTGGCCTCAACTACCCTCTGTGGCAGAGAGTTCCAGAGACTCACCACTCTCTGTGTGAAAAAAGTCTTTCTCATCTCGGTCTTAAAGGATTTCCCCCTTATCCTTAAGCTGTGACCCCTTGTCCTGGACTTCCCCAACATCGGGAACAATCTTCCTGCATCTAGCCTGTCCAACCCCTTAAGAATTTTGTAAGTTTCTATAAGATCCCCTCTCAATCTCCTAAATTCCAGAGAGTATAAACCGAGTCTATCCAGTCTTTCTTCATAAGACAGTCCTGACATCCCAGGAATCAGTCTGGTGAACCTTCTCTGCACTCCCTCTATGGCAATAATGTCCTTCCTCAGATTTGGAGACTAAAAACTGTACGCAATACTCCAGGTGTGGTCTCACCAAGACCCTGTACAACTGAAGTAGAACCTCCCTGCTCCTGTACTCAAATCCTTTTGCTATGAAAGCTAACATACCATTCGCTTTTTTCACTGCCTGCTGCACCTGCATGCCTACTTTCAATGACTGGTGTACCATGACACCCAGGTCTCGCTGCATCTCCCCTTTTCCTAATCGGCCACCATTTAAATAATAGTCTGCTTTCCTGTTTTTGCCACCAAAGTGGATAACCTCACATTTATCCACATTATACTGCATCTGCCAAACATTTGCCCACTCACCCAGCCTATCCAAGTCACCTTGCAGTCTCCTAGCATCCTCCTCACAGCGAACACTGCCCCCCAGCTTAGTGTCATCCGCAAACTTGGAGATATTGCCTTCAATTCCCTCATCCAGATCATTAATATATATTGTAAATAGCTGGGGTCCCAGCACTGAGCCCTGCGGTACCCCACTAGTTACTGCCTGCCATTGTGAAAAGGACCCGTTTACTCCTACTCTTTGCTTCCTGTATGCCAGCCAGTTCTCTATCCACATCAATACTGAACCCCTAATACCTAATACAATCATGCTGGTCATTGGCCAGGGACAAAGGCCAGGGTCTAGGGACTGGCAATTGACAACATTTGAATGGTCATTTTTCCATTCAAAACTTCGAATAAAGCCTATTTTTATAAAGGTAACATAGCCCCCCTATGCTACACCTCCTTGGCAAAGTGGTGGTGAGCTGCCTTGAACCACTGCAGTCCTTCCAGTGAAGGTACTCCCACAGTGATTTTGGATAGGAAGTTCTAGGATATAGCGCCAGTGATAATGATGGATCAGGGATGTATTTCCAAGTCAGCGCATTTAGTATGTGACTTGGAGGCAAATCGACTGCTTTTGTCCTTCTTGTTGGTAGATATTACTGGGTTTGGAAGTGACATTGAAGTAGATAGAATCTCTGCTTCCGTCAGCCTGAGCTTTACAGTCAGCTCAGAAGTGATAATGCTCAAAGCTGACCTCGGAGAAAACTGTTGTCAAAGATCTTACCTTTGTGGACTTTCCAACATTAATTTGATTCCAGCATCAGCTAAAGGGGATCGCTGGTATCTGTCATCAAAAAGATTAAATAGCTCATCATGTTGCAGCAATCGCAGCGCACAACCAGGTGGTAAAAAAAAATGGTTTTATCATTCATTTCGTTTTAAATTTGCAGAGAGCAAACTAAAATTGTGACGTAGATGGAAAATTAAGGTATAAAGTAAAATATTCGAAACAAACCCTGAAAACTTTTATTATTTTTTTAAATTGAGGAATGGAAAGATTTGGCATTTATCAAGCAGAAAACCTTGAATTATACTTTGTTATTTTCTTTCATTGTGTGTCAACAGGGAAGATGCAGAGGCACCAAAGGCAAAGCTCAATAGCACGCAATCCTCAGTGGGCACTGGAAGCACGCAGTCTGGGTCCTGCTCAGTTAAGTCCATCCGAAATGGTACCCCTTATTCCCAGCAACCTCGCACACCATCGACCAAAGAAGACAAAGGACCAGTTACCTACACAACAACAGAGGAAGTCAAGACCAATAAAAATGGACCTACGCAGGCACATATGAGAAGATTGGGTGCTGTCCCTGTTATGATACCGGCTCAAACCAGGGCTTTCCAGACTGTGTGAATACAGTTTGGTTGGCAAATTACTGGGTAATTCGGGAGCCTTCACTATTTGGTGGAGATATTGATCTTAGGATGCCTGATCTAAACTTGTATGATAAATCAGTCACTAGATGAACTCACCTGTGTATATTTGGTTCTATTGACTTTATTGGATCAGGGTGATGGGTTGGGAGAAAGGTTGGTATTGAATGGGGTTTAATGCTGGCAACCAAAGATGAATTTCTCCTATTAAATTTAAGACAGTCAAGTGTGAAACGTCCTCACCCACTTTTCCGATGTTGATCTGAGCAAATTAAGCTCAGGAAACTGGGTGGAATACATAAACCAGATATCATCTCATTTATTGACTGGATCTCCAGAAAATCCAGATATATTTTGAACAGATGAATCTAGTTTGCACATTGATGTTCTTAATTTAGGCCTTTAATTTTGCCTGAATGCCATATGGATCTAATGAAAACTTGTATTAGTTTGTGGGATATTTTAATGTTGTTCTGTGTTAGGTAAGTGATGCTCACAATGTTTTAGGGTGTTATTGAAAACCCCAGGGGGATGTTGAGCATTTTATAATAGATTACCTCGGGTGGTTGTAAAAGGTACCATGATACTATTTCAAAAGAAGAACAGGAGAGTTATCACTGGTGTCCTGGGCAGTATTTATTCCTCTGACAACATTACCGAAAAACAGCTTATCTGGTTACTATCACATTGCATTTAGTGGGAGCTAGTTATGCATACATTGTCTACAGCATTTCCTACATTACAGATAACATTACAATGTAAAAGTACTTTGTTGGCAGTAAAGTATTTTCAAAGGGCCTGAGGCATTGAATGGCACCACAGAAATCCAAGTTTTTATTTTCTCTTCTATTTTATTCCAGCCTGCAACTGGATTTAATTTTGTTAAGATTGCACTAGAATCCTCCTGTGTGAAGATTCCAGATCAACCCAGTGGTTTGCCTATTCCCAATATGTTTTTGTCATATTTACAGTCAGTTCCACATTAATTAATATTGGGCATTCTTTTTGCTCATCTCATTCCATTACATATAACAGGATTTCTTGGCAATTTTAGGCTGTGCATACTTAGTACTAACACAAACAAAAGCAAAATGGCAATCAAACTAGTCATCTACAATAAGCAGTTTGGTATATTTTTCAAATTTCAAGATTAATGCTTATGTAATATACATATCAAAGAGCATTAGTCTTTATTGGTATCATCAGTAATCGTGATATGGGAGGATATTGGTAATTTGGAAGCAATTTCTTCTGAAATGACAACATTTCAAGTGAAATGATGTCTATCCACCTTAGGGGTGCATGCTTGAGCACAGCATATTTGCGTGAACTTTAAATGCCACGGGCGTGCTGAACATTTAAATAAGAAACACTAATTTATTTATGAGCCAAAAGCAAAATTTTGCAGATACTAGAGATCTGAAATAAAAACACAACATTTTGCAAATACTCAGCAGTCGGGCACCAGAGATGGAGTTAATGTTTCTGTTCAATGACCTTCAATGATAGTTTATAACATTAAAGGCTGGAAGATCCAGGTGGAAATACACTTCTGTAGACCAGCTGAGTTGAATAGCCTGTTTCTGTGCTGTAAATTTGATGTAGTTCTTTTGTATGGTCATGCACTTTGGATGATCATTTATGATTTGAGCCCCATGAATCCTGGTTCAATTTTTCCATAGGGAAAGTCATGTGAGGAAAGATTGAAAAGACTAAGCTTGTATTCACTGGAGTTTAGAAGGATGAGGGGGGATCTTATAGAAACATATAAAATTATAAAAGGACTGGACAAGCTAGATGCAGTAAAAATGTTCCCAATGTTGGGCGAGTCCAGAACCAGGGGCCACAGTTTTAGAATAAAGGGGAAGCCATTTAAGACTGAGGCGAGAAAAAAACTTTTTCACCCAATGAGTTGTAAATTTGTGGAATTCCCTGCCACAGATGGCAGTGGAGGCCAAGTCACTGGATGGATTTAAGAGAGAGTTAGATAGAGCTCTAGGGGGCTGGTGGAATCAAGGGATATGGGGAGAAGGCAGGCACGGGTTATTGATTGGGGACGATCAGCCATGATCACAATGAATGGCGGTGTTGGCTCAATGGGCCGAATGGCCTCCTCCTGCACCTATTTTCTATGTTTCTATGTTTGTAGTAAGTTCCACATTCTAATCACTCTCACAAGTTTCTCCCAAATTCTTTGGTGGATTTGTCATTTGCTGCCTTGTATTTGTGGCCATTGGTTTTGGATTTAACTATGAGTGGAAGCAAAATCACTATCAATATAAAAATCCCTACTAAAATCCTCTCTTCGGTTGCTTTGTGCTTCTCCCAATGTCATTATGTTGTTAACTGCTTTGTGATCTCAGTATGCTCTGCAAGTATGCCCTGCAACAGAACTATTAAGGGCATCTGGTAACACTATTGCAGCTTAATCATGTGCTGTACATTGTCTATACCTCTGGGACCCACCTTTTGCCTTCATAAGAGTAACGCAAGTACTTTCCATACTGAGTTTACTTTCAATTTACTATACAAATATAAAAACACAATGTCAACCTCTGTAATAGCACCTGGAGGTAAATCTCCAGGAAATATTGATGATAGTTGAGAAATGATCAAAGCAGTGGTCAACAGAAACCTGCATCTCATTTATTTTATTGGCCTTTCCTTAGTCTGTGATCATAAAGTTCTTGCCTTCATGTTCCAAAGGGAAACTGAATTGCCATCCATCTAAGATCTATAATTGTTTCAAATTTAGGAAAGATCTACACTTGAAAGATTTCCATTTATAAAACAAAAGTTCAATGGTTCAATTTGCAAATTGGTAGGGAAAAGGAGCCAAACACTGCCTTGAGAATAATGGTAGGTTTCATGGTACTCACCTTTATTTAAAAACAAATCCACAGCAGATTCAGGCAAAGACTGATACTGTTTAATGCAGGGGTTTCAAACTCGCAGCCCGCCGGTCGGATGTGGCCCACAAAGTGGTCCAACCCGGCCCGCGGGATGATTTCCCCGATGCCAGAGTGGGCTGCTGTCCCCGATACCGGATCGCGCTGCGTTTGCGTGTGCACAGCGTGATCCAGCACGCATTAAATCGCATTTTGCCCGTGACCTAAAATGAGTTAAAATGTGTTTGACACCCCTGGTTTAATGTGTTTCACTACTGTGATGCTGTTAGCATTAGAAATTTGACATCTTGTTGATTGGCGCCCATCTCAATTCATTGAAGGACATCCTGTTTTTATATTTGTATAGTAAGTTGAAAGTAAACTGGGTATGGAAAGTTATGTCAGGTCATTCCAAATCATCACAGCCTTTTAACAGTGCAATAAAGTGGCTATTGATTGCTAATCAACCTTGCTGGCCTAATTGTTTGCTAATCAACCTTGTGAATTTGTTGACACATTAGAAACCCATTCCTTCAGGTTTTAATTGACTTAGATTATTTTATTTCAGATTTATTTTTATACACTTTCTTATGGTGCCTTTTATCATTCTTTTTAGACATTCTTTTTATATTTGTTTCTTAATTTGTTCCAGGCTTTACATTGAATTCATCACATTAATGAATCTTCCCACATATCTCTCGCTGTTCATTTTACAATCCTTCAATCTAATTCATTGTTGAAGGAGATACAACTTAGCTTGCCTCTTCACTCCGATCGGGATGACATCAAATTAGGTCATTCTCAGAAGCCCAGCCACGCATGGGTTTCTTTTGACAATTACTTTTACAAATGTTATTCTGTAATATTTGTTTAATTATAGTGCAAGAAACATTCAGAAAGGAAAATAGAACTGCATGAGCCATATTCTACACTTTTCAATTATAGGTTGATTCTTAAGGAATTAATCTTGGATGGCCCATTGATGCATCAGATGGTGTTGCTGCCTCATAACACTGGGATTCCAGGTTTGATCCTTACATATGCCACTGTGTGGAGCTTGCATGTTCTCTCTGTAGATATTACCTGGGTGCTTTGGCTTTTTCTCATATCCCAAACGTATGGTGGTTGGTAAATTAATCTGGTAAAAGAATCAGACTGCAGGTGAGAGGGAGTAGTTTAAAGAAAAATCAGAATGGGATGGGATTGATTGCTCTGTGACTCAGTGGGCCAAATGTAGAAAGGAAATATTTGAAATGTAGGCTTTCTTGTGAGGAATGTTAATTAACTAAAACCAGTGTGCAAGCACCTGGGAAGCACATAACTGCTGGGTTAGTGAGTTTGTTTATCCAACTTTGTGATATAGTGCAGTATACTGAAATTCAGGGACATGGGCCAAATATAGTTATAAACCCTTATACTTGTATCATTCACACATAGAGAACATGTTTCAAAGCAGATGTTTGGCACTTACTAAGAGTCACAAAGTAATGACCAGAGGCTATAAGGTGTATTTTAAAAATAAAATGATGTGTGCCTATGTCAATCATAACATAATTTAAGAAGGGAATTATGCAAAACAAAGTTTTACATAAAATGTTTTTTTTAATTACATCAAATGCATATTGCATAAAAAAAGACATGAGCTGATTAAGTGATTTTTTTTAAGAGGTATCTGCATGTATGACCATGTCATAACATTTTTGGAGTGTACACTTCTATTCAAAAGGGACATAAAAGCTTAGTGTTTTGTGCAAAACAATTTTTACATTTGTATTTAAATAGCTAAGCAACTTTGTGTTCATTTTTTGTCTGCAAATATTTGTTTAATGTTTCTTTTAAAAACTGCCAGTGTCTGTTGATTTTGTTATTAATGAGAGGAAGTCTGAATGCAGCAATTGTTAACATTTAAATAGAATCCGTTGTCCTGTTGCACTTTCTTCAGTTGAGCTGTGTTACAAAAGACACTGTGCCCAGTCTCATTCCATTGGGTAAGTGTGGTCTTTGGTTTGGTTAAATTATTCAGTTAAAAACCTGTTGGAGATTTATTTTGTGTCTGAGATGATGCAGAGTAAAACTTATTCCCTTGGTTTTCCTTGCCCTTATTTCATCAATTGTGGAATTTATTCCCCTGGTTTTCCTTGCCCTTATTTCATCAATTGTGGAATTGAACAACGTTAATCTCTGATCTGGAGGTTATCTGTGATTTGTTTTGCAGTTTTAATTTAAAGGTAACAATGGCACATCTTTTAGTTAAAAGTTTAAAGAGAAATTGATGTTAATTATCTGTCATGATCTCTGAAATGAGAAATGATACCTAAACAGAAGTTGACATCAGAATTTAACAATTTCATAACAATGAAGAATCAAACTAGCACATCGTTTAACCATCCTCTACTTCCTATTCCAAGTGTTGTCAGAGCTGCTGTTAACTAAAGGGAATGCAAGAGGTTTTCTTCATATGTATGACAAATTTATTTCTAGCTTATGTTTTATGACTACGCGCTTTATAAGCTGAAACGGACAAAAGTGAACATGCCACATTCCGCGAAAAAAAGATAGCTTTTAGAATATCAACTTTATTTTTCCCTTACATAAAATTCTTCCTTTACTGAAGCGCATGATAATGCACTGGTAGGCCTACCAGTCTTTAACCTAATGATAGGCACATATTGATAATCTTTAACATTTCCTTCCCTCTTTTAATGAAGAGTCTTGATGTTTCTACAGCAAACAGCCTCCCCTTCCCCAAACCAATCCAAGCCCCACTGAAAGCAGCAGACAGTATCAGATAAGTAAACTTAAAAAACACCTGTGGGGCATCAGTGTGCTGAGAATACTTTCATAACACCAAGGATACCGTTGAGACAGATTTAATGTGAAGCATGTTTACACTTGTATTCAAAATGTATACAAATGCGGGAGTTGGCATTTATGCAGTTTAAAAATTGAGCAGCAGAGATAAAAAATGAAAACTGTGAATGATAAATCTAAAATCAAAACAGAAATATTGTAATGTACAGTGGGCCTGTTAATATCTGAAAAGAAATCAACAAAGGCTGTTCGACATTGACTATTCTGTGAAAAAGGCCATCATTTAAAACACCAAACTATATTTTATTTTTAGTTGTTGATAGGCCTGCTCTATTTTTTTTCCATGTTTTATTTTGTGCATGTATATTGAATTATTTTCTTGGATATTCCTATCTTTGTGTCACATTGAAAAATACTTTAGGAGCACATTACCTCAGATTTTAAATACGGTACAGGCCTGTAATGTATATTTTATTTTTTGCTTTGTCATCCTTTTGATAATTAATACTTTACAGCAGGGTTTTGAACTCTCACACCAATTGTGCATGACAATTTGATTGGCAAATTCACATACAAAGGGAAAATAATAAAAAGCGTTTCCACATATTACAATTTGTAGCCAATTAGTTCAACACTTGCAGCTGTGGAACCAAGTGAGGTTTAATATAATTAAATAAAACCCATGTCATAAGGCTGTTGTAATGAGACAAGATAAACGGTAGTTGATATTCCTGAAGATAACAAAGATTCTAGTTCAATTAAATGCAAGTTATTATAAAATGAACAAGACATAAACAATGTATAATTGGGACTAAAATTCTGCAAATTAATGTACGAGGAATTTAAATAGAGAAACAAGATAGGTTTACAAAGATAGGCATAAAGTGCTGGAGTAACTCAGTGGGTCAGGCAGTATCTCTGGAGAACATAGGTGATGATTCACGTTGAGACCCTTTTTCAGACTGATCAGTCAGGAATTTAAATATAGACATATAGACACAAAATGCTGGAGTAACTCAGGCAGCATCTCTGGAGAGAAGGAATGGGTGAGTCTGAAGAAGGGTCTCGACCTGAAACATCACCCATTCCTTCTCTCCAGATATGCTGCCTGTCCCTCTGAGTTACTCCAGCATTTTGTGTCTGTCTTCGGTTTAAATAAGCATCTGCAGTTCCTGCCTACACATGAATTTAAATATATCACCTTTGGAGGATCATGCAAATGCATTCTGAATGTAATGGGAAAACATGCATGTGCATCTAACACCTTGCATTTATACAATATTTTTGTTTGATTACTAAGTTAGGCCCATGCCCTTGCTTTCCCCCCATCCCAACCTTTCTTGTGCAAATCCCTGTGAATGGTGTACTAATATTCTTTGGTTCAGGACATTCTATTAATCAGCTATTTTTAGAATATATGCCTAAATAAAGCATTGTAAATATAACTTGAGTATTAATCAAAGTAAACCACTTTAACATTCAGTGGATGCTCTACATGTTTTATTTGGTTAGATACAACATAAATAGGAAACCATAACATTTCATGCTGCAAAAAAAGATGTGATTCAGTCCTAACTAATAATCATATGTGGAAAGAATAGAGAAATTGTGGGTAGAATGAATGGAGCTTAAATTTTCTTATCAAAATTAAATAGTGCTAAATGTTAAAAGGGATAACAAAAATGCTGTAACTCTTGGACTCTGTGGTATAATGTTTCCTTTTATAGTTCTATGTTTGAAGTTTTCTCCTTAAAGATGCTTCATTAGAAAAATAAAAGAGACTCCAACCTTCAAGGGATCATCTTTAAACTGTCATACACGAGGCTTGCTCACATCTCAATGCATAGTATGCCATGAAAGTAAGAACACTGTTCCTGCATAATGCAACACAAATTAAAGTTTCTTATTTCAAGTGTAAATGTATATTTTTGTAATTTACCACAACATTTTCTGTTTTGGATGTTGTAAGTAATCTCCGTAAAATAAAAAAGGTCAATCATCTTGCTCTTCTATAGTTTTGTTCTAAATCTTAAGTGCTGGGGGACAAAACATCCTTGATATGCATAAATAGAAACATCGAAAGAGGAATAGGTTTCTGAAGGTCTATGGTTGTCTATGATTATTCAATATTTGGTCAGCATTATGATTACAGATTTCAGCTGAGTGACTGCATGTATAACGGCTAACTTTAATACCTCAGGTAAGCAGGAGTGAAAAAAAAATCCTGCTAAATTTACATTCCTTACTTCTAGATGTAATAGAAGGTGGTAAGAACATAACTGGATTGAGTAACATTACCATCACATCAATACCACGGCAACCATCATCTCCTTACCTTCTCCTCTACCCTCATACTGAAAGCTGAAAGATTGCATGATGCTGCAATGGATAATAAGGCTGTCACAGTGATTCAGACACCCAGGTTTCATTCTGACCTCCGCTGCCATCTGCTTTGGCTCATTGTACATGCTCACTGTGACTATGTGAATTTCTCTTGATTCCACCAGTTTCCTTCCCCATATTAAAGATGTTCTGGTTGGTAGGTTACTGAATCACAGTAAATTGCCCAGAGTAAATTGTGAGTGTATGGCAGGAGAAATTAATGATTGTGTGAGTTACGGGGAAATATACAGGGGAAGGGATTGTTGGGATCGCCCTGAGAGCTGTCATAGGCATGATGGGTTAAATACGATCCAGCAAGTCGCAAATAAATAGAAAATGCCATCCCGAGACTCGCACTCCAGACTTGTTCTTGAAACAGTCACCAAGTGGAAATGACAAGTGTACAGCTGGAACATCTGGAATTTATCTCATAGTGAGCTAGCTCTTTCAAAAGAACTAGAAAAGTTTACATTGGATACTGTTAACATTTTGATATTCAACAGGTTATGAAACATCTATGGAAAAAGAAACAGTCGAAGTTTCTGGTTTATTATCTTTCATAGGAAGAGTTAGATATCAAACATTTTGCGCTTATAGTTAAGATTAACAGTATTCACAGTTTTTCATATTCAGCTTCGATGGAGGTACATGTCTCATATAGATAGCAGGGGTCAATTTCTTAAAGTTGGTTGGCAAATATTTTCATTTTGATACTCATTTCCATGACTCAGGCAATGTTGAAGATGAGGATATTATTGGAGTCGTTTCCTCTTGTTAGCCTTTGAACCATTTATGACTGGAGAATGGTATATAGTTGAAGAAATGTAAAACAACTTAAATGGAGTGTCAAAGGATTTTGTAACATCCCTATTTGGGAATGATTTAAACTATCATACTTTGAATGTGATTATTTATAATTTGGTTTTGGGGTGGTGTATGTTTATATATGGCTGTAGGATGAGGTTATTGTGAAGACCATATTTGACTTCATTTAGGTAATGTTTCATGCAAGATTTTTGTCAACTTTATCAGTTCAGTTCTTAATGAACTGTTTGTTGATAATTACTGTCTGAGTCCTTATTCTAGCCTGGATGCTTCAGAATTCTTGTAAATTATTTTGTAAAACTAATCACCCAGGCCTCAGCTGGTGTTTACCAATGAAGGCAGTTAGCAAGTAGTTGATTCATTGACTTTCAAATTAGCAGTGGGATGCAGGAAAGAAATGTAGGTCATTTGGTTATGTTAGTAATGAAGAGTCTATTTGCAGAATGTTCCATTTTAAAACTATATCTACATCTCTGTACGTTGAGATATATTGAAGATGTCCCAAATTTCTAGTGCTGATTATAATCCAACACATGCACAGTGACTAGATGTGATAGAACAGTATTCAATGCATGTTTAAGCAGCAAACAACAAGAAATGTTTATTAGCCATTCAAATAGAAAATAGAAATTACATAATGCTTCATTACAGTTGAACTAATCTTTGAAGTGGAAGTTATGAAATACTGATTGCATGAAATAGCTGGTTATGGTCCAGCATATGTTTTAATAATGCAAATTGAATATCAGGGAAAATTATTTGTATTATGCTGACCAATTTGGTTATAAGCCAATTTCTAATGGGGAATTAGAGAACAACTTCAAAATTACTTTGGGAAATGACATGCAAAATCAAAAGCTGACGTGAAAAAAAAGTCTTGGGGGGGAAAGAAACTTTTCATGAACCTCTCCCTCCGGGCAGAAATAAGACACCATTGTCTTTTGAAAAAAGAGTTCACCGCAGGCGGTCTTTGTAAAATTGACAATCATTTCTATTGTGCAATTAGACAACGTAACATTCAGTCTTTTAATATTTTTAGCAACAAATAATACATTTGTAGCTATTAATAAGACTTACAACAGAATGCTAAACCTTAGCAAACGAGCAAAGCGAGTTATTCTCCCTTGGTAAGATCAAGAAATCAAGTGGAATAACAGGATACTTTAGCAGGTTGAATGGAAGATTCCGCCAACAGCAACCCCCTCTTTCACCAATTTATTATACTGCGCCACAGCTTTTTCCGTTTGCAGAACTAAGGCGTGAATGCCCTTACTTCTGATGAAAGCCAGTGTCTCCTCAGGCACCTGCAACCCACACTGTAAATTAGATTCAGCAACGGCATCTGTTAAAATGTACACTCATTACCACATTAGGTCAAATCTAAATGTGGATCTGACGTGTAGAATATGCCAAAATTGATATTTATACAAATAAAGAAAAACACATTGATGCTTAGTGGATTAATTTCGAATAACGCTATTCAAAAAGTCAAAAGAGTCACAAGATACCACAGTATCATTTAATTTGACTAAAAAGTTAAAACTTATTCATAGTCCCTCATCACATCTTGAGATCATTTGTTTTATCAAAGTCTACACACAGGCCTTGGTCCAAGATATCATCCTCATCTAAGATGTCAATAGACAATGTTGCATTGCCTTATACCATACTGAAATGTCTGTCCAGATTATGTGGGTGGGACTCAAATCCATTAATTGCTGATGTCAAAGGTGCCACTATTCAATGATACTATTATGACCTGCCAGAGGAGAAATAATTAGGTAATTCCCCTGTCAATCAAGCTTACAGAGTTCTGGATATGAATTGTATGTCCATCATTCATGACTGAACTGTGTTTATTGCAGTTTTCTGGATAAATTACCTATGTGTTCTTGGAAATGATTACCAGGCACATGATATATTGTTTCCAGTAAATTAATTTTACTGTACAATAACAATTGCTGTACCTCACCTCTATCTAATTGGCTGATGCACAGCTGTCAGCGAATACTCTGATACTAGAAAATGGGTAAGGTGGAGCAAAGGGAGGATCGGGCAAAGATGCACAAGTATGACAGTTTGCACACACCCTTTCATAATTCAGTTTCAATCTGTAAACACTTACAATCTACAGTTTGATCCAAGCAAATATATAGTGACTCCCCAGAGAATGTCATGTGGGAATTTTGTTTTTAATGGAAAAATAACTTATTTTGTGTAGATCAACATTGCTTTACTCTGGTTGTTTGAGATTGCCAATTGCCACCATCAGCTTCACGATGTGTTAGGGAAATATTAAGACTTGGTAGTTAGCTAGATTTTTATTTCAATATGTATGGTCAATACATAAATGATAAACATATCACCTAAAACTAAAAATGGTCTATTGAATTGATTGAATACAGAGACAATGGATTTAAAAAAAAAAGAAAAATGAGTTAAAAACCACAAATAAGTGCAGCTTGACCATTTATTTTGTTCAACTAGGAAAATGTACTTACTTGTAATGCCTTTTCCATCCCCCTTCCAATGACAAGTGTTTGGATACCTTTATTTACAATTTCATTAACATCAGCTGGCTGAACACCAGGTCTATGCTGCAAGAAGATGGGAACAATTAGGAGACGAGCTCCAGTGCCATTAAAATAAATCACTTTAGTTATGAATAATCTTTTTCTTTCTATCAAATTCACTCTGCTTGACAAGTAGAAATGTGTAGAAAGGACCGCAGATGCTGGTTTACACTGAAGACAGACACAAAATGCTGGAGTAACTCAGCAGTACAGGCAGCATATCTGGAGGGAAGGAATGGGTGACATTTCAGGTCGAGTCCCTTCTTCAGAACACAAATGAGTCTGAAGAAGGGTCTTCATCTGAAACGTCACCAATTCCTTTTCTCCAGAGATGCTGACTGTTCCTCTGAGTTACTGCAGCATTTTGTGACAAATAAGAATATTGGTGCTGTGAATGATGTCATCTTAAAGAGGCCCTGTTTAAATATTGTTTAATATTAATATTATATTAGTTAATATTGTTTCAGCGCTGAGGTTTGTCAAACTGGGAAGCCAGGCCACTCCAGATTGCAGATGAATATCTTTTCACTTTCATGGATGCTTGATCCAATGAGAATGGTCTAAAGCTGCTGAGTGAATGTAAAATTGGGGTAATTCTTACCATGTGCTCCTCTTTCTGTTTGATACCATTCTTCATTCCTTTAAAGAACATAGTTCAGACGAACAGCTAAAGTCTTCTAAACAAGATCCATCAGAAAATAACTAGAGAACACTCAAGTGCACTTTAACCATTTACAATAATATTGTGTCAGATATTCCAGAATACGAGAGACTGAATATGAAAGGGAACATTAGGTAAAATGGATACAAGAGGAGAGTTGAGAAAGAGGTTGAGCAAAAAAGATTTCTGAAAGCAAGGAAGAAGGAGGTTGGGAAGCAGTTCCAGAGGGTAGCAGCAAAAGGTTAAAAGAATGTCTGGCAATGAAGTGACATTATAGTAAAGGACTAAAGGCAATATCAGATGCAAGACCTTGAATTTAACATAAATGTTTTAATTGGAAATGTTGCTAAACATATATGGGCATTAATAAGCTTATTTTTAGCACACTGTTCGCCATGAAATTCTACTCGAGTGTAAAACAAAATTATTTTGTGTTCTCTGCCAACAGACGACATGTGAATGCTGCTATTTTAAACTGCATTTTGCTGGTTACAATTGTTTGGAACATCACATATGAAATTTCTGCTCACCTGAGTTCCTGTCTCTCGCCAGTCCCATGTTCGTTTCCCTCCTGGCCAGACTTTACAATCCTTGTATAAAGTGTCACTGCCCTCAACTTTCATTTCTCCCCATCTTAATGACACAATAGAGGGTGAAGACATGTTTCATTCTCTGTTGAGGTAAGAAAACATGAGGGCTGAAGAAGGATCTCGACTGGAAAAGTCACCCATTCCTTCTGTCCAGAGATCCTGCCTGACCAGCTTTTTGTATCCATCATCCCAAAAGATACAATATACTATAACTGGAAATTCATAACGTAAACTAATAATCCACTTGAAAATTGCATTTTCTGATTGAATTATTTAGTCACCAGAAAAACGTTATTATTAAATTCTAATGCCTAGAATTTTCTACTTATTGGATTTATAATTCACAATTAGTTAATCCACAGGAGACTTTACTTAAAAAAAAACGTAATCACTAACTGCACACTGATTAGCAAATTTTAATTGTGAAGGTTAGATCATATCTGGGTAATTTCGTTTTATCACTTGGGGGAGACATTCTGCACCGTGAAGTATCAATGGATGTTAACGTATGAGCAATTGTCTGATATTGCAAAATGAGAAAAAGCTAAAAGCACATGAAACCATAAGGAAGCGCAGATGCTGTTAGGCAAAAAAAGTGCTGGAGTAACTCAGCGGGTCAGGCAGCTCCTCTGAAGAACATGGATGAATGACAATTCAGGTCAGTTCTCAACTGTTAAGAGTTCGGAGTCCCAACCCGAAACGTCACCAATCCCAATCCTCTAGAGAGGCTGCCTGACTTGTTCCCCAGCACGTTGGGCCTTTTAAAGGCACATATTATAGGGTTAACCTAATGACATGTGTTGGTAATTGTTTGGTAGTGGGAATTGGAGGAGGCTAAAATGGAGAACAAATCGACATAATCAAAAACCTGGATCTATGCTATTCAGGAATGTAATCAAGAAGTCTGATATATATCAGTTCTTTAGTATAACTTCACAAAATTAAGGGTAACACAGTGGTGCAGCAAGCAGAGCTGCTGCCTCAAAGCTCCTGTGAGCCAGTTTCAATCTTGAGAGCTTCATGTGAACAAGAAATTCCATCACCCCTGGTGCATGGAACAATGAACCAATCAGAATCTCAATCAAAATCCTGACCTCCAGTACTGTCTGTATGGAGTTTGTCAGTCCTAGCTTGTGGATTTCCTCTGCCTGAACCAGCATGTGAGATGGTAGGTTAATTTGCCACTTTAAATTCACCCCAATATGAAAGGTAAATTGGGATGGGATTTTTATAACTAAAACGCACCACTTTAAAATTTGATTGTGTTGTCAGTGCAGACTGAATGCTGTTGGGCACCACATCTCATAGAGCTACTGTTTCACAGTGACAGGGACCAGGGATAAATCTTGACCTTTGGTATTGTGTGTGGAGTTAGCATATTCCATTTGTGACTGAGAGTTTTGTCTGGTTGCTCCAGTTTCCTATCATATCCCAAGATGTGCTAGTTAGCATATTAATTGGTCACTGTACATCACTCATAATGTGTCAGTGAGTAGTAAAATATAGGGTTAGTTGCCGTGAAGGTGGAAAGAAAATAAATTGAATCAATGCAGGATTACCTAGTGGAAATAGATGGTTGATGATCAGCACAACTTGATTAGCTGTTTTATGCTGTATCTTTCTGAGACTGAAAATACCGGAACATTATAATATGCTTCAAACTTAAGATGGTCTTCTTATTCATCTTCAAATTTTATACTGTTTAACGCAAGTTAGTTTTAAATGCTCAATTCAGGGTCAGGGTCACACTCAGTATGTTAAGCGGTTTCTGTAAAGGAATAGATTCCTTTCTCTCACGGAGGTTGCCCGACTTTAGTTTTTCAGCCTCAATAATGTGACTCCACTGAAGTATCAAAGCATTACTCGGGGATAATCCCACATCTTTTTTTGCAGAACATGCATTACATGCAGAAACAAAATTACACTTTAATGCCAGCTGGAAGTTAATTTTAGCTCCCTCCGATATCCAAATGAAAACTGGATCCAAAAGCCATTGACTGCAAAAGAGAAATATCCCTATGACACCACATGTCTGCTCTGAACATAGAACAGCACAGGAACAAGCCCTTTAGCCCACAATGTTTGTGCCAAATATCACTCCTAGATAAACTAATCTCATCTGTCTACACATAATCCACACTCATCACTTCCCAGCCTATCTAAAAGCTTCTTAAAACACCACTACCCCATCTGCCTCCAGCACCACTCTTTAGACTTTAGATATGGTGCAGAAACTGGCCCTTCGACCGAGCCAGCCAGCGATCACCCCGTACACTAACACCATCCTAAACACCAGGGACCATCTACAATTTTTTAGAGTCAATTAACCTGCAAACCAGTACATCTTTTCATCTTTGGAGTGTGGGAGGAAACCAGCACACCAGAGAAAACCCATGCAGTCACAGGGAGAACGTACAAACTCTGTACAGACAGCACCAGGGTCTGTGACGCTGTAAGGCAGCAACTCTACTGCTGAGCCACTGTGCCACCCTAAAGTGTGCTGGTACATTCCGGTGCACCCACCATTCTGTGTAAAAGAATGCCCTGCGCATCTCCTTTAAACTTTGCTCCTCTCACCTTCAAGCTATGCCTTCCTGTATCTGTATTTGATATTTTTACATGCTGGGAAAAAGATCCTGTCTCCTCAATCTGTGCCTCTCATAATTTTATATACTTCTATCAGGCCCAACACTCCTCAAACTCAAACCTCTCCCTGCAGCTAATACCCCCTAATCCAGGCCGTATTCTGGCAATGCTGAAGCAGAGCGACTTAGTAAAACAGAAGACCGCAGTTTTAAAGGACAAATAGAGTGAAATAAACAATAACAGCCCATGCTGCAGGCATGGTACTGTCACACTTGGCCAACTCCCATTGCTGGTTTCGTGCAGACTGCCCAGATCAGACGTGGCAGCCAGCAACACAAGATCTGGCTGGGCTGGTTTCACATTTAATTTCCTTTAATTGCTTAGCTGTGAGCTGACAGTTTGCAGCCACAATCCGCGGCCTTCTCCCCTGAACGAGTAAAACCGATGCACGGGCCGACTTCGCTCTCACCGAGGGCGGCGATGTCCCTGCACCTACTCCATCCCTCGCAGAAGCAGCTTCGCCTTCGGAGAAATAACGTAGGCTCCTTTCACCCGAGGAGCGCCGCTGAGCTGCGTGAAGCCTGTGGTCCTGGGCCAGGCTACCGTCGTCATGGAAACAGAGGGCCTGCCACTGCAGAACCACACAGAATGCAGCTACAGTTCCTGAAATACTTCAGAAATACAACTCTCAAAAAATGGATGCCTATTCCAAGGTCTACATATTGAAAAATCAAATTTGTGCATGTTTTGCTTAGTCTGCAACTAAATTGCATGAACAATATAAATGTAAAGCCGCTTTTTATTACTTAAAATGTAAGTTAATTAAATTGAAAAGACCACTTGTTATTTAAATTTAAATAACAAGTGGTCTTTTCAATTTAATTTAATCAGCACGATGTGGACGAAAATCCTTGACATTATTGAACCAAAACATCGCTCAACTTTAAAGGAATTTCAGCTTGCAGAGTACATTCTATTTTGGAATACTATCTACTCCTCATTGCAGCTTTTGCCTATTGATGGTGGATCTTGATAGTCCAATGGGAAGCTGGAGTCAAATTAACCTTTTAAAATGTAATTTTGCAACAGAGTTTACAAATAAAAATTGCATAGGTTTAAAATTAGTGCAGATCATAATTCCCTTTGTTCTTTCTCCAGTTTTCTGGCTTGCTGAGGTAAATTCCAACTGGAGATTCAAGAGTTTATTGTCATGTGTCCCTGATAGGACAATGAAATTCTTGCTTTGCTTCAGCACAACTGAACATAGTAGGCATGACTACAGAAAAGATCAGTGTGTCCATATACCATTATATAAATATATACACACATGACTGAATAAACTGATAAAGTGCAAATAAACAGATAATGGGTTATTGAATGTTCAGAGTTTTGTCTGAGCCAATTTAATAGCCTGATGGCTGTGGGGAAGCAGCTATTCCTGAACCTGGTCGTTGCAGTCTTCAGGCTCCTCTACCTGAAGGTAGCGGGGAGATGAGTGTGTGGCCAGGATGGCGTGGATCCTTGATGATACTGCCAGCCTTTTTGAGGCAGCGACTGCGATAGATCCCCTCGATGGAAGGGAGGTCAGAGCCTATGATGGACTGGGCAATGTTTACTACTTTTTGTAGTCTTTTCCGCGCCAGGGCGCTCAAGTTGCCAAACCAAGCCACGACGCAACCGGTCAGCATGCTCTCTACTGTGCACCTGTAGAAGTTAGAGAGAGTCCTCCTTGACAAACCGACTCTCCGTACTCTTCTCAGGAAGTAGAGACGCTGATGTGCTTTCTTGATAATTGCATCAGTGTTCTCGGACCAGGAAAGATCTTCAGAGATATGCACGCCCAGGAATTTGAACCTCTTGACCCTTTCAACCATCGACTCGTTGATATAAACGGGACTGTGGGTCCCCATCCTCCTCCTTCCAAAGTCCACAATCAGTTCCTTAGTTTTGCCGGTGTTGAGGGCTAGGTTATTGTGCTGGCACCATATGGACAGTCGCTCGATCTCTCTTCTATACTCTGACTCATCCCCATCAGTGATATGTCCCACAACAGTGGTGTCATCAGCGAACTTGATTATGGAGTTCGCACTGACGGCTACGCAGTCATAATTACAGAGTGAGTACAGCAGGGGGCCGAGTCCGCAGCCTCGAAGTGCTCCCGTGCTGATTGTTATCGAGGCTGACATATTTCCACCAATACGAACAGACTGCTGTCTGTGAATGAGGAAGTCGAGGATCCAATTGCAGAGGGATGCGCAGAGACCCAGTTCTGCGACTTTGGAGGGAATGATTGTGTTAAATGCCGAGCTGTAATCAATGAATAACAGCCTCACATGAGTTTTTGTTGTCCAAGTGGTCCAGAGATCGCATTCACCGTTGATCTGTTGTGGCGGTAAGCAAACTGCAGTGGGTCCAGGTTTTTGTCGAGGTAGGAGTTGATTTGCGCCATGATCAACCTCTCAAAGCACTTCATCACCACAGACATTAGTGCCACTGGTCGATACTCATTGAGGCACGTCACCTTGCTCTTCTTGGGCACCGGTATAATTGATGCCCTTTTAAAGCAGGTGAAAACCTCAGACATCAGAAGTGAGAGGTTGAAAATGTCCGTAAAAACTCCAGCCAGTTGGTCCGCAGTAGTTTAAGAAATTCGTACATGCGAGAATAAAGTATGAAACTAAGTGGGAGAACAAACCCAAAATACTTCATCCATTTTTCACTGCAGCAACCACAAGAGATAGAGATTCAGTAGTGAAAGTACTTCATCTTTCAAGGCTCAGTACATCTAGTATTTTATTATTGGCCTACTGATAATGTTTTGACACTTAAATCATTCCATTCACATGAGTTGATAAAATTAATTTCCAACTAACTGGTACTAAATTAGGAAACTAGTTGCACTATAGTGCTTTCACACCAGTGTCTTTAGCTCAAGGAGTAGCCACATTGAAAAATAGACACGCTATTTTGGGGTCATATTCTCTCAAATGATACTTTCCACCCACTTCCAAATCATTTAATAAAATGTTTCCCACAAGATTCATGTACCTTGTATTCATCTTAAAAATATTGACATATTTGTCCACAAGAGTTTAGTCCCATAATTAAATAATATTGTTTCTGACAAAAGGTCATTAAGCTGAAACAGCAACATAAAATGCTTCCCAACCTGTTTAACACAAATCTTACAATTTATAGTTCATGTTTTTCGTTGTATATTTTTTACATAGTCAGTGTGATAGTCAAGCCCACACACACCATTTGCTATTACAGACAGAGTTTTTCTGAATAAAAATGTTTTTTTATTTAAATTACATGGAATATATCAAAGCTAAGGCTGAGTGAAACCATTAGTGTAAAAGGCCTCAATAATCAGAACATGTCCTTCTCCATGGTCAACACATGATTTAAAAAATAAAGCATCTTGGGATCAGCCAAAAAAAACCTAACAAGTCACCGAGCATGCACTACTCTTTGTAGTTTAACGAAATACCCCCTCTCCCTGAAAATTAGTTGATGCAAGATTTATGCAATGTTCAAATTTAAAGCAACAGTGTTTTAAATTATACAACTGCTAACTTCTAAAAGAGGTTTCAGTTAAAACAGAAAAGTGTGTCAATTGCTATGGTTTAATTGCAATTGCTCAAAAAAAAAACTAACAGAAGTAGGTTTAGTCATTGCTTTTAACTGTCACTAATCATATTGCATATTTAAGAGCCCCAGCTTAGAGCAAGTATTGTGCAAATGGACATTTCAGATTAGTTGGGAGAGCCGTTTGTCTCTTAGTTAGCCTCTTGATTCTCTCGGTTGGTTTTATCACCAATTTCTAAGTGTGTTTTTCTTTTCTTCTCTTCTGCTTTGCTTTCTTTAAATACATTCATCCTATAAAAGTGCAGCTCTTTGATGCTCTCATGGATGTCATCCAACGCTCTGAAAGATTAAACCAGAATTAGTTAATGTAGTAATACCTTTTTAGGAGAGGTCTTGAAAGAAAAGTAATATGCTTCAAAAATCTAAATTCCAAAAACTCAAGATTACAAAAGATTGGTACTTTCAACTTTTGAAAGATTACTTTAACTAAAAAGCCATCACATTCAAGGCGGGCATCATATTCCCCCTTTTCCCTCCCCCATCATTTCTGCACTCTGCCAAGCACAGCCCTTCCATTACATTATTAATTTTAATTTCATCTTTTTACACTCAATGCCCCAATTATGTTATCTTCTTGACTCTGCCTTCCTCCAAAATAAAGCAAAAGCTATAATATCACAGAGCAAAGATTTAAATAGTTTCAGGAAGCAAAAATAAAGTCCAATATTTTAAGTATTTAGTTTAGTTTAGAGATACAACGTGGAAACGGGCCCTTTTGGCTCACGCCGACCAGCGATCCCTGCACATTAACACTATCCCACACCCACTAGGGACAATTTTTTTTTTACATTTACCAAGCCAATTAACCTACAAACCTGTACGTCTTTGGAGTGTGGGAGGAAACCGAAGATCTCGGAGAACACCCACGCAGGTCACGGGGAGAACGTACAAACTCCGTACAGACAGCACCCGTAGTCAGGATCGAACCCGGGTCTCCGGCGCTGCATTCGCTGTCAGGCAGCAACTCCACCGCTGCACCACCCTTAAGTATTACATCAGCAATACATCAGTATTGTTTGAACTGATTAAAGAGGCAAAATTGTAAACAAACAAACTGGCTCTATTGGATTTATTCAAATAGTAAATGTGGGCACTACTTACCTATGGGAAGCTTTCTTCTTTGGTGCACCTTCATATTCATCTGAGTACCAGCGTCTAAAACAAAACATGAATTTAGTTCTATCGAACCTAAATCAGGTTTAGGAACAACTCCAAGTGATGGAACAGGAGAGATAAACAGTTTTTTTTTTTAAAATGGAAAAAAAACTACGGAATAAAAACGAGACAGAATTATGAAACCCAAGTGCCAATGTGTCAAAGCAACACATTTTACTGAATTTGCAAGTACAGAAGTCCTTGACCAATACTACACTTAATTTACATTAGGGAAAAATGTCAGATATTTTATTTCAGACTGGTTAATTTAACCATCTATTACAAAAATCAGCACAGTGGCGCAGCTGGTAGAGCCACTGCCTCACATGGTGGGAGACCCAGGTTCGATCCTAACCTGGGGTGCGATCTGTGTGGAGTTTACAAATTCTCCCTGTGACCACATGGGTTTCTCACAGGTGATCCGGTTTCCTCCCACATCAAGCCTTTGTATCTACTGCCCAACAGGAAAGAAAAGAGAGGAAGAATGACAGGGGTACAAGTGGTCCTTGATTATTTTTTGATTGCCTTTGAGGCAGTACGTGTATGAAAGTACCTGATAAAAGGATTGTTCAAAAATAGTTAGTATAGATTACCAAGTTATGATCCTGCCCCAGCCAAAAGATTCTTACCTGAAATTTACATTGTTAATTCAAAGAAAAAAATTGTTGACTTGGTTCAGTGCACATTAAATGAAACAACGGCAACTATTCATATTCCAAGAGGGCGGGCTTGTGACTTAAAATGTCCACAAAAATTTCTCAGTGGAACAAAACTCTGTGCAAGATCTTAAGATAGAAACCTTAAGGTCAAAAGCTAGACTGGAATGGTTGGCAGAAGAACTTTGCTGGAATTCTTTCAAATTGCAGGTCAGACAAAGGAGAGCCAGTAGATGTTGTTTACCTAGCTCTTCAGAAAGCCTTTGATAAGGTGTCACACGGAAGGCTGCCAAGGACGATGAGAGCCCATGGCATAAAAGGACAGATACTAGCATGGATAGCAGGTTGGCTGGATGGCAAAAGGCAGAGTGGCAATAAAGGAGGCTTTTTCTGGTTAGCTGCCAGTGACTGGCGGAGTTCCTCAGGACACTGTGCCCGGGCCATTGCTCTTCATTTGGATGACGGTATTGAAGGCTTTGTGGCCAAGTTTGCGGATGATATGAAAATAGGCGGAGGGGTAGGTAGTGTAGAGAAAGCAGGGACTCTGCAGAAGTACTTGAACAGGTTGGGAGAGTGGGTAGAGAAGTGGCAGACAGAATATAGTGTTGCAAAGTGTGGAGTCATGCATTTTGGAAGTGGGAATAAAGGCATAGGCTGTTTTCTAAATGGGGAGATAATCCAGAAATCAGAGGTGCAAAGGGACCTGGTGTATGATCCTCAAAAAGTTTTTAAGAAGGAACTGCAGATGCTGGAAAATCGAAGGTAGACAAAAGTGCTGGAGAAACTCAGCGGGTGCAGCAGCATCTATGGAGCGAAGGAAATAGGCAACGTTTCGAGCCGAAACCCTTCCATCAGTCTGAAGAAGGGTTTCAGCCCGAAACGTTGCCCATTTACTTCGCTCCATATATGCTGCTGCACCCGCTGAGTTCCTCCAGCACTTTTGCTAACCTCCCCAAAAAGTTAATCTGCAAGTTGAATTGGTAGTAAAGAAACCAAATGGATTGCTAGCATTTATTTCGAGAGGACTTGTATACAAAAACCATGCTGAGGTTCGAGAAGGTGCTGGTCAGGCCACATTTGGAATATTGTGAGCTATCTTGGGCACCATGTCTGAGGAAGGATGTGCTGGCTCTGACGAGGGTCCAGAAAATGTTTACAAGAATGATCCTAGGAATTAGAAGGTTAACATATGATGAGGCTTTGATGGCACTGGGCCTGTACTCGCTGGAGTTTAGAAGAATGAGGGGGGATCTCATTGAAACATACAGAATAGTGAAAGACTTGGATAGAGTGGAGAGGATATTTCTACTAGTGGGAGAGTCTAGGACTAGGGTCATAGCCTCAGAATTAAAAGATGCTCTTTTAAGGAGACGAGGAGGAATTTCTTGTCAGAGGGTGGTGAATCTGTGGAATTTTTTGCCACGGAGGGCTGTGGAGGCCAAGTCACTGGATATTTTTAAGGCAGAGATAGATTCATGATTATTATAGGTGGCAGAGGTTATGGGGAGAAGGCAGGAGAATGAGGTTAGAAGAGATAGATCAGCCATGATGGAATGACAGAGTAGACTTGATGGTTCGAAGGGCCTAATTCTACTCCTACCACTTAAGACTGAAACTCTCCCACAAAAAGTTTTAATTTTTTTTGCTAGATCAGATGAGATTGTTTGATATGGAAGCATGGCAAGTGGATGGATTTATGGCATATACTAGCTTTGGTTTAACGAATACAAGAAAAGGCTCAAGGAGCTAAAGATCTGTTTGTGTACAACAAATTAATGTTTATCAAGGATCTTGATAAGTCAGTATGGCAAGGGCTCGATTGACAGCCATCAATTGCAACCTGAATGGTCTTAGTTTATGTGCAGCTGTAAGCAACACACTTTGCAGCGATGATCTGCAATTGGCAATTATAAAATTTTACCTGCACAATTCCTTGATGGTGCTGACATCAATTATTCTGTAATGCAAGTGCTTCATGAACTGTGGCATATACTTGTCGAGAAACTTTTTGTCAGCGTGGACTGAACTTCCTGCAAGTAAAAAAAACATAAAATGTTCTGCTTTGTTGCACTTCATTCCTTTGAATTTTCTACTTGTTTTGAACAGCCTCGCCTACAGTCTGTCTGTCTGTCCTTTGTCTTTTTTTTTTGTTATTTTTAGTGTGTTTAAAAAGTTTGTGTTAATGTTCTCTGGTTAGTTTTATGTGGGGGTTGGGCAGGGGGGTTAGGGGAAACGTTTTGTCAATCTCTTACCTTGCCGGAGTTGCGATTATTTTTCGGGTCGTATCTCCGGTTGCTATGCGGCCTAACATCCTGGAGCTGGAGGCCTTGCGCGGGACTGACTTTGAGTCCCACCACGGGGATGTGGACTTGCCATCGGAGCCGATCCCTTGCCTGGGATCGACGCTCCAACGTCTGCGGACTTTAACATCAAGGAGCTCGCAGTCTCGAGTAAGAGACCGACATTGGAAAGCTCCAAAACCGCACGACGTTCGACTCGCCTCGACCCAGGGTCGGATCACCCAGCCAGGGGGAGCAGAGATTCCCCCCACCCCCCCAATGCAACTTGATCGCCCTGACGAGGAGGCGATCAAGGGAGTAAGATAGTCCCGTCAACGTAAGGCGCGATGCCCCTGACCGCTGGAGGACAAAGAAGGGAAGTGATTGAACTTTTTTTTGCCTTCCATCAGAGCAAGGAATGTGGAGGAGTCTCTGTGGTGCATGTTTATGTTAAAATGTATTTTGTGTGATCTGTTGGTTTTTATTAGTATGATTATATGGCAAGTCAAATTCCTCATATGTTGTAAAACATACTTGGCTAATAAAGTACGATTTTGATTATGAAGAGTTCATATTTACGCTAATTGTAAAGTTATTTTAAATAAATGAAACAATGAACACTGCAGAATAAGTACACTCATGGAAGCGAGAGAATACTTTAATTGCCCAAACATACCTGCAAGAGGACAGAGGCCTGGAGGGGTATGCTGACGTACAAAGGACAGGAATTCATATTCTGCTTGCTGCAGGCTGATTTTGCTGTCCTTCACTGCCTGTGTGAGACCCGACTAAAAGGAAATAATTTACAAAGTATATATATTTACTGTTTCAAAGCCAAAAGTACAAATTCTTGGCAAAGTTAAGTTATTCACTGTTACAATCAAACTTACAGCCACAGCAACGGCATGGTTCTGTGGCAACTTTTAAACATCAGTGAAATGAACAAATCTTGTACAGTTGATACTAAAATGAACATTCAATTTTCATTTCTATTTTTTTTACAACAAACCCATGCCAAAGGCCAAGATTTTCCTGTAATAAAGATATGTGCTTCCAGTTATTATAACATAGAACAGAATAGCACAGGAATAGGCCCTTCGGCCCACAATGTTTGTGAAAAAGACCAACCCTTATCTTTCTGCACATAATCAGCATCCCTCCAGCCCCATATATCTATATGCATATCCAAAGGTTTGTAAAAGCACCACGATCTGCCACTACCCCTGGAATCAAGTTCTAGGCATTCTCCACACTGGAAAATAAAAATTTAAAAAATTGCCCTGCACGTCACCTTTAAACTTTTACCTTCTGACCTTAAAGCGATATCCTCTAGTATTTTGATATTTCCTTCCTGGTAAGTAGGTTCTGACTATCGATACCTCATAATTTTATATTCTTCTATTAGGTCTCCCTGAAAATTTGATAAAAATCTAATACTTTCAAAATTCCAGAGAAAACAATCAGAGTCTGTTGAACTTCTCCATGTAGCTTAATCCAGGTATCATGCTGTTAAACTTCCTCTGCATCCTCTCTAAAGTCTCCACATCCTTCCTGTTATGTGGCAACCAGAACTGTACATAATATTCCAAATGCAGGCTAAACAAAGTCTTATAGAGTTGGATCCCTGACTCTAGTACTCAATGGTCTGATGAACAAAGGCAAGCATATAATATCATATGCCTTATTTTACCACTCTACTTGTGTTGTCATTTTCTGCAGTTAGGAATTTGGCTCTCAAGATTCCTAACTTGAGGATCAATGCCGTTAAGGGTCATGTCATTGATTGTATATAGGTGTTGCCTTACATAAAGGTACCAACCAGCGACATGGGTGGCCAAATTTGGAAATTATTAAATTATAACAAAATACATCATTAAAAATGAGCCTACCCATGATCCTTTTGTGCTAATTTGTGATCAAAATTTAATACTTAAAATTTGTGTAATCGTTCTGGTATAAATTAGCCAAACGATTTGATGAAATCCTGCTTGAAAAATGTCACAAAAAAAGGCAAGAAAACACAGGGACATATCTGATATTGTCATTTGTAAAAACAGATTTATTTATATTTGCTGCCTTATTATATTGGCCATGATCTATGCTACTTAAACTACAGGATATGAAACAATGGGTATATTACATTGAAAACAGGAAAATAACCTGGACGTTTGGTGACTTTCAGTTTCACTACCGAGTGCTGTATTTACGGAAACATCCATATCCCTCTTACTGAAGAAGGGTCTCAACCTGAAACGTCGCCCATTCCTTCTCTCTAGAGATGCTGCCTGTCCCGCCGAGTTAATCGGGCATTTTGTACCTATATCCATCTTACATTTGGCCTCCGAAAGTACAAAATCTCACAATTGCTCATGTTAAATGGCATCTGCCATTTTTGTAACTGTTCCATATCCTGCTGTATACTTTGATAGACTTTCTGACAGTCTATCACCAAACTTGGTGTCATCTACAAATTTAGTAACCGTTCCGCCTACATTTATATATATCACAAAAAGAGGTCCCAGCATAGAACTCTACGGATCGCCACTAGTCACAGAGCTGCAGCCTGAATATTGTCCTTCTACCATAACCCTTTGTCTTCTATCAGTAAGTCAGTTCTGAATCCATATGACTAAAAAAGTAAAGATTTTCATCTAGGCTCCTGAAACTTCCTCTCTTAATAATCTAGGAAAGATCCCATTAGGTCCTGGGGATTTATCCACTTTTGAAGTGTACCTCCTTCTTAGTCTCAAACTGCCCTTGCATATTAGTATTCTCCACATTGATCTCACTGTTTCAATGTCTTTCTCCTTGGTGAAAACAGATGCAAAGTACGCATATCATTACACGTTAAGTTAGGGCCAATATTTGAAAGACTGAACCAAGGAGTATGGGGAATGACACAGGATAGTTGAGGCTAGCAAAGATAAGCAATGATCATACTGAATGGAAAATTAGGCTTGATGGCATGGCAGCCACCTCAGGCTCTTATTTTCTTGGAATCTTTGGAATTCTCTGCCTCAGAGGGCAGTGGAGGCAGGTTCTCTGGATGCTTTCAAGAGAGAACTAGATAGGGCTCCTAAAAATAGCGGCGTCAGGGGATAAGGGGAGAAGGCAGGAACGGGGTACTGATTTGGGATGATCAGCCATGATCATTTTGATTGGTGGTGCTGGATCGAAGGGCCAAATGGCCTACTCCTGCACCTATTGTCTAGTCCTGGGAAAGTGATATTGAATTCAAATATTTGTACTTTTGTTGCAAGATTAAATGCGTCTATTTCTATCTCCCCAAAAAGAAAAAATGGCAATTAGCACAATTTTACTTCACAAAAAACATTTACTTAAATTTAATTTCAATTTACCTTGTGGAACAAAGTTGAAATCAAGATGTCAGTTAGCCAAATAACATGTCATAAAGATCTTCAAAATAGTTTTGAAAAGTGAAAAGATATTTAGTCCACAATACCACACAGGATATCTCAGAAAATCCTTCAAAGATATCAAAACAGTTTAAATAATGTACAACGATAATGTTGACGTACAATATTTCAATTTTTAGAGAAAAGATGTCACTATTTTTGAACTTCAACGACTAATCATTAAAAGCAACATATAAACCAAAGTAAGAGTACAGCAAACAAAATTTGATATGTCTTCCATTGAAAGGCAAGCAGATTTTTTTTGGCAGGATCTATATAACCATATAACAATTACAGCACGGAGAAAGGCCCTCTCGGCCCTTCCAGTCCGTGCCGACCATTTGTTTTCCCCTAGTCCCATCTACCTGCACTCAGACCATACCCCTCCATTCCCTTCACGTCCATATACCTATCCACTTTACTTTTAAATGTTAAAATCGATCCTGCCTCCACCACCTCTGCTGGAAGCTCATTCCACACAGCCACCACCCTCTGAGTAAAGAAGTTCCCCCTCACGTTACCCCTAAACTTCTGTCCCTTAATTCTCATGTCATGCCCTCTTGTTTGAATCTTCCCTACCCTCAATGGGAAAAGCTTATCCACGTCAACTCTGTCTATCCCTTTCATCATTTTAAAGACCTCAATCAAGTCCCCCCTTAACCTTCTGCGCTCCAAAGAAAGAGCAGACACTTTACTGTTTGCTGTGCAGAACTGCCAATGTAAACATTAGTAGGAAATACTATACCTTTCCATGGTGTTCCACACACCATTCTGACATGTCATCCAGGAGCTCATTTGGTTGGTTAACAATCAAGTTTGGACCCTGACAATAAAGAAATACTAGAGATTCAGTGTTAAATTTAAAAAATACAAATGTTGACAACTTTTACTATTATCAGGTGAATCCGGTCAATGTTTTAGGCACCTTACCTCAGCCAATATATTCAAATCTGAATCTGTTATAATGCAAGCCATTTCTATGATTTTGTCTTTTTCTATGTCCAATCCGGTCAGCTATTTGGGTAAAAAAGGAAATTATCAGACCATAGTACAAATCAAGATTTGATGGATAGTAAAAGCCTGGTACTACCACATTGACAATGAGTATCTTTAGAAAGTGTAATACTCCTTTGATAACCTAGAATGTGATCTTTCTTTGTTTTTACATACACGAGAGAAAAATGCTTCCAAGGATGTAATCCCTATTCACAAGCTCCACAGCAAAAAAATCATATTATGACTTTAATTATTAGGATGATTTGCAGCATTAAGTACAACATGACAATGTTACATTACCCAGCTGTGTTCATGCCTAAACTTTTCCAACTGGGGCAGATACCTTGGACCTTTAGGTTTCACTTCCTCTTAATTTACTTTCATATCCCAGTTTTTTTTAAATAATGTCCCTGTGGCCATTTTACATCGAACACCCCCATAATCAACGAAACAGTTCACCAGCAATAAAAGTAACTTGGATAATTTATATCACTCTGGCACATTACATATGCAGGACAACAGTTCCAAGCGTAATAATCTTCCCTCATTTAAATCCCTGTTGAATTGAATTTCAACATATTTAAGACATCTTATAGTAAATACATTGTGATTTTACTACTGCGAAAATGGGAAATTAAACAAATGTCACACTATATGCACGGTACTGTTTTAGCTTTAGCCCTCCTCTACAAAAATATACATTTCTTTCCCCCATGAGATTAAATGCAAAAATTCGTCAATAAAAACAGGAAAGGTAAATACGAGTACCTACATGTGGCGTAATTAAAACACGCGGCGATTCAAGAAAAGCCACATTCATGAAACAATGACATTACTAGCTCGGGGTACAATAAATATTTTTACAAATTATGCACTCAGTGGATGATGAAACTTTGCATTCGCTCTCCAGACTGCAAGCTGACCGAGAATGATTTGGCACTGAAAGAGTTTTCGTGCAGCGAAGCAAATTACCTCCAGGTCCACCCAGACCATCCTCTTTGCCATACTCTGCGCTGCCATGGTGGTCAAACGTCGGGGCATCAGCCGAGCCGCCGGTCCAGAGGCGAAGGGTGGATGATGAGGAGGAGGAGAAGGCGAGTGAGGGCGGCCGACAACGGGCGCGAAACCACCGAGCGAGCGGCTGAGAAACCTTATGGCGGTGGTAGGGGATAGGCTCTTAGCTTTAAGAGCGGCCCTGTGACCACGCAGCACCAGCATGGCGGCCAATCGGCCCGCCGGCATTGCCTAGCAACAGGCCTCGCCCACTCCCGCATTGTCGCAAAAACACGTCGTAAAGGCGGGCGCCGACCCAGCCTCCCGCCAGGCGTCGAGCTCCGACTTGTTTACCCTCCCACTTCATTTAGGCAGGATGCGCCTTGTTTAATATTGACTGTAGATGCCCATTAACGCTGCAGATTCAAGTTGTCCTGTCGGTTCTCCCTCATCTGTTGCATGGTGATATATATATATATATATAGAGAGAGAGAGAGAGAGATGGATGGATGGATGGATGTTTGTTGTCGTCGTCGAGCCTTGGTGCAGAATAAATCGCAGTTCATTGACACCGACAAAGCTGCCACCGCCCACCCTCTCGAGGTGCACCGAGTCCGGGACTTACCGGCCACCTTCCATGAGTTGGATCCACCGCTTGGGATGCAGCGGCCGGACACAACCTGGCCGGGATCTGCGGCGTCAGACTGGACGCCTGGGCTGGGACAAGTGACTGCGGATGCTGGGACCCGGAGCAAAAAGCAGGAGATTTGCTGGAGCAACTTAGCAGGCCAGGCAGCATCAGTGGAAGGAAACTGCCCCGAGTCCACCTGCAAGGTCTGGACCCGAACCGTCTGCTGTCCATTTCCCTCCAGAGATGCTGCCTCATCCAGTAGTTCACCATTTATCTTTGGTTGTTATAGACTCGAGGATCACCAAGATCTCATTGATTTACTGGGGATCCAAGATTGGAGACCAACCACAAGGTAGGTTTTTAAAAATATTTTGTGTTTACCTTAATGTTTACATTATACAGTTTCATTATTAACATTTAAGTTATATTCATTTCGTTTGTTTAAAGCAAGATATTTGAAAACTCATTACAACCGATTCGACAGAATCTCCAGTTCTAGCTTTATAAGTCATAGGAGCTGAATTGGCCCATCGAGACCACTCCATTATTAAATCACGGCTGATCTACCTTTCACTCTCAACCCCATTCCCCTGCCTCTCCACGCCCTTACTAATCAAGAATCTAGATTTGCCTACTGTCAGCTGGCCAATGAGTTCCTAGAGCAGGATCTTTTCAACTACATTGCCTAGTAACTCATTACCAGGTAAACCTTGCCCTGAACTGGAGTGAGTTAAAGCGAAGGTAGCTTCAAGTATCTGCCCAAATACTTGTGGAAGCCCTGGGCCTTATTGTGGTGATTCTGGATGATGAGGCTGCTCCAGGAAAAATGGCTATTTCTCTTCTTTTAATTAATTTTTGATTACTTGTCCTATCAATTTTATCTCGTCTTTTGCGGCTACTGGGAATACTTGGTAATGTTTGAGACACTTTTGTTGCCTTCCTTAACATATGAATTTTGAGCTTGCAGCGTATTTAACCAGTTTGGGATAAGATGCAGGCAAATCATTCTTGGCATTTAAGTCTTAGGAATTCATGAGAAATAGCTGTGGCTCACTTTCTTCTCACAGACAAATTCACTGATGGCATGTGCATCATCCTATTGCTGATTTACCTTTGTTAAATTAGCAGACTGAGGTCGAACAGAAGGCATTGTTTGTCTATATGATGTACCCAGGCCCTGGTATTATTTGCTGAGTCACATATGGAACAAACTGCAGATCATGAATATGTTTCCAATAATAAGTTTATTTTCGTAAACGACCTCTGATTTTAATCATGTTATCAAATCCAGCTATATATATATATATACATCGTGAGTAATTTAATAAAGTTGGTTGACGGAAATCTGTTTATGCATCACTTTTAACATGACATTCATTGTTCCAGCAAGGTTCAGAAGATATCTGTGTCAATACAAAGGGGCAGCAGGACATGGAGCCAGGACTATGCATAGCTCTAGTATTGTATTCTCGATCTGAAGAGCACTACATTTTCTGTTCTAATTTAAATCATTTATATTTTTAATATCTTTGATGCTATGTGGATACATTTTTTTAAAAAATTGCTTTACCTTAATGTTGTCCTGCCATGCAAAGTTGATAATAAATGCAATGAATATTTGAGAGCACAATACTGATTACTATGAGGTGCCACCAGTCAGCTATGAATTAGTGTTGTCCTATCAATTAGGGTAGCTCGTCCAAGACTCCATCGCCATACAAAGCGCTAGTGGAAGGTGAAGGGGAAAATTGACAACTGTGAACGGTCCACAAACTCGCCTCCCACGCTCCGGCAAAGTTCCCTAAAGTTCTGTAATCAGCTTGCGAAGCAAGGCATGGTGAACGGTACAAGAAAGCAGAGGGGCGGCTGTTGGAAGGATGGATTATGTGGTCGTAGATCTTGGTGATTGTGGCATCAGCAATGCTAGGCCCCACAGTAGCTGGGTGAGTGAGTGAATTGAACGGAGTCTGCGGGCAAGCAGCTGCATGGAGTGACAGTGGAAGGTGCCAACGGTATTGTGCTGGGCAAGGCTGACCTCTACTTCATCAATCCAGTGTTGCCAGTACCCAGTGCCTCAGAGTGAGAAAGTGCATATATTTAGGCCAAGCATGGACTTTTCGAAGACGGTGTTTGATAAATCACTGGATTCAGATAACAGTTTTCATTCACTCAGTAATTTATTACACTATTAAATAAGGCACATAAACTCATGTATCCTCGATTATCCCCGAAAGCACTTGCAAACCCCGAGTATACAGCAGAGCACGCTGCAGGATTTTTCTACATACTCATGTAAACCCGTACACACTTGCAAACTTATCCGAGCGCGCCACAGGATGTTTCGTTCAAGATCACCTGGCACCGTTCGCGACACGGTCCGAGTCTGAAGTTCTCTCACTGAAAGGGCGCCCAACACCAATCTTTATGGCATTTCATATCAGAGCATACCGTGCCATTGCCCCTTCCCTGAAACAATTATAAGCCCCTCTTGTCTGCAACATTTCTGCGCTACTAGCGGCAGGGGGTGCGGGTGGTCTACCCAACTTTTGCTGTTATGTTGTGTTTGCCAACGTTATACTTTCCCATAGAATGGCCTTGAAGACTGCGTTCCCAGACAAGGATCGCAGGTGCAAGGAGATAACGCGTCTGGAAAATTGTTTTCGAGCGGCAAACACATCTGGAAACTTGTTTTCGAGAGACAAACATGCCTGGAAACTTGTTTTTGAGAGGCTTAACGCATCTGGAAACTTGTTTTCACCAGGCTATGGAATGTAGTGCTGCTAACGTAGCGGGTCCGGGTCACTGGCGCTGTGAGGCAGCAGCTCTTCCAAATGCACCGCTGTACTTCAGTCAATATCTCAGACATCAATAACTTGTCATCAATTCAACGAGATTTCATGTTGCTAATTCTGGCTTGTGGCAAACTCTATTGACTGGAAGCCTAAATAAATAAATGTTCCGTTGTCTAGTATTTATAAATCTCTTGTAAAATAAAAGCCTTTTGGTTCATTGGACATGACTTTATTTTATACATAATTTATACTCTCATCAGTAAACATTCCAGTATTTTAATTGCATTCATTTTCCAGGATCAAGACATTGCTTGTCATATCTGTGTTTGTTGGCTTGTTGCTCCTGTGAAGGTGATGAGCTGCCACATTGACCTGCAGTCTTTGTGGTGAAGATACTGCCACAGTACCACTGAAAAAGGAATTTCAGGATTTATAAACAGTAACACCAAAGGATTGACTTAATCTATCTTACTAAATGTCTGATCTTGACCACTTCTTGTTTTTCTGTTTCATGATTTTAGAAAAAACGCTGCCACTTACAGCTGTGATTTTTGGCCATCAGAGTCCCCCTCCGCTGCGCAGGACAAGAGGATTTTTCACATCGATGAAAACTAAAGAGTTTTTAATGTTTAAAAAATGTTGAGATTCTCTCTGCTGCCCCTGCTGGTGGGAGGGGAGAGGGACTATAAAACCCGGAAGTGTTGTGCCTCAGTCAGTCTTTGCAAGATGGGGGAAGTGAGAGGGTCACGTCTCTCAGTCTGAGCTTTGAATAACACTGAACACATGTCTACTAAAACGCTGCCACCTGCGGCTGTGATTTTTGGCCATCTTACTCAGTCCCCCTCTGCTCATCAGGTGCAGAGGATTCTTCCCATCAATGAAAAATTAGTGTTGTTAGTGTTTAAAAAAAATGTTGAGAATCTCTCTCCTGTTAATCACACCATGAAGTCCACACCTTTTCCGGTGGGAGGGGAGAGGGATTATAAAACCCGGACGCGTGGGTGCGGGTCAGTTGCTGCATGATGGGGGAGGGAGAGGTCACGACACTGAGCTGTGAATCAACTGAACACACTGAATGTCTACTGAACTGTGAGTGTGGTGTTTTGTGTGGTTTTATGGTGGTTTCACCCTGCTTGAAGTGGTATGAAACTGCTCTTGAATTTGGTGGCCTTGCACCCTGCTTGAAGTGGTAGGAAACTGCACTTGAATTCGGTGGCCTTGCACCCTGCTTGAAGTGGTAGGAATCTGCACCTGAATTTGGTGACTTGCACCCTGCTTGAAGTGGTATGAAACTGCACTGGAATTTGGTGGCCTTGCACCCTGCTTGAAGTGGTAAGAAACTGCACTTGAATTTGGTGACCTTGCGCCCTTCAAGGAATAGCCGTGAGTCAACTGCCAGCCCACCAGCCGTGAGTGAGCTGCCAGCACATCAGGCTTGAGGGACTGAGCTGCCACCCAAAGAATCCATTTGGCCTACAATGTCCATACTAGCCACCTGGAGACCAGTCCCTTCAACCCACAACACCCATACCAGCAATCCAGAAAGCCCCCCCCCCCCATTGGCCACCAATATTGGAATTGGTGGAGAGGTGGAATATTGTGTTGGGGGACCAGCCCTCCCGTGTGAACATGGGACCCAATGGGTCCCACTTAGACTAGTAATGTATATTTCAAATCGGATGGTTCATAAGTTCTAGGAGCAGAATTAGGCCATTTGGCCCAACAAGTCTACGCCGCCATTCAATCATGACTGATCTATCTTTCCCTCTCAACTCCAATCCCCTGCCTTCGACCCATAACCCCTGGAAGATGGTGTACATCCTGGAAAATAACTTAACCTTATGTAGTGGTAGAGATCATGTATTCAGGAGGTGCTCGGAGTAACCTGGGCCAGTGTATTTTGTAGTTGAAGAAAGAACATTATGTTTAGGGTGGTGGACAAAGTGGCAATCAAGTGCGTTGCCGTGCTGGATGATGCCAAGCTCTTGAGGGTTATTAGTGCTGCACTCATTCAGGCAAGTGCAAAGTATTCCATAATTTCCCCACATTTGCATTGTGTATGGTTGAAAAGCTTTGGGTTGTCATTCACCTCGGGACACTCAGTCTTATACAGTCACAGTATCTGGCTGTTCTAGTTTAGTTTATGGTCAATGGGAATCCTCAGCATATTGATTGTCAAGGACTTGGCAATCATTAAGCAATTAAATGTCAAGGTTGATACAAAATGCTGGAGTAATTCAGTGGGTCAGGCAGCAACTCTGGAGAAAAGGAATAGGTGATGTTTCAGGTTGCAATCCTTCAGACTCGGTCTGAAGAAGGGTCTTAACCTGAAACATCACTTATTCCTTTTCTCCAGTGATACTGCCTGACCCCCTGAGTTACTCTAACATTTTGTGTCTATCTTTGGTGTAAACCAGCATCTACAGTTCCGTCCTACACAGAATGTCAAGGTTAGCTGGTTAGACTCTCGTCATTGCTTGGCAATTGTGACTGTAGTAGTTGTGTCATTGAAGAAGCATTGATGTTGACTGGGAAATCGCCCTGAAGATTTCCTATAATGATGTTCAGGGATTGGATTTTGACCCGCAAATAAAATCATCTTCCTCAGTCTGAGGGGTCTCGACCCCAAACGTCACCTATTCCTTTGCTTCATAGATACTGCCTCATCCGCTGAGTGTCTACCTTTATGTGTTTTTTTTTAAACTTTCAACCACTGGAATGTTTTTTTTCTTTGAATCCTATTGACTTCAGCTTTAACGGGGCTCGATGTCCACATTTCGATTAAAAGACATTAATGCCCCTGTCCCACTTAGGAAACCTGAACGGAAACCTCTGGAGACTTTGCGCCCCACCCAAGGTTTCCGTGCAGCTCCCGGAGGTTTTTGTCCTCCGGCAACCACCTTCAACTAGCATCGCAACTGGCTTCAACTATAAAATTACCGATTTTTAAAACGGAAACCACTTTCGACCATTGGGGAGACTGACAAAAACCTCCGGGAACCGCACGGAAACCTTGGGTGGGGTGCAAAGTCTCCAGAGGTTTCCGTTCAGGTTTCCTAAGTGGGACAGGGGCATAAGTTGATTCACTTCCACTCTCAGATAACCTTTGGAATTCAGTTATTTGATCCATATTTTAATCAAGACTGTGATGTGGTCTGGAGCCCATTTATCGGTGAGTAAGTGTTGTTTGATAATATTGTCTATGGTATCTTTCATCATGTTGTGATCATTGAGTGTAGACCGAGTTGTTGGCAATTAGCTGGATTGGATTTGTCATGCATTTTCTGAATAGGACATGCCTGGGTATTTTTTCCACCTTGGGTGGATGCCAATGTTGTAAGTGTACAATGACACCTTGGGCTTGAGACGCAGCTAGTTTTTAAGTGTAAACTACACCCGGGATGCTCTCTGGTCCCATATGTTTTGCTGCATTTAGTGCTTTCTGTGATAATGGGAATCTCAGGAAGAAGTCAAGATAAATCATCTGGTGTTCACTTCTGCCGAAACGTGGTTGTGAATAATTCAGCCTTGCTGTTAGCTCTGCTATGTTGAGGATGGAGATGTTTTTGGAGTTTCTTCTGGTTAGTTGACTAAATGTCAACCATCATTCATGATTGGATATAATATACAGCAAAGCAACAAACTGATTCATCTGAAGTGTGTTTTTGTTTACAAAATCTGTCTGACTGTTTCAAATATGCCTAATATCTTAGTTTGTTTGCCTCTCTATCTTGTCACCTAAATCACATTAATGCCCCTGTCCCACTTAGGAAACCTGAATTATTACATTATTACCTATGTAAGGTAGCTTTACTGGGCAATATTAGTTGGTATTTTGATTGGTCCAAAAACGCGCAGTTTCCAGCGGGCAAGGCAATATTACTTTGTATTTTTCTTCTTCCGGGTTTCGCCATTGACTTTACGTAGAAAAACTGCGGTCAATCACAAAGATGAAATATTACATCCGGCGTACATCCGGGACACGAACCCGGCCAAAGTTCACCGCGAAGAATCAGGTCACGGCATCTAAACAAACATGGCAGCCTCCAGCAGTGCGAGATTCGCGTCTCTTGACGACGACGGAATTATTTTAATTTATGTGGGGATAGGTAATAATTATAATATTGACTGGCTTCTTTCGGGAGACACCAGGAAATATTGCCCGCACTGAAATCATATTGCCCTCGTCTTCGACTCGGGCAATATGATTTCAGTTTGGGCAATATTCCTGGTGTCTCCCTCAAGGCCAGTCAATATTATATAAATATTATAGTCTAACAGAGCGGTTCCTGAAGTTAGTTTAGTTTGTCACATGTACCGAGGTACAGTGAAAAGCTTTTGTTGTGTGCTATCCAGTCAGCGCAACAAAACAAAAGTATAATTGCATTATCCTCCCCTATGTCTGTTAAAGCACTGAACATTGAATCTATCTGCTTCTTTGGATTTGTCATTCTCATTATTTTCCAGACAGAAGAATAATACCTTGTCTTATGACTGCGTTATCTTTTACATTACAACCTTGTAGGCTAAACATTGACTTCAACTCTTTCAGATAATTTGATTTTCACATTTACAGAATTCATAGTTCATTTTCTTTTGTTAATTTCAGATTTTATTCATCATTTTGCCTCTAACTGATACTCCCTGTTTTTTTTTTTTACTGGTATCTTTCACTTGGCTCTATCACCACGTGTATTATCCATTGCAGAAGTGTAGTTGGGAAACATTTCCAGCACTAGAGAATAAGAATAATTTGAAACTGTATTTTACAAATTGGTTCCTGTTCCTGGCTAGGCGATGTTTTGGGACCCTTGTTTGAACCACCTTCATTTTGTTGCATGTCAAAGTAGGTGTGCTGACTCAAATCGTCACCTATCCATTTTTGTTCAGAGATGCTGCCTGACCAACTGAGCTATTCCAACACTTTGTGTCTTTTTTTTGTAAACCAGCATCTGCAGTTCCTTATTTCTACTACTACTCCATATCAGTTTCTAAATACTAGTAAATGCACTATCAAAAAAGATGTGAAGTAGGTCATAGTGCATTACTTTTATACCACAGAAGATATAAAAGCTGTGCTCCCTTCCTATAATGACTTTAGTTTGTTGTCTGAGATGGAGGCTTGCGGGGCGGAAGTGTACCCGGGTGACGAAGCCAGTGGGGCGGAAGCGGGGCCTGAGGAAGGGGAAGAAGCGGCTTTTAAAAAGGCGCCTTAATCGGATTTACGGGCTGGTTTTACACTCGGGTGCCGGGCGGGCAGGGGACGGCAGCCAACATGGGGGTATCGGACGATGCGAATAAGACGTTGTTTATTGGGAACTTGGACACGAAAGTGACGGAGGAGCTCCTGTTCGAGCTGTTCCTCCAGGTAAGGGAGGGCGGGCGGCCTATCGAGGCCTTCTCTCCCCTCCATCGACCCTCGCTTCCCTGACTCTCAGTCTGAAGAAGGGTCACCACCCGAAACGCCATCCATTCCTTTTCACCCGAGACGCTGCCCGTCCCGCTGAGTTACTCCAGCATTTTGTTTCTATCGAGGCCTGTCGTTGCTCAGGCGCCGGCCTGCCTCGTCCGGCCGCGTCCCTTGTGCTCCCGAGGTGCCGACACCCTGGGTCGGGCTGATTGTAATATTTTCTGCTGGACTTCGTCCCTTTTCTCCCCCTCGAATAGTTTGATTTCAGACACATTTCCCCCCCCTCCCCCTCCCCCTCGTGATGCGGCGAACTTGCCCGGCGCTCTCAGTTTAAACGAAACTCCCGCAAAGTTTCCATCTAATCAGAAGCAAACGCCGTCTCGCAGAGTCGTTGCCCTGCTGGCGGGATTTGGGTTATTTACACTCCGAAAGGCTCCCAGGAGGAATTTTATTCTCGCTCCTGCAGATTAAATCGTTGTACAGGCTTTAAACACTTTATTTCAAACTCTACTTTATCCCTTGTTTAGAGATACAAATGGGAACAGATCATTCGACCCACCATCGAGTCCACGCCAATCATCACACTAGTTCTGTTATCCCACTTCTCATTCACTTCCTCCACATAGGGGGCAATTTCACAGTGGCCAATCTACCTACAAAACCGCACGACACAAACCCAGGTCTCTGAGGCAGCCCTCGCATCCCATAAATCGCAGTTTCACAATGTACGATTGACAGATTCGTTTTCTGTTTACCAGGCTGGCCCGCTGTTGGCAGTAAAAATTCCTCGGGATAAAGACGGGAAATCAAAACTGTTCGCGTTCGTGAATTTTAAGCACGAGGAGTCGGTCCATTACGGGAAGGATTTGCTGAATGGAATCCAGCTGTATGGCAGGGCAATCAAAGTACAGTTCAGATCAGGTAAGAATTAACATCAAATCAAAATATTTGCTTGGTCAATCAAAATATTTGCTTGGTGCTTGAAATATGCAATAAACAATTCGAAGTGTTCTGGAGAAACTAGTCATTTTTTAAGGCAGTGGTTTTGATAAGTACAGAGACTAAACAGAAGCCTGTGATTGGGATGCCTGATTGGAGAATGCTAGTAGTATAGATTACAATGGTTTTTATTTGTGACTGGGTGTTGGAAATGAAATGGAAAACGGAGCTAGTATAAAATCATTGCCTCAGGACACATTAGTATTTCTTGATTTGGAAAATATCTACCTCTGTATTGAGCCTGCAAGTTTCTGATGTTGTAATGTTTTTTTCATGAGCTGTATATTGAGCCGCATTGAAGCTATGTGAAAGCTGAAAGTCGACAATGATGATCTATTTAATTTTCAGACTGATGGAGTGGAAGCCCATTATATCTCCTGGAGGGCAGTACAGAGGGAAGGGGGGGGGGGGGCACCCCTTGTTTGTACATCCTGTCCACACATACATTTACTTATCCCATCTTTTGGCCCATGTTGCCGACCTGAACCAGTGTTATCTGCCTGTGTTTGGCTCATATCCCTCCAATCATTTTCTACTCGCATTTCTCTCTAATGTCTTAAGCATATTTGTACTTGTTTCTACCACTTCATATTTGGTAGCTCGTTCTGTATATCCACCAGATGGGGGAAAAGTTGACCCTCGGGCCCTTTAAAAAAAATCTTTCACCTCTCACCTTAAAACTCTGTCGTCTAGTTTTAGACTCCCGTAATAAGTGAAAAAAACTAACCATTCACCTGATACACCTTATGATTTTGCATACCTCTATAAAATCATCTCTCATCCTCTTACGCTCCATGAAAAAAGACCCAGTCTCTCTTTATAACCCAAGCCCTATTTTAATGAATCTTTTCTGCACTCTTTGCAGCTCATGTTATCCTTCCTCCAATGGTGATTGGAGCTTTGCATAATACACTGCCTAATTGTGTCAAATCTTTCAGGGAACTATTTGTTTGTATCCCTGCATCTCTCTGTCCTTCAAACACTCACTAGAGCCCTGCTATTTACTGTGCAAGTCTTGTTTAACTTCTGAGAATACAACACTTCACACTTAGTTGTATTGAACAGATCGTGAGGGTCCTCATCATGCTCAAAATTATATTTAGAGAAGAAGTTTATCTGTGTGACTTGAAGGGAGGAAAGAGTGGTGGTGTCTCTGTATCTCCCTCTGGGGGTATAGGTCTGAGCCTTGCTGAAGTGCAGTGTGTTTTATTAGATAGACGTGGAGACAGTAGTGGTGTAGATAGTGGAAAGAGGGATGATGAGTGGATGGTCATGGTGATCGATGACCTGCACATTATGGACCTGACTATAGTGAAGCTCCACATTTCTATCCTAGTGTAGTGGGCCTCATCAATTTCCTGGAGAATTGTAGACATTTCTGGTCGCTGAACTACAGGAATGATCCAGCAATAGAGAGAGTGCAGATGAGATTCGCCAGGAATTACCTGAAATGAAGGGCTGGAGCTATAATGAAACATTGAAGAGGCTGGGTTAACTTGTTAGAATATAGGAAATTGAGGAATGACTTTGCAGAAGTTTATAAAAGTGAAGGGCATTTGCAGGTATACCTATTATTAGTGATGATTTATTGGAGTATTAGTATATTGTTGTTGTGTTAACGTTCCTGTAAGGTAGCAACAGCAAGTAAGAATTTCATTTTTCTGTTCCCAGTGCATAGGATAAATTAACATTCTAGAGCTCTTCATGTAAGATTGGTCATTTTGTTCACATGGGCAGAAAAGTGTACACCACGAGTGCAAAATGTAAAGATGATCTGAGGGACACATTTTGCACACTGGGTTGTGGGGAATGAGCTGCCAGAGAAGGTGGTAGATGTGAATACAATTACAACATTTAAAAGATATTTCCATAGGCACTTAAACCTATAGTTATAGAAGGATAAAGACCTATTTCAGGTAAATGAGATTAGGCAGGGATCACAGTTAGCATGGCTGTGGTGAGCTGCAAGGACTCTTTCTGTGCTGTAGAATTCTACTGATCCAACGAGTGCCTTATAGATAACTAAAAGTCTTTGGTTAATCATTTGCCACAATATATCAGCCTTCTGTCTCTTATAGACAAATATGCATGTAGCTGGTCTAATTTAATTGAGAAGGGTAGGGGTTCATGCTAGGTTTCTGCCCTGCAACACTCTTAGTGATGCGTCCATAAATTAGCACAGATTCTCTTGTTTGCAGAAACACATTCTGAGTGTTAAGCAAAGTATGTTATTAGGCATTAAGAAAAAAAATCTGTGCAGCAAATCTGGTGAAAATACTGTGCAAGGAGTTCCAACACTGCCCAGTGTTGGAAAATTTGAGACCCTGGGAAAGGATTTGCAGTTGATTTTGTTCCATCTGTCCTTTTTCTGTGGTAGAGATTACGGGTATGAGAAATGCAGCTGAAATGTGTAATAATACTGCTGTCACTGCTAACCTGAAAAACAATTAGATTTTTGGCCTTTGCCTGAAAGGTAGATAGATGGTGCCTATCTTTCAGGAATTATAGAGTCATACAGCAAAGAAACAGATCGTTCGGCCCACCAAGTTGGCACAAATCATCAACCATCCAGATGCACTAATCATTAATTTTATTTTTATTTTCTTTGCATTTTTATCATCTCACCCAGCTTCATTAGGGGCAATTTACAGTGGCTAATTATGGAAATTTAGCTGCTAAATTATGAAAAATAGCATAAATGTTGGTTTTGTGTGGGTAAAATGAATTGTCGTAGTTTTTTCAATGTAACATGGGAATGTTAAATTGTATTGTGTTTGTACTTGGAATCGCAATCAAATCTTTTTTGTTCTCATCCTAGGCAGTTGTCATGAATCTCGGGAAGGAAGCCAATCTCAGAATTCAAGTGCTTCTCCTGGCCCCTACCAGACCAGCCAGTTCAATAATAATCGGTATAAACTTTATTTAGTGATTCTACTATTTTTATTCTACATACTGCTATAATTTAAGTATGAAACCAGCTAATCCATTGTGTATATTGGTTCTATAATGGCTTAATGTTATCAGAAATTTATTGGTCTCTTCGGTTTTTAGGGTGTCAAGTCCAAAATTAATAGCAGATGCTATTGTGCCCAATAAAAAAGTATAGTTAATTGTGGCAAAATCTGGTCCCGACATTAGACTTCTTTAAATTAAAAAAAAACCCCAATTAAGGTTGGCCTCAAACTTTTTTTCTCACCTGTTCTATCTGTAGTTCTGTTTTAATAAAGTTAATTCATCCACCAACATTCACATTCATTCTTTGGTTGATACAAAATGTACTTCATACTGTAAATTTCTGTGATGAAAATATAGCAAAGGGGATAATTTTACTTCAGGAATTTGCTTGTGTAATTGTTATGGAGATTAGAAGAATGCTATTGGTTCAAATCGCATGTTAGTTGTTTTATTCAGTGGGAACAGGAAGAAAGCTGATAACAGTAGTTATGAAATTCTGTGTGTGCAATTGTACTGCTCTGAATGAACTTGTATAGTTTTGAGATGTCTGTTACTTTCTGCATTGTATTCATGAGTCCCCTTTTCCTTCCCCCTTGGTAGATTTGCAACTCCACAAAATGTACAGAGATCGTTTTCTACACCTGATAATCTTCAAAGGCAGGTCATGGTGAGTGAATCATGTTTGTGAAAAAGTATGTCTTGATCATGCAATAAACTTCATTTTCAAAATATATTTTTAATGAAGAGGTGTCAGTGGCCCTCTGGAGGAAATTATGATCTGGTGGGCAGGGATGGTGGAGATGAGAGCAAGAATTCTCGGTCTTAATACCAAATTCCAGTGCTTATTCAGTTTGCTTATTGAAGTGGTAAAGTTTGGGGCAGATGTGAATGCTCATGTTGCTTGATATTTGAAAAGGATTCAAGTCGTGGGATGAAAGCATCTGGTGGTTTTCTTCAATTTCATATTATCTTTTAATAGCAATCAAATTTGTGAGTTGGATTCAACTGTCTTGCGTGGGCCATGCCAGGCCTGAGATGAATACCAAACTAGTTTTAATTTTGTGATTGAAATATAGCATGTGTAACAAATGTTGTCATTTGCTGCATCTGTCGAGGGAGTAATGAAGTAGCTCACTGCTGTATACTGAATTTAAGGGGAAGTTCCTTTGCCCCTATTTAATTAGAATGGTTTTCTATTCAGAATCGTGCTGATAAAGGACAATTTTGTCCTTCATTCCAGTGCTGTTTGTTTTAAAGAGCTATCCTGTTCTCCCCTCTGCTCTTTCTGCAGAGTGCAGGATTTTTAAAAAAAGGGCTATCCAGTTAACTCCCCTCTGCTCTTTCTCCTTGGGTGTTTATCCAGTTTGAGTTAATCATTCTTTGTCTCTCAGGTCATTGGTATTTGGTGATGTGACCTTTGTTTTCTACTTGCTTTGTCAAACTATTGGCACTGGGATGCATTTCACTTTCCTTAGATAGACATAAAAATACCACTAGAGGCGCTGCTCTGAAGGCAGCCTCTGCCTACAGTCTGTATGTTTTTCTATCTTTTTTACTTTTAGTTATTTTTAAAAGTATGTTTCTTTAGTTTAAATTTTTTATGTGGGGAAGGGGGAAACCGTTTCTCAGTCGCTTCCTGGCGAGGACGCGACTATTTCTCCGAGTCTCATCCTCACCCCCCTCCTCGCGGCCTACCACCTGGATTGGAGTGGCCCAGACCAGAGCTTCAGTGGCGGTACAGCGTTGGATGCACCGCGGAGCGGGCGATGCCTTACCTGGGATTGCCGTTTGGACCTGCTGCATCAACATCGGATCTGTGGTCTGCAGCGCTTCCAGCGCGGGCGGCGCTGACTTCAACATCGCGGAGACCTGGGGCCCTTTGCCGAGGGCTGCCAGCGTTGAATCTCCGCCCAGCGCAGCCTGTGGACTTCGGGAGCCGCGGTAGGAGGTGTCCAAACCGCCAAGGATGTCCTCCAGTCCCGACATCGGACTTCCATTACCCTGGCGAGCAGGCCTAAACGTCTGGCCGCCCGTGACTGCGGGGGGGGGGGGGGTTCAGGAGCCCCCCGACCAAGGGAGGACAACGGAGGAGGATAACTGAATTTTGGAGCCTTCCTTCACAGTGGGAAACTTTGATCCCGCTGCGTGGGGATGTCTGTGTTAAAAACTATCGTGTTCTGTGCTCTTTATTATTTGTACGGCTGTATGGCAACCACACATTTCACTGTACCAATTGGTACATATGACAAATAAATGTATCTTGTAAATCTTTGGTAGCAAAAACAGGAAGGCAGATTACTATCTAAATGGCGTCAAGTTGGGAAAAGGGGAAGTACAACGGGATCTGGGGGTACTTGGACATCAGTCTATGAAAGTAAGCATGCAGGTACAGCAGAAAGTGAGAACGGGAATGGCATGTTGACCTTTATAACAAGAGGAATCGAATATAGGAGCAAAGAGGTCCTTCTGCAGTTGTACAGAGCCCTAGTGAGACCATACCTGGAGTATTGAGTGCAGTTTTAGTCCCCTAATTTGAGGAAGGACATTCTTGCTATTGAGGGAGTGCAGCGTAGGTTTACAAGGTTATTCCCAGCATGGTGAGGCTGTCATATGCTGAGAGAATGGAGCAGCTGGGCTTGTACACTCTGGAGTTTAGAAGGATGAGGGGATCTCATTGAAACGTATAAGATTGTTAAGGGTTTGGACACACTGGAGGCAGGAAACATGTTCCCGATGTTGCGCGAGTCCAGAACTAGGGGCCACAGTTTAAGAATGAGTAAGCCATTTAGAACGGAGACGAGGAAACACTTTTTCTCATAGAGAGTGGTGAGTCTGTGGAATTCTCTGCCTCAAAGGGCGGTGGAGGTGGGTTCTCTGGATGCTTTCAAGAGAGAGCTAGATAAGGCTCTTAAAAATAGTGGTCAGGGGATATGGGGAGAAGGCAGAAATGGGGTACTGATTGGGGATGATCAGCCATGATCACATTGAATGGCGGTGCTGGCTCGAAGGGCCGAAATGCCTACTCCTGCACCTATTGTCTACTGTCTATCTTGTCATAAAAAAGCTGGAGTAACTCAGCGGGACAGGCAGCACTCCGGAGAGAAGGAATGGGTGACGTTTCGGGTCGAGACCCTTCTTTACGCTTTTACTGTTTATTGTATTTCATTGAGCACCATGCATGTTTTAAACTATTTTGATTTTAATTACAGGTAAACAATATGTGGCAGCAGAATGCCAGGGGAGGGCAGCAGAGTTGCAGTTCTTCTGTGCAACAGCCAAGCATCAATAATCGTTCCAACCAGCAACAAACAAATCGAGGAATGCCTTCTGGCTCGCAAATGGCACCTCAGAATTTGGCCAATCCAAATTCACATACTGCGTGGAATGTAGAAAAAACATCTGCCACCCAAAGGCAACAAGCATATAGTTCCTATCAGTCTGACAACGGTCATTACCCACGAGAGGCTCGCTTCCACGGTCACAATCCCGACTGGCACTATCGGGGAAACCGTGAGCATGAGTACCGACAAGACCAAACTTTTCATCACAGCAGAAATTGGGAGCATGAATATAATGCTCAAAGAGAGTTCTCTAGAGGTGGGAGATGGCGAGGAAATCGGCAGTAAACTGACAGTGTTGGATGGTGAGAGTTAACCAATTCAATTTTTCACTTGAAGATTAGATTGCAATTTAACAATTTTTTTTTTAAAGACGAATTATTTTCTCTAATATGTACAAGTTGAGTTCCTCTTTCTGTTTACATAGATATCAATTTTTCATCGGTGCCAGTTTCTGCTTCAGAAGTACTTGTAAATTTGTTCTGCACATTGCTCAGGATGAGAGTGACGGAGTTGTATAACATTGCATTTCGCTTAAATTGTCTCTGACACCCCCCCCCCCCCCCAACCACCCCCCCCCACTCTCTCATTAAGTGATTCTAGTTCTGCAGTGCATGGTGCGCCCGTTATGGAATTATCTTTGCAGTTTTAATGAAAGTATTATGTACAACAGAGCAAATAACTTGTAAATGATTTGTATCTTGCATGTGAGTAGAAATGTAATTGTAACGTGAAAGCAATAGTTTTGATGCAATGCAAAGAATAGAACTGGACTTTTTATATTGATTATATAAATCAGCATTCTCTTCCATTTTACCTTCTAATGTATCTTGGGAGCAATGACCGACCTCTGAATAAATAAGTAGCAGTGCCCAATCCTTTTAACTGTTGACCTGTATCAGGTGCTCTGCTTGTCTCCTGTACATATACCTCCGCACATCAATCAGTTTGGTGTGTGTGTGTATCTTTTTAAAAGTTTGGCAGCAGGGAGGATCTGCCTGTAACTGTTCAGTCCTTATCGTGAACCTTAGAACTTCCAGTCAAAACAATTGAATTCCACAGTATTTGTAATTAATTCTTGCATCACAAGGGTTTTTTCCTTGACACAATGACCAGTGTTTGATAGATTGGAATTCTCCAAGCTGCCATCAATCTGCAAAAAAAAACTTCAGAATAGGATAATGGTTTGGATATTGAATAATTGCGGAGGACCTGCTTTTAAAGGATCAACTCTAGCGAAGACTTAGAATTATAAAGGAGATTTTGAATTTGATAGTATCTGAGCCTGCAAATGAAGTTGGCTCACTCCTAAATTGAATCTAATTTAGCAGTTTCGAGTATGGGAAAGAAGTAACTGCTAATTAGACCAATCTTGTTTTACAACTTGTCTACAACTCTCTTTTACAATATTTAATACCAGGCATTGATTCCCATACTTAATCCAATGGAATGGCATCTATTCTTGTATTATGATTGCTGTTTTTCTTCCAAATCATCTGATTGTTTTATCAGTATGTATTGAGAATATAAAAGGGCGCTGTTTAACCTCCTGTTTGGAGCGGGGATGAGTGAGTAGTAATTTTCGCGCAGGTAAATTGTAGAGTTCACATATTTCCAATTATATTGCTTATTCGTTTTTTTGTTCTGCAGTCAATATTTTTAACACTGCTTCCAGTTAAATATTCTAATTTGTTTTCCTCGTAAAACTGGGCTCTCCAAACTATTCAACTTTGATTTGTACCTATTTGTAGCTGCATATGAAGAACAAATTTGTATTTTTGATGTAATGAAGATTGTTTTATAAACTAAATTAGGCAATTTTTATTTGATTTTTAAAAAATGTAACTTTAGGGTGGGGATGGGTGAGAGAAATGCAGAACTTGAAGTTTTCAAAAGAACTAGAATTTTTCCAGTACAGTGTTGGCTGCTTTACTCTTCTATATCCTAACAGCTTTTGTATTAAAATAAATGCTTATTCAATACTCCTGTTTTTCTTTGGAATGATGTAGGAAGGTAACATGAGAAAAATATTGCAGAATTGTAAATACAAAGAAAAGTTGTACCTAGTTGAAGTTATTTTAATTAGCTGTTGTACAGCTATATTTTCAACTTTTTAAATGTGCAATATTTTAATAGAATGATATGTTTGTGATCTGAATTTCAGTTCTGACAACTTTGGAATCTACTTTTCATTGAAGATGTATTGTCATGTCAATTGCTATTCTTTATGTACCAGATAAAAATATATTCAACATTAATTTTCTGCTGCAATTTGTTGTCTTGTGATCTATTTTCTGTTTCAAAATTTCAAAGTTGCTCTTCGCCATGTAAAATATATAAAATGTAGAATAATGAGAGGCATAGACAAGGTAGACAGTCAGAACCTTTTTTCCCCAGGATGGAAAAAATCAAATATTAGAAGGGATAGCTTGAAGGTGGGATGGGCAAAATTAAAAGGAGTTTTTTTTTTTCGCATCGGCTGATGAGTACCTGGAATTATAGTTGGTTTGAACCTAGTTTGGTTTTATAAATTCATAATCTTGGTCCTGAGTTTAGAGTTTTGTTCCAAATCTATGACTAACAAAGACCGGCATGGAGTAATGTCGAATTTCAGTGACCTGGATGGTGCTATTTGGATTTCTTGGTACTTAGAGATACAGCTTGGAAGCAGATCCTCGACCCACTGAGTCAACACCACCTTTGAGCATCCGTTCACACAGTTCTATGTTATCCCACTTTGTATCCACTCTGAACGCACTCTTAATTTACAGCAGCCAATCAACCTACCTGGAGGGCAAGAAACTAACATGGATACAGGGCCAACGTCCAAAATCCACACTTGCAGCACCCGAGGTCAGGATCAAACTCTTGTCTCGTGTGGGATAGTGTTAATGTGCGGGGATCACTGGTCAGTGCGGACTCGGTGGGCCGAACGGCCTATTTCCGTGCTGTATCTCTAAACTAAACTAAAAATCCAGTGAGAAGTATAAAATTGGGGCAGACTTTTCAGGCTCTAAGCCTCTGACTCTCGTAATTCAAAGAGCTGATCAATTTTGTTTATGAACAGAGATGCAAATGCATTACAGCTTACAACTACGTACAATGATGGGCAGCTTGAGGCTGAGTTGCAGCGTGATTCTAGTTGCCAGGTAAAGTGGTAGAGACATGTATTTACAATGTTACCGTTACAAATGCATTTAATTAAGTACATGGACAGAAAAGGTTTGAGAGATTTATGTGCCAAATGCAAGAAAATAGAACTAGCTCAGACGGGCAACTGTCAATATAGATGACATGGACTGAATGCCATTTCTGTGCCATATGAGTCTTGACTCTTGAAGGTGCTGCTTTGTAATGTAGGTAATGTTAAAAATGTTAATGCAATACAGTCACTTTTTCTAAATATAAATCTTGAGTTGTAAATCTGTGTAGAGATCCTGCTGCAAGTGTTTCGTCTTCCACCTATCAGTCATGAGTCAATAACCTCTGAGGATGGCCAATGTTTTAAATGTATCATTAAGATCGGAACGATTTGACATTCTTCACTTTGTAAATGCATTAGCAGTAGACCATTTGTTTTTGCTTATTTGTGAATGAAACGAAAAATAATCTACATCTGAATCTTGATTTAATAAATACACATAGCTGAGAAATCTTAAGAGTGCTTCATGCCCTGCACAATTAATTTCCTGCTTGTAGCTTTTAATGGGAGTGCATTATTTCTTTCCCAAGGCTGCATCTCTTGCTAATGCTAAAAAGGTGTGAATTTTAATCTATGATGACAGTCCAAGAACTTACTTGATGTTCAGTGCCAATGAAATTCGTCATCACAATCGTTTGTATTCTGAATTTTAATAATGTGCCAGATTTAAATGTCATCCACTATCTGCCTTCTAATCCACATTGTTTATTGATGTGGAATTTGGGCTGCATACTTTACAAAGCAAACTGCTGAATGATACCAATATACCAAGTGGCAACTAAAAATGCAAAATTTTGAACTATTTGTGAATTTGTGATTGGGTGAAGGCTGTAGACTTGGCTTTCAATTTTCTCACTAGTTTAATCTGCTGGCAAATATGAGTGAATATTGGGGATAGCAATTTCCAGGTAATATCTATTTCACTAAGAAGTACTGAGGTGAAGGGTACTAAACAGTGGAAGCCATGGTGCGACCTGGCAATATATTTGATGCTAAGGTTCTCCTTGCCTTCCTGGTAAATGCAATATTTATAAATGACGTCTTCTGGCATGAGGGACAGAGTTGTTGCTTTCATAAGTTATCAGCTGTCATGCCGGGGTAGCTGGATAGTATGGCTGTTTATCACAATCAAGTAGAATTAGTCCTACATATTATGTAATTATGGATCTTTATTCATACAAGTTACGATCCATTGCTGTATCAGATGCTGGAATCTGAAATAAATAAAATGGTGGAAATTGGGATCTGTGTAGAAAACACTGGGCACCTCAGAACTTGTGAAATGTTAAGTACAGATTTTAATATAGAATATGGAAAGAAAGGCCAAGAGAAATTCCTCATAGGGCGGGAACCAGGATTGTTGGAATGTCACGTGTTGGCTGAAGTATAGTGGTAATAGCTAGTGAATAATAAACATCATTGGTTATTAGGATCCCTTGATCTTGCATTGAGCTTTGTTGGAAAGGGAGTATGAGGCTACAGCTGCTTGGATCGGATTAGCTTGAAGAATTTAAATAGGCAATTGGATTGTAAGGTCATTCAGGGACAAAATGGATATGTTCTGCAAAGTAATCTGCCCCAATTCATCAGCATCAAATTCAGTAAATTGGAAACATGGAGATCAAGTCATGTCTACCTGAGTAACGATTTGAGCTCTGCACAGCAGGAAATAAAGGAAATGTTGCATCTCCTGCTTTTGCATGGGAATTGAAACCAATGCATCAGCCATCCTATACCACTTGATTTTAGATTCTAGAGTGAAACCTTCAGGATCTGGAGATGTCAGCCAAGTTTGGAAATTTGCTCATTAAATTGGTAACTAACTTTCCTGAGTTCCCCACTCCTATTTTACACTATTTCTGGGATGCTAATTGTCCTCTTTAGAGACTTGTACAATAATATGTTCCATTTAATTCCCATGTTGATTTCCGTCACAAACTCACCTGGCTTGTTTCTACAGGGCCAATGGTCACTTTGATTAATCTTCGGATGTGAGATCTGGATGCATTTGTAAAAACAACCTCCAGGAGGTATTGTTGCCCAGTCGTGGCTAAATGACTGCTCCAAAAATGTACATGTTGGAAACTTAAGCAAAACATGAAGTGCTGGCGGATCGCAGTGAGCCAGGGCAGCAACTGTGGAGGAAATGTTTCGTTCTGAGATACAGCGTGGTGGCACACCCTTTGGCCCGCAGAGTACATGCCAGCCAATGATCATCCATACACTAGTTCAATACTGCACACTAAGGACAGTTTACAGAAGCGAATTAACTTCTGCACAAATCTACACTTCTTTGGAATGTGGGAAGGGACCGGAGCACCTGGCGAATACCCACATGGTCGCAGGGAGAGCATGCAAAATCTGTACAAACAGCACTCATAATCAGGGTTGAACCTGGGTCGCTGGAGCTCTAAGGCATCAACTCTACCACTGCGTCACCATGCTGCCTTTAAATAGACAGATAACTTTTTGGGTCAGGGCACTCCATGGGTTACGGATAATATAATTTACAGAAATCAAATGTTGCAAATTCTCCCATACTTTTTCTACAGCATTTTTCCAGTGATAAGAATAAAATGGTTTATGATATTAATTACTGGATGCGTTAGTTTAATTATAGGCAGCAAGGTGGTTACTCAATGAAATGAAGGAGTCTTACCAAGTGTGTGCAGAGCAATATAATAGTAAGATTAAATGAGAACTTACCAGTTCGAAGTTTGATCGTTATTTTATGAGGAGTAACGATGAGGGATTACGTGAAGAAGGCCCGCCTGGCGCTGGAACGGCATACTTCAAAGCAGCGGCATGAAAAACACAGAACACAAAATAGCCGGAGTAAGATAGTAAGGCTCATCATAGATTTAGAACTACCAGATGATCATTCATTTTATGAGGGTGGGGAGTGGAGGGCACGTAATCCCTCATCGTTACTCCTCATAAAATAACGATCAAACTTCGAACTGGTAAGTTCTCGTTTAATCTTACTATTTTACTTCAGGAGTCACGTGAGTGACTACGTGAAGAGTTTGAAGCTTTCTGTTTTTTCGTGTCGTAGAATTTATTCCATACGACAGTACGGCTCATTTAACACAATAACGAAGCGAATAACACATTTTTCCCCAAACATTGCCTCAAGTGATGTGATAAATTATTTCACATTATAAAAAATGAAAGTAATGCCCTTTCCATTGAAAGGCAAGTTTATCACAAATACCAATTGATATATATATTTTGATGGCATGACAAAGCAACAATTATAGAGAACCGAACATTGCGTGTCTAAATCTGACACCATGACTGGTTCCTTTTTACTTTAACAGTAATCTACAGCCTCCTGCGGCCTAGCATCTTTGCTCGAGTGGCTCATCCCGTACCATTCCTGTGAATGTATTTACCTCATTAACAGAGTGATTTTCCACCTTTCAGTGTCTAGTTCCTACTGAATGTATCCAATTTCTAACCATCTAGAAATACATTCCTCTATAACCATCAGTTTTTACTGAACCCAATGGGGTTTTTGTGTGTAATAAGCAGTCTCATTGCCACAGAGACTCTTACCTACTGCAACATTTTCTTCAATGTTCACACACACACACACACACACACACACACACACACAACACACACAACACACACACACACACACACACACACACACACACACACACACACACACACACACCTAAAGCCGGCAGGATATGCTTATAGGTTTACCTTGGTTTCAGGTCTTCTTGGTGTGCTTTGTTTGGTAGATTTCATAAAACATATATGATAATGCAATCTGTATCCACATGCAATTATAACGTAACATTTGCAATGTTTGCACTCTTATATTGATACTAAAGTTATCAGCATTATTATTTTCAATGTTTAAGTTTTTTGAATCATAGATAGAGTTAGAGTCCATTTCTTAAGGCAATTCAAGATTATTTATCTCCTGCCTTTATATTTTTTACAATTTTGGACAGATTATATATACATATACACATATATATATCATATATATATATGCACACACACACATATATATATATCATAATATCCCGATATGGAAAGGGATATATATAAATGTTAATATATATATATATATATATATTATATATATATATATATATATATATATATATATTAACATTTATATATATCCCTTTCCATATCGGGATATTATGAATGCATCTGATAACTTCTTGGTTAATATATTGTCCGTTTATAAAACGGTAACACTCTGAGCCCTATTATTGGCTCTATCAATTAGATACTTAGAAAATGCAATCCACAAGGAATTCACATATATCTAATATGATAAAATAACTTTACTGTATATACAGACCTCCAATTTCTTATAACAAAATATTGTTTTTTTTTAGGTTTTTTTAGACTTATTTCTGCAAATTGCAGGTATAACACTTCTTTATACATAATTATTTTATTGATATGTTGTTATATTAGTTAACATTCATAGACTTCTTTGACCATCAGCTGTTGTAATGGTCTAGTCAACTTGCAGATAGTTAAATTCATATTTTCATGTCATGGATGTTTTTGTACAACAATAAATTACTGCAGGGTTTCTCAAACCTGGAGATCCCAGTGGGTGCAGCAGCATCCAAAGAGCGAAAGGAGACAGGCAACGACCTAGGTCGAGACCCCTTTTTTGACTTCAATAAATTGCTGCCACTATGAATCATCACTAGCAGTTCAAAATCACACAATATTTATGAAACCATAAAGGACCCGTATTTAGGCCACCAAAATGCCTCTGGCAGTGTCCCGCTACATTTTCATCAGACACTGCCCTATTAAACAAAAATGAGGAACAGAAAGAAATCTTTTCCTCATGTAATTGGGAGAAAAGCATCCACCTTTGCTGTTCTTGGTTTACCCACAAGAAATATTCGAAATATTTGAAAAATAAAGGAATTTTAAACATAGGGGATCTTTATAAGGAAAGCTCTTTTCTTTCATTTCAAGAGCTAACAACAAACTTATGGACTACAATACAATTAATATTTTAGATATTTACAAATCAGAAACTATATCTCTGCAAATACACAAGAAACTTAGAAATAGAAAGACTGAAATTTTAGATGAATGCTTGAATAAACATCCAAATACAGAAAAAATGATATCATATATTTATAATATTTTATTGGAAAGTGATATCCCATCAACGGAAATACATAGACAGATTTGGGAAAATGAATTAGGTCAAATAATAAGCTCAGAAGTATGGGACGAAAGCTTACAACACATACATCATTGTTCGTTAAATGCTAAACATGTGCTTATACAGTTTAAAATTCTACAGACTACATTATTCCAAATCTAAATTACATAATATATTTCCAAAATTATCGCCTATATGTGATAAATGTCAAATCTCAGAAGCAAATTTGTCACACTCATTCACTAATTGTATAAAGATTGTAGAATATTGGAACAAAATATTTAAGATAATTTCGAATGTTATTAATATTACTATGATTTCTGATCCAAAGTTAATAATACTTGGAATACTTGAAACGGACCAACTAGTTACAATGAACCAAAGAATTTTTATCGATTATTGTCTAATAATTGGGAAAAAATTAATATTAAAATTTTGGAAAGGCCCTGCATCCCCAACAATTAAAATGTGGAATACAGAAATGTCGGAGACACTTCATTTGGAGAGATTGAGGCTTGTCCTTATGGATAGGTTAGATCTCTTCAGAGAGATTTAGTCTCCATATATTAAATATTTACAGGGTCATAATGGTTTCGGCGCGAAGACTTGACTGAGGCCTGAATATCTGAATGGATGAAGAAACATATATAACAAATCATGAATATATCTCCAAGGACGAATTAATGAATAATATTTCAATCTCCATCAAACTTTCAACACTCTCTTTTCTATTTTGTATTCTTTTTTTTTACTATCCTTAATTAGAAAAAAAGTATAAAAACACATTATATTAAATTTTTAATATTAATGCGAATATAGATATCATTACTTGTATGAAAATATTATTGATGTTCTGTATTTTTAATTACATAAAATTGTGTAGTTTCAACTATACAATAATTTGGAAAATATAAAGTCAATAATAATACAAACACTCTTATTATTATGAAAATATAATGAATATTATAGAAGTTTCGGTTAAAATTGTGTATTATACAATTATAACATGGGGGACTTGTATTTTGAGATTGAGGAAATATGGACATTATGACTAGTGTGAGTATATTGCTAATACTAGGATGATACTATACATACTTCCAATTATACAAAATAATTAACCTTGATATGTATAATTGATAATATTATAAATAATATAAACAGTATCAATTTATCATTAATATTATATAGTTTTTTATCGTTGTATAAGAGTGTATTTTGTAATTACTTTGTTTCTATAATAAAAAATTAAAAAAAAAAAAAAAAAAAAGAAATATTCGAAAGATCGGTGATTTAATCTGTATGCAATCAGATTAATCATAAGTAATCCATATTAATGACAATATGTTTTTTCCCCCCCAAATTTGTTGTCTTCCGATACCATTGTCTCTTCCTTAGAGATAAACAGGTGGACTAAACTTTAAAATATGCCACATCTGTTCACTCAGATAATCCCATGATTGTTATTTGACTTATCTTGTGACCCACAAGAAACATTTGAAAGATCAGTGATTTAATCTGTATACAACCAGATTAATCGTAAGTAATGCAAAATAATGACAATATGTTTTTCTCCCAAATTTGTTGTCTCCGATACCATTGTTAACATATGCCACAGCCGTGGTATTGTTCATCTTGATACGACATGGACAGTTCCATAATAAAACAATCGATCTTTTAATCCATAACTCCTTATACTTCAACAATTAATACGAATGTTTGGAAAATTTCTTAGGACAAACCATTTATGTTCACCTGGTATTATTGTCTGCAGTCCGAACAAGAGACATATCAATTATTGTTATAAGAATAGATAATATTCTTATCTTTACCCAAACATTTCACAGAAGCTGTACATCATCTGTAACACTTGCTTCAGTTTGCAACAGCTGTTAATCTTATAGTTGAAGCAGCTTGTGAACCTTTTTTACATTACTTTAATAATGATAACGTATCATTTGATATTTTGCATAAGCCTTTTCACAAGGCATACATATTCTTATAAGCTTCTGTATTCCTTCTTTTGGAACTTTATTTATTTTTTACCTAACCTAACCGAGATGAGAAAGACTTTCTTCACACAGAGAGTGGTGAGTCTGTGGAACTCTCTGCCACAGAGGGTAGTTGAGGCCAGTTCATTGGCTATATTTAAGAGTGAGTTGGATGTGGCCCTTGTGGCTAAGGGGATCAGAGGGTATGGAGAGAAGGCAGGTACGGGATACTGAGTTGGATGATCAGCCATGATCATATTGAATGGCGGTGCAGGCTCGAAGGGCTGAATGGCCTACTCCTGCACCTAATTTCTATGTTTCTATGTTTCTATGTATTACTTCTAATGGAGGGACAAAGTATGTCAACAACAATTAGACATATTTGTATCATGGAACAATTTTTCCCCCTCTTATGGTGCTTGAATTACTTCTAAACTCAGAATAGTAATTTATGAATATTTTATTAATGCCTAAGCATATGCTTTATGTAATGGGTCAGGTCCTTACCTCCCACCAGGTTTGTAATTGCAGGCACTAATTTGCAGCTGCTCTTATCCCTTCCAATTTAAATGTAATCAAGATAACCCATGACCATGACCTCATTAGTGCAAGTGCTGATCTTTTATCAGTATAATTGTTCCTTCAGTGTTCGGTTTAACAGCCTTGAACTGATTTGATTGTTTGGACAATGTTTTAACTTGCACAGCTTGACCCACTTTAATTAATTTCAAGCACCTGTAATATTGATTAACACTTGGTTAATCACAACAGTTTTTCCATGTTCTAGATGTTTCCATTTTTTTACACTGTGAAAGTGTAAATATAATGATGTTTTGTATGGTTTATACCATGAAATCTTTACACTGAGGTAATTTTATAATATACATGTACGTACCCCACTTTTGAGTGCAAACCTGAAATCAATTTTTAAAGTTTTCTTATACAGGTGAACCAATCCTTCCTTAGTTATATTAAATTAACAATCATAATACACCTGTAATCCCCCATAATTGGAGATTTCATGAACTTATTTTGTAACCAGATGTTTGCACCTCTTCACGTATTTCAAGCCTTCTTTTTCCTAATTATATAGGTTTGGATAAGGCTATGTTTGGATTATACCACTTCTGCCTTTGTTTTGATCCATTATCAAATTTTTTCATTGGATCATAGTTTTTCTCCCCAAAGTTTAAAGATCAGTAGTCTGTTCTTTTGTAATTAATATCTTTGATTTATCATAAGGCAGGTTTATTCCATAATAATCAGGAGTTTAATATATCCTGATTTGTATTGATCTGCAAACCTATAGTGCAGATTTGGTAAATTATATATATTTCTTCCCATTGAGCTCCACAACTGATGGCAATTTATTTTATTTTGAAAGTATTACTTATTTGCACCATTTTGAAATACTTTGAAATTGTATTTCTTATATCTCATATAATTTGAGACATGGATATTATAAACGGATTTACCGTTGATATATTAATAAAACATAAAAATTTTATTGTTTTCTTGAAAGTTGGTGAGATACCATATAATTAATGTTGGCAGCTAGGTTTTCTTCCATAGCCTCACCACTTTCTTTAGATATAGCAAAAACTTTTGTTATCTCAGGCACATCTGGCCTCTCTTTTTTATTTGTGGTGTGCATTCATAATTCACATCACCACTTGCAGGGTCTGTCTTTTGCAGCCCTGATCCACTTGGAATTATATCCAAAGAGACTTCCTCCACCCTAATCCAGGGTCCAGAGTTTCAAATTCTCAATTTGGCACATAGCCATATTTTGTATATTCAAGCCCCTCAGGGTCTTTTTTGGGGAACTGTTTGGGTACTGTGACCCTTGTCTCTTTTTTATATTTTGGAGTACTTTCTCCATATCGCGAAATTTATTAACTTTTTAAATTACAGCCTTTCTGACTTTTAAATTTCCTGCCAAAAGATTGTGGAGCATTTTAACCTCTCTACCGTATTTTTAACGGTACCAGTATCGGAACCGGCCCCGTAATTAATCTCTCGTCCCGATCGCTGGGTATTCCCCTGGGACGTTCTTTTCAAAACTCCGTTGTTTTTAACAGAGTATTTCTGTTTAGTTTAAACTTTTACTTTGTTTTTTAAAACCTTTAAAACCCTGGTCAATCCACCAGGCACGGAGTTTTGCAGACTTCCTAAAAAAATTTCAACTGCACTTACCTGCCGGTTCCGAACCTACCGCTGTCGAGGAGCTGTCTGTGCAGCTCCTGCTTCTGCCGTCAGCGTCGACGTAATGCCGTTCCAGCGCCAGGCGGGCCTTCTTCACGTAGTCACTCACGTGACTCCGAAGTAAAATGGATTACAACACAACATTTCTGGGTAACAGCTAGTTCTTGGGAATGGAGGCCTTACATAACCCAGTACTGTTCTACAGCCAGCCTGCCAAACTGCCAAACTTTGTGTTTTATTACTGGGCAGTTAATATTAAAATATGAATTTTTGGTTAGTAGAGACAGATAAACAACCAATCAGGTTAAAAATGGTAAAAGAAGATTGTTCGCCTTTTGAAATTAGCTCGATTTTATTCGCTAATATTAAACTAGGTAAGAAAATCTATAGTGAAAATCCTATAATAGAAAGTGGGATACGTATCTGGAAACAAATAAAGAAAACGTTAAAATTGAAATGTATACCACTAGCCCTTACCATTGTAAATAATGTTACATTTAAACGTTCAATCATGGACAAAGGTTTTTTACAATGGAAAAACTATGGAATTAATAAGATGGGTGATCTCTATAGGGAAAACTCCTTCATGTCATTTCGAGAATTACAACAAATTTATGGATTACATTCAAAAGATTACTTTAAATATTTACAAATTAGAGACTATGTAAAAGCAAACACACAAGAAATCAGAAATAGAAAGACAGAAATTTTAGATGAATGTCTAAACACCCGAACACAGAAAAATTGATATCATATATTTATAACATTTTATTGGAAAGCGATGTCCCCATGACAGAAATTTATAGGCAATCATGGGAAAACGAATTAGGTCAATTAATTAGACTAGAAGTATAGGATGAAAGTTTACAACATATACACCATTGTTCATTAAATGCTGGACACTCTCTTATACAATTTAAAATATTACATAGATTACATTATTCAAAATCCAAATTACATAGTATTTTTTCAAATGTATCTGCCATATGTGATAAATGTCAGCACTTAGAAGCTAACTTAACGCACTCATTTACAAATTGTATAAAAATTACTAAATTTTGGACAGAAATATTTAAGATAATTTTGAATATTGTTACTATGAATCTGATCCCTGACTCAAAATTAATAATATTGGGAATATTAGAAACAGATCAACTAAGAACAACGAATCAAATAATTTTTATTGATTACAGTTTAATAATTGGGAAAAAATTAATATTGAAATTCTGGAAAGGTCCTACATCCCCCACAACCAAAATGTGGATTACAGGAATGTTGGAGACACTTCACCTGGAAAGATTAAGACTTGTCCTACTGGACAAGTTGGATCTTTTCAGAGGGATATGGTCTCCATTTATTGAATATTTAAAGGGTCAAAATGGCTAGGTGCGAGAGCCTGACTGAAGCCTGAATAAAGGAATGGATGAAGAATTATATATAACAAATCATGGATATATCTCCAATGATGGATAACCTGTTTAACACTCCACTCATTTTTTTTTTTGATTTTCTACTTTTACTTTATTTTTCTCTATCTTTTCCTATCTGCAATTAAAAAAAAGTATAGAAATACAAATAAGACATAATTGTTAATATTAATAATATTACGAATGTATGTGAGAAGTATATTCTCTTAATATGTACTTACGTCTAATAAAAATACTTAACAAAAAAACCAAAACAAAAAAAAAAGAATTTCCCTCTCACTTTTCATGAAATAGATGAGGAATTCTTTCAATCCTTGATAGTAATGCACTGTCAAACAGGGATAGATATAGTAGTATGGGTTAGTGGCAGTTTATATGGAATAATATATCAAGAAAAAGCAGAAAATGTGTTTATCTTAATTGTGGTCTGTTTGAGTTTAAATAAGTTCATTTGCACTATTATCTTTCAACCTAATTAGCTGCAATATGAAAGTTAGTGCTAATCTAGAAAAATTACCATCACACACTTGTTCATGATGCAGTGGGGAATGGTGGGTGCAGACCCGAGACCAAATTGTTATGGCTGTGACAGATGGGCATAAGTTTCAGAAAGTTACTATCCTGCTGCACAGAGGTGAAATTTGCATAAACCTTGGGCTTTTGAATTTATGTGAATTTATGAATAATGCACTACTAACCTTGTTTGGACAAAGCGAGTGTTTTTAAAAAAATATTTTAAAGCTATATGCCAACAGGAGTATAATTTCTACAGAAGGTTTACCATTCAGGACAACAACCAACATAAGGCTACCAGATATGGAAGAGTGCGCCTCTAACTAGACAAAGGGCTGTTCAAGTCCTAGTGCACTATATATTTCTAATGTGAAGCACAGAACATCCAAATACTTTCTATTTTCAGGAATTTGCCTCTATATTTTGCAGTCTAATCCCTTACTCATTACATCACAATGATAAAATCAACCTGATTCAATCCATGATACCAGTCTCTTCCTCAGCTTAGAACTGGGATAAGATGTCACCTTTTCTGTCATGTAAAATGTGACAATAATATTACTGCATTGCAACTCGGAACTTAAGGTTTGAATAGCCAATTATTGGTCCACCTGGATATTCCAACCAGCTAGTATCAGAATAAATGCAGCCCACGAGTCCCACATCCATGCAGCTTAACTAATACTGTTAGTAAGGGAGACAAGAGACTACTTGTACTGGAATCTGGAGCAAGAAATAACCTGCGGGAAGAACTCAGTGGGACAAGCAGCATCTGTCAAGAGTGTTTTATTACCATATGTTCTGAAACAGAACTGTGAAATTCTCACTTGCAGTTGCACAACAGGCTTGTAAAGGTCAGGGCAGCCCTGATGTAGGGCCTGACCCTAAATGTTGACCATCTCTTTGCCTCCACAGATGCTGCTCGACCATCTAAATTATTGCAGCAGATTATCTTTACTGTTAGTAAGGGCATGTTTTTTTTTAATGGATTAACATATGCAATTAACATGTCCTTTTTTTTGTTAATTATATTGAAACATTTAGTTGGAGATGACAGCAATTAAGGTAGATGATTCACTGTAATCTCTGGCAGAGTGGACTCACTGGCATGGTTGATTGGGGCAGTGCAGAATGTTTCATATAGTTTAATGTGTGCCCAGATAACCTTGCATTGATTGCTGTGCTTTTGAATGTCTGTATTCAGAGACAAGTTTAGTTGTATCACTGTGGTTTCAAAGTCCAGAGATAAAGGAAAAATCTGTAAAATATTTTCCATCTTCTGTGATGGGCATTTCAGACTGTGGCAGATTGATGGTGGCAGCTTTTGTGGGTCCTGGTATTAGCAGACAGGCGCTTGCATTCCTTGCTGTATTTGTAAACTAAACTTAAAACTCAAGAGGCTGTCCCACTGCACGAGCTAATTCAAGAGTTCTCCCGAGTTTCCCCTGATTCGAATTCGGAGAATTACTAGTAATAGCCGCTCATAGGTACTCGGGGCTCTCGTGGACATTCTTCAACATGTTGAAAAATCTTCACGAGCTTACCGCATTTTCCAAGTACCTGCCGATTAGCGTTACGAGCCGCTAAGAGATGTCCCGAGCTCCGACATACCCACTACGTACATTCTACGAGTTTGATTTTTTTTTAAAAACTCGGGCGAGCTCTTGAAATAGCTCGTACAGTGGGACACCCTCTTAAAGCCCCTGCCCCATGATGCGAGTTTACCCAAGAGCTCTACCGAGTTTAAAAAAATTAATCTCGTGGTACTTCATCACGACTATTTTTTTTATTCTTGGAAATTTTTCACACTGTTGAAAAAACTTCACAAGTTTCCGCGTTTCCCGAATACCTGCCGCCAGCATTACGAACCGCTACGAGACATCAACGAGCTCCGACGTACCCGCTACGTACATTCTACGTACTTACCACAAGTTTGATTTTTTTTTTAAACTCTGGAGAGCTCTTGGGTAAATGCGCATCGTGTGACAGGGCCTTTAATATCTGAACACATTAGCAGAATGAAAAGTTGCAAACATCAGGTGCTGCCACCAGATGGCAGTCTCTTCCAAAGATGTAACTGAGAATGTTCCATTTATTTTGATAAATCCTGGAAGCAGTGCGGTTTTTGTGTGCGGGAAGGGTAATGAGTTTACAACCACAGTCCAGAAACATTGAATTAACATCTGGGACAGTTTTAACATATATTTCTCCTGTTATGAGTATCCAAGCTAATTTACAGATATTAATAAACATACTTTTTGCATTTACAGTTTTGAAGGAGTAACAGCTTAATACCAGTTGTTACCAGTACAACTACAAACTCCTGTTTGTTTTCTCAACTTGACTCAATTAACTGAGCTCAGAATGTCAACCATAATGAGGTTATAATGAACCATAGTGAGGTTATGGAAAAAGAGATTGCAGCGTGCTGAAAGGTTTATGAAAATCCTAAATGGTGTGCTGAAAGAAAGAGGATTTGTAAATTGCCACCCTGACAAATTGGTAGCCAAGTAGTGCAGTTCTTGTTCGCGAGAGCTACCTGTTGCTGAAATCCAGATAGTCGGGGACTTCAGCTGTTGCTTCTCTGAGCATCTTCCCAAATTAAACATCTTGAAGGAACGAGAAACATTTTCTCTGCATCCACTCAATGGACAGTGTAGGCAGCCAATTAATAGCAGCAAGCAGATGAAATTGGGCTGATTCTCTAAACATCCAGTGATGATCTAAAAGCATTCATTGTCCTGTCATTCTTGTTCACTTTTGCCCCTACATTTGGTCTGCTCTCCCCTTCAACAAGATCAATGACCAATCTTCCAATGAAGCTCCGTTTGTAGCACACTCACCATATCCCTTCATTCAGGGTAGCTAATGTAACCCTACTTTTAAAAAAAGGAGGGAGAGAGAAAACGGGGAATTACAGACCAGTTAGTCTAACATCGGTAGTGGGGAAACTGCTAGAGTCAGTTATTAAAGATGGGATAGCAGCACATTTGGAAAGTGGTGAAATCATTGGACAAAGTCAGCCTGGATTTACAAAAGGTAAATCATGTCTGACAAATCTTATAGAATTTTTCGAGGATGTAACTAGTAGAGTGGATAAGGGAGAACCAGTGGATGTGTTATATCTAGACTTTCAGAAGGCTTTCTACAAGGTCCCACATAAGAGATTAGTAAAACAAACTTAAAACACACGGTATTGGGGGTTCAGTATTGATGTGGATAGAGATCTGGCTGACAGACAGGAAGCAAAGGGTAGGAGTAAACGGGTCCTTTTCAGAACGGCAGGCAGTAACTAGTGGGGTACCGCAAGGCTCAGTGCTGGGACCCCAGCTATTTACAATATATATTAATGATTTGGACGAGGGAATTGAATGCAACATCTCCAAGTTTGCGGATGACACTAAGCTGGGGGGTAGTGTTAGGTGTGAGGAGGATGCTAGGAGGCTGCAAAGTGGCTTGGATAGGCTGGGTGAGTGGGCAAATGCATGGCAGATGCAGTATAATGTGGATAAATGTGAGGTTATCCACTTTGGTGGCAAAAACAGGAGGGTGACTATTATCTGAATGGTGGCTGATTAGGAAAAGGGGAGATGCAACGAGACCTGGATGTCATAGTACACCAATCATTGAAAGTAGGCATGCAGGTGCAGCAGGCAGTGAAGAAAGCAAATGGTATGTTAGCATTCATAGCGAAAGGATTTGAGTATAGGAGCGGTTCTACTGCAGTTGTAAAGAGTTTTGGTGAGACTACACCTGGAGTACTGCGTACAGTTACTGAGCAGCAATAGACGGGGTACAGAGAAGGTTCACCAGACTGATTCCTGGGATATCAGGACTTTCATATGAGGAAAGACTGGATAGACTCGGCTTGTATTCGCTAGAATTTAGAAGACTGAGGGGGGATCTTATAGAAACTTACAAAATTCTTAAGGAGTTGGACAGGCTAGATGCAGGAAGATTGTTCCCAATGTTGGGGAGGTCCAGAACAAGGGGTCACAGTCTAAGCCTTTAGGACCGAGATGAGGAAAACATTTTTCACACCGAGGGTGGTGAGTCTCTGGAATTCTCTGCCACAGAAGGTAGTTGAGCCAGTTCATTGGCTATATTTAAGGGAGTTAGATGTGGCCCTTGTGGCTAAAGGGATCAGGGGGTATGGAGAGAAGGCAGGTACAGGATACTAAGTTGGATGATCAGCCATGATCATATTGAATGGCGGTGCAGGCTCGAATGGTGGAATGGCCTACTCCTGCACCTATTTTCTGTGTTTCTATGTTTCTATAATATATCAGGATCTTTTAACTCAAATTGTAGAGGGCATAGCTTTAAGGTGAGAGGGGCAAAGTTTAAAGGAGATGTTCAGGGCAGGTTATTTTTACACTGAAGGTGGTGAGTGCTTGGAATGTGCTGTCTAGGTTGGTGGTGGAGCCAAATACAATAATGGCATATAAGAGTTTTGGATGGGTACATGGATATACAGAGAATGGAGGGATATACTATATGCAGGCAGGTAAGAGTTGGTCTTGGCATCATGGGTGGCACAGCAGTAGAGTTAGAGATCCAGGTTCAATCCTGACTACGGGGACTGTCTGTGGAGTGTGTACGTTCTTCCTATGTCAGCATGAATTTTTTCTGAATGTTCTGGTTTCCTCCAATATTCCAAAGACGTGCATGTTTGTAGGTTAATTGGCTTCTGTAAATTGACTCTTGTATGTAGGATGCAAAAGTGAGATCGCAAAGGTACCGTTTCCATGCTATATCTCTAAGCATCTAAATTAAACCTCGCTAAACATGTTTAGTCCAGTCAATGTGGGTCGAAAAACCCGTTCCTGTGCTGTACTGTTCTATGTTTTCCTTATGAACAACTTTGGTTCGAGGAGCATTGCATTTGACTTGAGTACTTTAAAAGAGACAAATACAAAATTAGACCTGGTTTTTTCTCTCGATTGTTTCCTGGTCAATCTGATGCTGCATAAGATGTGAGTGGTTCTACTATTTTCTGTTTTTATTACTGATTTCTAGCATTTGCATTTTTTTACATTTTAATTTATTGAAACAAAATGAAAAATTAGGACAAAAAAAAACCCATAATTATTTCAACATTGAAATAGAGAATGCGGTAAAGAAATGCCTAATCAAGATATAGGGAAAGAAAATGAAAGTGTCTGACAAAAATGTTACTTCAGAAAACATATAACAGGTTGGAAGTAGCAAGAACCATGATAGTCATATCACTTATGACTATCATGGTTCTTGCTATTTCATTTTCACAGAGTGATACAGTGTGGAAACAGGCCCTTCGGCCCAACTTGCCCACACCAGCCAACATGTCCCAGCTACTCGTCCCACCTGCCTGCGCTTGGTCCATATCCCATCTAAACCTGTCCTATCCATGTACCTGTCTAACTGTTTCTTAAACATTGGGATAGTCCCAGCCTCAACTACCTCCTCTGGTTCCATACACCCACCACCCTTTGTGTGAAAAAGTTGCCCCTCAGATTCCTATTAAATCTTTTCCCCTGCACCTTGAACCTACAGTATGTCCTCTGTTCCTCGATTCCCCTACTCTGGGCAAGAGATTCTGTGCATCGACCCGATCTATTCCTCTCATGATCTTATATACCTACTGTACCTCCATAAGATCACCCCTCATCCTCCTGTGCACCAAGGAATAGAGACCCAACCTACTCAACCTCTCCCTAAAGATGCTGTTTAGGCTCTGCAAGAAGAAACAATAAAATATTAAACCAGTAGCTAGGAAATGCACGGTAGAGGTAAGTAAGTAAGTAAGTTTATTGGCCAAGTATTCACATACAAGGAATTTGTCTTGGTGCTCCACCCACAAGTAACAACATTACATACAGTGACAGTTACGAATGACTCAGAAAACACTACACATTAATAATAATAAAACGTTAATGATAAAACACCATTGATCAAGCATGTGAACCAATAAAATACCAGATCAAAGGGAGGCTACAGATTTTTGGCTGTTGAGTAGAGCAACTACTCGTGGGTAAAAACTGTTTTTATGTCTGGCTGTGGCAGCTTTGACAGTCGAGAGTCGCCTTCCAGAGGGAAGTGATTCAAAGAGTTTGTGGACAGGGTGGGAGGGTAGTTAAGAACCTGATTTAATTTCAGACTGGACATTACAACTGTGAGAAACTAAAGCGTAAGGACATATAATGGGGTGTTAAAGAAGGAACTGCAGATGCTGGAGAATCGAGGGTACACAAAAGGCTGGAGAAACTCAACGGGTGCAGCAGCATCTAAGGAGCGAAGGAGATAGGCGACGTTTCGGGTTGAGACCCTTCTTCAAATGGGGTATTTTGATGTAGCTTCAATTCAAAATAGATGGTGCTATCTTTTTGATCAAGATTGGTTGGCCTGAAACAGTAACTGCTTCCCCTTCTGTAAGCACTGTAGAACTGTGCTTTGCACTTTAACATGTGATGTAAAATAGTTCTTTCATTCATCACAGGAACATTTCAGGATGCTCCATGCACAATAATTTGTGAAACTGGAAGAAGTGGCGAGAGGAATATAAAGCTTTTAAATACTTAGTAGGCAGTGTGTGGCTCATCCCCATTGAGGTCGAGGTAATTATAACTAATAAGTAAATTGTGACATTGAGGTTGCAGAATACCTTTAATATGTCAACTCCTCAGTGATGTCTGATACCTTAAAATGCCCCCGAATGAAAAATAGTTTTTTAAAAAACATTTTATCATGAATGGTTTATTTTAAGTGTGTGTTTTAAATGTTCTTGTTTAATAGAAATTGACCCTCCTGAGACTCTCCTTAAATATTTATTAATGAAATAGATGAACACTTTATTAATCTTTTGATCACATTAATTGCAGCTGCGCTCTCAGCAACAGAGGTAAACAGTAGCACAGAACAAACCTATGCACGGTTCAGCTTCAATGTGCACTAAACCACAGCAAATATTCCCAAAGTTGCTGCAATCTAAAGCTGTGCATTCAGAATACTAATAGTGAATGGATTAGTTTCAAGTTAAGACCTTGAAATAACTGCAATGCCTAGTGCCTCTAATTCCAGTATGAATTATCTTCATTAAATGAATAATTTTCTCTGTTAGTTGTTGTTTTGCATCTTTTACTAGACAGACAAAATCCAAAATAAAGGCATGACTAGAATATTAACCCATGATGCATTATGTTTCCAAAGTTGATTCTCATGTAGAAAGATGAGTATAATAAAACTTGACAAATATGTGAATATGAAAAGAGAGGGAGTACAGAACAGTGCTGGTTTTGCTAACAGTGGATTATAATATCCCATAAGAAAATAAATAATTGTACATTTGTACTATTTGGATTTAAAGCGACCTCGTTATTACAGGACAATAATGTGTTCTGACAGGTAGTCCTGAATTGTCCACGATATTGTACTTTGGACAGTCAGCAATACAAATTGTCCTCAGGTTGTAATTGAAACTAAGTTTTCCATCGCTATACAGAAAGATTGTGACATTAAATGATTGGGTATGGGTAGACTGGCAGGTTAAAATTATGCTTCAGTTTATAAGGCAGTTTATAAGATTTTATAACAGTCCTTTACTTCAATAAATGCTGATATCCAAATAATTTCAATCTAATTGATTAGATTGGCGCAGTGTGCACCAAGCAGAGAGATTAAATTGCTGAATGTTTCTGCTATATCGGAGCCAGATTTTTTAGTCAGAGTTGAATGAACGCTGCCAACCATTCAATGCACTTATGGGTCCTCATTGACTTTCATGGGGTTTTGAACTTGAAGTTCCAGTGACTGGAGGCACTGTGCCCGCTGCATGGAACCTTAGATCTGTGCGGCGAGGCCAAGGAACAATCATTGAGAAATTCGATCACACGGCACTGGTACATTTTAGACTGGAAATTGATTTCAGCTGACTTTGTGTGCCAACCTGGGAGACCCGCTGGGAAGTGGGGAGATTACACCTCCTCCCCAATTCCTCCTGCTTTCACCGAGATGTCTGATCCTGTGACTGGCACCTGAATCTTTTCCCACCAATCCATGTTGCTGCTGCTAACCATCCCCACTCGCCATTGAGAGGTTAAAACCATCCTCACAGTATCATAGCCAGGAAGTGCATGCCTAGATATTTCTGTCAATGTAAAAATTCCGTATGCAGAGCAAAGTAGGAGGTAAAAAGAAATCAGGACAAAGATAAAACAAATTAAGCTGAGAAATATTTAAAACGATATTTATATTGTGAATGAGATGTTATACACCCATGTGCTAATCTTCTAACCTACAGAGGATATTTGGTGGTGATTAAGTAATTGTGCCTTTAACAATTTGCAGACGGCAATGCATAAGTTATATTATTTTCTTGTTGGTTTAGTGTGTTTCTATCATGAAAGTAGAGCAACCTTATGTTGCATTTTTATCCGTGCCAAGATTCTGTTTTAATGCGTCTGGTGGGCTAGCTGAACAACTCAGTCACGAACCTCTTGGCTATCGCTAGAACTTCTTCTATTCTTCTTTCTGGGAAGATACAACCTTTGGGACAAAACATTTCAGTTTAAGAATGTCAGGTCAATCTTCTTTTATTTTTCTCTACAGATACAGTTATATCTTTCTGTTTTAAATTGTTTCAAATTTTGCTTTTTACAGATGATCGGTTTTATGGAAATGCATAGAACATGGAACAGGAACAGGCCCTTCAGCCCATAATGTTTGTGCTAAACATGATGCAGATGTAAACTAATCTCCTCTGGCTGCACATGATTCATATCCCCACATTTTGTACATATCCAGGTGCCGATCCAAAAGCCTCTTAAAAGCCATATTCTCATCTGCCTCCACTACTATCCTAGCAGTGTTCCATGCACTCACCCCTATATGTGTACAATGAAAACTTGCCCTGCACATCTCCTTTAAACATTGCCCCTCTTACCATAAAGCCTTGCCCTCTGCTCTTTTTTTAGCGAGATACAGTGCAGAAACAGGCCCATTGGCCCACCGGGTCTGCGCCGACCAGCGATCCGTGCACATTAACACTATCCTTCACACACTAGGGACAATTTTTACATTTACCAAGCCAATTTACCTACATACCTGTACATCTTTGGAGTTTGGGAGGAAACCGAAGATCCCGGAGAAAACCCATGCATGTACGGGGAGAACATACAAACTCCGTACAGACAGCACCCGTAATCAGGATGGAACCCGGGTCTCCAGAGCTGCAAGCACTGTAAGGCAACAACTCTGCCACTTGCCTACTCTATCTAGGTCTTTGTAATTTTATAAACTTCTATGTGGTCTCCCCTCAACATCCAGAAAACCTGAGAAACAATCAAAGTTTGTCCAACCTCTAATTCAGGGAGCATTCTAGTAAACCATTTCTGCACCCTCTCCAAGGCTTACACATCCTTCCTCTAATGGGGTGACCAGACCCATTGCTTTATACAAATTCTCCCATATTTTTAGTTTAGTTTAGAGATACAGGGACTTTGGCCCACTGAGTCCACGTGGACCAATACTCTAATTCTATCCTACACACTGGGGACAATTACCCATGGTCAATTAACCTACAAACCAGCACATTTTTGGAATGTGGGAGAAAACTGGAGCTGCTGGAAAAACCCCACACACACATCCACAGGGAGAACATATGGACAGCAACTGTCGTCAGGATGGAACCCGGGTCTCTAGAGCTGTAAGGCAGCAACTCTACCATTGCGCCTCTTAGGGTTGCCAACTTTCTCACTCCCAAATAAGGGACAAAAAGTAAAAATAAGGGATAAATTCCCGACGGCAATTCGGTGACCGACTCGGCCGTGGCTGGGTGATTGATGAGTTGGCCCGGTTGCTGGACTGCGCGCAAAGCCCAGCTGGCGAGCCAGCTGAGGAGTTTTGGCCCGGGCGCCGGGGCTGCGTGACGTCGAGTGCAAAGTCCGTCATTCCATCCAACTCATGCACCGATAATCGGCCATAAGAAGGAGGGGTGGCGGTGGACAGCTGGCCAGGCCACCGACCGACGGAGCCATGGGCGTGGTGCCGCTGCACTCCATGGGCTGCACTACGTCAGGACGGGTGAGGCGGGGCCGGACGCGGCGCTCCGTCCCGACAGTCCCCTCAACCCAAGTAGCAGCAGTCAAATACGGGACAAGGTTGGTCCCATATGGGACAAACCAATTTAGCCCAATATACGGGATGTCCCAGCTAATAAGGGACCGTTGGCAACCCTAGCGCGACTATAGCGGCCTATTGTTGAAGTATTTTTCAAGACAGTAATAATAATAGTAAAATGTTTTGTAGTGTTCATGAACTACTGGATACAGTTTGATTTCCATTAATTTATTTATAGGTAGTGTTAGGGTGAACATTTAATGAGTGAAAGGATGTTAGCCGTTGTGCGAAGAGTAATATTAGCTATAGAGAATCATTGTGGCACGGTGGTGCAGCAGTAGAGTTGCAGCCTTACAGCACTTACAATGTCAGAGACCTGGGTTCAACCCCGATTACGGGTGCTGACTGCAAATCCGCACGATGCAAATCTTACACGTACACGTTTGTAAGTAAATTGGCTTGGTATAAATGTAAATTGATCCTAGTGTGTGTAGGATAGTGTTAATGTGCGGGGATTGCTGGTCTGTGCAGATTTGGTGGGCCGAAGGGTCTCTTTCCGCGCTGTATCACTAAACTAAACTAGAGTCTGAAGAACGGTCTCGACCTAAAATGTCACCCATTCCTTCTCTCCAGAATTGCTGCCTGTCCAGCTGAGTAACTCCAGCGCTTTGTGTCAAAATTAAAATGAACCTGACATGTGGAGAAATGGACTTATGGGCAGTTGTATGTAGTGGAACTCTTATGTAACCTGGGATCGTCTGTAATTGATGACTTGGCAGCTTTGGTTTGCACCCTGTCGTGTTCATGTCATTAAAACACACTTTCCAACTGTTCCAATTCTGTTGAAGGGTCCCAAAATCTTGACTCTATTTCTCTCCAACTGCAAACTGCTTCCAGCATTTTCTGTGTCTGTTTCAAAATAAATATGTTGCTAGGAAAAAAACATTTTATTTTGAGATTTCCCAAAATAAACTTTCAAATGTTAAAATTTTATTTTTATAGTTTGATGAATTGTTGAATGCTAAATAGTTTTGGAAGTCTGAAAGTGATTTTGAGACCTTTGACAGCTGACTAACCTTTCTACTCTTTGTGATTATAGGTGGTGGGTATTTAATAAGGAAATAAAAGGTCTTAAATTTTTTTTAGCAGGCAGTAATCTGTGAATGAGTAACGTAATTGGATAAATAGCATCAATTCTAGAGGCATTGTGACAGTAGGCAAGGTTAATGCATTAACAGAGGGAGTGGGTATAAGATGTGTTGACAGTCTGTGCAATCCCATTCAGACAGCGCAATTAAACGTAACCGATAAGACAGTTCCAAATATTTGTTTTATTTTATTTTTTTAAATTTAATTTTTGTTTGAAGCAATTGCACAAAAAGAAAATGATCGACATAACAGTTATGCAATGTTCGTACTGCTTCAGTTTTAACATTTTATGAACTAATAACTAGATAGGAAACAATTAAAAAAAGGGAAAGAAAGAAGAAAAGAAAAAGAAAAGATTTAAAGAAAAGCAAGAGGAAAAAAAAATCCCTGAACTAACAAAGGTGTAAAGGAAGTGGAGATATATCCAACTACCCTTCCACACGCCCGCTCACCCGACCCTTCCATCGGTTTTGAGTTTGTGTTCAACCATTATGTTGTTGAAGAAATTCAATAAAAGGAGACCATATTTTTGAAAATTGATCTGGTTTGTCAGTCAAGACAAACCTTATTTTTTTAGATGTAGTGTCTCGGTCATTTCTGTGATCCAAATCTTCACTGTGGGGACTGTTATCTTTTTCCAGAATTTAAGTATACGTTTTTTTGCTGTTATTAACCGTAGTCAAGGAAGCATCTTTGAAATATCGTTAGATTAGGGCAGCCCTCTGACATTCCTAATATTATAGCCATTGTGTGTAGAGTAGTATTAGCTATAGAGACTCAAAGCGGCACGGTGGCGCAGCGATAGGATTGCAGCCTTACAGCACTTACAGAGACCTGGGTTCAATCCCGATTACGGGTGCTGTTTGCAAATCCCCAAGATGCAAATCTTACTCCAAAGACATACAGGTTTGTAAATAAATTGACTTGGTATAAATGTAAAAAATATAAAACTAAAATGAACTTGACTAACGGAGAAATGGACTTATGGGCAGGTGTAAGCAGTGGAACTCTTATGTAACCTGGGATCGCCTGTAATTGATAACTTGGCAGCTTTGGTTTGCACCCTGTCGTGTTCATGTCATTAAAACACGTTCTCCCACTGTTCCAATTCTGTTGAAAGGCCTTTGTCTCAAAGTTTTGACTATTTCTCTCCAAACTGATGCTGCTTCAACTGTAAACTGCTTCCAGCATTTTCTGTGTCTGTTTCAAAATAAGTATGTTGCTAGGAAAAAAACATTTTATTTTGAGATTTCCCAAAATTTAACTTTTAAATGTTAAATTTTTATTTTTATAGTTTGATGAATTGTTGAATGTTAAATAGTTTTGGAAGTCAGAAATTGATTTTGAGACCTTTGACAGCAGACTAATCTGTCTACTCTTTGTGATTATAGGTTGTGGGTATTTAATAAGGAAATAAAAGGTCTTTAATTTTTTTTAGCAGACAGTAATCTGTGAATGAGTAACATAATTGGATAAATAGCATCAATTCTAGAGGCATTGTGACAGTAGGCAAGGTTAATGCATTAACAGAGGGAGCGGTATAAGATGTGTTGACAATCTGCGCAATCCCATTCAGACAGCGCAATTAAACGTAACTGATAAGACAATTCCAATTTTTTTTAAGTGCAAAGTAACGGTATTTTAAAATATTAGGATCTGAATTGCTTGCTACTGTTTGGAGAAGTGTCCTATAAATTGTCTCACAATTGAATCATTAGTGACAGGAAATCCAGGAAATGAAAGGCTTAGTGTTAATTAAAACACAAAGGCTTGAATTTCCATGCATGCCTCCCGGGGTGAGAAAACATACCAACTAAACTGTTGAATTAGATTTAGCTCTTTGAGGGGGACAAATGTGAGGCTTGATAAAATCTTTAACACAGGAAGCCATGAGAAGTTGGAACGATGTTCTATCATCATCCAAGATATTGCCAGGGCTACCAACATGCCCGCATCAGCTCACTGGCACCTAAAAGATTGAAGTGTTCCGGTAGTTTTTGTTATTTGTTACTTATCAGGAATTCAGCTGTCTCTTGCAAGGACAGAATTAATTGTTTATTCCCAATTACCCTTAAGAAGAAGGCCAGTTGGGAGACACTGTGCCACAGCCTCACAACGCCAGAGATCCGGGTTTGATCATGTTCTCCCTGTAACTGCGTGGATTTCCTTTGGGTGCTTGGGTTTCCTTCCACATCGTGGGGATTTGTAGGTTAATTTGACTCTGCAAAATTGACCCTTGTGTGTAGAGAATGGATGTGAAAGTGGGATAGTGGCCGCAGAAATGGCCGCGCTGGCTGGCAGCTGCGGCTCACCTGCATTTTGTCTTTTTTTTTCTTTTTTACGTTGTCTTCTAGTGTTTGTTTTAGTAGAAATTTGTTTTATTAGGTTGTGTATGTGTGGGGGTGGTTGGGAGAAACAGGGTTTTAGTCTCTCCCTTCGGGGGGATGCATGTCCCCCATCACCGTCTGTGCGGAGGCCTAATGGCGGAGCTGTGGCAGCGTTCGGCGGCGGCCTGGTTTGAGCTGCGATGCTCCAGCGGCGGTGGTGGTCCGGCTCAGAGCTGCAGTGCCTGGCTTGGAGATGCGGTGCTCCAGCGGCGGCGGCGGTCTGGCTTAGAGCTGCGGTGCTCCAGCGGCGTCGGAGGCCTGGATCGCCTCAGCGCAGAGGGAGAACTAGGAGGGATGAAGACAATGACTTAAGACTTTTGCCTTCCACCACAGTGAGGAGGTGCCTGGTGAACTCATTGTGGTGGATGTTAAATATGTGTTTATTGTGTGTTTTGTTTTTTTATTATATGTTATGACTGCATGGTAATGATTTTGTTCAGTCCGAAAGGTCTGAATGACAATAAAGGCATCTAATCTAATCTAATAACATAGAACTAGTATAAACAGGTGATCAATGATTGGCGTGACCTCAAGGGGCCGAAAGGCCTGTTTTCATGCTGTATCTAAACTAAGGTGAAAGTGAGGTACCTTCTTTCCTGTGAAAGTATATCTACAATGCTATCACCTAGGAATGTCCAGAATTTAGGCTCAGTATTCATGGAGGAATTCTATTGTATTGTATTGTAATTAATTTATTAGTTAAGTATGTAAAAACATACAAGGAATTTGACTTGCCATACAGTCATAACAACAAAGCAACAAGACACACAACTACATAGAAATTAACATAAACATCCGCCACGGCGCACTGTGATGGAAAGCAATAACGTATTATCTTCTGCCCTCCTTTTCGCCCGCGGTCGAGACAGTCCAACTATCCGCAGTCAGGGTGATTGAAGCTCCCGCAGCCAGCGATCAAAGCTCCCGCGTTGGGGTGATCAAAGCTCCCGCGATTGGGGCAGTCGAAACTCCTGTGGCTTGGAGCTCCCGAAGCCGGTCCCTCACCAAGGGACTGTCAGCTCCATGATGTTAAGTCCGCAGGCTCCCGTGGTTGGAGCTCCCAAAGTCGATCCCCAGCAAGAGGCCGCCAGCTCCTTGATGTGCAGTGCGGACGGAGATACGATACGGAAAAGTCGCCTCTCCGTCGAGGAAAGAGATTAAAAAAGTTCCCCCCTCCCGCACATAATACAAAACTAAAAATACACTAAAACATACATTTAACAAACTAAAAACAACAAAAGAAGAAAAAGATGAGACAGACCATTCGTGAGGCTGACATCGTATGGTGCCACCTGGTGGACGGGTCAGGAGAATGTGCAGTTACTGGTGTCCAATGCTTACACAGCCCTTGGCTTTTGTGTGATAAATGTGATGCGTGTGTTTTGTGTGATAAATGTGTTCCTTGAAAGGCATTGGAATAGCTGAGGTAAGTAACTGTATTTTATAGATTACCTATATACAACTGTGGTGAAGAAAATGAATATTTAGGTTCTTTATCCCACAAAATAAACTTCTCAATTCTGCAAACAACACTAAATTGGATGAATACCAATTTAGTGTTGTTTATAGAATTGATAAGTTTATTTTGTGGGATAAAGAAGTTGGTTATGATATTAAAATTATATGCCCTACTTTGTTCTTAGTTTGGTTCACCTTGCAGATGTTGTGATCTTTATTGTAGTAGAATGTATAGGAATGCGTTATCTACAACAAATAAAAGTGAGGCATCTAACATCAAGAAGTGCATCTCTATTGAAGAGGGGTAAGGTTGTAGTAAATGAAATTAGATCACTGCTCCGTCCAGGTAGGTACACCTGTGACTCAGTTGCACGTTTTCTGTATTTCATTGACATGAGATATCTGGTAGTTAGCCCAGATGTAGCTTAGAAAAACAAAATTCCCCACGAACAGATGATACATGGCGAACTGACTAGGTCTTTGAAGAGGTCATTGATTTGATGTGTCAAAATCCAATCCCATTTGTTCAAAGGAAGGTAGTACAACCAACACCTGGTCAAAGGAAAGTGGTGTAGGAAGGAACTGCAGATTTAGTTTAGTTTAGTTTAGAGATGCAGCGCGGAAACAGGCCCTTCGGACCACCGAGTCCGCACCAACCAGTGATCCCTGTACACTAACACATTCGTGCACACTAGGGACACTTGTAATTATACCAAGCCAATTCACCTTCAAACCTGTAGGTCTTTGGACTGTGGGAGGAAACCGAAGATCTTTGAGAAAAAAATAATCTCGGAGATGCTGGTTTACACCGAAGATACACACAGAATGCTGGAGTAACTCAATGGGTCAGCCAGCATCTCTGGAAAAAAGGAATAGGTGACATTTTGGGTGGAAACCCTTATTCAGTCTGAGGTTCTGAGGACTTAGGAAAGGAAAGGGTTTATGTATATTTTGGAAACACGTCTGTCTAATGCAGTTAACATGCCAGATAATTTCAACTATATGAATTGGCAGGTTATCAGCCTGTGACGGGTGTGTGGTCAAGTATTTCCAAGATACACATTCCAAAGTGACGGGCAGAGTGCAGTTACTTACCAAGAAAGGACTGAAGAAGGGTCTTCATCCATTCCTTCTCTTCAGGGACCCTGCCTGTCCCGATGAGTTATTCCAGCTTTTTGTGTCTATCTTCGGTTTAAACCAGCATCCTGCAAACTACTTACCATAATACAACTGGCCTTCCAAACCCTGAGTTACTTTGGCAGTTTCCCCAATCTATTAATTAGATGCATATTCAATCTTTATATTTAGATTATATTAATGATGTGATTATTATTTTTGTCTATATACTCTGACCTTATATAAATGGAAAGAAAAGGTTGATTTACTCACTCAGTAGCTTGCTATTATTATTAATTATTATTATTATTATTATTATTTCCTGATAGAAAATGAATAATTTTAGCCAATGTGGTTGATATAAAATCTTACACCATTATCTCCAAGACATAGTGAACTATTTAAGCAGGATGCAGGATAAAAAATCGCCGGGAATGGGGGGGGGGATGACAATAAATATACTCACCTGGATATCGATCCCTATGTTCATTTCCTCTTGTACCAAAGTCTCTGCCTGGGCATTACAAGAACTAGTCAATTTCAGGCATGGTCTGAGAAGTGCGAGTAACATTGCACCATAAAGGTGCTCGGTAGTGACCATTTCCAACGGGAAATTCTAACTCTCGACATTCAATGGCATTGAATTGAAATGCCTCTCACTGTTGATATCCTGGGAGTTACCATTCACCAGAAGCTCAGCTAGACCAAGCATATAAATACCATGGTTGCAAGAGCAGCCAAAAGTGGATATCAGATGAAGGGTGACTCACTTCTTGACGCCATCATGATGCAAATCAGAATCATAAAGCAATACGCTCCATTTGCCTGGATGAGCGCAATGATTTTTTAAGAAGTTTGATACCACCCAGATTCCAACAATCTTCACTTGATTTCTCAGTCTCAGTGACAGTATGAATTTGATGTAAATTCAATCATTATTTTCTTGTTCATCCCATCGAAACACAGAATGACAGACAGGGCAATTTGACTCTAGCCTGCATAGAAATTGAGTCTTAAACAGAAACACCTGAGAAGCCACTTCAACACCTGCATCCCATCTATATTTACTTGCATTGGCATCCTGTACCCAAACCATTTATTGATTGACACCAAACCTTCCCATAATAAATGGCCGGCCCCGGGCTGATTTGTGCATAACTCCAGGCATAACTTGTCAAAACTGTCACAGAAATATGAATGGCCCACAAAACAAGAAAAAAAAAGATCAATTAAAAATGAATCACATAATCAAAAACAATAAAACAAAATATGTAGAAGTTATAAAACGCAAGAACAATTAAATACAATTTAAATCATTTGAGCTAACAATTAAAAACATATACATTAACACAAAAATACGATTAATTAGCTGAAGCACACTATTCTTCCTATCAGCTGTCCTCACCATTGGGATGAATGGAGTTACTGAACCTGCAGCTGGTTGAACCTGGTGATCCTGGGCAGATCCTGCGGAATCTTATGTTATTTATTCATAATTCAAGATATGGGCATCACTGATAAGCCCATATCTAATTGTGTTTGAATTGAATGACTTCTTAGGGCATTTCAGCTGCGTTTAAGGGTCGACCACATTGATTAGAGTGTTCGGTGGCATGATGAATCTCATTAAATTCTGAAGAAAGTGAAGATGCTGGCACACCTTCAACATGATTACATTAATGTGCTGGGTCTAGGATAGGCCATCTGAGATGTTTACACCTAGGAATTTGAAGCTGCCAACTCTCTCTATTCGCAATCTATCATTAACATTTGGCTCCTGGTAGGAAGTGATAGTATGCACGTCCAATCACAACAGTCGCACCCATAACTCCAGCTTAGTCCGGAATTGTCTCTCCACACTGGCGGTGCATTTCAGGAAAAACACTCCATCTTCTGTCTGTTTAAGAAGGAACTGCAGATGCTGGAAAATCGAAGGTAGACAAAAATGCTGGAGAAACTCAACGGGTGACGTTGCCCTTTCATCACCTACTTTCATCTTCTGTCTGGGTACATTACATGCAGTGAAACTTAATATTGAATTTAATAATTTCAATTAACTTCTTTTCATCTCTTTGTTCACAGATGTGGCTGTATTTTTCTGATTCAACTTGTTTTGTTTTTCATTCCTGTCTCCAAATGGTAGTTGTTTAAGAATTGTTTTCTTCACAACTATGGACTGCATCCTGTCACATCCCTCTGTCTCTCGATCTCTTCCACACTTCTGTGAAGTTAAACTTGCTTATCTTCTCACTTTCTCAGTTTTGAAGAAGGATCTTTGACTTGAAGTTTAGTTTAGTTTCAAGCTACAATGCGGAAACAGGCCTTTCTGCGCACCGAGTCTGCGCCGACCAGCGATCCCCGTCCACTAACACTATCCTACACACTAGCGAAGCCAATGAACCTACAAACCTGTACATCTTTGGGGTGTGGGAGGAAACCGGAGCACCCGGGGAAAACCCACGTGGGTCACGTGGAGAAAGTACAAACTCCGTACAGAGAGCACCCATAGTTGGGATCAAACCCAGGTCTCTGGCGCTGTAAGGCAGCAACTCAACCTCTGCGACACCGTGCATCCCTGCTGACTCTGTTTCTCTCCTCATCAATATAGCCTGATCTACTGAGTGCTTACAGCATTTTACTTCGGAGTCACGTGAGTGACTACGTGAAGAAGCCCCGCCAGGCGCATGCGCGTCATTACGTCCGCGCATGTCGCATTGAACGGGCTGGAGGGCACAACTCCACCAGCGGGTAAGTAGGAACTTCTAAGAGTATTTCCACTCCGTAAAGCTGGCTCGAGCAGTCAGTTGGAGTGGGGAGTTAGAGCTGTCACTTCCGAAGATCCGTCTTAGCATGGGTCCAGGGATTCACCAATTTGATCGGGTCGGGAGATAAGCGCGGCAACGCTGGTTCCGATGCCGGGTGCCGTTTTACCAGCAGCAGTTAAGATAGCGCGCTATTTTTCCCCACTAGCTCCATTGACAAAAGGCAGGCCAACTGGAATTTGCTTCAGAATGAGCCTGGTCCATCTGTTTATTTCCAAGGGTGCTAGCAGACTGAGGCTGCTCCTAGCCATGAAAAGGCAAATATAAAGTCACAGACAACACTCTGACAACAATGGTGACTCTTCCCCTGATCATACAATACTGTGGGGGAGGTTGGGAACATGCAGCTGGTGCTCCAACCATAAGGGTCCAAGGGCCAGTAATGTCCAAGAGGGCTATACCAAGACCAACATATGAATGGTCCATATATTGGGGTTCCTTCCAGCGCCTTGTTTAGGACTGGAGGATGCCTCCCTACTATATGATTTGGGAGAAGCGGGCAGATTGCAGCTGACCCTGATGCTGGTGTCCCTGTTTATGTGCAAACACCAGCGCGCACAAGAGCCTCGCTCTGGGTGTCTCGGAAATGGCACTGAGTTGCTATTCCGGAGGGGACTGGTGAGTCAATGGAACAATCCCTTGCCAGCAGTATCAATTATGTAGTACCTCACCAGCTCCAGCAAGATATGATGCAAGTGACTGCAAACAAATATGAGACACCTGTTTAATGTGCATTACTGAAAGTGCCTATGATGACCCAGGTTCTGGGCACCCATGAGTCCTTCTTTGACGGGACAGGAGGTTCGGTGTTAACACGTCCTCCAACTGGGGCTGCAGCAATTACTGCATTTGGCACTATGGTCCAAGGGACAATCATTCCTCAAACTCACAACAGATATGTTGGGTATTTTATGCAATGCATTTTTCAGGAAATTGCATCAGGGAATATCGCCATCAGGCCAACACTAAACCAAAAATTTGCTGTTCTATGTAGGGCGACTAATGTACAAACGCCTGAAATATTGTTTGGAATGGACCTTGTCATGAAAATGAAATTCATGATGAGGCCAAAGCAATTGGCTTAATGTAGTCAAGCATTTCGAGGCCACCTATTCGCAACCCTGGGTTAATACTGAAGGTCAGATCCAGGTGCTGGGCTCAGCAGGGGCAGGCCAGTGGGGCAACGAGGGTACCCACCGAGACAGACCGGCTACAATCCCAATATGACCAGACAACAGCTTTACAGGTCAACTGTAGAGGTACAGGGACTTTTCTTAACGACAAAGTTCTGGTGGCCAATCTCCTATTGGAGGTTGATTACAAATGTTTTCTAATGAATGGTACTGTATAATGTATGATATGTTTATACTAAATACTGTCTCACGTCTCCCATTGAGTTTATCTCGGTGATAGATCCACCTGAACAGCACAAGCCTAATAAAATGTGGGTGTTTTCTGCTCAAGAGCCTGAACAGATAGATAATGGGGATTGATAAAGCCATTAATCATCCTCCACAATTGTGTCTAATATTTCCCCAGATCTCAAAAAGATGGGTGTTGTAGAGTAATTCTCATCCTCAATCACTTAAATTCATTACTGCTAAACACCTGCTATCACAGGGCTGTTATGTGGCAACTATTGGTTTGCAAGATGTGTATTATTCACTGCCAATTCATGCTCATTATCGCAGGTACTTGAAATTTAATTGGATGGCACAGCTGTGGTAATACAAAGCATTGAATCCTGGATTAAGTTCAGCACCCAGGCTATTTATTAATTTGTTAAAACCTGTGTTGGTGCTATTCAGCCCATCATCACATTGTAATTGCTTATTTAGCTGATATCTTAATTATCAGCAACACTAATGAGTCAGCTGAGGAATCGGTACTTGAGTCATTAGGGGTTGCTCCATCCAACTAAGTCCAAGTTACAGCCAACCCAAAATATTGAGTATTTGGGGTTTCTTATTAATTCCGTTGCTATAAGAGTAACATTACCAACAGCCAAGGTTGTCGATGATGATGTCTGTACTTGCCTCCCACAAAACTTTATCCCTCCATCCGAGAAGATGCTACGGTCATTGGTAAATGGGGAGCAGGTTCCTGCAGTACATTCGGGCCTTTGCATTATCAACATTTGCAGAGAGCATGAGAACTAGCACTAAAATCAAATGCAGGCCATTTTCATCGGGTTATCCAGTTACCAACCACAGCTCTCGCAGAATTGCAGTGGTGCATTGTTAATGTTAATCTAGCTACCAATAACATTTTGGGTACTAGACTCTTCCCTAATCTTCCAGACTGATGTCAGCACTCTCGGATGGGGGGCTACGGACACCGAGTCTAGCTGTGGGGGTAGCTGGCATGAACACGAAGGGTTGATTCGCCACACACACGGGATAAATTATTTCGCATTATTGGGGGCATTTTATGGGTAAAGGCATATTGCTCCTCAATGAAGGATTTACACATTCAACTCCAGATTGATAACACCACAGCAGTGGCATATATTAATCATATGCGAGGAGCACGATCAGTATCATGTGTTAACTGGGTACCGTCATGTGGCATTGGTGTATGTCAAGGCAAATCTGCGTTTCAGCCATTTATTCACCACCTATAGCTAATGTGGTGGCCGACCATAAGTCGCGTACGTTTCATGCCAATATAGAGTGGATGTTTAATTCTAAACTTTGTCACACAATTGTCACTCGATTTGGGTTGCCAGCCATTGATCTGTTCCATCCAGATTACATCACCAGTTGCCTAAATATGTTTCATGGGAGCTAGATCCAGGTGCAGTTGCCGTGGATGCAGTCTCGTTACATTGGGGGCACTAAAATGTTATGCAATTCCTCCATTTTTTCATCCTGAACTATCTCACCACAATAGAGCGAGACTCCGCCACAGGTGTTTTGGTGGTCCCAGATTGGCCAACACAACCATGGTTCCCTTTAGTGTTTTCAATGATGGTTCAGTCATTCATGATGATTCCCAACTGCAGTAATTTCTTGGTGCATCCGGTTATATGAGAAAGTCACCCTTTACATGACCGTATTAATTGTTGGTCTGCAGGTTCTGACCAGACATATCCAAGGACTTGGATTGTCGAACAGGGCCATGGTAGTTCTCACTGCAGGCTGGCGAAATAGCACAAAAAAAAAAACAATATATGGTTCACATAAAGAAATGGGAACTGTTTCTGTGTACAATCCTATATGTGTTATCATAATGCAAGCATATGTGATGTGTTGGAGTTCCTTGCTAAGTTGCATTTTGATGAGCATCTGCGTTATAATGAGATTACCAGCGCTCGGAGTGCGTTGTCCTCTTATTGCGGGCAGTCTGAACAACATCCTATCGGGTCTCATCCGTTAGTATCCCGAATTTTGAGGAATTTTTAATAAAAACCCTCCGAAACCTTGCTATACAGAAATCTGGGACATCACTCCTGTTCTCACAATGCTTCGGCAATGGGCTCCAATTACTTCATTATTTACGCAGAGATTAACTCTTGCTGTGGTTATGCTAATAGCGCTGGTTTCAGCACAACGTGTACAAACATTACAATTCTTACGAATACCGTGTGTGCATTTGTCTGTCAATTACATTAACTTCTATGTTTATGATTTAATCAAACAAAGCAGGCCCGGTCTGGCTGGAATCAAGGTGACGTTTAAAGCCTATCTTGTTGACCAAATGTTATATGTAGTTACGCCGTATAACTTAAGCCAATATATTAAGGTAACAAGGAGTCTCAGAGGTCCTGAGACAGGACTGCTCATTAGTCACAAAAGGACATATAAAAGAGTGTCAGCACAAACTATTTCAACATGGTTGAAACAGGTTCTCAATTATGCTGGAGTCGACATTCCTGTCTTTAACTCTCACTCCACCAGGGCGGCATCGATCTCCGTGGCGAATGCTCAGGACGTGCCACTAGACCAAATCTTCGAGGCCGCAGGATGGTCTCGAGAAGCAACATTTTCTCAATTTTCTGACAAACCTGTACAGACCGTGCCACGGTTTGGGCATGCTGTTTTGGGTCACATTTAATTCATTTGCTTTGTTTTCTATCATTGTTTCCCTGAGACAGAGGGGTTATTCCTGTGTTTATTATTGTTAACAATAGTTATTGAATAATTTGAAGCAATGTTCAATATATTATTTATTCCCTACTGTGTCAACCAAAGCAGATTGTCGTATGGTGTGCATCTACTGCATGAAAATACAGAGCTTTGAAATCTTCACGTAGTCACTCACGTGACTCCGAAGTAAAATAGTAAGATTAAACGAGAACTTACCAGTTTGAAGTTTGATCCTTATTTTATGAGGAGTGATGTTGAGGGATTACGTGCCCTCCTCTCCCACCCTCATAATCTAAGAGATCGTCTGGTAGTTCTAGTCTTCTACGAGCCTCACTATGTTACTTCGGCTATTTGTTTTCTGTGTTTTCACGCCGCTGCTTTGAAGTATGACGCGCATGCGCCTGGCAGGGCTTCTTCACGTAATCCCTCAACGTCACTCCTCATAAAATAAGGATCAAACTTCGAACTGGTAAGTTCTTGTTTAATCTTACTATTTTCTGCTTTTGAATTGAATTTCCAGAATTTATTCCTGGAAATACCTGATCAATTGCCATTGCTGCAAGAAATTGGAAGCAATTTCCCACAAAATCAGAGCACATGAGTTAGCAATGTGCAAAATAGAATCAGGCAAGAAAGATATATATGGAATATGTTTTTAAAAATCTATTTGATGTATAGTTCTATTTTATTCCATTATATCTAGCTTTTACATCATATATTCAGATATGGATCACAATGGTTTAAGCATATGAAAATATTACCGTCTGACAGGAAGCCTCTTAAGAAAAGCTGATAAACAGTTGATAGAAGAGCATCATCAAGGATTTTATATAAACTATTACATTTTCAAATTTTTTTTTTCTCATTTGTGAGTACTAACTGCATCTCCATTTTCACAGCTTAGCTCAAAACTGGCGCTTTTAAGCTGCACCATTGGTGTTGATGTTATGTTAAAATGTTCAGCTCAGTGATTTTCAGATTAGCGTGAGTGGGTATCAATATTCAGATGAGTTCTTCCTTCAGTTCCACATTGTTTCTGTGTCCTGGTATTTTTAGCCAGGTTTATTTAAGTGTTTTAGTTCTATGAGATCATGACACCTTTGAAGTAGGTAGACAGCAGCTCACCAGCTGTTCTCCATCCATTAGGGTCGTGCAGTGAACGAGCTGCTGCTTCTAAGTGCCAGAGTCCCAGGTTAAATCCTGACCTAGGGTGCTGACTGTTTGCATGCTCTCCCTGTGACTTTGTGGGTTTTCTCCTGATATTTTGTGTGATGGACTGGGCTACACCCACAACCCTCTGCAATTGCTTAAGAATAAGGGGTAGGCCATATTGGACTGAGATGAGGAAAACCTTTTTCACCCAGAGAATTGTGAATCTATGGAATTCCCTGCCACAGAAGGCAGTGGAAGCCAATTAACTGGATGTTTTCAAGAGAGATTTAGATGTAGCTCTTAGGGCTAACGGAATCAAGGGATATGGGGAGAAAGCAGGAACGTGGTACTGATTTTGGATGATCAGCCAGGATTATATTGAATGGTGATGCTGGCTTGTAGGGCCGAATGGCCTACTCGTGCACTTATTTTTTATGTTTCCATGCTTGTGGTCTTGGGCACTGTTGCCAAACCAAGGCGTGCTGCATCCTAACAGAATGCTTTCTGTGGTGTAGCTGTAGAAGTTGGTGAGATTCACAACTTTCTCCTCACACCTTCACCTATGTCCTCTGGTTTTTGATTCTCATACTCTGGGTAAAAGACGCTACATTCTGAGCCTTCCGAGAACATGCAGAGTTTTCTGAGATAGGTGATATGCTCTCCCCACTGCAGTTCAATGTGATTGATCCAGGACAAATTGCTGGTGATATTTGTGCCTAGGAACTTGAACCAGTGTAGTCACTACTGCAAATTGCCGAACTTTACATAATCTAGGCCTAAAGTTATACTGTGTGCCCAAGGTAATTGCCCTGAGGCATTGATCTGAGTGAAGAAAAGATTTCTATTTACAGACACAATTTATCCATAATGTCTGCATCAGTAAACTGTTGTAGCGGCACCTAGTGGTGGCCTGGGGAATCACAAACCCTCGTGGTCACGTGCATGCGGGAGTGTTTTCGCGGGCTTTTGGTAAAGCATTCATTCAAGCTCCACCCTGTTCGAAGGAGTTTCATTATTTTGACTGTTTAAAACTCGCTCGAGTAAATCGCTTCATTATCGTTAAAAATAAAGAATTTTACTTTACTCGATCGTCTCGACTCGCCAAACTGTGATGTAATCATCTTTGCCACTGCAAATTTAAGCAGAGGCATGGATGCAGATTCCTTGCCAGTTATCAGTGGAGGGCTTATAACCATAAGATCATGTGATAGTAAAATTAGGCCAGTCGGCCCAACAAGTCTACTCCGCCATTCAATCATGGCTGATCTATCTCTCCCTCCTAACCCAATTCTCCTGCCTTCTCCCCACAATCTCTGACACCTGTACTAATTAAGAATCTATCTATCTCTGCCTTAAAAATATCCACTGACTTCCACAAAGAATTCCACAGATTCACCATCCTCTGACTAAATACATTTTTCCTCGTCTCCTTCCTAACAGAACGTCCATTAATCCTGAGGCTATAACCTCTGATCCTAGACTCTCCACCAGTGAAAACATCCTCTCCACATCCACCCGATCCAAGCCTTTATGATAGTCCAGAGTCATACGCCACAGAAACATAACTTTCGGCCCAACTTCACCTATGCTGACCATGATGCCCATCCATGCTGGCCCTATTTGCCCTATCCATGTACCTGTCCAAATAACTTTTAAAAGTCATTGTATGTGCCTCAACTACTTAAGGGCCTGTCCCACTGTACGAGGTAATACAAGAGTTCTCCCGAGTTTCCCCGATTCGAACTCGAAGAATTACGGTAATAGCCACTCGTAGGTACCCGGGGCTCTCGTGGACATTTTTCAACATGTTGAAAAAACTTCACGAGCTTACCACGTTTCCCGAGTACCTGCCGTTAGCATTACAAGCCGCTAAGAGACGTCCCGAGCTTCGACGTACCCGCTATGTACATTCTACGTACTTACCTCGAGTTTGATTTTTTTTTAAATTCGGGAGAGCTCTTGGGTAAACTTGTATAGTGGGACAGGCCCTTAAATCTAACAGCTTGTTCCATATATGTACCACCCACTGTTGTGATGGTTATTTCAAATAAATGTCTCAGAATTCCAGTAAAATAAATTGCCCTGAAACTTATGTGGGTCAATTTCTCTCAAAATACTTCCACAATAAGTAGTTAAATGTGTGTCATTAGTCTGGGTTTCTCTTTAAACAACATAGTTGGAGGAATGTGGTGATTCTCTGTTGCCTCATTATCCGAGGGGCAAACAGTACAGGACAGTAAATGCTGGCATTGTCATTGATATCCACATCCTAGGAACAAAGACATTTAAAAATTTGCTCAGCAGGATTGGAAATGTTAGCATAGTTTTATTAACCACTTGCTAGCTCAGAAAAACTCAAGCAGCATTTTAATTTACTGCCATTGTATTAGCTTGGATTCAAATAAATTGCAGGTTTGAAATTACCAACAATGTGCATTGGAAAATTAGACGACACAACAAATGTTTTAAAATATAATAGTAAGATTAAATGAGAATTTACCAGTTTGAAGTTTGATCTTTATTTTATGAGGAGTAATGATGAGGGATTACGTGCCCTCCACTCCCCACCCTCATAAAATAAATGATCATCTGGTAGTTCTAAATCTATGAGAAGCCTTACTATCTTACTCCGGCTATTATGTTCTGTGTTTTTCATGCCGCTGCTTTGAAGTATGCCGTTCTAGCGCCAGGCAGGGCTTCTTCACGTAATCCCTCATCGTTACTCCTCATAAAATAAAGATCAAACTTCAAACTGGTAAGTTCTCATTTAATCTTACTATTTTACTTCGGAGTCACGTGAGTGACTACGTGAAGATTTTGAAGCTTCTGTGTTTTCCATGTCGTAGAATTCTTCCATACGACAGTCCGGCTAGGTCAACACATACATGAGTAAAAACCTTTTACCAGACCAGTTTCAGTTCTTTCCATAAATCTTTTAATGATAAAAGAACATAATATAACCCCTTTTTTACATCTGGGGAAAACCATTACAAAGTGATAAAAGATATAAGTGATAACATAATCAATAATATAAATTGATAGTGAAACAAAGCAGGTGATTATAGTGAACCCAACACCGCGTGTCCAAAGCCTGTCATTGTGTGAACAGGTTTATTGTAGAACTTTGAAAAAGTTTCTTCTCTACACCACCCTGCGGTTTCTAAAATATGTTCGAGTGGCACGTCCTGTAACTTTGCCGCGGACGTAGCTGCTGCCCTGGTGGAGTGAGATTTGAACACATCAGTGTCTACTCCTGCTAAAAATAACACCTGTTTTAACCACCTTGAAATTGTTTGCACTGAAGCTTTTGTGTGTGGTTTCTTATGCGTAACCATTAATGTTTTTTCATTACCTCAAAGATTTTTGGTAATTTTTATATATTGGTTCAAATGTTTAACTACACACAATGTTGGATCAATAGGGTAAGCTTGAAACGTTACCTTTGCTCCAGTTCTTCCTGGTCTGCTTTGTTTGATCAGATCGTAAACATAAAACACAATGTTATCTGTAGCCACATGCATACAGTCTAAACGTAGCAATTGTAATGTTTGCACCCTTTGAGCTGAAACCAATGCCATTAACATTACTAATTTAAATGTTAACTTTTCCAATGATAAAACTTCGATTGGAGTCCATTGCCTGAGTAGAGTAAGTACAATGCTGACATCCCAAATTTCTGTATATCTTGGTTTGGGTGGATTTTTGTTAAAGATTCCTTTCATAAATCTCGATATTAATGGATGTGATCCCATTGATTTTTGATCAGAGATTTGTCCTAAATAGGATGACAATGCACTACGTGCACTATTAATAGCACTATAACTTAAGTGCTGTTCAAAATGCAGCTCGGCAAGGAACTCCAATATGTTTGCAATGTTCACAGTATGATAGGATATATTTGATTGTCTACAAAATTTTTCCCATTTCTTTATATGTGTCATATATTGTCTCTGGGTGCTATCTCGCCATGATGCGACTATAATATCCATAGTCCTATCCGACAATCCAAGCTCTTGTAGTGGTCTGGTCAAAACCTGCAGATTAACAAATTCATATAAGCATGTAATGGACGAATTTCTTTGGTCACCGGTTTTATTAACAAATCACTGCTGCTAGGAATTGACATATATGGTTCTTTAATCATGTTTAACATTAATGGGAACCATGGTTGTGTCGGCCAATTTGGAATCACCAATAATCCCGTGGCAGAATCTTGTTCTATTTTCTTCAGACATTGCTGAACCAGAGCAAATGGCGGAAAAGCATAAAAGAACATATTCCCCCAATGCAGTGAAAAAGCATCGACTGCTACTGCATCTGGATCTGGTTCCCAAGACACATATTTAGGTAATTGATGATTTAATCTTGATGCAAATAGATCAATGTCTGGTAACCCATATTGAATCACAATTTTACTGAAAATTACTGGGTTCAACATCCATTCTGTGTTATCTTTAAACACCCTTGATCTATTGTCTGCCACCACATTGTATTTACCTGGGATATAATTCGCCGAAACCCAAATTTGGTGCTCAATACACCACTGCCATATCTGATTGACCAGACAATCACATGATACTGATCTGACTCCCCCCATGTGATTAATATATGCAACAGCTGTTGTATTGTCTAATTGTATTAGTACATGCAGATTCTTTTTTGTAGAACAATAGGCTTTTAATCCATAAAATGCCCCCAATAGCTCTACATAGTTAATACCATATGTTTGGAGAAACATTTCCTCTTGGACAGTCCATCTGCCCCCACAGCTGGTAAATGAATCTGTCGCCCCCCCATCCAAGAGCACTAGCATCTGTTTGTAAAATTACTTCAGGCTGTTGTATCACAAAGTTTTTAGCAGCTTGTGGGACATTTTCAATCCACCATTGCAATTCCAATAAGGCATTTTTTGTTAATTGCATAGGCCTATCAAAATGGCCTGCTCTCTTTTTTAGAGCTTTTATTTTATCTCTTTGCAGGTTTTGGTAATGTAATGGACCAAATTCCACTGCAGGAAATGCTGCTACTAATTTCCCAATAACTTTTGCTACTTCCCGGATGGAGGGATAAGGTTTGTGCATAAGACCCCTGCAGGTCATTATAATATCATCAATCTTATCTGTTGGCAAAGTTACTAACATAGTAACTGAGTTGATCACAAACCCCAAATAGTTAATTGACTGTGTTGGCTGCAGCTGGGATTTAATTGGATGAATCAAGAACCCTAATTTCTCAAATAAGTTTTTTTTTGCTGAAACTGATTTTTCAGCTGATTCCTGATTACAATTGATGATTAAAATGTCATCCAGATAAGCCATATCGATGTGCTTTTGTGCTCTTAATTGTGATAAAGCTGGTTTCAACAGCTTTGTAAAGAGCCTGGGAGCTGAACTTAACCCATTTGGTAAAGCTTTAAATTGCCACAGCTGTCCCAGCCAATTAAATTTTAAATATCTTCGAAAAAATTGGTGCATCGGTACTGAATAGTACGCGTCCTTTAAATCAATAGTGGCCATATAACAACCTGCTGACATCAAATGTCTTGTAGTATTGAATGTTTCCATCTTAAAATGTTTATACTCGACAAATTTATTAAAATTTGTAAGGTCCAGAATAATTCTGCAACCACCATCTTTTTTACTTCTTGGAAATATATTTGACACAAATTGATGTTCATGTTCAACAGTTTTTGCAATAACACCTTTTTTAAACAATTTGTCAATTTCCACATTAATCTCTGCCTCTTCAATTGCAGAAAACATGAAACCATAAGCAGGTTTATTTTGTACCGGAGAGTTAACACCTTCTTTAAATGTTATAATAGCTCCTGAAACTGTTTGTAAAATAAACCGATCAGATGTGATGGCAAGCCACTCATCATAAAACATTTGTAATCTCCCTCCAACTGGAGATTCGTCCACAGTTTCTTTAGGAATTTAATAAATTTTTTGTACCTCTCCATATGAACATACGGGTGAACATTAGGCTGTGTCGGATGGTAATATTTTCTTATCATATTCTTGCCTCTGTTTCCGAAATCAAATCCCCATCTTGACGAAAAATGCCTTTTTTGTCCAAAAACGAAAGGTCTCATGTGGCTAATAGATTTAGCCTCTTCATCCATTTCTCTTATTTGTTTAGGCAGGTTCTCTCCAAACAGATAACCAGGAGCTTGAACACCACTTGATCGACATAGACCTGCAAATCTTGGATGAAATATGGGCCGAATCGCAATTTTCCTCATACAATTAATTTCATAGAAGGAATTGCACAATAAGCCCAAAGTATCTTTTTGGATTTTAACCATTTCCGACCCTTCCATTTGCCTTCCATAGGCAGTAATGGCAGCTGAAATCAGTTTGAGGATTCTTTGAAATCTTATTTCTTGTCCTCTCATGCCTGGAGACATAGGCGTCCATATAGACGGATTAACCGTAGGTACCTTCAATGAGGTGCAATTATCCGGTGTTTTATATAATTCTGCTGTTTCAACCATCACAGAATCTTGAAGTTGGTGAGATACCATATAGTTAATATTGGCAGCTAGGTTTTCTTCCATAGCCTCACCACTTCCTTCCGGTATAGCAAATTCTTTTGCCACATCAGGCACATCTGGCCTTTTCTTTTTTATTCGTGGTGTGCACTCATAATCCACATCACCACTTGCAGGGTCTGACCTTTGCAGCCCTGATACACTTGGAATTATATCCAATGAGACTTCTTCCGCCCTTAATCCTGGGTCTGGAGTTTCAAATTCCCAATTTGGCACATAGCCATATTCTGGATATTCAAACCCCTCAGGGTCATTTTGGGAAACTTCTGGGTACTGTGACCCTTGTCTCATTATATTCTGGAGTACTTTCTCCATATGCTCCATTTTAAGCCATATAGCTTTATTATCCGGAGGACTTTCATTATCAGAGTCATTATCAGAAACCACGGGCCTCACGGATTTCTTTTTGCTTTTTCTAGGAACATTTTCCTCCGTGGTTTGTACTTCTGGAGAAATTATAGTCTCACTAACGGGTAAATCAACGGCCACCGGTATCGGAACCGGATCCGCACTAAACTCTTGTCCCGACTCTTTAGCTTCACCCCGGGACGATCTTTTTACCCGTGAAATTTTCCTTTGAGACTTCTCCATTTTTCCTTTTTTATTATGTGGCTAAATCATTACGCCAGCGTGACTCTGATTTTACTTTCGCTTTTGCTGGTTCTACCAGCGTAGCTTCTTTTTTCCCAGAACGTCCCCTCTTTCCTTGCACTTACCTGCGGGTCCGTTCCGACCGCTGCGAGGAGCTGCGCTCTGCAGCTCTTGCTTCAGCCGTCAGCGTCAACGTAATGCCGTTCTAGCGCCAGGCGGGGCTTCTTCACGTAGTCACTCACGTGACTCCGAAGTAAAATTAATAAAGTAATGATCATGATGAATATAAATTTAATTGTATTTCTGTCATGTGAATATTATGCACTGATTTTGTGGAACTTTCTGTGAATCATATGCTTTCAGAGCATAAATATGTGAAGAGAAAATTGTAAATGGTTACATATTCTTATAATCCATTCACAACAATATTAAAGAATCAACCAGGGTATTCTGTTATATTGATTTATAAAATTAATTAATTACTGGACAATGTAATCACTTTACATAATTTTAAAGTATGTCTTTTGATGCAATTATTTACAATTGTACAAAATGCAATAGAAATCAGTAACATACATAATACGGAAAGATAGGAGACAAACAGATTAATTTCCATCAGCCCAGAAGCCGGGAAGTATTGTGGGCATACATTAGCTAATTCTATTGCAATTAACATTCAGAAACTAATTACCATTCAACCATTTAGAATAGTGCTCGATAAATGTTCTTTGGTTATTCTTGAGGGTCGTAACAATAGCAAATCTCAAGGGTCAGACCTCTGAAGACAGGCATGTGCTGCAAAAGCTTAAGAAGCCAAATTAATTCTCAAAGACGATTGAACCTACAACGATGCAGAATATGCAGATCTCTGTGGCATGTAGATTCCTTCTGCAGTCCTGATTGAAATTTTACAAGCGTTACAATACTGCAGCACACTTATTTTTGGTGCAACCCATAAAAGATACTGCAGACCTATTGAAGACCCATTAGCTATATTCAGAGATGGCAATAAATGGCTACAGGCCAATACGATGTACTGATTTAAAAAAACCTAACACAATGGCTTAAATTGGCAATGCTAGCGAGACAATCATGCTGGCAAGAAATGTGTTACTTACACCCCAGACTATATTACATTTGGGGTCAGGTAATACTCTGAACAATGGTTAAGACGTTACTGAGTGTGAGAATCTGAGAGTTAAACAAAACAAACAGGTTTCTGGAAAATGAAAGAAAAACTCCACTCAGTTTTTGAAACTGCAGACAGACACAAAATACTGCAGGTCAGGCAGCATCTCTGGATGAAAAGGATCAGTGACCTTTCGGGTTGGGATTAACTGTGTCTGGTATAAACCGGCATCTGCAGTTCTTTGAAACTGCAGATATCCATAAGTGAAGGAGATGGAGATTGCATTTGTGGAGTGTTACCAGTTATTCTCCTCCTAACAGATGTGCTGTAGTGAGAATCACAGAGACCCTTAATGGTTGAATATAAATAGAAGCTCATTGCAGGTCATTCAGTGCCTGAAGATGAAAATGTAATAGTGTGTGGCTGATGGAAACCCCTGGGTTTAAATGAAAATAAAGATTGTTGTCAGGATGGCACTTTTCCTTGCACCTTTTCTATAAGAGCATTGGATGCACACCAAAATAACAGTTTAGGCAACAATCATCTTCTTCTTTTCATGTCCATCTTGTTACAAATGTTGGCTTCGCTGTCATCGTCCGTCCTGAAAAGGACACAAGCTTCCGGCAACAATCAGTGGAAGCCATCACGTCGTAATAGAAGATGGTGGTAGCAGAATTTGCTCAGGATGCTTCCAGTTTCCAGCCCTGCGACGTAGCTGCTTCTGCTATGGGGCCTTGGCAACAATTATTTATTTGTTCAATACACTACACTGAGAGTATTTAAAACTTGCTGGCGATGCCTCAAGTTTTCAATCGCTGTCATTAATTATGTTTTGGATGACAGGCAGAAAATTCCCGTATAACCTGTTATGAATATTCTGGCAATTAACAATGGTGGGTAGGAATTTTCAGATCCCCCTACAATGATTCTTTTGTTTTCACAGACCACAAACCATCAATGACAGGTCAAGTCAAGTTGAGTTGAGTTTTTGATATCAGTTGCACAATGAAAATCTTGCCTGCAGCAACATTACAGGCACAGCGAGAAATAAAAACATAACTTATATATAAATTACATGCCAGAGATGAAAAGACAGGAGGATGAGGAGTGATCTTATAGAGGTGTATAAAATCATGAGAGGAATAGATCGTGTAGATTCACAGAGTCTCTTGACCGGAGTAGTTGAATCGATGGACCAGAGGACATAGGTTTAAGGTGAAAGGGAAAAGATTTAATAGGAATCTGAGGGGTGACGTTTTCACACAAAGGGTGGTGGATGTATGGAACAAGCTGCACGAGGAGGTAGTTGAGGCAGGGACTTTCCCAACGTCTACTAAACAGTTAGACAGATATTTGATAGGACAGGTTGGAGGGATATGGGCCAAATGCGGGCAAGTGGGACTAGTGTAGCTGGGACATGTTAGCCACATGTGGACGTTGGGCCAAAGGGTTTTTCCATGCCATATCACTCTGATTCTATGATCATGTGTGAGACAAGAGGATTGAAGAGTTGTGAATTGTGAAGTTAGAGGAAGGAATGTAGATGGAGGGGGAGTGGAGAAATAGGTGCTTGTCCAGATATGACTTGGGGGAGGGAGGGGGAAGGTAGAAAGGGTGGGGGTGGGTTTGTTGTTAGCATTACAGTCCACTGTCATAATATTTCCAACCCCACCAATAATCTGCAAAAACGGCTTACTTGGCATTCCATCCACCAGCCTACAAAAATACTCCTTTCAACATCAGTGCATTTACACCTCCCTCACCATTCACCAGGGCTACAGCTACAAAATGTTTAGCCTGTGACCTCAACCACCACAAAACATAAGAGCATCCCTGAACACCACTCCCTGCTGGCTATTCTCTACCTTGTACCTTTATGATTTAATTTAGTTTAGTTTAAAGATACAGCGCGGAAACAGCCTCTTAGGCCCACTGAGTCCATGCCAGGATTCCAACCCAGCTCTTCCAAAATATGTGCAGAGGTTCAAGAATGGACGATGGAGTCTGCTGGTTCCACACCTCATCATCCCCTCCACCTCTCCCTCTTCCCTCCTGTTCCTCCAACTCTTTTCGCTCCTAATGAGGCTGAACAGAGGGGGAACCGCTTTGCTGTCTTGCATGGACAGAATAAAAGATAGTTGCATTCTATAGGCTGTGTTCAAAATGTCTTTGTGATGATATATGGCATATATGTGGTAACGAGGGAGTCTACTGTCGATCAGATCAAATCAAAAAGGTGGTAGTCATCCCATTCAAACATTGTTAGTAGCATACCTGGCACAGCTCCTGTGGTCTCTGTTCTTGGATGATTTGAGGCTCCATGTCTCCTGTGCTCATAAGATTAAAGTTGTGGGGGTTTTCTTCCAATAAGAGGAGCCTTTCTTTTATTCTTTGTCAATTATTTTGCAGGTCGCTCATTGGAGCATTAATACTAACCACATCCTTATTTTAACGCCACTAAAATGGATGCACTGTTATTTTTGGGCAAGAGTGTTCAGTCTTGCTGTCTCTAATGTTAGATTTCAGAAATGTCTTCAAAAATGTATCAAATGACTGAAGTTATATGCTGTTGCCATTTTCGATAATCCACAGCTTATTTTATAAATTGTAATTGTTTCTGTGAAGCAGACTTCTTTATTTGAGTCAAATTGGGTTACACTGTTATGTCATGTGCGGAATAAGGCATTAAGTGATTACTCAAGGTTGCTTCTATTCAGTGTGTAGGCTCCCAGTATTGATTGATAACCTGCCATTCTTTGTCTCAATAACCTCCACTTATTCCTACCAGCACTGTTTGCTGACCTGTGCCACTTAAACCATGAACGAGCAATTAACGCTGCAAATAGTAATATGCACTCTTACTTAAATATTTTTTTTCTTAGAATTTTGTGATTGCAGTGCAATGTACAAATATATTGCACACCTTGTCAAAATTGACAGAAGAGCTTTGTGTAAATATACTAAGTACTGATAGATTAATACTGCACAGTGATCACTGGGCCTCAGGGAATTTTGGGAATGCAATATTTTTTACATTTATGCTAAGTTTAAGTCAAAAAAATAATGTTCTTTCTCATTTTTGGAATGTTAGAATAATGTGACCACTCCACCAGATGAAACTCTTCAAAATAAACCATCACTTGCATTTTTGGCTCAAATGCTAAATCAAATTCAGTGGGCTGATTGTCCTTAAGGAACATGGCGCAGCTGACTGACCAACCTGTCTTCTTGGTGACCACGACCAGATTGAACAGGATGTTAATAGGGCGCACTGTTGATGAAAGTTGGTTGACTCAGAAGGTTGGTTGTCATCTAAGACATAGGCTCTGGTTGATGGTAATTGCATTAGCTGGTTCTGACAGATATTCTGGGCTCATCCCAATAGTTTGGACAAGATCGGGAAGAGACGATTGTCACTGTACTCGGGATGTGGGGAGCCCAAGGTACATAGTTTTTATTTTTTTTATTTTTTATTTTTTTATTATTTATTTTCGTTAGAAGCAATTGTACAAAGAGAAAATAATCGACATAACAGTTATACAATTTTCGTACTGCTTCAGTTTTAACATTTTATAAATAACTAGATCGGAAAAAAGAAAAAGGAAAAAAGGGAAAGAAAGAAGAAAATAAAAAGAAAAGAAAGAATTTCAAGAAAAACACGAAAAAGAAAAAAGGAAAACCCCAGAACTAACGAAGGAGTGAAAGAAGCGGAGATATATTCCACTGCCCTTCCACACGCCCGCTCACCCGACCCTAGCGTCAGTTTTGAGTTTGTGTTCAACCATTATGTTGTTGAAGAAATTCAATAAAAGGAGACCATATTTTTTTTAATTGATCTGATTTGTCAGTCAAGCCTTATTTTTTCTAGATGTAGTGTCTCGGTCATTTCTGTGATCCACATCTTCACTATGGGGGCGGTTATCTTTTTCCAGAATTTAAGTATGTTTTTTTCGCAGATATTAAACCATAGTCAAGGAAGCGTCTTTGAAATATCGTTAGATTAGGGCAGCCCTCTGACGTTCCTAATATTATTTGTTTTGAATCTGGCTCCAATTGAGTTTTATGTGTTTTAGAAATAATATTGAATATTTCCATCCAGAAGTTTTGTATTTTTATACAGGATACAAAATAATGAGTTTGGGTGGCTTCTTGAAAATTACATTTATCACACCAAGGTACATAGTTAAAAAGGACAGGCATTGTAGTGCCCTGCAACTCTGTGTAGGTTTTTACCTCTGTAGGTAACAACCCCTTTGGCCTCCCTCCCAAAACCTTCCCAAACCTTTATGCTGAATCCCAAGGACTTAATATCAACTGTGCTGTGATTACGGTCCTTGGTCATTTTGCCACTCTGTTTCTTGGATATTGCAATTTGTTGCAAAGGCCAGGCGCTATTCAGACTATTCATTACATTGTTAATCTAATCAACCCTAAACATTTCAATTTCATGGGTTGTTAAGTTTTCTTGTGGAAGTCAATGGCAAAGTCATAAATAAACTTAAATTCAAGTGTTATATTGTGGTGATGGAATTATTGAAGAGGCAACAAAATATTGTGACTGTTGGAAATAAAAAAAAATAGAAAATTGTGGCAAGTCAGGCCACATTTCTTGGGAGAAAAGCAGTTGACGTTTCATATCATTGACTTGTGGTCAGAACAAGATAGACACAAAATGCTGGAGTAACTCAGCGGGTCAGGCAGCATCTCTGGAGAAAAGGAATAGGTGATGTTTCAGGTCGGAACCCTTTTTCAGACTCAAGTGAAGAAGGGTTCTGACCTGAAATATCACCTATTCCTTTTCTTCAGAGATGCAGCCTGACCTGTTGGGATACTCCAGCATTTTGTGTCTATTCAAGGCAATAAAATATCTGTGTGAGTTGCATTTCCTTTGGTTATTGGCGTCCTTTACTTACCATCCATTATTAACTTTAGCTGAGTGGTTTCCGAGCACATGGAGAGTTCAGTGCAAACTATGCAGCTTAATCTCTTGTCTCTTACCTTCCTCCCTGCATTTACTCAGAAGGTACGCAACGTGTGTTCAGTCATTTCCTGCACCTTGCCTGGATGGAGTTGTGCTTGCACTGAGACTAACATGAGAGCTGGCCTGATCCTGTGCCAAATGGAAATACTGTCTCCGTTTCCTATGAATATGAATAAAGTTTTTGAACTGTGCTTTACCTAAAGAGTGTTAAGGATACTAATAATCAATATTAGGCAAGTTTTTGTCCTTCTACTTTATGGGAGATTTCTTCTCTACCTGAACACACCATAGGACACCTGCATTATGGTCTCTCACTCAAACTCTCCACTATACCACATCTTGACCTCTGCTCCTCAACCCACTATAACAACGCTGGTTAGAATTCAAATTTACTTAATGTCTGTATTAGCTGAGTAGTTTGGGCCAGTATAAGTTGGTGTTGCGTTGGCCCAACATTTGTAAATGTGCCTATTTGTAACAAAGTTACATATTTTCTACTGCTGCTTCACAGAGTGAGGGACCAGATTTGACCCTTACTCTGGATGGTGTCTGTCTGCAGTTTTCACATTCTCTCCGTAACCCCATTTGTTTCATTCAGGTACAAAGATGGGTTTTATTGGCTGCTGTAAATGACCCCTTACTGTGGATTAATGGCAAAAGAGAATGAAAGTGTAATGGATGGTCATGTGTGATGGAAATAATATGTTACAAGGCTGTAGAGAAATAAAGAAAGGAGAAGTGGGATTGCCCCGTGAGCCAGCATGAACCCGATGGGCTGAATTGCCTCCTTCTGTGAAAAAAGGACCAAATGGCATTAAGGTTTTATTCTCTCCTTTTTCCGTCTACTCTTACTCTTCTTTTGCCCTTTTTATATCTCATCCTTTTTTTCGATTCATTAACTTTCTTTGCTCACTTTTGCCTAACTGTTGGAGTTCTGATAATTTCTTTAAAACTCCATAGCTCTCCCACAATCTACATGGGTTATGAAGGTTTGCTATTTAAACTATAGGGCCATAAATTGCAACAATTGGCTCAAGAAATATGCTCCTAAATGTATTTTTAGTGTGCGGAAACATTGCTTTGTTTATTGCATATTAGGAGGCTTGTTTTTAATTAATGTGACCTCTCTCCTTTCTTGAAAGATGATTTAACATAACTGGCTCTTTAAAAAATATATTATACTAATATTAAATATTTTAAAAAAAATTAAAAGTGAGTTGGGGTATTAATTGAAAAACAATCCTACTGTGCAGAAAACCTGCCGAATGCCTAATACAGTCCCTGCACTTGATGTTGTTATTAAGTACAATTTATATATCCATCCAACATGTGGAACGACCTCACATCTGCCGTTCTGTGGATCCAATAATTGAGAAAATGGTTCATCAAGTCTTTCTCAGGACCAAAGACCTCCAAATATGTCTGGTCTTGATTCAAAACATTGACCAAACTTCTTTTAGTTTGGTTTAATTGAGTTTAGAGATACAATGCAGAAACAGGCCATTCGTCCCACCGTGTCTGTGCCGACCAGTGATCGCCGTACACTTAAACTATCCATCACACACTAGGGACAATTTACAATTTTACCAAAGCCAATTAACCTACACATCTGTATGTCTTTGGAGTGTGGGAGGAAACCGGAGCAGTTGGAGAAAACCCACGCAGGTCATGGGGAAAATGTACAAGCTCCGTGCAGACAACATCTAGGATCGAACCCGTGGTTCTGGCGCTGTAAGGCAGCAACTCTACTGCTGCACCACCATACTGCCCTTGCCTCCACAAAGGGGCTTCAAACTCCCAAAGCTGAGAGATTATCAGGGTTTTACTGCGGATAAGTGCAAATATTTTTCTCTCAATAAAATATTTGCAGAGGAATAGATGGCTTGATGGGCCAAATGGCTTACTTCTCCGCTGAAACTATTTAATGATTTTCTTTGTTCACTCATTTAAATTGGAGTTTCTACTAAAACTGGACATAAAAATAAAGTTATTATTTTTTACTGGCTAAAATAGGAACCGAGCTGTCTGGTATTGCATGCTGTGATAACTGATGTGTTTGAGGGGAGCTGGTCCCTGGTGGTTTTGGGATAATTTATATTCACAAATGCACAGCAACTAGCATTGTTGCATAATTGTTTTCAGAAGCGGAATCAGTTTGTTGACCTTTAATTCCACATTTACACTGAGATACTTTGTTAATGGATCTCAGTAATTATCCAGAAATTACTTTCTGACTTTATTGCCACAGGAAGCATGAAGCACATTTGAAATTAAATCTGATGAGAAACATTTGTTAATGATTCTACTTTGCATATTGGCTTCTTGTTGTTGTCGCAGAACCTTCTATTGTGTTCATTAATATAAAGTGGGAGTAAACCTAAAGACAAGGGATAGAAATTTACCTCATTAAATGCTAGGAGAAAAATTCCAAACCAACAATAATTAACATGGAAGATAATTAACAAGCAGGAATTTTGTTTGAGTCACGGGTACCAAGTTGAGTAGAAACAAGTGTTGCCTGTTTTGGCTGCACCGGTCAAGATGCTCACCAATAATCTCTGGAGATACAACAAACCAAAAATGTGTGGCATGGTGGCCCAGCAGTAGAGTTGCGGTAGAGTTGCTGCCTTACAGCGCCAGAGACCCAGGTTCGATCCTGACAATGTGTGGGTTTTCTCCGGGTGCTCCAGTTTCTTCCCACACTCCAAACATGTACTGGTTTGTAGGCTAATTGACTTGGTAAAATTGTCCCTTGTGAGTAGGATAGTGTTAATGAGCGCGGCGTAAATTGTCCCTTGTGAGTAGGATAGTGTTAATGAGCGCGGATCACTGGTTGGCGAGGACTCGGTGGGCCGAAGGTCCTGTTTCTGTAATGTATCTAAAATAAAATTTAAAAAGGTTGCAGATGCTGGAATCTGGAGCAAGAAAGCAAACTGGTGGCAGAACTCAACAGGTTTTATTCCAAAACGCTATTCATCCTATAATCTGAGACGTCTATTCAATGTCATGTACTCAAAAAGAGTGAATGATATTGAACTAGCTGTCATATCCTTAGTTGCTGAAAAAGCATTTGACCAGGTTGAATGGCCATATTTATTTAAAATAATGCAGAAATTTCAACTGGGGGATAGATTTTCCAAATGGGTAAAAATCATATACTCAAATCCAACTGCAAGAATATTAACAAATCAAATGTTATCAGCAAAATTTAATCTCTTTAGGGGTTGTAGACAAGGATGCCCGTTATCACCATTACTATTTGCTCTGGTAATAGAACCATAAGCCGAAATGATTAGATCAGAACCAGAAATATATGGATATAATACTAAAACTACAACGAATAAAATATCTCTATACGCAGATGACATCTTAATTTATATTACAAAACTGGAGATTAGTATTCCCAATCTGTTTAATGTTATAACTAAGTTTAGTACATTTTCTAGGTATAGAATTAATTGGAATAAAAGTGAAATTATGCCTATAACTGGAATAAAATTAAATATATTAGAACAATTCCCACTTAAAATAGTCACGGACAAATTCAAATATCTAGGAATTAATGTATCTAAGTCCTATAACTATTTAAATATAATTACCCTCAATTATTAAATAAACTAAAAAAAAAAAATTATATTGGAAAACACTACCTATATCAATGATCGGTAGAATAAATGCTATAAAAATGATTTTTTTTTGCCACAATTGTTATATTTATTTCAAGCCATCCCTTTATATCTCCCTAAAATGTTTTTTTTTTAAAAATAGATACTTTGGTTAATAGTTTTATTTGGGACTATAAAAATCATCGAATAAGTAAAAAAAACATCTATGTAAATCTAAAATAAATGGTGGACTAGCACTACCAAATTTCTTATATTATTTCTGGGCAGTTCAGATTAAGAAAATGAATTTTTGGTTGGTAAATTTAGATCATGAACCAAGCTGGCTAAAGATGGAAAGGGAAGACTGTTTGCCTTTTGATGTAGGTTCGATTCTTTTTGCACCAAGGGAAGTACAAAAAAAAAAGGTATGGTGACAACCCTATAATTCATAGCAATAGACGTATTTGGAAACACATAGTTAAGACCCTACATATGGATAATTTGTCACTTTGTTTGCCAATTATGAATAATCCTTTGTTTAGGCCCTCTGTATTGGACAAGGGGTTTAGACATTGGAATGATTTAGGAATTAAAAGGATAGAACACCTTTACAAGAAAGGAACATTTCTTTCATTTCAAGAGTTACAGGATATCTATGGATTGCAGTCAAATAATATATTTAGGTATTTACAAATTAGAAACTATATTAAGTCAAATACGCAAGACTATAAAAATAGAAAACCATGATTATTAGATGAATTGTTTAATAAACACCCAAATACAGAAAAATTAATAGCGTATATATACAATACTATTTTGGATAGGGAAATCCACACACATCTCTTGGAACTTTCACATACACCGCGCATCCCCCACCCCCCATTCACTCCTCGCCATTCTAACCCTCCCTTTTCCCATCTCAACACTCTACACTCCCTTGACACGCTCCGAGTACCATCTCACCCACCCCTCACCAGTCCAGGCCATTAATCAACTCGCGCCACCCCCAATATCATGGGGGTATCACAAGTAAAAATAGGGTTTAAACAATCTCATACTAAATCCACGCATCGCCCAAAAGGTCCTCCCCTTCGGTCCCTCCACCCCTCTACTTCAACACCCACCCACTTCTACAAATTCACTCACCAGTACGCCAAGGCACGCACCCCAAAACAAGCCCTTACTAGCTAAAAGGACAACCCCCCGCCTGCTGAAACCCCAACAACCATCACACATCCCCCAAACCCCCTCCCCCCCTAAACCCCAACAACCCCTCCTCCCCTCCCAACCCCCCCCTCTCTCTAACCCAACCGCGTACACCACCCCCACCCAAACCCCAACCACCGCCACAAATAATCACCCGCCCCATACCCCCCCAATGTCCCGCACCCACAAAACCCCCCACCTTTGTCCAAGCTAAATATTACCACCCCCCAATACACCCCTACCCCCACCACCAGCCCAACAACAAGTCCCCTGCCCATCAACCTCCGCCTTTCAATACGTCTGTAAAAACACATGCATAGCACAATCCACCACCTAACAACGAATTACAACCCAGTACAACATCACCACCCTACTAACCCACCCCATACCCCCAGGGCCCCCCCTCACAATTCCCCTTGCCCCTGCCCCCCGTGGACCCCCACCCCCCGCAACCCCCCCAACCTCCATACTATCGGCGAACCACCTTAACCTTCATACCCCCAAAGACCCCCCCACACAACAAACCCCCCAACCCCACGACCCCCCACCCACCCCCACACCCCTCCCAAAAAAAAACACCATACACCAACAAATCACCACCAACTAAACCCAAAGGTCTAAACCATTAAGTGCACCAGATCCACTTTCCCCCCCACTCACCAATACCGAAAATGGTGCCTTTGCCCCCCCCAACACACACCACACCCATCTCACCCCCACCATTCCAACCCACACCACCACCCTCCCACCCCTATCAAATTATTGCCTTGTCCCCAGACAGACCACCCCCACCTCCCCCCCGCCCCCACCCCACCGCCCACAACTCACCCCACCACCCCGCACAACCCCCCCACCCCCACACGACGACCACCCTCACCCCCACCCCACAACACCACACCAGCCCGCCAACACACAACACCGACCCCCACCACCAACACACCACACGACCCTACTCACACCACCACCACACTCCACGACACACAACCCCCCCAACAAACACCCCCCCCCGCGCGCCAACCCCGCCCCATAACCCTACACCCACCAACCCAGCACAACAAACCCTCCCCACCCCCCACCACCACCCCACACCACATACATCCCGCCAACACACCCCAACCCCTACACCCCCAACCCCCCCCACCAAGTCAAACCCCCCACACCAACCCAACCCCCTCCACACCACACACCCACCCCCCAACACCACCCGGCCCCAACAGCACCCCCTCCCCCCCCAACCAACGCCCCAGCAACGCCAACACCAAGACCACCCCACACCCCCCTCCCAACCCCTTAGTCCCGATTCCCAGAATGTCGCTGTGTGCTCCCCGAAGCCCCCCATATTCCCTTAATCCTCCGCAAAGTCCTACAGGCCCAATATGACCTCTTGTGCCCCAAGATATAGGTCTCTCCATATACAAAATCTTTGAAGGGGTAGCACTGTGTTCTTTGGCAATCACTAACAAAAAACACAACAAAACTCACTTGGGATACCACCATGACCGGGACTTCACAGGTGCTTAAGAAGAAACATCCCACCCAGAAAATTTTTTATTTTTATATTATAAATTAATTAATTTTTATATAATTTAATTTATTATTTTTTTATTTAAAGTTTTATTATATATTATGTTATTAATATTAATAAAATAAGAAAAAAAAACAAAAATATTAAAAGAAAAAAAATAAAAGAAAAAAAAAAAAAAAAATATAAAAACCTCAACCCCCCGGCTCCACAGCTCCCACCACCCCCGTACCCCCCACCCCCCCCTCTGGTCGTCGTTAAGCCCCCCCCCCCCCCCCCCCCCCCCCCCCACCCCCCCCCCCCCCCCCCCCCCCCCACCCCTCCCCCCCCGCCCCCCCCCCGGTCCCGAGCCCCCCCCCCCCCCCACCGCCCCCCCCCCCCCCCACATCCCACCTGCCGGCGAGCCCCCCCAAAACCCAACCAGCCCCCCCTCCCCACCCCCCCCTCCCCCCCGCCCCCCCCCCCCCACCCCCCCGCGCCCCCCCCGTCCCCCGACCGCACCGCACCTCCCCTCCCTCCCCCCCCCCCCCCCCCCCGCCCCCCACCCCCCCCCCCCCCCCTCCCCCCCCCCCCCCCCTCCGCCCTCCCCCCCCCCCCCCCCCCTCCCCCGCCCCCCCTCCCACCCCCCCCCCCAGGCCACCCCCCCCCCCCCGCACCCCCCCCCCCCGCCCCCCCACCCACCCCCCCGTCCCCCCCCCCCACACCCCCCCGCCCTCCCCCTCCCCGCCCCCCCCCCCTCCTCCCCCCCCGCCCCCCCCCCCCCCGCCCTTCTCCCCAACCCCCCCCCCCCCCGCGCTCCTCCCCCCCCCCCCCACCCGGCCCCCCCCCCCCCCCCCCCCTGCCCCCCCCCCCGCCCCGACCCCACCCCCGCCGCCCCCCCCCCATCCTCCCCCAGCCCCCCCCCCCCAGCGACCCCCCCACGCTCCCTCCCCCCCCCCCCCCCCCCCCACGCCCACCCCCCCCCCCCCCCCCCCGCCATCCCCCCGTCCACCCCCCCACCCCCGGCCCCACTCCCCCCCCCATGTCCCCCCCCCCCACCCCGCCCGCCCCTCCCCCCGCCCCCCCCCCCCCGACCCCCCCAACCCCCCACCCCACCCCCCCCCTCTCCTCCCCGCCCCGCCCCCCCCTCGCCCGAACCCCTCGCCCCCCCCCCCTCCCCCTCACCCGCCCGCGCTCGCACCCAACCCCCCATGCCCCCCCCCACACCCCCCCCCCTCCCCCCCCCCCCGCCGCACCCTCCCTCCCCACCCCCCACCCCCCCCGCCCCCTTCCTCCCCCCCCCTTTCCCCCCCCCGCCCGCACCCCCCCCACCGCCCCCCCCCCCCCCCTCCTCCCCCCCCCCCCCCCTCCCCCCCCCGCCTCACCCCCCCCCACCCCCGTCCTCTCCACCCCCGCGCCCTCCCCCCCCCCCCCCCCACCACCAGCACCCCCTCCACCCCCACCCCCCCCACCCCCCCCCCCCTCCCGCCCCCCCCCCCCCCCCCCGACCCAGCGCCCTCCCCCCCCCCACCCCACCCCCCTCCCCTACCCTCCCCCCCCCCCCCCCTCTCCCCCTCCCCCCCCCTCCCCTGCCCCCCCGCTCCGCCCCACCCACCACCCCCACCCCCCCCCCCACCCCCCCTCCCTCCCCCCCCCCTGCCACCACCCCCGCCCACCCCGCCCCCCCTCCCCCCGTACACCACGGCCCCCCGCAACCGGCCCCCCCCCCCCCGCCCTCCCCCCCCCCCCCGCCCCCCCCCCCCCCCCCTCGTCCCCCCCCCCACCCCCCCACCCCCCCCCACGCACTGCCGCCCCCCCCCCCCACCCCCCCCCCCCCCCACCACCCTCTCCGCCGCCGCCCCCCCTCTCCCCCCCCCCCCCCCCCCCCCGCCCCCCCCACCCCGCCGCCCCGCCCCCCCCCCCCCCCCCCCCCCACTCCCCCCCACCCCCTACCCCCCACCCCCCGCCCCCCCCCCACCCCCCACCCCCACCCCCCCGCCCCCCCCCCCCCCCCCCCCCCCCCCCCCCCCCGCCCCCCCCCCCCGCACAGCCACCCTCCACGCCCCCGTCCTCCCCGTCCCCCCCCCCCCTAGCCCCCACCCACCCCCACCCTCGTCCCCCCCCCCCCCCTCCCCCCCTCCCCCGCCCCGCCCCCACCCCCCCCCACACCCCCCCCCCCCCCCACACCCCCCTATCGCCCCTCCCACCCCCATACACCCAACCCCCGTCCCGCCCGCCTCCCCTCCCCCCCCCCCCCCCCCCCCCCACCCCCCCCCCTACCCCCCCCCGCCCCGCGCCCCCCCCGCACAGCCCTCCCCCCCCCCCCCCCTCAGCCCCCCCCCCACCACAACTCATCCCACCTCACACGCCACCCCCCCCTCACCACTTCAACCAAATCCCATATAACAAAACCCCAAACGCCTGGCCCATATACACCCCCCCCCACACAAAATAAAAAAACCACACACATCACCACCAAATAAAACCAACCCACAACACACTCCCCCGTCCACACACCCCCACAAAAAAAACACACAACACAAACACCTACCACACACACACCACCCCCAACAGGACAAAAAACCCACCCACGAACAACAATCCAACCCCACACAACAACCAAGCGAGAACAAAAAACCAAAAAACACTCAAACCACACCCCACCCCACGCCGAAACACCTCCAACAAACTACTCCCCAACTGACACCAACAACAATCCACACCCTAATTAAAAAATATTACAAATCCCCCCCTCGAAGAACACCCGGCGGCACCGCCCCACCCCACTAAATTAACAGTCCATGTTTCAAGCCCCAATGACCACCCCCACAACAACACCCCCACCCCACCCCCCTTATCTTCTTCGAACTCAACAGGTCAAACAGTATCTGTGGAGGCAAGGGTATAATCGGCATTTTAGGTCAAGACCTTGCATTCCTTGCACATTTAAAATACATGGATATCAATCTTTTCAGTGATTGGATCCACAGAATGGCAGATGTGAGGTGGTTCCACATATTGGAAGGACATTAGAGGTGAGTTAACAACACTCTCAAGTGCAGGAACAGTATGGGGCAGCTGTTATATTGACTTCCTTTGATTTATGGATTAGTGTAGAGATGGGAAATGTTCTCAAAATGATTTGATGTATCCAAATCGCAGTGTTAAAAATGGGGTCAGATGCTGGCTGGCACTGTAGCATGCTAACCCATGACATCTTGCATCTGAAGAAGGGTCTCAACCCGAAACCTCACCCATTCCTTCTCTCCAGAGATGCTGCCTGTCCTGCTGAATTACTCCAGCATTTTGTGTCTACCTTCACCTTGAACCTCTTCATTTCCATTCAACCTGTAAATATCCTTGAAGAGCTGAGGATGTCTTTCAAAGCAGAAGCTTTCTAAATTATCATCTCTACAACAAGGTTCACTTACATCTTGGTCATTCCCCCTTCTCCCCACTCCCAAGCATCAGGCAGAGGATATAAAAGCTTAAAAGCACATTCCACCCGAATTCAGAAACTAATTCTTGTCCGGTCTTATTAGACCACTGAATGGACCTTTCATAAGCTAAGTGTGTAGTGCTGATCTCCCAACCTACCTCATTGTGGCCCTTGTACAATTTCTTTTTTTGTTTGCACTTTCTCTACAGCTGTAACACTGTAATGCTGCAGCAATATACTTTGCACGCTGGTTGTTTCTTCTCCTTGCACTAGGAGTTGTAGTTGTGTATGATTGTAGTCACAAATGATATAATTTGACTGGATAGCATGCAAAACAAAGCTTTTCATGTGACAAAAATAAACTAATGCCAAAAGTAAAATTCCACATTTTCAAATGCCTCATATTTTAGAAACATTATTAACTCAGTCTTTGTTTATAGTACATGAGAAAGTCTCTTTAATTGTATCTTCAAAAGTGACTGCAGAATTGCTATTTTTGGTTAAGATTCTGATGGAAGTTAAATCAGTTATAATTCACCTAAAAGGTAACACATTTGAAAATACAGTAACTCTTGCAGATAGATCAGCAGCCAGGTTTTCCAAAATCCCACAAACAATAAGATAATGGCCAGAACATTTGTTTGATGAGGGATAAATATTGGTCAGGGCATTGGGGAGAACTCCCCTCTTCTGCTTCAGAATGCAGATAGTTTTATAATAATAATAATTCTTTATTTCGAACAGAATAAAAAAATAAAAGCATGTATAAAACAGCATACAAAAAAGGTATTTGGTCAAACATCACACCGAAACGTTGCCACTGCCAGTACCTGCAGCACTACACTGAGAGGCTATTCCAGATGATGTGTTCAGGCCTCTGCAGAGGGACATGAATCAATCTCATGGATTAAAGAGGAGAGATTGCAAAGACTGAGATTTGGATCCATTAAGTGTCAATGTTGAGCACCCAGAGTAAACCCGCGCGGTCACAGGGAGAATGTGCAAACTCAATACAGACAGCACTCGTAGATAGGACCGAACCCGGTTCTCTGGCGCTGTAAGGCAGCAACTCTACCGCTGCACCGCTATGCTGTAGTTGTTGGGTACTGGGTATAAATGACCTTCGAACATGTGTACCACAGATTGATTGGCTGAATCAAAGGAATATTTTGTTTTAACGATGTATTAACAAGGAACTGTAGAAGCTGGTTCATACCAAAGATGGACACAAAGTGCTGGAGTAACTCAATGGGTCAGGCAGCATCTCTGCAGAATATGGATAGGCAACCTCTACGATATATAACCTTAGAATTGGTTGATTCATTACATATTAAGGGTGTATTAATCGCTGTATGAGTGGTGAAGTTTAAGGACCCTGTAACCCCTTTTACATATGAGTGAATAAATTGATAGACATTTCTACTGACTATTGTGAGGTGTACAGAGTGACAATCACGATTTGCAATGTCATCTGGGGAGGATCGAATATATACCAATTCTATTGTGCAAGTACTATGCGAGGAGCCGAGGTTCTGAAGTGTCGATCCAGAGACATAAATTCAAATGCTTTCTACGGCAGATGTGGAATTTGAATTAAGAATAATTCAATAGAAACATTAAATTAAAAGAAGCTAGTTTCAGCAATAAAAAAATAAAATCTGTTTCACTAATGCCCTTTAGGGAAGGCAAACTGCTGTTCTTACCTGATTCTAGCCTTTATATGACCCACTGATCTGGTTGACGGTTATTAATGGCAAATTAGAATGGCAATAAATGCTGAATTGCTAGTAATGTCTACAATCCATGAATTAATAAATTATTTTAAAAAATGGTCGCAGGGATTCATTCATATTCTTACCTCATTGCCTGATTTGCTACTTTCTTAAATTAATCTGATTTGGCTTCAAATGAAATCTGTAATTCCTGGAGGAAGGAGCCAGGGTTAAAAAAAAAGTCATGCCTTTTATCACTACTCCGTTAAAATATCTACATCTTCCACTGCAACAGCAGAACTACAAGGTGATGCATTTCTTTGAAGGTCAAACGTTCAGTTTTCTAGAGGCTAAATTAATTCTCCCAATGATGAACTTTGCATAGAAGTTAGCCACTTGAAGAATTCTGATGGATTGTAAACTCACTTAGCGAAGTCAAGCCTGTAGTGATATTATCCCATTAAAATGTCAGTGAAGGCAGGATATTCAAATCAGGCATCTCTGCAGCGAGGACAAGACTGGATAATTATAGACTCAACATGCCACCGCTGGTACCTCTGGCTTGTTTTTTAGCTCCTCATGTGACAAATGGGCACTGCTTAGCAATTCTGATTAGCGTAAAATGACATTTAAAATGCTTGCAGAAGCTCTGTTGCAGAAATGTTCTTTCAAAGTCTCTTAGCCTCTGACAGGGCCAGAGCACATTTTAATTTATATAACATTTCCTGAGCAATGTTTTATATAGTGGAAGCTTTCTGCTAGACTGTAACCTTTTGAGAGGACATATAAAGTAGAGATTCAGGCTGAGCGCAAACAGGAGGTATTGCATCAGCCACAATGTTAAATAGTCTGTAGACACAAAATGCTGGAGTAACTCAGCGGGACAGGCAGCATCTTCAGTCTGAAGGAGGGTCTCAACCCGAAATGTCACCCATTTCCTCTCTCCAGAGACGCTGCCTGTCCCACTGAGCTCCTCCAGCGTTTTGTGTCTACCTTCGATTTGAACCAGCATCAGCAGTTCTTTCCTACATGTGTTGAATAGTCTGTTCCATTGAGTTAAATTGTATCAATATCTACATGGCACTTACACCAGTTCTGATTTAATGCTTGTTCTTGGCATCCCATCAATTTGAATATCACACCAACCACTTCACCCCCCCCCCCCCCCCCCCTCCCCGCCATTGTTTTTGTCCTGAGACTGCCAGCAAAGAAATGGCAGGATATCTCTCTCCACAATACCATTTTTTTAGCATTGGCAAATTAAAAGTGTTTCTGTTTCAGAATGAGATCTAGTAATGATCACTGATGGTTCATTTAGCATCATTCCATCATTGACTGGGACTTTTGAGTGTGAAGCACTCCTGTGCTCCTGATGTGGGATTGTTCGTTGTGCAAGGCTCTTTTTGGACTACGTTATTCCGACAATGACCATCGTTACGAAATCTGGGTCTTCCCAGTGTAGTGCCAGATGGAGATGTCTATCAAGTTAGTGAATTACCCCATTTAGTGAATTCCACAAGTTGGTGAATTTCACAAGTTAGTGAATTACATACCTGCACCCTTTGTGCAATCTGTCATTATCCCCTGAGATCCAGTCTGTCTTCCCAACCTTGCAAATTCCTGAGGCCCTGTCTTCTGAATCTTAGAATGTCTTGGGCCAGGCTTTGACCTCTTGAATTGACACTTTACGGACCTCCCCACGGCATCTCCTACCTCAGTGATGTCCCCAATGCCCCACAAGTCACCATGTGCTGGTATCAGATCTAAGTCTTCCAGCAATCAAAATACTCCTGGCACTGCTCACACTTCTCCACTGCCATCCAAGTTGCAGAATTTAGATGTCCTCAGCTTCACTACATTCATTATCATTGGCGATAATAAAGGCCTGGTCACCCTTGGGCCAAAGGTGCAACTGATATTTAGAGTGGAGTTAATGTCAAAATGGTGGTTGGTGTCTTGTTCTCTCATCTTAGCTGCTGTAGAACTTATAGGTAATTGCCTGCATGCGTTATGAATGAGAATCTCAATAATAGCGGTGCAATCTCACAGCACCAGAGACCCGGGTTTGATCCTGTCCTTGGTGCTGTCAGTGCAGAGTTTGCATGTTCTCCCTGTGACTGTGTGGGTTTCCCCTGGGTGCTCCAGTTTCATCCCACATCCCAAAACACGTATGTTTGTAGTTTAAATTCCCCCTATAAATTGCCCCTAGTGTGCAGGGAGTGGATGAGAAAGTGGGATAACATAAAACTAGTGTGAACGCATGATCGATGGTGGGTGCGGCTGGAGTGGGCCAAAGTGCCTGTTTCCGTGCTGTATCTCTAATCAAAACTAAAATAGGCAGGCAGAGTTATATGGTGCTGTCATTTTCATCTTCCCTCTGCAATGCTAATGCCGTTAAACAATTGTTGGTGTGTTATTGTTTTCTGATAAGCAATTGATTCTGACAGAAAGCAAATACAGAAATAATGGATCCTTTGCAATTTCCAAACTATTTATTAGATTGCTCGATGATCTGCATCTGGAACAGCAATCCTGTAAAGCATGGTTGTCTGAGCTTTATGTCTCTGACAGTAGTTAATACAAAACATGGAGCTTCCAGAGCACTGTGAAGTTTCAATCCTATGGCCCTATTATCTTATGTAAATCTCAAGAACCTAGAGTCCTCCTTTCACGGTTCGTCTGCCAACAAAACAGCACCACAAACCGTTGGCCTTTTCAAGCCAGCCGTGAATATTATGTACTTGGGAAATTGTAACTGGCTGTTTATGGACAGTGAAGTGAATGGTGTCTGTCGGCCATATCATTCAGCTTGGAATGAGTTCTGGTGACAGGAGAATATTATCCCTCCCATAATGTGCGGTTACCTGATGTGTAAAGGAGAGAAAATCTGCAATGCTGTGAATCTGAATCAACCTTGATCTGTCCTTCCCCAAATTCTTGGAAATGTAATCGGGATCGAGGCTGTCTCGTTATTATCTGTTGACTCGTGTTCTAAGATATAATGGTCCAATTAGGCTTTAATCGTGTAATTTGCTTATTAAACCCAAGCGAGAAGATATTAGGCGTTAATTATTACTGGCCTTGATTTTTATAACAAATTGTATGGAAATAATGATCAGCTGAACAGAATAAGAGAACAGTTCTCCCAGGCTGTCGTTGTGTGGGAGGTATGCATTACTTGAGTGCATGTTACGTTTGGCAAGACAAAAGTGGGACTTTCTGTGCAGATGTTATATCACCCCATAAATACCCTCACATAGTTTCTTCTCTGTTTAAAGTCTCAACGCTTAGGCCTGAATTTCAATGTGTTCTTACAATTAATGTCAACAAAGTAATGAAACATTCCTGGATTTTATGTAAGTATATGTGCTAATCGCCGCTTTTTGATTTGGTCCGAGAAAGAATGTCTTTATTCCTTGGAGATAATTTGGCCAGTTTAAAATTGTCTATTGTTTTCTCTGTGAGGCAATTTTACTTTCTTCTTAATTAAGAAGAAAGTAAAGTTGACTCACAGATGTTTCAGTAATTTTACCCTGGAATAAGGAGCAGAAAATGGCATATGTTGGATAATTATCATCCATTGCCTGTGATAAACATCCCTTTGAAATTTGACTTCTGCTTCTGTAATGTGGTTCAATAATGTAATCTGTTCTAACCTGACATGTTGCAGCCTAATTATATCTTAGAATCTGTCCCATAATTGTTAGCAATGATATTCCAACCTCCAATCGTGTCAGCTCATAAAATAGACCCCAAATAGAACGTTTTACAGCACTTCATGGAAGGGTTTTGGGAATTTCTAACCGATGAACAGATTAACTAAAATTTGTCAGAATGGACTAGTAAGAAAGTGTCCAGTGCTTTTCATAAATATTATATATTTATTTTCATATAAATTGGCAATGTGCGCAAAAACCACACTACTGGATGTGAGAAGAAGCGTAAATTCATCGTGCAGCTGAGCTCTCCAGTCAGGGTTTGACATCTGCTTGACACTGATAAAGTTGATTTCACCAAATATGACTGTAAAGGCAATACAGTGAGTTTAGAGCTACAGCGTGAAAACAGGCCCTTTGGCCCAACGAGTCCGCACCAACCTACGGTCCCAGCACCATAGAACTATCCTACAGACACCAGGGACAATTTATATTTATAGAAAGCCAATTAACGTACAAACCTGTACGTCTTTTTTTTAAATCAAAAAGTTTATTCAATTATTAAAAATAGTATTTACAATACAATAAATCAAACCAGAACCCACCACCATAATACAAGACAAACAAATATACTAAATAAACTATACAACTATGTTACACTCCTTGTCAAGGATGCATTCAACCCCTCGCGGTGCTCAGCGGTCCTGGAAATCCTCCAGGGTGCCTGCGGAAAAGGGGCAGGCATTTGGCTCGGGCAGAGCCCTCTTCCACCTGGCGCCATGACTATCGGATGGCCAGCTTGGCCAGGCCCAGGAGCAACCCAACCAGGGCATCTTCGGCCCTACCCTAACCTGTACGTCTTTGGAGTGTGGGAGGAAACCGATGACCTCAGAGAAAACCCACAGGGTCATGGGGAGAACGTACAAACTCCGTTCAGACAGCACCCGTAGCCGGGATCGAACCTGGGTCTCTGGCACTGAGAGCACTGTAAGGCAGGAACTCTACCCACTGCACCACCATGCCACCCTGCTGCGCCACCATGGAGCGATCTGTAGGAAAGGATCTGCTGTCAGGAAGATGAAAGAAAACACGGAAGATGGGGGAAATATGTCTTCAGTGTGTCTCATCCCCACACAATCATCTACAGAAGCCCCACATGTCCCATATCACAGGGAGGACAGGCTCATCATATTGACTGAGATAGGTGCATGCATTTGTAGTGTGCATTATGTAGAAAGGCAGCAATAAATAATGGCACACCAGCAATGTTGTTTCAAATACTCTTGAACAATGAAAATAAAGACTGGCCTTTGCCAAACACAATGGCTTGAGGAATAAGTCACCCCATTAAGTCACATCTTCTAGTCAATTTCGGTTTGCCCCTTGTTCTATTGTGAGGTATAAACACAGTTTGTTGTATTCACTGATTTAACACTAATTTCAGTCAGTAAATACAAAAATTACATTATTATATTCTGCGGTAGACAAAAATGCTGGAGAAACTCAGCGGGTGCTGCCTCACCCGCTGAGTTTCTCCAGCATTTTTGTCTACGTTCGATTTTCCAGCATCTGCAGTTCCTTCTTAAACTTATTATATTATGCGCTCTGTATCCTCCGCTTTGCTCTATCTATTGTACTTGAGTTTGAATTTGTCTTTGAGTTTGTATCTGTGTATGGTATATCTGATCTGTTTAGATTGCAAGCAAAACAAAGGTTATCACTGTACTTCAGTATACATGATAATAATAAACCTAAACCTAATTCGATGCTGGGCAAACATTAGACAAGTACAGTGTTATTTCCTGATGTTGCTTATTAAACTGGAATGATCACATGCTTGATCTAACATGCATAGGAAAGTCATGTGTAAACTGCACGTGAAAATATATGCATATATTAAATTTCTAGGCACTACTCACAAGAGCATAAATCTGATGATTACAACAAGGGATAGGTGGGAGCATCTGTGAAAAACTGATAGTGTTTCCAACTGAAACAATAATCTGTGGAGAGAAAAACAAAATTAATGGTTCAGATGGAAACACTTCATCAAAACCTTTCACAGATGCTGCCTGACTGCTGAGTGTTGCCAGACTTTACTGTTTAAAAAAAAAATTCTGCTTTCCCAGCATCCATAGTTCTTGATTTTCATTTTCAATGATCGTTACCATCTTTTCTTAAATTCAAAATATACTCGTGCCAGAATCCTGATCTTAACCTTCGCTTTAATAAGGTACTTCATGGAGACGGTTATGAGTGGTGGAAAATGTGGTACAGCCAGGAAATATTGAGCAAAGCTAAGTATTTGTCATCAGCTCAAGATGACTAGGAGATAAGGAGGATCAGGTGTGGATCATGTGACTGAAGAGGCTGTTTTCATGCTGCAGAACTCTATTATTTTTTGGGACTTGGTCTTCAGTTTACGTTTCAGAAATATTCTTGTTGGAAGGACCTGCAGATGCTGGTTTACACCGAAGATGGACACAAAATGCTGGAGTAACTCATTCCTTTTATCCAGAGAAGCTGCCTGTCCCGCTAAGATACTCCAGCAATTTGTGTCTAATACACAAACAGTATAGTGTGTGGCAATAAGGTGCTTTGGAATATGATGGAGCAAGAAAAAAACATATAAATCCAAATCTTTCTTCACTTGAATTAAACCTGTACATTGTAGGAATTTAGTTCCCAATAACCCAGGCTAGCCCAGGTCTCTTTAAGGGAAAGAAATGAAATCTGGCTAAAATGTTGTGAATGTATGAATTTGTTGAATTGACTTCATTTGTCACCTTCATTTCGGTCTCTCTTGTGATTCAACATAGCCGTGGGATCAAGTAATGTTACATATTCTGTTGTGCTGCTGCAAGTAAGAATTTCATTGTTCTATCTGGGCCATATGACAATAAAACACTCTTGACTCTTGAACAACTGCACCCCTACCCTACCCCTTTGTGTCAGCTCATTTCAGTGGTAAGTATGCAGTCTCTTGGTGTAACCTATTATTCTTGCGTAAGACATAATTTTCTAGAATAAAAAATACTTCCAGGTTAAGGTTTTTTTTTGCAAAGATTTATTATATCAAAATACAAAACATTTTTGAAGCAGGACAGTGTTACATGGGTACTAAGCAGCTGAAAATGTCCACACAGTCGCTCCCACGCTACATTGCAGTTAAATGCCCTCTATTGTCTTGACAATGAACAAATTGTCACAGGCTCTTCATTGAGCATGTAGGTTTCTTCATGAGCATGCAATGTTTTTACTCTGATTGATTACACAGGTTTGCAATATTCAGAAATGGTTGGGTACCAGGACTCCTCCCATCCATACAGAGTATAGTAAATAAGGTGTTTGAAAACTACCATGAGCTTTACTGCCGGTATCACCTGATATTGTAAGCCTGACTTCCCTGTCAGTAGATACAATTCTCAACTGAGTAATATACTCAGAACTCATACATTTAAAAAAAAAGGAATTGTAAACACACTCAGACGTAAGTGAAATTAATCATGCAGGTGCAGCAGGCAGTGAAGACAGCTAATGGGGTGTTGGCCTTCATAACAAGAGGATTTGCGTATAGTTGTACGGGGCCCTTGTGAGACCACATCTGGAGTATTATGTGCAGTTTTGGTCTCCTAATTTGAGGAAGGACATCCTTGCCTTTGAGGCAGTGCAGCATAGGTTCACGAGATTAATCCCCGGGATGTTGGGACAGTCATAAGAGGAAAGATTGGAAAGACTGGGCTTGTATTCAATGGAATTTAGAAGGATCAGAGGGGATCTTACAGAAACGTATAAAATTATAAAAGGACTGGACAAGCTGGATGCAAGAAAAATATTCCCAGTGTTGGGGGAGTCCAGAACCAGGGGCCACAGTCTAAGAATAATGTGGAGGCCATTTAAAACTGAGATGAGAACAAACCTTTTCACCCAAAGAGTTGTGAATTTGTGGAAATCTCTCCCACAGAAGACAGTAGAGGCCGATTCACTGGATGAATTAAAGTGAGACTTATATAGAGCTCTAGGGGCTAGCGGAATCAAGGGATATGGGGAGAAGGCAGGCACGGGTTACTGACGTGGATGATCAGCCATGATCACAATGAATGGCGGCGCAGGCTTTAAGGGCCAAATGGCCTCCTCCTGCACCTATTTTCAATGTAATCTTTGTAATGTCTGTATTTGGGCACTTTGATTCCAGTGGTGATGAGAATGTTCACATTAATAATAGGCAGCCCTAACTTTTGAATGCTCCTCACTATCAAAGCAGAGCAACAGGGTCACTTCCCCTCTTTATTCTGCTCCGCCAGAGTAGTGTTACATTTTGGGCTGAAGGTGCCTTGAAAAATAATTCCCCTGAATATCTCACCTCCCAAATCTGTCGCCTCTGTCACCTAGAAGGACAATGGCAGGATGCGCAAAGGAAATGCTAGCAACTGGAAACTGTTCTAAGGTGCAAATCATCATGATGTGTACATACACTGCTCCTTGTTCATTGCCATCTGGTCAAAGTCATGGAGCTGTCGTACACAAGCACCTCAAGAAGTGACTCACAACTGCCTTGCAGGGAATGAGAGATGGGAAATACAAACTGGTCTTATCAGTGTTGTTTAGATCTTGTTGATGAATATTAATATATAGCATATGCTCGTACTATGGCATTGCATGTTACTCTCCCTCGACTGCACTGCATTTATATCCTGGGTATACTGAATATGTCCTTATTTGAAAAGTCTGTGACTTTAGTCTGTTTTCATCACCATTTAATTCCTCTCTGCAGAGGGTGTTCATGTTACATACTCATGAATAGATTAAATTAGTGTGCAACTGTTACTCTCTAAAGTCTGCAATGTATTAGTCTAAATAAGAATATAACTTTATACGCCAGAGGTCAGTGGCTTGGGTTTAAGATGAGCTGGCATGTGGAGATTTTTGCAGTGACGTGCATCAGCAAGTCCCAGCCTTCATGAGAAAAATGCTAATGAAAGGTTTAGGCAATGCAAGTACTAAGACTGAAACTATTAAATTCATGAGCAAGATGAAATGGATATTTTTAAGGTGGATTGATAGGTTCCTGATTGGTATGGGTGTCAGGGGTTATGGGGAGAAGCCAGGAAAATGGGGTTGAGAGGGAAAGATAGGTCAGCCATGAGTGAAGTGGACTTGATGGGCCGAATGGTCTAATTCTGCTCCTATGACTTATGAACGTATACATTCCTGAGCTTTGCTAAATATGCTCCATATGCTGCATTTAGTTATTTTCTCTTACAGAATCATATTGTTGTTACTTGTATTTAGTGCATATTTACATGTAGCTAGTTAAGTATGCATACATTTTAAAAATATATATTCGTGCATGTGATTGAAAAATAAAATTATATAAAAATTATCAAAACTATTGTTCTAACTGCCTATTTGAAACAGAGGTGTTAACATAGAAAGAGAATAAAAAAAACCTTTGAATTAAATAGATCGATACTGAAATATCAAGATGTAAATACCGTAACAATGATATTGTCAATGTTTATCTTAGTAACTGGATGAAGCAAAGTTCTGAATATTATACATTTATTTTAAAAATAATACACCTTTTTTCAGATTCTTCATATAGATCGTTGATTTTGTTTGCATTTGATTAAGTCTAAATCACATTTTAAAAAATTGTATACTAAGTCATAACATTTGAGATGGAAAAATTCAATCTTAAGAATCTAGTTTGTAATAAATTTTTTCTCATGCTATTGGAGAGCATTTGGCCCGTCAAACAGTTTTTAAAGCATTCCCTTCAGTCCCATTCCCCCACTTACTTTCTTGTAAACTATGCTTTCTATCATGTCTCTAAATTTCCCTTGATTTTGCTGCCATCGCCCACTTACCTACGGTCAAAGATCCTATAGACCACTCCTGCTAAATGCAATGGGCAAACGTGTAGTACGGAACGTGGGCCCTTTTTTCATCCATTTCCGTAACCGGACCCGACCCGACTCGCAGTGTAATCAATGTTGCAGAGGAACAGTTTGTGTTAATAAATTAAAATTCTGAAAATGAGGAGAAGATTTTTACCAAATAACTTTTATTTTTACGAGGATGTTTCCGTACCCGGCTTCTGTCTCCGCACTATTATCCTATGGGATCTTTGGTGTGGAGACGGAAGCCGGTTACGGAAATGGGGCCTTAAATTACCCATGAATCTGCCCATGACCGTACTACGTCTTTTTCGTCGAGTGGACTATTTTGCTCGCTATAGGATCTTTGCTTACGGTAACAATTAACCTACTAGCACATCTCAGGAATGTGGAAGGAAATGGGAGCACCTGAGGAAACCCAGACTTTTACTGGGAGGAGGTGCAAAGGACAGATTGTATCTAGGTCAGAGAATCTGTGAAAGAAGTTATGCTATGTCAAGAATATGTTGCAGAAAGACCACAGCTCAATAGTGTTCAGAAATAAAAGAAAACATCTCAAAGAGAAGGCCTCAGGTTAACATGGAACCTTAACATTGTCTCAAAGATGGAACTGTGTCATAGGTGGTTGAAATTGTGTAAAAAAAGGCACAATGTGGAACAAAATAATCATCTATCCATGAATTATTTAGCATCAGTTGTTCAAAAGTATCCACTGTCTTACTATCACTGGCTCACAAATGGGGCAAAATGGGAATAAACTCAGGAGAATGAGACATGATGGGACAAAGCAATCTACTGATACCTTCTTCACAGATTCACACACTTCATCCCAAATTAAACTTAGGAATTAAAGGACAACAAAGTTAAATAAAGCACACTAAAACATCATTGTATCAATTGACAGAGAGCTTCAGGCTGTTGCACAGATTGCAGTTATCTTTTCTTAAACTAATGACTTTTGACATTTCCTCCTTCTGTTGTACATTATTATTTAAGTTCAAAGATGAATTAATAATAAACAAGGAAGGGCAATATACATTGTCATTTTAAATCCTTGACATTTATTATTAACATTATTTTTACCAGTGTTTTTTCAAAAATGTGTCCTTTCGTTACGTAATTTCTTTGGCAATCTTTACACTTAACTTAGTGTCCCCTAATCAAGTCCATATTTCTGTAGTTAGTCATTTAGTTATATAACTTGCAATTTTTATTTTTGTTCATTCCTTGTCTATCTTGCATCTCTTCCAGGTAATCCGGCAGTCCGCTGAATCATTCCCTTAACTATTTGAATATTACATGGTTGGGGGAAGAAGAGGGAGGCTAGGAGCCTATGTAGGATATATAGTGGTAAATATTCTACAGATAAGGCTTTGGTACAGCACCATTTTGTTATGATCACACACTTTATGGAAAAAAAATCACAACAGTAATACCTGAAGTTGATTCAATTAACCCTCTAGTTGCCATTTTGCAGGCAATGTCATTAAATGTTAACTGCATAATGCCTGTGTTGGGAAGCCAGAAACAGATTCCCCATTTAAGATCATTGTAAAACTTTTCTGGTCACTTAGCACGTGCAGTGATGCCACGGCAGTGTATGCTTCTGCCTTTAAAAGTAAAAAAATGATTGCATCACATTGCTTAAGTTTATAAACCAGAGAGAAAACTACAAAATTATTTTATTTTTTTATTTTAATTAACCAGTCATTCTCCCCTCCCCCTGAAAAAAGAATTTAGAAAATAGAAATTATGGACTTGTTTCTACACTTTCAGCAATGATATATTTCACTAAATGTTGGACAAAAGCATTAGCATCAAGAGGGTTAATGTCTCAGCAAAACTGTGCTTACAATTACTTCTTCAAATGTTTGCTATTGTAATATACAAGGCATTGATATTCTAAGTGAGGCATTGATAAATAAAACTATTAAAGCTCATGAACTACATCTTTTGGAGGAGATGATTACTACAACACCTCAGCTGCAGCACTGAGATGTGATTGTGGGCACCAGCAATGGGAAAGATTTTATCCAAATCAGTCACTATCACAAAAGAAGACTTAAATTACACTGTTCAGATATTGTCTGAAGAAGGGTCTCAGCCCAAAACATCACCCATTCTTTCTCTCCAGAGATGCTGCCTGTCCCGCTGAGTTACTCCAGCATTTTGTGTCTGTTCAGATATTGGTTTAGGGTACACGATTTGCTATTTTAAAGGAGTCCACATTCAACTACATTTCTAAAAGATTTGCACTTAGATTCCAATGGAGCAAGTTTCTCATTAAGTTGGAGGAAGAAAGACATTGTCTGCATTTAAGACTTGAAACTGGGTCAATTGTGATAGGCTGCAGCAAAAATTAGCACCAATGTGCACTTTATATCTAGAACCACCTCAATCTTTTATTCCAAACACATACTGTAAAATATGGCCCATATATTGTTCAGATAGCATTATCATAACCTAAGATATCTCTCCCTTTGATCAATATGCAGTAATTCAACAGCTGGTCCAGAATAATTCAAGTTGGTTTCCCAAAGAGAGAAATATAATACTGCATATCGCCTGTATTAAAATTAATTCCACAATTACATTAGAAAGACAGCACACATGTTTTTTTTCTGGTTTATGCAGACTGTATATCAAAGCACAAAGGCATTAAAAACCAAATACATGTCCAAATATAAATTAATGTTTCTGCAAAAATTATACAAATATCTGTAAACCAACTTTTTAAACACTTGTTAAAAACATTTAAAAACAATTACTATATTCAATTAAACATAGGATATCTTTACTGGATGTCCCTGGCTTTATGTAGACCAAGCTTTGAAATCTCTGCAGTCTATAGGTATAATTTGCACCAAATTCCATCCTTTAATTCCAAAGAATAAATATACCATCCAGTCAAATTCCTCAGAAGTGGCTGTGGCATGAATATTAAACCAGTTACAGATTATAAAGTGTATCCCAGTATGGATCATTATTGGTATTATGGTTATAATACATGGATGGAGTCAGATAGGTGCCATATTTATTCTTTAACTTTATCAGTCTTTAAAGGCTCTAAAACTATTAAATTCAGGATTCCTTACATTGAGTCTACACCATCAATATCAACGATATCTAGATACTTGAATCCTGTTTGTTGTATTGCAAAAGTACATCACTGTCATTTCTTCTATACATTTGCAAGGAGACCTGCCCAGTTACGATACAAAGGGCTCTCATCACAATGTACTCCTAACAAATGGCAAACAGTTGGAAATTTTCACAATGGTTGATTACAATCTGAGTTTTTGAGCTAAGCCCTTACAAACTGACAAAAAATCCCAGGTGATTTAAAATAACAACTGGAGTTTTCCTAAAATACTCATAAAATTCTTGAGGTTTTTTAAAATAATCAAATACAGCCTTGATGACTCAGAAAAGGTGATATTTCTTTTTTTTTTAGACATATTGGAATACCAACAAGCACAAACTAGATTAATTAGTAAACTAACTTAATTGAAAACCAACATGTATAATTAAACCCTGTATTAAACATTTTATGTAATTGGTGTAAATTGGTGTAGATGATAGTATTTGTATTAGTGAACTTACGTTTTAAACAATTGTTAACAAGAAATCTTTACCTTTTTTCATGGTTTTATCAATAACTTGTTTCACTAATCTTCATGAGAAAATGATATAACAGCAATGACTGTACAATATATTTTATAGTAACCCTAATAGGACAGGCAGCAAGGTGTCAAGAGTAACTTTTGGCCTGTGCTAACCAGTTAATAATCTCGGTCTAAATGCCTAACTCTTTTAATGAGGAGATGCAGTGTAATTGGTATCATTCATGGCATGGAGATGGAGATGGAGGAAGAGAAATATCAGTTGGCCTAGTTTCCATTCTTACTGTATATTTTTAATGGGTGTGAAACCTCATATTTACATCAGTCAATAGTGGTATCTGTCCAGACGCAGGTAAATAAGCTATATTCATGGCCTGCCAGCTTTAGCAGTGGGGCACTATCCTGCACAAACTTCATCAGAAGAAGCTCCATCAGGGTGAAGAGAAGCCGATTAAATAAATGAAGCCCCATCAAAAAGCAAGGTTTCTAATTGACCACTACCAAGATCAAAATGAGCTTTCTTCAATACTGATTGTAACAGTGAGAATACTGTGATTATATTTCAAGCGATATGCTAAGAGATTGTCCTTTGAAGTTGACTGAAGAGATCAGCAAATGAGGCATATTTACATCTAGTTGGCTCTTTACCTCTCTCGACAAGTGTTTCTTTTTAGAACAAGTAGGAAGGATTCCTATTTAGCATACCCATCCTTGTAAACTTCACTGCTCCTCAATCTCTTGCTTCTAATGATGGTCATAATTTACACACAGAATTGCTCCTCACCACTGAAAAAGAGCAGTGAAAGTTGAGCAACAAAAGCCTTGACTGGATGTCAGCTCATTATTGGTAGCATGGTGGGCCAGGGTGCATACCACTGCTTCTGTCCATTCACAGTTCAAAAACAGAAAGAGGCTGTAACAACTGCCAGACTAAAAATGATGGTGTAAATAACAATAGAGGTCAAACCTCTTAGCTCACTGTCGCAACCTGTCTGATTTACCATGTAACCAGTGGCACCATAGTTTACAAATATACTGGCAAAAGTACTGGCATAAACTGGAGATGCGTAATAACCTTGGTATCTGAAGGTCAAAGCCTTTTTTCCAGAGTAGGGGAATCTAAAACATGAGGACATAGGTTTAAGGTGAGGGGGGGGGAAGTTTAAAGTGGACCTGAAGGGCACCTATTTCACATTGGTGGTGAATAAATGGAATGGAATGTCAGAGGAAGCTATTGAGGTGGGTATAATCACAACACTACAAAGATATTTGGACAGGTCAATGGATAGGAAAGGTTTATAGTGATATGCCAAACACAGGCAAACAGGACTAGCTCAGATGGACATCTTGATTGCCATGGACGATTTGGGCAGGAAGGCCTGTTTTCATTCTACAACTCTACATACATACTAAATTCAGTGAAGAAAATTAATGGCAAAAGAACAAAGTACTGGAGGAACTCTGTGGGCCAGGCAGCATCTGTGCTGGGATAGGACAGATGACCTTTTGACTTGGGATTCTTCAGTCTGAAGAGGGGTCCAGACCCAAAATGTCCATAGATGCTGCCTGACCTGCTGAGTTCGTCCAGCTCCTTGGATTTTGCTCAAGATTCCAGCCACTGCAATTTCTTGTCTCCGAAGCAAATTAAGACTTGTCCATTTCAGTGAGGTTTCTTTTCAATTCTGTGATTGGCCTTAATTTCTGTTAGGAGGAAATGTTTCTGGCACTATGAATGGACTCTTGATAATGTATAGACTCATTTCCTAAGATTTTATTTATTGTTGAATGTTAAAAGTAATCATTTTTTAAAACAATCTCATTTATCTTTCTTAATGAAATATTTAATTTTCTGTTTGCTTCGGATTTGGTACTGAATTCAATATTCTGGCCAAGGTTTCTTGTTATTTTTATCCTGATAGGTTAATTAAATACAAGGGCACTCACACAGCTCAGAGATGCTCTATTGGGGTCAAATGTACTTTGAGCATTGGGTCAATGGCTACTCTGATGTAAAACTGCCTTGTTAGTCTTCTGTTGCTGTCAGATGGATTAAAACTCCTCCCTAAATATTTCACCATGATGAATTTTGCATGAAGGATTAACAACTGTGACGCAAGCTCACTGAATGAGGAACTAGTGGGTAAGGAAGATATTCAATACCTGAACTACTGTATCCTCCGGTACTGTTGAAAATACTTTAAAAGTTTCCACCACATACTTAAGTGCTCCTGGAACAAAAATACAAAATTAACTGTGAACGCATCCACTTGGAATTGGACTGGGGATATTACAAAGATTTTTGTCTTGGGTTTCTTTCATTCATCGCTTGATTCATAATGAAGTCCACAGAGCAAACAAAAGGAAAAGTTAACAGACTACACAGCTTGCCAAAATAATTTGTGACATAAAAATCCTCTCTGGGGACGACTGAGATATAGCTCTTAGGGCTGACGGAATCAAGGGATATGGGAAGAAAGCAGGAACGGGGTACTGATTTTAGATAACCAGTCATGATCGTATTGAACTGCGTATCGTGTTGAATATTCATTGGAATATTTTTGCCTTCTACATTCTTCCTGAATATTCTTCTTCAATTAGCTATTTCACTTCCAGCACGGAAAAAAAAGCCAGGTTTGCTCTGAAATAACTTTAGGACTACCTAATTTAGAATACCAAGCCTTTGAGTCTAAAATGCAATTATCCCCATATAAGTTGACAATGCTATTACATGCTATAGATAGGAATTTGTAATAGCATTGCATTACATGCTATTACATGCTATAGATAGGAATTTGCAAGAAAATAAGATGATAAATTAGCAGTGCTTGTAAATGGCTATGATTCAATCAGGAACAAATAGATATTTAAAAAAAATACATTTCTGCAATAAAGTGGAACACAAGTAAAATTTTGCTTTCCAAAATGAAAAATCAATGTTCATGAGACACAATGCAGCAAAATACTGGCGGGATGATGGTTTTCCACAGATTTAGTCCAACAGTTGTAAACATGGTTTCTGGCAATTATTATTCAATGTCACCAGTATGCTAAATATACAAGACTCTCCTTTTTAATAATTCGTAAATGGAAATGGGGACAGCCATAACAAAACTAGCCAGCTTCTCTATCATTATCTTGAAGAAATAGAACTAAGAATGTAATTAATCCACCATGGTATCACACTTTGATGGATCTTCATCAAGGAAAGATATATGATTGTCCACAGTGGTTTAAGCCGATTTCTGTTAATTTCATTTGATATTTCTCCCTTTTAAATTATTCACCTGACCATTTGCATCACTTTCAGATAATTGATTCCTTAAATGAGATAATGGAGCAACTTAACTTGTCTCTATCCTCTATCAAACACTTATTTTATGCATTACATCGTTGACCCAAAAGAAAGTGGCCTTGCCTTCCCCTCACGCTTTAGTAAGAAATCTTTGGTGCTTTGTTATATGTTCGAATTTAATAAGTAAGTATCAGATTCTGGGAGCAATGCATATTCAAATTATTTTAGTGCGATCTTACAGAATCAACATCTCATTTGGTTTAGCATGACATTGTTATGGCAACATTCCCAATATGCTGCTAATGATTGCCCTGGAAAGACACATATATCTGAAATACATTTTGGTATGTCAGATTTGACATAAAAGGTGAGATGGAGGACATGTAGGACATGTTGAACAAAGAGAAACATATCCAGTGAGAAACTACAGCTTTGCTGTAGTTTTACAATATTGTGGTAAAGAAATAATGGCAAGAGGTTCTGATTAAACATGTCTTAATAGATGATGCAGCAACAATGCAAATTGAGGTTGAGAATGGTGAAAATAAAATTATTTTTACGGATTTTCTGGACGGGAGGGGTGCATTGTTCAAAATGTTTTACAAATTATAAAAATCTATGAAAGGGCCAGAACATTTCCTTCTGTGATTTTATTTTTTTAGTTCATTTGCAGGATATGGGCATTGTTGTCATCATTCATCTCAATGAGGGAAGGAGAGGAATTGGTAAGTGGTCATTCGGGCTTCTGGTACAGTAAAATATCTAAACAGTCAGAACACTTGCAAGTTCTCTTTAAACTCACACGCTGTCCTGAATTGGAGATGTATTGCTGATTCTTCACACTCTCTGAATCTAAACCTTGGAACTCCCTCCTCAATAACCCTTTGTTTTTTTTAAAATCCCCAGTGCAATTGGCATCTAAAGTCCATGTGTAAAATTAAATTTTCAGGGCTGGACAGATAATTTGATAGTAACAGATGGACAGAAATACTTTCAAAAGCAGACTCACTGTCACATCTTTGTGAATGGAGGTAATCGAGGGATATTGGTTATGTGCAGTTAGTTAAGTAATGGTCGTGGCATCATGTTCAGCTCATAGATTGTGGACCAAAGGGCCTGTTCTGTTCTATTTTCTATGTATTCCTAAGAGTACAGTTAATATTGGAGATGTAAGAAAAAGAAGCGTTATTTGCAATTTTTCTGCCTTTATTTTCACTTTCGATTAATCCCAGTTTTTGCTCCTGTTTATTTTAGAATTTAGAGAGACAATTTGTCCTCTGTTGCTCATTCTGAGTTTTGATCGATTCAATTACTTTGTACACGATGTACACAAGTTATGGCCTCCTCTGTACATTTGATACAGAGGAGAAAGGAAGGTAGTCTGGTGGGATCCTTTAGCAAAGGAATATTGGAGCTCTGAAATAGTATTACCAAAATAAGCCCATTAAAGTGACAGAAGAGATGCCTGGAATTAGGAAACATTTATCTGGTGGTAGAATTGACTGAAACAGTAGTTGGGAGAGTGGAAGCATGAGATTGCTGAGTCCCAAGCTCTTTATGTTTTTGAAACAACCGTTCCTGTAAATGCAACAGTGGGATAATTTAATGCACAGAAATGCACACCAACATTATTGAAATTCTCATTATTGTCCTAATTTTTCATATTTCTCAGGTATTATCGTTGTCCTCATTTTATTCTATGAATGCTATTGTGTAACAGGCAGGTTATCCAATCAATGTGTAACTTAGCCCATCGTAGTTTGTTGCCAATATATAGATAGATGGCCTATCAAGCTGCGGCCTTGTAACTGTCTGGCAAGCCACTCGAACAGATAAAAACCTATTTGGTCTGGACACCACATGCTGGCCTGTGTAACTGAGGAAAGATTATTCAAAGTGGCATTGAGTCTGACATGAACAGAGGCACAGGCTTAGGCTATCAAGTTTGTTTCGCCTTCTGACTTTTCAATTAGATCTTGGCTCATCCATCTCACTTCCTATTGCCCAGGTTCATCCTTTCCTTACTAACAACGGACTTGTTGTATCGAAAGAACAAACTTGGGTAAAAGAAAATGTCAATCGATTCATCTGCAACCTCTTTGGACAGTGAGTTTCACACTTACACTGTTCTTTATAAGATAAAGTGTTTTCTTATTTCAATTAATAATCTTAACATCCACAAGCAAGGAAATAATTTTCCTCTAGGTACATTACTGAATCCCTTAACCTTGATTAGACTCACGTGTTTACCTTGGAAATTGTATAACACAGCATGATACTGAGACTTTAGGGATGACATGGTAAGAATAATTTATATGGTTGAAAGGTGATCTGACCCAGGTATGATCAGTGTCTAATATTATTTTGCTCAGTATGTATACAGAATAAATACTTTACATTTCAGAACTCCTCCGTTTATGCAAACAAGCCATCGGCATTTTGAATGAGAAATGCCAGCCACGTTGAAAAAATGTCCCAAAATCTCATTCCCCACGTCTCACATCAACAAATACATCCCAAAGCTCTATCATGCAGCAGAATATTTTCTGCTAAACTACTACTTTAATATCCAACAGTAAGTTTCTTTATACATTTTTCCTGACTAATTTCACTTTCATTTTCCCCTACATTTCTTCAAAGTCTATTTACCTTTCAAGCTGCATGCATCATTAATAAAGCATCTGTAAAAATGTATCTCTACATAAAGATTTCTGGTACAAAGAGATAATGTTCCTATCCAATATTTGTTGAGGCAGATGTCACATTAATTACACAGTACTATAAATATATCTCTCATATTTATAACCAGTACTTTTCCGAATAAACATTTTTTTCTCTCTTTAATCATGTTTTCACACTAAGCCAAAAGGAATTTAAACACAGAGGAGGATGTCATTATTCAAGTACATTTGCCCTGAACTTTCACACTGTTAGATTTATGAGAGAAAGCTCTTGTCTCTGTTAACATTATTCAATGATTTCTCAAAAAGTATTGCAGACTGTCATGAGTGGGATACTCTCACTAGTTCATTAACACATGTTTCATTCATACCATATACATTGTTTAATAAATCTCAGATTGCGCTTTTGTTTAGTATAATGGCAATGGGAACCAACGGAGAGATGGGAGTCACATTCCACACTTTTATAAATCATCGCAAGCTATTTAATGGATATCCCACCTGAGACATTGAGTTATGGCAGACCTTTTAAAAATGGGTCACTTCGATAAACTCATATGCTTTCCATTTATGGCCCTATGAAAGGAAACCAATGCTTCATTATCAATTATTACAAGGGCAATTTTTCACTGTAAATGGATTTTTGCAAATTATGCATTAAATCGTTATCTGAGCATTATCATTCTGTTCAATGCCAAAATGACATTTTATTGGCCAACGTAAGTGTTTTGATATAACATGCAAGTCCAACATTTATTTACTTCCCTAAATCACTTCAGTTTTGAGGTTTCACCAAAGTTGTAACCAGGGTAACTATCCAAGTGATAGGTCAATATCCATTAACAAGTCTTGCACATTAATAGAAACTGATGGAAAGGATAGAGGAAATAAATTCTAGCAAGAGCAATACTACTTCATATCAATAAACCATCCTCTCTTCACTTTTTCCCAAAGGCATTTAAATAGAGAAACAGCTAAATCTGAAAATTTACTTTTTGATTGCTAGTTTATTAAATGCCAGATCTATTGTGACAATGTGAATATTCCATTGACATTTTATTAATTCATATCTGAGTATTAGGGGAAGCTTACTTTTGTAATATCCAATTGGTTATCAGAACTGCAATATTTAATTACGTTTGTATCTGCAATATTCAAAGGTTTGCCCTGGAAATTCTGATATTGTAATTTTCAATCAATTTCCTTGATAAAAAATTCATTTGATCCTCTTGAAAGCCAAGGAATTCAAACATCAATTAGATTATGGATCTCACACAAACAAGCACTGATAACAACAGGACGTTTGCTGATTTAATAAAAATTGAAAGTAAGTAATCAGATTTGTTACCAGTTCTTTGTAATTGGACATCATACCAAAGAATACCAACATTGATCTCCATATATAATTATATAGGTCACAGGATTGATGAAGGGATTTTCTGTCCCAGTGATAGCATTCAACTTCATGGATAGAAACCTGCTTTATTGCCATTTTTATATTGTAAAAATTAATACAGGGCTTTGCAAGTACAAGAGGAGGAGGCGAAGGAATGAATTAATCCGCTAACGATTATTTAACTTGGCAACACGCACCTGACAAACTATCAAATGTGATTTCATTGATAAAAACATAATGGGTTAATCAACTGCCAAAGGCAGGTTTTCAAATTGAAAACTCGTGGGATGATTTAAAGACAATGATTGTCAGTCTTGTCAGCGTAGTAATAGTTTTAAAATAACCTTGAACAAGGTGAACAAATTATTTCCTTCACCTCCTTACCTGCCTTAATAGAATGTTTGACAGCACCGTTTGGGTGAATCTCTCATAGTTGCTATGCACCTCCTAAATTCAATTTGTCACACTCATTCAATATACAATTGTGAAAATTGTGATGTTGAGCTAAAGTGGAAACTATAAAAGCTAATAAATGAATTAGAACCACCTTATGCAGCATTTAACATTTTTCATGTCCGATGGCATTTAACAGAAAGAGGTTTTTCTTAATTGAGACTAATAAAATTAATATGAGGGCCTTTCAGTAGAAATTAGAGAAAGGCCAGACAAATATTAACAAATGGCAACAAGCTTGTGCCATTCCGCATTAAATTTCCATTATAGATCTTCCCTTTCTTGACGTATAACTTCACTGGTTAGATGTACTGTACATAAACAATAAATTCAGCACTGGAATGATGCCATCTTAAATGGTAGTTTGAGATGGAGCATATGTATCTATTAGAAACGGTGACATTGCAAAGCAGCAAGATCTGGAGAAACACACAAACCATTTCACAGGATATATGCCATCAGTGACTGACCTGTTATGTTGATACTATGAAGTCATCTTGGAGGGGATATAGTATTGATGGACAGATAAATATTCCCCATTTAGATGTGTTTCCATATTCTTGGCATAAACTTATTACAAACTACATGTTTCTTCACAGCAATTTCTTCAAGCACTTAAACTAAGTAGGTTGGCAAATCAAAATATTGCCACCCTTTAATTAGACCTTTCCAGGGATATATACGAATATGGTGCTGATAATTTGAATGGTGGCAAAGGTAGCTACGAAAATAGCACTATAATACTAGTTTCCATGAGGCTAACTTCTACCACGGGGTGTGTACTTGACTTCTCTGAGCTGTGAAACACATTCTGTACATTGATTTCACAATTTGTGTCAAATATTTTGTTAAACTAATATCTATTACTTAAGCAGGGTTGTCTGCCCTTGTTGTTCTTCATGATCCACCTTCCCCAGAATGGCTACTTCATCCTCAGGCTGGTGTCTGTACTTGTGAAACTCTTCCTTCATGGCAGAAAAATAACCATACGGGTCCTGACGAGAGTGTCTCTTCTTCCTTTGGAGGTAGAGAATGCCTTGGGGCTGGAGAACCTGAGATTCACTGGGCTGCTGGACCTGTGAGATTAGAAAACCTGACCAAAGAAAAAAAACAATAATTAGTCCTCACTATCTCTCAATTAGAATTTTTGGGTTTGGGGGACCTTAACTACTTTGGAAAAATAATTACCATTGATCTTTTTGCAGGCTGCTCTTTTGCAGGAAAAGACTTAGTAGGAATCTGAGGGGTAACCTTTTCACACAAAGGGTGGTGGGTGTATGGAACAAGCTGCCAGAGAAGGTGGTTGAGGCAGGGACAATCCCAACATTTGAGAAACAGTTAGACAGGTATATGGATTGGACAGGTATAGGGGGATATGGACCAAACTTGGGCAGGTGGGACTAATGTAGCTGGGAGATGTTGGCCAGTGTGGACAAGATGAGCCGAAGGGCCTGTTTCCACACTGTATCACTCTATGAGTCTATGACTATAACTACAGAGGGACAGCACTAATTTAAAAATTAAATCTGCAGCACGGGACTTCGCTGCAGAAAACATCATTCTATTTCCCATACCCAGTCACAAAACCGAATAATTAAAATACCGGTAGAAAATAGCCTCTTTGATGAACACATTTTCTCACACAGAAGGACACAAAGTGCTGGAGTAAATCCGCGGGTCAGGCAGCATCTCTAGAGAACATGGGTAGGTGATGTAAAGAAAGAGCTGCAGATGCTGGTTTAAATCGAAGGTAGACACAAAATGCTAGAGTAACATGATCACATTCGATCAGCCATGATCACAAAATACTGGAGTAACTCAGCAGGACAGGCAGCATCTCTGGAGAGAAGGAATGGGTGACCTTTCGGCTCTGAATGTCTGAAGAAGGGTCTTGACCCGAAATGTCACCCATATCTCTCCAGAGATGCTGCCTGTCCTGCTGAGTTACTCCAGTATTTTGTGTCTATGATAGATGATGTTAGTTTAGTTTAGTTTGTTATTGTCATGTGTACTGAGGTACAGTGAAAAGCATTTTGTTGTGTGCTATCTAATCAGCAAGAAGACTATACATGATTATGATCAAGCCATCTTATATATCTCTGGAGAGCATCGCTGGAGAGATGGAATGGGTGACGTTTCGGGTCGAGACCCTTCAGACTGATGTCAGGGGAGGGGGTGGGACAAAGATAGAATGTAGTCGGAGACAGTAAGACTAGTGGGAGAACTGGGAATGGGGACAGGATAGAGAGGAAAGCAAAGGCTATCTGAAGTTAGAGGTCAATGTTTATACCGCTGGGGTGTAAACTACCCATGCAAAATATGAGGTGCTGTTCCTCCAATTTGCGCTGGGCCTCACTCTGACAATGGAGGAGGCCCAGGACAGAAAGGTCAGATTGGGAATGGGAGGGGAAGTTGAAGTGCTGAGCCACCGGGAGATCCGGTAGGTCAAGACGGACTGAGCAGAGGTGTTCAGCGAAACAATCGCCGTGCCTGCGCATGGTCTCACTGATGTAGAGAAGTTGACACCTAAAACAGCAGTAACAGTAGATCAGGTTGGAGGAGGTGCAAGTGAACCTCTGCCTCACTTGGAAAGACTGTTTGGGTCCTTGGATGGAATCGAGGGGGGAGCTAAAGGGGCAGGTGTTGCATCTTCTGCGGTTGCAGGGGAAAGTACCTGGGGAGGGGATGGTTTGGGTGGGAAGTTACGAACTGACCAAGGTGTTTCGGAGCAAACGGTCCCTGCAGAAAGCAGAAAGGGGTGGAGATGGGAAGATGTGGGCAGTACTGGGATCCCGTTGGGGGTGGCAAAACATTTGGAGGATTATATGCTGTATGCGACGGCTGATGGAATGGAAGGCGAGGACAAGGGAGACTCTGTCCTTGTTATGAATGGGGGGAGTGGGAGCAGGAGTAGAGCTGCGGGATATCGAGGAGACCCTAGTGAGAGCCTCATCCATAATGGAAGAGGAGACCCCCGTTTCCTAAAGAATGAGGACATCTCCGATGCACTGGTATAGAACACCTCATCCTGAGCGCAGATGCAGCGTAGACAGAGGAATTGGGAGTAGGGGATAGAGTTTTTACAGGAAGCAGGGTGGGAAGAAGTGTAGTCAAGAAATGTAGGTATATATATACATATCCATACATATATATATATATATATATATAGTGTTCATGGTGAAGTCCATTGATCGGTAATATTTGAAAATTAAATTAAAAAAAGACACCTTTAATCATCATTTGTAATCCACAAACGCCTGAGGTCATCAGTTTTCATGCATATAATAACTGTAGGTCTCTGGCCATGTCTTAAATGTCTTACAAGCACTACTGATACTGACGTTATATCACTAATTCAATGTGCACGCAAAATTCGCTTCAAACTGACCCAAAATTGGAAGCAGAGCCCTCGACTGAAATCTCAACGGAGCCATATGTTGCTCTTGGCTTTGTCAGCGGTCAATAATTATAGTGGACATATTCACTTATTTTCTTTTCATTTAAAAAAAAAACTTTTTATGACCCTGAATGGACTCATCAAAATCTCTGGCAAAGAGAACAGTAAGAGGATGGGAAAAAATTAATTTAGTACAAAAGCTTTACATATGTAGTAAACAATTCTCTGAAATACAGGGGTCAAAGTAACAACAAAAGGAAGTCAATCTTTGTGATCGAGACCCATTACTGTTCCAACACGCAAGAGCTCACGATGTTGCGGAGCTCACCAGGAACTGGTAAATTAATAGAAGGTTTTGAAAGAGCAATGCTCTGGAGAGGGTCACATCTAGGAACTATCTACTTATGAAATAATAAAGGTCATTAAGGCTCCCCCTGGCCAAATAATAATCAATGACAGTGTTTCCTAAGCACACTGTAGTGGTCTCTTTAGAGAGCACTCTTTAGTTTTCTTATTGCCAAGCACCAATGTCTGGAAATGCCTGATAGTCCCATAGATGTCAACGAACCATGGATCAATTGATTCATCACATACTCTCAATCCTTTGGAAAACACTTGAATAAAGTGCATATCCCAACTCTGTACCAATCTTTTCTTAAATTTAATTTCGAACCCTCACAATTTTCTTCTTATAATATTGAATAGTGAGTGATCGTGACAAAGTTCAACATCCATTTCTCATTCTTTTTTACCTACCTGCAACTTTTGACTTGTTTGACCCACCATCCTCCCCCAACACCTCTCTGCCATCACCCACCAGGTTAAGACCCGTCTCTGTCCACACCTAACCAGCTAAGCCAGAGAATGATTTCTCCCTGGTCCATTACCTCAAGCATTCCCATGGATTCTTGGGGCTCCCCTACATCAACATGCTGCCCATTGACAAAGTTATTTAAAAATGCCACTTACCACAAGCATGCTGACAACCTCATCACCACCTGCGCTGACTGTTTTTTGCATCTAAATTTCAACATCCAGATTTGGATCAACAGATATTCCCTTCAATTAATTATATGGAAGACCTTAGCTATTATTTTTAGTTCTTGCCAAATACTTTATTCTCTTCCCATCAATTTTGTCACTATTATTAGGGCTGTCACATCATTAAAAGAACACTACTGAAACATATGAATTGCAGTTTGAGATATAAGTACACCAAAATAGTTATCAGCATTCGTTAAAATGCAACATTAAATTATTTATACTAACTGGATTAGACAATGGGTTATAGTGTCAGGTAAAAGAATGTTATATAAATGGCCTAAGTGCTCCAAAGTAATAATAAACAGCACCAAAAATCAATGCTGAAGATATAATGCACACAGTTAAACTATCTCTGAAGGAAAAACTTATGAAAGATATGAATGCATTATTCATTCGCTTTCAGCCCTCTTTGAAGTTATCTAATACCCGGCCCTATTTCTGTTCATCAAATTTAGTTTAGTTTAGAGATACAGCTCAGGAACAGGCCCTTCAGCCCACTGAGTCTGCACCGCCAGTGATAATACACTAGCACTATCCTACACACTAAGTACAATTTACAATCTTTGACAAAGCCAATTAACCTACAAACTTGTACATCTTTGGAGGATGGGAGAAAAATGGAGTACCCATGGGAAAACCCATGCAGTCATGGAGAGAGCGTACAAACTCCATACAGAGAGTACCCATAGTGAGGATTGAACCCGGGTCTCTGGCACTGTAAGACGGCAACTCCACCGCTGTGTCAGCCGTGCCAATGAGTCACTCACTGTTTTTTCGCCGTGGTTTTGAGGGGAGCTGGGTTGCCTTCTTGGGCTTTCTCACACGTTCATATCTCAGTCCTTCAAAGCTCGCAGGTACAGCAGCCTCACCATGTGTATCTGGAGGCCTCCTGCAAGAGCAAGAGAAACAAAAAAAAAGGGATGGGGAAAAATTCAACTGTACCAGTTAATCTGACTTACAATTAATTACTCATCGTCACTGAGCAATAACATGCGATAGTAACACATTAAAATATGTTAACTATAGAAACTGAACCAAAATTCAACGATTTGTTTGGACAGACCAGATTTAAAATATTTAAAGCAGTGTAATATTACAGTCATGTTGCTTGAATGCAATTAGGTTTTTAAAGTGTTAACATTTTGATTTTTTCTAGTCTCTTCATTCCCTTGAACCCGACTGATCATCCTATCCAATATAAAGCAAAGTGATGATACACTGATAGTCCTTGGGCTTTGCCTGATTATAAAAAAGTAATTTGGCATTGCAGAGGAATGATTTCATGAATGTTATGAAGAGATAGGTGAGTGGTTAAGGCAATGGACTCTGTACTCTGAACACCCGGATTCAAATCCCATTTTGTATGCACACAGTTATCTATGGAAATATTGTCTACAAAAATATTTGTGTATACAAAAAGAGTACTAATTGCTTCATCCTCACAAGAGATGCCTGCCTTCTGATGGGTATCTTGGCCTAACAAAACAGAAACTGAGATCTAGAAGTTACCAAGATTGGAACTGAAACATTAAATGTCAAACTCTACCTGGCAAATTGAAGTCCAGATCACTGTGCACTCTGTCAGATGCTGGTTCTCTGTAAAGAGGAAGGAGCATGAAGGTGGAAAATGATCATGGTCAATTTTCAGGCACATGGAGTATGTATCCCATGAGTGAAGCCTGAAGTTCACCTTAAATTGGATTTTGGGCTTTGTAGGGTTAATTTGGGCAAGTTTGCCATATACCTTTCGTATACCTCCACGTTAAACTTGTCTTCTTTGCCTGCATGAAAATATACTTAAGTTGTCCATAAACAGAGGCTGTAAAACAGGGATAATACAGGAGAGAATGGGAAGACGATGTCACCTAAAATGGGAAAGATCCACTTGCTCCACTGCTTGGAACCGATTTCTGAGCCAGTATTTACATGAGTAATGAATCGTTTATTTAAAGTGGTTCCACAGGTCACTGAGAAAAAAAAAAACTGGTTAGATATTTATCAGAGTCTACAGGAACCAGGCCCACTTCCCCTGAAATAGGTAAACGGCGATATGATTTCCTTTTTTCTAATCTTTAAAACACATTAAAAATGCACCAGAATTAATGCGATAGAGTGCTGGTACAAACTATAAATCCCACTCACTGGCTTCTTTCTGAAAATAAAATGTTCCTAGTTATGTGTTCATTTACATCCGTATGCTGTTTCTAATCATACAAAGCCTTCTCTCAGGTGAGAGGATACAATGATGTCTCTGACCCTGTACCTGGTAGAAGGGCATTTGGACATCTCTCTTAATTTCACTTACATGTCCTCTCGCTGAAGTCATAGAGCCTACAGTCTGGTAACACATGTATGACCCTACAGCACACACGTCAAAACACTTGAGAAGTCATTGATGGAATATTCATATTTTTAGTAATCTGCGTGGGGTTGGATCAAAGAAAGTAGTGGAAATTATTTAAAGTAGTTTTGATCAAATATTACCCTGACATAATTGTACTAAACCAAACAGTGATCATAGGTTTGCAGGCCAGGAGTTAAGTTAACAATGCTGAGAAAAACATTACACAATGCTGGCCAATTCCAATTTTGCCGCCAACTTTAATAGATCTACCCGGAATTTATTCATATCACTGATATTACAAACACTGAATTATTTTATTTCATTTTCTAAAGCAGATTTTATTTATTTACTAATCATCAAGTCAATATATAAATTTAAAAAGATACGTGGGTAACAACATTTCATTTCAATGGATAGTTATTATATTCACTACAAAGTGCCTATAATTAAAGCCACAATGGTTAGTGGTGCTGAGATAGGCACTTACAGTGGTAAACTAACTTAAACTTTATAGCCAAAGCCACTGTAATATTATTACCATATTACAAACTTCTAGATGGTACGGGAAGATTTCAAGTGCTTACGTACTTTGCATGATGATCTAGTGTTTCTCTCCACCCCTCACAGTGCCATTTCCAATGTTCAACACTCGCCTCCTATCTCCCAACCTTGTCTGCCATTTTGTCCTTTGACTCCCATTACTTTGACCTTTTCACTCTCCACCTCACCGCCTTCCTCATGCCACCCTTGACCTCCTGCGTTTGCCCATTTCTTGGTCCAACTGTCTTAATCGATCTGAATAGGGACTATCCAGTCTTGGTGTTAAACGCATGAGTATCCGCTGCTGGTTGTACTCTCCATCACACCTATGGTTCTATTTTGAACCATATGCAGCGAGCTGAGAACCACCACCAACTATCGCCAGACACACTTGTGGTATTTCCCCATGTCACCAATGGCACCTGAGAACTTTGGCGAATAAATGTAGCTGAATGTATTTGCTTTGAGTTTCTTATGTTTTCTGCTTTGTTTTTGATTTCCTGCCTAATCAAAGCATTATTGAATGCACAATTAATGACATGATTGATTCCTGGCATGTCAGGACTTTCATATGAGGAAAGACTGGATAGACTTGGCTTCGCTAGAATTTGAAGACTGAGGGGGGATCTTATAGAAACTTACAAAATTCTTAAGGGGTTGGATAGGCTAGATGCAGGAAGATTGTTCCCGATGTTGGGGAGGTCCAGAACAAGGGGTCACAGTCTAAGGATAAGGGGGAATTCCTTTAGGACCGAGATGAGGAAAACATTTTTCACACAGAGAGTAGTGAGTCTCTGGAATTATCTGCCACAGAAGGTAGTTGAGGCCAGTTCATTGGCTATATTTAAGAGGGAGTTAGATGTGGCCCTTGTGGCTAAAGGGATCAGGGGGTATGGAGAGAAGGCAGGTACAGGATACTGAGTTGGATGATCAGCCATGATCATATTGAATGGCGGTGCAGGCTCGAAGGGCCGAATGGCCTATTCCTGTACCTATTTTCTATGTTTCTATGTTTCTATGACATAGTGAAAATATATTTTCAGTAGTTTTAAACCAGTAGTGTGCTAATCACCTGGAATGTGAATGTGTGGGCTTAGCTGATGAGCCTTTATACTGAGCAACCCCACAATACAGAATTTATATTTCACAAACAGGCCAAATTGTTCAAATGGTGGAGATAGTGTTTACATCTGCTCAAGACTCCCCCATTCCAGTATCATCCAAACATATCACTATTTATTTATTTCTCCATCATGTGCACCCAGTTTTCTCTTAAATATATATTGTTCTGTTCACCTCAACCCCACCATTCAACCATTGTGGGTACATTGTTCTCCTGATTTGTTGGAGACTACCTCAAAATCATGGCTTGAGGTGAAAAACTGAGGTCAACTTTAATTTTTAGATGACAGACTGAGCAAATCGCAAGGACTGGCTGGCTGCAGTGGCCCTGTGGTTTTAGGGTCGAATGCTCATAAATTGGACAGGGATGCTGCAAAGCATTAAGAAGATGGCCTGCTGGACGAGAGCTCTTGCAAGTAAATTTAGTGTGTGTGGAGAGGACTGGAGAGAGGTTTTAATCATGGAGGTTCAGGTTCCTGAGTTGGTAGCCACCAGAACTTTGAATTATATTTGATCACTCTGCTATAGAAATGGTGTTGTTAAACTGGAAAGGGTGCAGAAAAGATTCACCAGAAAGTTACCTGGACTCGAGTGTTTGAGATATAAGGATTGGTTGGGACTTTTTTCCCTGGAGAATAGGAGGTTAAGAGATAAGCTTATAGAGGTATACAAAATGATGGGAGACAATGATAAGGAGAATGGTCATAGCTTTTCCGGAAGGGTAGGGAAGGCCAGAACCAGTGGATAGGTTCAAGGTGGAGGGGAATGATTTAAAAGAGGGCAACCTCTGCACTCAGAGGATGGTGCACATATTGAATGAGCTACTGGAACAAGCTGCAGAAGTGGGTACAATTGTGATATTTAAAAGACATTGAGGCAGGTACATCAATTGGAAAGGTTAAAGGGATATGGGCCATAAATACAAGCAATTGGGACTAGCTCATTTTAAAACCTGGTTGTCGTGGGATATTTCCATGCTATATGAATCCATGATCTGTTTTAAATAGGTGAATGCTTTGGATAAAAAGTTATTGCTGTAAATCAGCAAGTAAAGCTACTGACCCCAATTTGAAGCACTACAATCCTTTAATAATCAGAGGGCAAATAAGAACAACCTCTCTGAGTGAAGGTCAAAGATGGCCCTTTAAGCAAAGGAAGAATCATTATTCCTGAGTTAACCAGAGCCTCAGAACCACACTGATGGGAGTACGGAGAGTAGACTACCCAGTTACCTCTTTGGTTGAAGGATATCACATTTCAAGAAGGAGTTGGAGGAAATACTCAAGAAAGAAGAGTATATGACACTCAAAAAAATGACATAAATTCAAAAGAACTGCTGAAAAAAATCTTTCTCTATATTTCTGTACCGAATATTATCTTTATAGCTTGCATGTGTAATTTTGTTGTGTTACATGCAGGCTGCAGAGCTAGGATTGGATGGATTATATCAGATTCCATGGGCTTTCTGCCTGGCATTTTGGATTCTACCTTACCTCAGTGTCTCTACATTAATCCACAGTGCTGGCGCTCTTTGAAATATTGAAAACATTGCTCATTGGAGCAAGGGTGAAATGGGCCATTTGCTAAAAACACAAAAGTTGCTCATACCGATTAGGCAGCCCATTCTACAATACACCTGATTTTCATTCCCATGTCTGATTATTATATCAAAATCAACCGTTGTGTAAAAAGCAGCTGATTGACTACGACAAGCCCAAACTGTATCACTTGGGAAGGACAATTGCATCTTCCAGAATCCCTTCTTATTCAAAAGTTTTATCTGATTGCATATATGTTGATTCTTTGCTATAAATGCAATGTTTAGCTGATAGTTGGGTATTCTCATCATAATGCAGACAGCCTCATTGAACACTCTCTGGCAGTTAAAGTGAGGAAATTGAGAGCTTTTGTCTAATTTGTTATTATATTTCCATTTTTGTTATGGCTTGTCTTTCAAGAGATTACAAGAAAATGAGATGCAAGTTTATGGTTAACAATCTTCGAGTTTATTTACTGCAGCCATTGAAACCTGATATTTGATTCCTGTAATGTATGGAGCTTTGTGCCAAACTGCTGATCAGATTTCCGGGATTGAGAGTTCACTTGGAAAACTTAGGAAAAAACTGTTTGTCTATGTTGACTGGCTGAAGTTAAGTGTGGGAGCCTTTGGAGAAGGATGAATGAACAAACTTTGTCACTGAGTGACTGGGTCCAGCTCTGCTGCCACAACTGTTTACAGAGGCTCACAAACCTGGTAGGGCTGTTAGTGGGTGGGACAAAGAGAGGTGGTGGTGGTAGGACAGGACACAGGTAAGTGGGGCATCAGTGAAGTGATAGGTTGGGTGTCACCACTAGCCAACTGTGAGCACTTCACCTACAGGGAAGCTACAGAGGAGCATGGGCAGATACCTGAATGGAGTTTGCCAACCCTGCCTCTCAGCAAGGAATGCCAAGTGCTGTAGAGGAACCTAAAGAGGAGGAAAAGAAATTATGTGAAGCAATAAATGTAAGTAAATGGAGAAGAGCACTTACAACACACAATTTATCAAATATTGGGCTGGATCATGCTCGATCTGACCCTCTCCCTGCACTCGATCTTCCTACCACCCCCATTGCCACTCTTACATGTTGCGGGGCAGTCAAATGACAAGAGGCCACAGTTCCACAGCCACCTTGCAAAGTGATGAGCAGGTCTCCAGCTACCTCATCCTAAAAGGCTGCACTCATACCCCCACCACACACAACCCTAGCCCAGCCCAGCCCACACCGAAAATGTTGAAATCCGTTGGAATAATTTAAAATATATATTTTATAAAACCATTAAAAAAGACTGGAAGCTGGTGTCAAATAATTAAAACTCAAACATATAGTGAATAAAATTAAAAAAAACTAAAATCTCTTGACAACGTTTCCCTTTTCTTGATGGGATACCCTAGTGAGATGAAGTGTGTCTCACGCCTCAGCTCAGGACTTTGTGGATCATCCCTACACTCAGTGGCCTGTAACAGAACGAGAGGTCATCAGACCTCCCATGTATTCTGTACTTTCCTATTGCAATGCATTGTTTGGGGGTAGTTCAGAACACTCTGACGCGCAGACTGCTGTTCGCCACCATTTTTCTACAAGGTTACTCACTAAATATTAGCAGGAGCTGGCCTTTTACCTTTGCTGCCTGGGGGATCTGACATTTAAATGGACAAGCTATTGGGGAGGTGTTATGCGAGACTTGCAGCTTACCGTATGTCCAATGGTTAATCTTGTGCTAAACAAGTGGCTGAGGGGCACACAACCAGCATTGCCCCAATTCTGGTCTGGATTATGTCCTCATTTGCTCTTCTTAATGGAATTTACAATTATAAATTGAGAGATTAAATAGAACATCTTCACTTTAGGATTCATAGTCTTTCCTGACATTTCAGTTTAACTCACATATAATAGGACAAGCCCAAAATTAATAAAAAATTCAAATCCACATAACTGTACTCAGAATTTATAATCAAAACAAATCCCGTTAATAGAATAACATGAAATACGTTACAAATCTTAGGCAATTCCCAGCTTCCTGTTTTGCTCCAGTGCTGCTGTCATGGCAATTAGTTATCACGTTATTATTTTTAATTAAAGATAAAGAAATGATATATTTGTAATTAGAAATAATTAAAGATTATATTGTTAATAAATGAAAGATTTTCAGAATAGTTTCACCAGTTCCTTTTTTTAAAATACCATACTCTATCTTATATATAACAAAAGCAGAAAAAGAAAACCCCCAAAACAGATGCTGGAAATTCAGTACAGGGAAAGTGCTGGAAATATTCAACAGATCAGGAAAGATCTGTGGAGAGAGCAACAGAGATAATGTTTCAGTTTGATGACACTTGCTATCTGACCTGATGAGTATTCCCAGCATTTTATGTTTTTACATGATTTCAAAAAGTTATTTTATTTCCAATATCCAGCATCTGTAGAGCTTTGTTTGTAAATATTCAATTTCATTGTTGTTTAAAATTAGCTGTAGAAACGGAATAAATTATTATACCCCAAGTAAACTTGAATGTTGTTGATGTGAATGCAACGAGATATGATGGCGGGGCAGTGGAGGAAACCAGAGGGTAAATGGGATGATGTAAAAGAAGGTTGAATTGAAGCCACTCCAAACCAATTAGAGGTTACATTCATCCTTGGTTATTTGCATCAAATGCACAGTGTAGTAGTGTTGCCACATTGCAATCCACTCCTGAAATTCGTTTGCATTGACTAATCTTGAAAATGGAAACCAAGCTGTTAGTATTATTTAGTATTATTCATGCTATGGACTAGGTTCTAGTCTTGAGGTTGGGGAATTATTTTAATCTAATTCACTGAACGTGGTAGACCTAATCATTACCTACTACTGTCCAAAGGGAGCAAACTAGATGGGAGGCAGGTAAAACGGCATTGTGTTTAAACATATTACTATTGCCCAGACATTGCGCAGTTCAGAAATGCTTCATCCCACACACTAATTTTCTTTATATGCAAGCTTGATAACTCTCAATCTCAGATATCTCCAAAAATTAGAAATTTGCTATAGTTGGATAAGAGTTGGGCTTCTATGGCATTTGCCTCCAGAAACAAATTTCCATTGGTGTGTATACATGATTTAAGAGAAAATACATGAAGCACAACATCCATGAGTAACATTTATCATGCACGCCACTTTTTAGTTATTGATTGCATATTACTCTATATAGTTCACATCCTATCACCAATCTTATTCACAATCACAATAATACTTTATTAGCCAAGTATGTTTTGCAACACACAAGGAATTTCATTTGCCAAGTCAGTCATACAAATAAAAAGCAACAAAACACACAAAATACATTTTAACATAAACATCCGCCACAGTGGCTCCTCCACATTCCTCACTGTGATGGAAGGCGGAATTGCATCTAATCTATCAATGTCTCCCTTATACTAGTATGTGGCCTCCCTTATACTAGTATGTAAAAATGCAAATACATAAAAACAGGAGAATTATGGAGTTGACTTATCAGCTACATTATAATTGTTAGACTACAATGTAGAAAAAATCCATTAATAACTAAAATAAATAAAATATGGGACATGACAAACAGCGAAAACTCACCTATGTTAAATATTTTCTGTGCAACACATTTAATCAAGCATATATCTTGCACAGAATATATTTAGAGGAAAAATTCTGTTTGCCATTTAAAACACAGCTGTCAAAAGTGACATTAATTCTTGCTCAATCATTTAAAACTATTATTTTAAGTTGTAAATTGTCATAAGCATTTAGCAAGTAGTCCAGTTGCGATGTTAATGAATCCTTAAGAGATCATATCATTTTGTTTAGGTCGCCTGGGTGAAGGCAATGAAGTAAAAATACAATCTGTAACTAATGGGAACACAGATACTACATCAAAGAAAATAATGTCTTGAAAAACATGTGATTTATCATTTAAGGATTGTGTCTAAGGATAGGGTTTATTTACTGGCATTGGCAACCAATTGTTCTTTTTACCCAATAGGACGAGTGCAACCGTGATAATGAGGTGAACAGTTCCTCTTTAAAACTGTAAGATCTGTTAGCATGAAGGTACATGAATGAACCCAGATGAATAATTACACCAAGCAGTGCAAAGCTCTTTAACTTGTACTTTTATAGCTGTCATAGTGGGGTGGGAGATTGCAACCTTCACGTGGTCCGCCCCATTTCGACAAATGCAATCAACCTAGCGTGCACAATCAAATAAGATCAAATAGAACAAGTTGTCCTACAACTTTAGGGTGTGCATGCCATACGAAAGAAGAAGCAGCTGTCATAGTCTTAGGAAGAGCAATTAGGGAATGTCAATGTCTTAGATACCTTGACCCAGCAGTACCAACACTATGATAATCTATGAAAAATGAGGGGTAGATTGAGGCAGCGACATGATAGTTCTGCTCCGCAACTGGACTATTCAAATCGTGAATGGGACCTACTGATGCCTTTATGAATTCTTCGTAGCAGTGCCAATTTTTAAACTTACTAAGCATCAAAGTGTTGTACAACTACCAACAAAACTTTATTTCCACACTCCCCTTTCCTCTGCATGCAAAACGGTATTTATATTTCTTTTTAGATCAGGCGTTTATTTATCCAAGTTGAACCTCATCAGCATCAGAATCATAACTGGGTTTAGTTACAGGCGACATTGAGTATTCAATGGAACCTTAATCTGTTTGATTTATGCCACATTTTTTTTTTGTTTAAGACTTTAAGACATAGGAGCAGAATAAGACCATTCGGCCCCTTTGAGTGCTCCACCATTCGATCATTTTCTCTCTTAACCACATTCTCCTACCTAACAATCTCCATATTATAAATATCCATTTACGGCCACCACCGTTGTCTGTGCCAATGAATTCCACAGATTCACCACCCTTTGGCTAAAGAAATTCCTCGTCATCTCCATTCTAAAGCTATGTCCTTTTATTTTGATGCCGTGCCCTCTGGGCATAGACTCTCCCACTACTGGAACATCCTCCCATTTCCACCCTATCTAGGCCTATTTAATTTAATTTAAGTGTACTATTTTCATTTTATCAAACCTAGTTTCTCACGAGTCTTACCTAATGTATTATTTATCATGAATGGATAATTTATTATAAATGAATTTAAATGTCTTTCAATGCTTTGCCCACATTCTGGGCCAAAGTTTGCCTTTAAAATGTCAGGGGTCTGTGAGAGAAAACTGGGTAATATTGGTTGCTTTGCTTTCACTCAGAAAATATTCGTGAAGTTTAGACTTTAGTAACTAACTATACAGACCTGCAAGAAGTGACTAAAAGTGAGAAGCTCGAGTCCCCATTGCCCACTTCCAAAGGCTTAAGCAGGAGAAGGGAATGGGGATGAGGAGAGTAACCATTTATGGTCCCACATTCTTAACTGAGCATTTTACATAAGTGTTTAACATGTCCCTACAAAAATGGTCAAACGTCATCTCATGTGTATGTCCCCTGCTCTCTTCATTATTCGCTCAACTGGGCTTTTGCTTGCTTGATGAATGTCCTCACTGTTTCCAAGAGTTATTAGTATTCCTACAACACCTCAAATTAAACTTATTTTAATTTCGGTAGGTGTCCAAAAGGAGGATATACTCTACCATTCTTGAGTGTGCTTTTCAAGGTGAAGGATGACAGTGCCGAGGGCAAGTAATCATTCAACATCTGAGCTGGAAGATTCATGTTTCACTATGTGGAAGCAATGTAGGGTTGCTTCCACTCTATCATGAGAGGCAAGCCTCTGGATAGCACCTGCTATCCTATATTAATGGTACTTCCACAACCTGCTCCTTCAATCCTCCAGCACAAATCTGTCAAGGAAAATGGTACACTGCATACCAACTCCCTGACTTTTCAATGAAATAATTTTCCACTGCAGTCTCTGCAAAAGTTAACTCCAGTTTAAACCTGTGGCTGCTAAACTGGGTAAAACTGGTAACTTCATTGCTCACTGGCATAGGTCCAGAGAGGAATGTATATTAATGTGGCAGATACTGTAATTACATCCAGGAAAGCAAAACATTATCTTTCCATGCAGCTTATTAAAGAGCACATTCTCCACCGTTCTTTCTTATTGAGGAATAGTGAATGAAACTTCAAAATGGGGATGAGAAATCTAAATAAAGAGAGGGTAAAATTAGACCTATAGTGAGAATGACTACAATTGTATAAGAAATTCCAGTTTTCACATGCCAAAAATGTTTTATTTTACACAGATTAACGAAATTTCTGTTAGCACCTACGTCTTCAAAAGTATCGATTTTCTCCATGGCGACCATACTGAGGCCGTGACTAGTTGTCAGAATGCGGGAGCTCCTCTCGACCATGAAGGAGACCACCTGCGACCATGTGGCAATCTTGTGGCGAGTGCAGTCTCATATACTCGCCTAAGAGGTCGCCTAAGTGGGACAGGCCTATAGACACTCTAAAATCCAGTTCTCTCAAGAACTACACCTAACAACATCTAATCTTATGACCATCATCTGATCTTCATGTACTGATCGACAAGCTGAAGCTCCAACTGCAACTGGGAACACACTAACACCTGACCTGAACACCAATGCCCACTCTGGTGTATTGACTCACAGAGTCATAGATCTGTACAGCACAGAAACAGGCCTTTTGTCCCGTTGTCCATACTGACCAAGTTGGCATTTTGGGCTAATTCCTTTTGCTTGCATTTGGTGCATATTCCTCTGAACCCTTTCTATCCATATATCTGTCCAAATGTCATATAAAAGTCATTTCTTGGATGAGCAATTTCAGCTTCAAGGCAGGATCTGGTCCGGAAGATGTTGTCGCATGGAGTAGATATGATCTTCCATTTGTTTGACCAACCACTTGCTGACTACTGATCCATGGCAGATTGCATTGAACCTCTCCCATGAACTGAGCTGTCTAACTGGATAGTCAAGCTCCACCCCATCACTTCACCATTCCTGGCAGGCAACGTTCCTCCCACTTGCCTATCAACCCCTCTGCCAACTTACTGGCATTGAACGTACCTTTCTAATCCTGACCCTCCACAATCTCCCACCATCCCTGGCTCTTTGTCCTCTTATAACCCCAAGCCTGTTACCTGACCCTAACTCTAAAACTAGCTGAATTCCTCATGCAAGATCTGATTAGTAGCTCTAGAACTTATGAAAATAGAAGCAGGAGTAGGCCATTAGGCATCTGAGTAGGCCACTCAATATCATCATGTCTAATCCATGCTGCCCTCAACTCTTCAACAGTATCAGTTCCGTGGCCCTCAACTTGATGTATCAAATATTTATCGATCTCCATCTTAAATATTTTTAATGATCACTATCCTCGGGGGGCAGAGAATTTGGGAAATTCTCTCCCGGCTGTGAGAAGAAATGTTTATGTACCTCAGTTAGATTTTAGACTTTAGAGATGCAGCATGGAAACAGGCCCTTCGGCCCATCAAGTCTGCGCCGACCAGCGATCACCCCATACACTTACACTATCCTAAACACTATGGACAATTTACAATTCACAGAAGCCAACTAACCTACAAACCTGTAAATTTTCGAGTGTGGGAGGAAACCGAAGTTCTCGGAGAAAACCCATGCAGTCACAGAGAGAAGGTACAAACGCTGTACAGGCAGCACTCGTAGTCAGGATCGAACCCGGGTCTCTGGAGCTGTAAGGCGGCATCTCTACCACTGCGCCACTGTGCCATTTTAAGTGACTATATTGTAACTAGTTTTTCTTGATTCTGACTCTTCCACGATGCTCTGGGCTTTGAATGCTGACTTTCCCAGCGGTAGGTTCACAAAGAAAATATCTCTCATCCTGCTGCAAAGCATCTATTAAATATGTCCCCTTCCAATTTCTTGACTATATGGTTACAAAATGTTTTGTTCCTGCTGCTGCAGTGCACAATTAGTGCCCCGTCAATAAAGCATAGATGAATTGAGCCGATAAATGGCTTAATCAGAGGTGACTTTCTTTTTCTATATTTTCTCTTGCTCAGAATAGAAATGTGCATTTATTGCAAAATGGCTTCAGTTTCCAGCATCACAACATCTCGGGCACTGTTCATGATAAATCATGCTGAAAGCAATCTTTTATCGGGTCAAATGTACTAATTAATGAGGAACTGATAAATGGATCCATGTGGGGAACAGAATGTATTGAAGTTTTATCTTCAAGGCCTAAATCAAATATGTGCAGCCAGGATGTGATCAATGGGTACATCGAAGGATATGTTGTCACTATGACTAAATTCTCATGGCAACCTGCCCCGAGATCGAAAATCAAACATCTCCGATGCCATTTAATGTTCTCTCAGAGACATACTGCATCAAATGGTCAATGCAGGAATAGCTATTTGACCTTTTGTGTCCCCTTCATCGTTCAACAAGACCATGGCTGATCTTTTACTTCAGTGCTACCTTCCTGCAGTAATCAAAAATCTTTTGATTTCCCCAATATGCCTGAATCTACCAATCTGTGCCTCGATATAGTCAGTGACTAAGCTTTCACTGCTCTTTTATGTAGATAATTGAAAGGATTGACCAAATCCTTGATGAAGAGATTCAGTGTCCTTTCAGTCTGGAAGCTTCGAGCCCTTAAGTTGAGATTCTGACCCTTGTTTCTGGACACCGCACTATCCCAGCATCTATCTTACAAAGTCTAAAGGAAATGTGTACAATAGGATCATCTCTTATTCTTCTAAACTCTGGGGAGTACAGGCCAGTCTATTTATTCCTCCTTGGGATAAAGCCTACCATTCCAGAAATCAACTTTGTGAGCCTTTGTTGCGAGTACATCGGTTCTCAGGTAAGGAGACCAGATGTGTAAATGATATTCAAAGAGCCGTCTCATAAGGGGCTGATATATTTGCATTAAAACATTTTACTCTTGTGCTCGACCCGAAACGTCACCCATTCCTTCTCTCCAGAGGTGCTGCCTGTCCCGCGGAGTTACTCCAGCATTTTGTGTCTACCTTCGATTTAAACCAGCATCTGCAGTTCTATCCGACTTACTCTTGTGCTCAAATCCGCTTGCCTTAAAGAACATTTCATCTGAGTTCCAGGTTGCTTACTAAGTCTGCATGTTAATGTCAGTGATGTACATGGAGACTCAAGTATCTCAAATTGCCAACATCATTCAATCTTTAGACTTTAGACAAACAGTGTGGAAACAGGCCCTTCGGTCCATGGAGTCGGCGCCAAACAGCGATCACCCCGTACACCAGCAACATCCTATATACTAGGGACAAGTTGTAATTTTACCAAAGCCAATTAACCTACAAACCTGTACGTGTTTGGAGTGTGGGATGAAACCGGAGCACCTGGAGAAACCCCACACAGTCACAGAAGAATGTGCAAACTCCATACTGACAGCGCCCGTAGTCAGGATCGAACCCGGGTCCCTGGAGCAACACAATCTCTTCCCATTTAAAAAAAGTATACTTTTCTATTTATTTACCAAAATGGATAACCTCACATTTCCCACGCTGTATTCTGTCTGCCATTTCCTTGTCCATTCACTTAGCATCTTTATATCTCCCTGAAGCATCTCTGCATCCTTCTCAAAACCTATACCAGCACCTGGCTCAGTACTATGAGACAACTCAGATATGTTAAGCATGATCCTTATATCCAATTCACTAACTCCGTTTTGAGCAGCAGAGGCCTCAGCACTAATCCCTAAAGCAGCCCCCCCCCCCCCCCCCCCCCCCCCCACTAATCACAGCCAATATGAAAATGATTTGTTTATTCAAATCCTTGGTTTTCTCTTCAACAGCTAACCCTTCCATGCAAGAGAATACTCCAGTTCCATGAGTGCCAGTTGTTAAGTAATGTTATTTGTGACATCGTGTTGAAGGCTTTCTAAAGGTACAAATACACCACACCTACAGGTTCTCCTGTATCTATTCCACAAATTACAAATCAGATAAATTCTAACAGATTTGTCAAGTTGATTTTCCTTTCATAAATCCATGCTGACTCTGAATTTTCTATGATTTTCTAATTGCATTCTTAACATTTTAAAACAATATATTGTTCCTTACATGTTCTGTACAAAGGACGTAAAGCTCTGTGGTCAATGATTCTCCATTAATTTTATCTCCTTTTATCTTGATTATGGGGGTATATTTGCTATCTTTTAATCTTTATGCACTGTTTCAGAATCTGCAGAAATGATAACCACTGATTCCATTAACTCCATTGTCGCCTCTTTCTCAGGTCTCAAGTTCTGGAGATTTATTAAGCTCCAGCCTTATTAATTTTTCCAATACCATTTTTTGACAAATGCTACTTTCCATCAGCTCTTCTTTCAAAAAAGACTGTCCTTCACAATTCCTTGAGAATTTCATGAAGGCTTACACTGTTTTTCTGCTGCGTCCTTATTCCTTGATGTCACTTCTTCTAATTTCACTTTGTCAATGAACCGCATTAATTTATCTTCACATATTGATTGAACCTCTCATGGTCTCTTTATACGCTTCTCACCAGAATATTTCCTGATAGAATAGTAGAAGTTGCTGCTTGACAAGTGCTGGCAAAACCATCCACAGTTTTCAATGTTGGTGAGGTGGGTATTGATATCTCTGTCATTCTTTTGCACTCCAACAGCATGAAAGTACTTTGAGATGCACTTCCCCAAAGCATTTCCACTAATCAGCAACCCATGTCTCTCTTCATTCTTTTCATTAGCAGCTTGAAAGTATAAAAAAGCTGCACACAACAATATGAAAATCTCTATTTGTTACTTCTCCCTAATTGGGAAATGGGACACGGTGATGGTCAATTGAACCTGATGCATTGGAGGAAACGCTGCCTTGGCTGTCTTTTCTCTCTCTCGTTGAAGCCTTGCGCTCATACACTCCGAAGAGCTTACAGCAGCCAATACTAAACCTTAACATTAATTGTTTACAGTTCTTTTCCTATTTCTTTTCTTTGCAGCACACACAGACTTTCCATTGGACAAGGAGCTGAAAGAGGACAGTGACATCACGATTTATAGATTGGTGCTCTACTTGGCTGGAAGGGTCTGAATACAGAAAATTAACTAATACTTGTCCTCAGGGGTACAGATCAGAAGCTACGTAACTGGTGAAAAAGATGGGAATGAAATCTCAAAAGATGCAGCACACAGAACAGTAACATGACTGAGTGACACTGGTTCCATGGATGACTTAAGTACCCTTGCCTTGTGTCCCTATTAAAAGAGGCCTATCATGTGAAATAAAGGAGCTATGTGGACATAAGTCCATGTCCAAAGGTTAGGTGGCCTCAATTTCTCACGCCTACATGATGTTAAGACTGCCAATGCTACGTTGAGGGTGTTCCTGCACCATTAATACAAGGTAAGGATAACCAATATAACTCCCATTTGTGGCTATCTAAATAGATCAACTTGTTATGCTCTATCATCCAGAAGACCACTGACATTCACCACTCAACTTATATGTGAAGGTATGCCCTCTGTCAATACACTAAATAGCAGCCACCTGTTGAAGCTTACTCCAGAAACAGGTAATGCATGCTAAAGGGAAGAGAAAAGCAACAAGAGTAGAAAAATGGCCTGTTAGAACGAGACCTACCAATCATACAACATCAGGGTTACTAACCAATGACCTGTGTTATGAACCACACTTTTTGTTATTTTAAAGCTTTTGAGAATTTCAAGAAAATGTAACTATTTATGCACCACCTTTTATGACTAAGTTTGGATCAAACATAATGCTTAGAGTTCAGTCATTAATTTCCAGTTACAATACCCAGAAGTTGAATCTGTTGGTATTGAAAGACTATTTGGCTGGATTCAAACTAATTGCACTCATTCATTTGTTAGCTAGCAAAGGAGAGAATGGTGCATGTACATTTATATGTACAGTTCATTCTTCTTCACAAAACTATCAGATACCTCATACATCTGCAGTGCCGGCAGTAAAGATGTACAATTGAACAAATGAAATATAAAGACAAAGCATGCAATTATCAGTTGGCACACATGCAATTAAACAAAAAAATCAGCGCTAGTAACAAACCAGTTTCATTGTAGGAGGGAAATTACAAAAAAAATCTGTCATTATCTTGACTCCTGTCATAGCACCGGAGTCACAATCGTTTATCTGTTTGGCTTTGTTTCAAAGCGTTTTTCAGACGTGTAATTAACATGTCCACTTTTATTTCATTACATAATGCGAGTTAATTGTTACTTAATCTTAAGGATGGGCTGCTGTTGCTTTCACAACTTTGTAGCCTTTAGACAGTACTGAAAAATGGCTCTCACCTAAAATGAATAGGACACTGACATAACATAGTACAGACTGGATTACCAATTGGGCCTGAGGATACTTTGACGTACAGTTCTTTGATTATGTCGGTCCTATACTTCCTCCATTAAGAAGATTGCATGAGAGGGAAATTGTTCTAACTTTCAACAGACCCATCAATCACAGAAAGTTTATGATATTTTATTTAGTTTAAACAATATCATCTCACAAATTCAAAATAATTCCACTGAATTTCTTTGACACTTTCTAAATTTGCTGCAATGTGAAATTAATGATGGTTAATAAATGATTACACTGCTGTGCAACACTTCTATGTGTCTAACAACTTAAATATTCATCTATAATGGGCTTCACCATGCTGACAGGGGGGAGGAATGGCAGGATTAGGGAAAATGGTTAGGAACAAACACATTGCGTCACTCAAAAGACAAATGCAACAATGTTTAACTAGCGAAAGCATGCATTGCTTTAGCAGATGTGACTTTAAAGGGGAATACCTGAATTTGAAATAACAGAAGAGTTTTGTCTCTTGAGTCAATTTTTTCTGTTTTGGAATAACAGAAAATATGACAGTCCAAGTGGATAGAGAGTGAGCCATGTCATGAGAAACGAAGGTGTTTCAAAGCAACAATTTAAATTGAGGAAAACATGTTGATGACTATCATTAACACCTGAAATATTTCAAATCAGAAAGATAAAACGCAGCAAAGAGCTTTTGAACCATTTGCCTGGTACTAAATTGGGCAAAACAGTGGGAGATTGTAACAGCTTTGAAGAATCCCTGCCAGCTCTGCTTGGCTTCAGGAACTGAGGACTGAGTTGTGTAAACGCCAAGTCAAAAAGCTGCATTATGTTCCACAATTTACCTAGATTCAATGTTCTTTTTTTGGAATTTGTGCTTTTTTTTGACATATCCACTGAAAATATCACTTTGAACCTCATATAAAGAACTTTCGTATTCGGATATGAAACTGCAGAATACATGTTGAGAGGAAAATGATTTTTAAACAAATACATGTTTGGGGGAATTTCACCACTTGGTAATTGGAAATGTTGCTCTATATGTTTATAAAACAATGCTATTTTTTTCTAATTCGATTTAGAGTCATAGAATCATTGGAACCAAGCCATTCGATCCACCGAGTCCATACTGACCATCAGACGCTCATTTAGACTGATGCCATTTTATACAGTCAATACACCCACAGATTCTACCACTCATCTACACACCAGGGGCTATTTACAATGACAATTGTAAATCCACCTACATGTTTTTGGAGTGTGGGAGGAAACTACGATCACCCATGGGGAAATTCATGCAGTCACAGGAAGAACGTGCAAACTCCACACACAGACTGCACTGGAGGTCAGGATTGAACCAAGGCTGCTGGAGCTGTGAAGCATCAGTTCCACTGGTTGCACCACTGTGATATCAACACAGAATCTTATCAGAAGTCCACTGGATGAAGTAGAATTGGGGAGGAAAGTATGTGGACCTTCTATCCATTGTGCGTGTTCGACTCTTTGAATGAACTGAGCAAATAGCCCATTCTCGTATTACAGTTTGAAATAAATGAACAATGTGGTATCATTCAACAGGCCAATAAATAATACTGCTTTTCTTTCGTGAGTGCGTTCAGGGAGGAATATTTCTGCCTGTTAGGGAAACACCTGATCACAAGGTTGGCTGGAGTGGTTAAACAGGACAAAACAAAGAAAACGGACCAGTTTACGACCCACCTGAAGCAGCAACTCTGCTGGGGTTGCGCGATGAAAATCATGTCTCATTCCATTCCCATCTAACCAGAAATTGAATGGAGCAGAGTGTTCCACAGTTGCGGATTAGGAGGAAATAACATGGGGAACATTAAAGAACACTGAATATGAAGGGAAGTGATGGAGGATAATGAAGGTTCCAGGTATTGTATTCCCCTTTAAAGGAAAAATGAGATTAAAAGCCCCTCCTGCTGCCCCCCTTTCAGACATGGATTCAACCCTTACCTATTGAGGTGTTGAGGACCTGGTCACAACAACACTGCCGTGATAGCTGAGATTAATCAAAAACAAAGCAGTTAAGACTCTGAATGATCCATTTAATTTGAAGAAAATTCATTAAACGAATGATGACATTCAGGTACATGAGAAGAATGCTCAATAATGTCCGTGGGTTCCACATACACAGCATCTGACATCAATGAAAATGAAACAGGAACCTGAACACACCAAAATACACTGTAATTTTTCTTTAAAAAAAAAAAACTACGGCAGGGTTTTCACGCACAACGACAAGACACGACACCTTTACCTGCAGCTCACTTTGGAAAGAGTCAATTGAGAAAATGGAAAAGCGGAACACATACGCGGTGACTGGGAACTCCAGGCAGCCTTGGGTTACAACATTTCAAGACTGATTAACATCATTCTTCCCGTCCATATTACCACACCCTGCTTGGTGTGATCAGATTAAATGGAGAACTGAGCCTTGACTCCAGGAATTCAAATTGTGGAAAAGGACTAATTCAGATCAGCAATACAAAATCAAAGTATTTTGCTTGACATTCCCTCCTTAAATGAAGGAGAGAAGAGTATATCACAATGCATGGAATCATAAATGTAAAACACAGTGTCCCTCTGTCGTATCTCTATGCAATGCAACACACATTCATTCCCATTTCTACGGTCACACAAAGAAAATCATGTTAATTTCCTTTACAGTTCCAATTAGTGAGGATCCTTAATTAACACTTGCAGGCATTAGTTATATTTCTCATTGAGTTCAATGGGAGATAATTTTCTTTGCACTTCTAAGGACTCAATGTAACAATCCTAAGTCACGTGAATACACAATTATGACACTGCAGTAGTCCATGGATGCTGTTAGGTCGTGGTTGTGCTTCCAATCTGTTCTGCAACCTGTATGAGATACACGTACTGCAACCTGCCTCTGTTATTGCCAGGAAGAAGAAGATGAATGACAATAAAAACAATAGTTTAAGGGGACCTATGTCCAATGCATTGAAGATTACAAAAAAAATGAACAAAAGAGTTCAAAAGTTACCACATTTGTGGTTCATAACATGCAAGAAACAGAAGACAATCATTTAATTTCAGAGGTTGCTGTTTGCTTTGAGTTAGAATTCAGCCCATGGCTAAATTGGGATTACACCAGTAATTCTGAGTAAAATGAGATAAAGATCTTGTGGCGTGGACCCAACAGAATATATTTTAAGATTGGTGGGCATATCTCAGGACCTCTACTCAAGCATGTTTTCCTTTAATTACAATGCTCAAGCTAATATATTGAAGATTATTTCCCTGATATTTGAACATCTGAATCATTGCATGCACTTAATGGCGAAGACTGGTGCAGACATAACTATTTAAGGAGCAGGTTGAAAAGACTTTGAAGTATCATCCCCAAATATAGAGAAATAACACAGCTGGTATAACATCCTTTGAGATGGAACAACAGCTGTGTCTGAGACATCCATGGATAAATACTAAGTGACTATATAAGTGCTTAGACCATGTTAATCTGACATTGGTTATTTCAATATTTATGCCAGTATATATTCAGAGTAGAAGGCAATTATCAACCTGCCAATTTAAGCAAATAAATGCCCACGTCTACTAAGCCATAACTATTTCTCCAGCTTGCCAGTGTACGCACCTTAGAGGTCTGGTACTACTAATTACCAGCCTCAAAATAAAATAAGACATTCAAAATCCCCTACCTCTCTGCAAGGAACCTTTAAACTAAACCTTCTGGGTTTCTGACTGCACATCTGGTGCATCTAATTCGGTATGGTATGAGTTTACACTCTGATACCTTAATACAGCAATTACTCAAAAAATTGAATCTGCTGCTCTATTGATGAGGGCAATTATTTATTTACTTATTTTGGCCATGCTTTAAAACTAAGAAGAAATATGTGATTGTCACAGTGCACACACAATTATATATTTTCTTGCTCACTGATTCATGACGGAGTATGTTTTCTGAAGCATGTAATGTAGAAATCAAGCAAACAGCAAATACACACACAAAGGACACGAATTGACTGAACTATACACAGCACTTGATCAAGCTTCCAGCAAGTGAGCCCCACCTAGCTGATAGCTTGCTAACTGCAGGTGCTGTGTGGAATACTGTTGAACCCAATGCACCTACAGCTGGAGCTCAATGCAATGCATGAATAGCACTCTCTTGAGTTCTTGATAAAGAACAAGGATTCTAAAAATCTAATTTCTAGTCGATCTAAAGTATCAATGTCTGATCTTGTATGGTCAAAGGCAAAAGATTTTTAGTTTAGTTTAGGGACACAGCATGGAAACAAGCCCTTCGGCCCATGCCAAACCATCGATCACTAGTTCACGCTAGTTCTATGTTATTCCACTTTTGCAGTCACTCCCTACACATTAGGGCTGATTTATAAAAGCCAATTAACCCACAAACCTACACTTCTTTGGGATGTGGGTGGAAACTGGAGAAGCCGGAGGATGTCCATATGGTCATAGGGAGATCATACAAACTCCACACAGACGTTCCGGAGGTCAGGATCAAACTGGGGTGTTTGGTACTCCACAAGCTGCGCCATTGTACCCCCCAAGCAATGCCACTCTACCATTCCAAATAAGGATGAGACATATAGAAGTGTGTCTACAAGAGCAATAAGTTGTTGTGGATGATGGCACTATTTGCTTTGGGAGATTACTGTAAATTTTTTTAATCTAGAATAATAAATCCCAAGCGTACAGCATATCTCAGTGAGGTTCTATGATAAAGATACATAATGTGCATTCTAGTTGGAAAAGATTACCCTGCTCATATGTTCTTCTTCCACCAAAAAGACTGGGCTAATTACAGCCATACTTAAGCGGAATTTATTTAAAACTAATTCACAGAGTCCAATTCAAATAATTTTCAGCTTTCACTAAACATGTTTCAGATGACGAATACAAAGGAGCAATCTCAAAGCTGAAAATACAAAGATTCCTAGGTTCATGCAACACGATGAAACTCAAATGCTAGATTAAGAAACTCAAATATTTGATTAAGAAATAATCTTGGCAAGGAAAGTCAGCTAGGTTTCTGAATAAGGGTGATATGGTTTAAAAATTACATAATTGCCAAGCCTGTCTAATAAAGCTTGGAAAAAAAGGGAATTTGAAACTTAATGTTTATATTGGCAGGCTACATAATTTCACCCACCTTTCAGCAGACAAAGGTGAGGCGGGGTTCAGATTATTTGCTTTTGGGCGGTGATGCAGAAACACACGAAAAAATAGGAGCTGGAATAAGCCACTTGACCTCTCAAGCCTGCTGTACCATTCAATATGATCATGGCTGATTTGCCCCATGCCTCATCTCCTCTTCTACGCCAGTTCCTCATGTTCCTCAATCGTCCACTATTCAAAAATGCTTCTAGTGATCTAATCTCCATTTATCTCTGATGTAAAGAATTCCAGAGATTAACCACCTAATATGATAGGAAATTCCAATCTACCTCAGGTTTTATTGACCACCCCTTCGTAATTAGTTCAGGAGTCTCCCACTGATGGAAACATCTCAACATTTACCCTTAGGATCTTACATGTTTCAATAAGATCACCTCTCCTTCTTCTATATAAAGATTACAGATCAAACATTTTTTAGGTGTCAATATTGTCAATATTGTCAAGGTGAAAGTATATATATATATATATAATCTACAATCAGGCAAGTAAAAAGAAGCCTAGTCTAATGTTAAGCCTACTTTGTGGTTGGGATAATGAAGAGCGTCTAACTCTGAACTCGGTTCTATGGACTTCAATAGAACTAAATTTCAGAGTCAGATTAAGAAGATTGTGCAGTAACTGTTAACATGCATTTAGCTCCACTGAATAAGAATGATGCTCCTGGCATGCTCCTAAGTTCATAGGTCATTGGGGCAGAATTCAGCCATTCGGCTCAACATCTACTCCACTGTTCTATCATGGCTGATCTATCTTTCCATCTCAACCCCGTTCTCCTGCCTTCTCCCCATAACCTCTGACACCTGTACTAATCACAAATCTATCCATCTGCCTTTAAAATAGCTTTCAGTGACAATGAATTCCACAGATTCACCACCCACTGACTAAACCCCCTACTGGTTTTATTATGGTGATGAGTTCCCATGTGTTTCAGGCACTTAGCTGTTAAACGCTTGGTATTTCTATAAATGAGGTTTAATTCCTCCTAGTAAACTCTCAATTACCACACAAGGTAACCCTTGATTAACATCGTTCGTGCAATGACACGTATTGATCTGATACTGCAGCGGATGCTTTTTGTTGTCAGCAACTTAAATCAAAGACCAAAGAAAACACAAAAACTTATTGAAGTAATGGTTTGGGCCCCTGGGAAGTTGAAGCAAATTTAAAGTTTAAAAAAATGTGACCCAGCTGAAGCATTTGAAAGCATCTTCAGTCAGAAGTTTCAAGCAGAGGATTTGTCTTGCGACTAGCCTGAAGCATAACATGCTCGTTTTTGGCTAATTTGATTCACCACACATTATGTCAAGCAATTGCAGAATGTATGGGATACAGTAAAGTCTACGGGACCAATTGCCACCCTGACTGTAATAATCCAGACTTCGGGACCCTTAGTCAAGCTACTGCAGTACAGCTCCAATACAGACATCTCCCCAACAACGTGGATGGTTGTCGACATAATTCCTGCCTTCAAAAAGCAGGATCAACACAACTCAGATAATTGCTGCCATATCAGTCTACAATTCATCATCAATAGAGGGATGGAGCGAATTAGTGATCACACTCAAAAATAATTAACTTAACTGATCTCAGTTTGGATTCCAATGGCCTATTGCTTAGTTTAGTTTAGCTTAGAGGTACAACAACAGACTCCAAAAGAGCAAGTCAAGCCATCTCTACTGACATTCAATGACATTAGTATCACCAAATCCTCCGCCATGACTGAATATTCTGGCTAGGATTGAAGACCAACGCATTGGTATTCTACTGCTGGTGAACCACTCATTTCAAAAAGTCTTGCCATCAATAAATTACAAGATGAAACACTTCTCACTCAAGCAGCTATGAGAAGAAACCAGTCGTTTAGACTTTAGACTTTCGAGATGCATCATGGAAACAAGCCCTTTGGCCCACCAAGTCCGCGCCGACCAGCGATCACCTCGTACACTAATACTATCCTACACACACACCAGGGACAATTTGCAGAAGCCATTTAACCTGCATATCTTTGGAGTATGGAAGGAAACCGGAGCACCTATGCGGTAACAGGGAGGACGTACAAACTGTACAGGCAACACCCGTAGTTAGGATCAAACCTGGGTCTCTGGCACTGTAAGTGAGCAACTCTACCACTGCACCACTATGCCGCCATTTTGATTTACTGTTCCCTATTCAATAGCTTTATGGGAATTTCTCCTCCATCTGCCTCTGATGTGTGAATGGATAATAAATGGAAGCAGAGCATTTAAGCCCACATTTATGAATACTCTTAAAATAGCCAAGAAGGCAAGACAATGTAATTCCACCACAATGTAACATCCCCTCATTTAGAAATACAATTTATGGGAATGGGAACTCATTTGACTTCAACATTGGATCGGTGGATAGTACAGACAAGCCTATATACCTGCTACAGACAGTTCTTCATTTCTGAAGCAGCACTGCTATTACCTGAAATGTTCCTAATCCTTAGTCATAATACTATACTTTAAAATGTTATAAGCCTTTTCTTTGTCTATCCCTTAATTTCGTTACTTGCTGAGAATAATTACTTTTCCCATCGAGTCATTTGCGGAGCAATTAGATTTCACAATTTTTGATTCACAAAACAGTTGTGTTCATCATTAAAACCTATTTAGGGCTCTGTAAAAGAGATGACACTAGCTAAAAAGAAGTTTGAAACAGCGAAAGGGTAGTTTAAATCCAGAAACAAGAGCTAAAATGGGATTCACATCGTTCCCAACAGGGCTAAGCTCAATTGAGAGTCGTTGCCAACCCTTTGTTATAGCTCAATGAACAAAAGGTCTTGGTCCTTAAAGACACATCCCCCACCCCCAGCAGTGATACAAGAACAACATGTGCACAATACTTTCATCCATGGAAAGGGGGTGGGTTGGGGGGGATGGTAGTGCAGCTGTCCTGGTTTGATGCTGACTCCAATGCTATGTATGACATTTGAATGTTCTCCTTACGACTGCATGGATTTCCCCTGGACACTCTAGTTTCCTCCCACATCTCATAGATGTGCTAGTTGTCAAATCAACTGGTGAGTGTAAATTATCCCTCTTGGAGGTGACTGGTAGGATCATCACAGGTTGTTATTTGGCATGTGTGAGAGAATAGATTACTGGGAAATTAGTGGGAGAATGGGATTGCCCTGAGGCACACACTGAACTTGATGGACTGAGCGGCCTCCTTCTACATTGTAAGGAATTATAATTGTTTTAAAATAGACAGACTTTCATACACCACCAGACAAAGACAATCTATTCTCTGCACCACCCACATAGAGGATTGGCCTCCAAAAAGATGATAATAAAAAGGTCCATCTCCTCCAAGATTGTAAAAAAGGGAGGTAATCTTTGGGGTGAAATCCTGTTCACTTCACTTTGGAAGATGGTTGAGTAACCTGCAGTGAGTTCTGAAGCTTCCCAGTCAAATCTCTCTGCTTCAGCAAATTCTGCCATTAAATAATGAGAAAATCAACCAAGTAGCAACCAATTTGCTCCCAGTGACTGTTCCACGCTGGTTCTATGTTGCACCTAGGACTTCCGTTTATCTCCGTAAGGGCAGAAATGGGCTTCACATGAATCACGGACCTAGTGTGGATCCGAAGCTGGAGAAGCATTAGGTGTACCATTATGAACAGCACCCAGAGAGGCCTGCTCCAATTTCCTGATGGCAATTACTAAGAAATAACGGTAACACAATCTTCATCCAATTTGTGCATGAACAATAGGAGTTAACTCACCATGTATATGCTTTCAGTGAAAGTTATGAAATACAGTGTATGTCAACTCAGCAGCTGCTTTTCTATTTTCATACCTTTTGGTCCAATTTCCAACTCATTCATTCAACTTCGCTTTTATTTAAGTTTGAGGCTCTAGCTTTGGTTTTACATTTGTTACTCTCAACCTGAATGAAAAATTCAACCATGTTTTGATTCTTCTTCTTCCAGAGAAGCCTTTGCTCTAAAATTAATCATCAATCCTGTTTCATTACACACAACCAACTGTTACTCTGCTCCCTGACTGGGGTCACAATGTGTGGAGAAACTGTCTTGAACATGTCTCATTTCCAAGCCCACCTTTACCAGTTTGATTTGATTTGGCAGAGTTTGTCCTCATACAATTCTGGCTCTTCAACTAAAAGATAACGACTCCCAGATCCATGAGGATTAGTGAATACATAAGTACACACGCAAAAGTTTTGTAATTCCAACAAAAACAATCATTTTCAAATTATTTTTTCATGTCATATCTGTAATTGGATTATTTTATTATAACAATTGCCACTCCAGATGGAAGAAGATGAATAAAGATGGGAGAAAATGAACAAACACTGTACTACAATTAGATTACATGAAAATATATGTGCAAGTTGAATGGGCAAGAAATTTAGAAGATGCACATCATTTAAGATCATTCAACATTCCTGTGATTAGGAAAACTTGAGGTGGGATCCCAAGTTCCACAGTCTAAATAAGTATTTTTGCTGCAGGAGTATTGCTTGTTTGTATCAAATTTATTATCTGTATCCAGAATCAGCCCATGTAGAAAAAATAAAAAATAAAATATTAATAGAATCCTATATTTATAATCAATTATAATAATACTGAAAAATTATGTAAATAATAATAATTAATAGGTCATCTAATTATCATTCAAAATTTACAAAAAATCTATAAAGTGTTTTAGGTAAAGGTCATTGACTGATCACAAGATACAAAAATAAAATCAAGGGATTGTTGTTTTTATTTGTTTCAGGAATAGTGAAATATAACGTTTTATCATTATCAGGGCTGAAGTTATGAATTGACATCATTCGTTTCCGATTAGATACTAGAATTGGAACCTGCTCAGCAAATACACGATTTGAAATGGAAAAAAGAAGTCTTGACACCAAATCTAAATACTCTAAACATTTAACAGTGTATTTAATCTAGTCATTTATATAATTATGTGTACACTTCCATTGTACACATGTTATATTAGCCATACTACTCCTATTTATGCAAGCCTAGACTTGAACATCAAGCCTGCCTGAGAAAAGTGCTGCTACTAAACTACACTTTGGTCTTTTTCTCTTGATACACGATCACTGAACTAATAAATGATGCATTAGACATGTATTTTTCAGTTTCAAGAAGCCTTGGAACATTAGAAAAAAAGAAACATTGCATACATACTACTCCGTATAAATATATAGTTCCCTATCAGTACTGGGAATAGGTCACCATGAATTAATTCATGCCAATATGAGATAATGTAGGACAAACAGTTGTAGATTTGAAGCTGTACTTTCTGTCCCAACTTTCACAGCACTTGGTTTGAAAGTTGCATCTGGGATTCAATGCTAGCCAAAGACTCTCTTCTGAAGGAAACTGTGGCAGTAGCTTTCTGGAAATTGTCTGAATCAACTCAGGTTCGTAAGAGCCTTCCTTGGCTGGTAGAAGATGAGAGGAAAAAGACAATAAGATCAATACATCTGCCATTTATGGAGAGTTTTTCCTATATAGCCAGAGAGACATGTCCTGTTCTGTCATACCAGCATATACATAACTGAGTAAAAACCATGAATATCTGATCTTCTATGGAATGCTGAGTCCATTATAATTTGCCTGCAAAGTTTGCAGGCACCTGCAGAATCTACGCTAATGGGCCAGATCAAGGGATAAAACTGTAAATTGTAGCACAGAGAAAAGGGGCTGTCCCACTTGTGCGACCTAATTGGCGAGTTTAGAAGAGTTTAGGAGAGTTTGAAAACATGTCATGTTGAAGACCTCCTTCAACTATGTAGAAGACCTCCTTCGACTATGTTGAAGACTAGCTTCGACTAGCTACGACTAACTTCGGGAAAATTGGATACCGAATAGTGGAGGGTGAAGACGACCTCCTTTGATCTCCTTCGACCTCCCTTCGAACTCCCTTCGACTATGGTGAAGACTATCTATGACTACCTTCGACTACCCTTGACTACCCATGACTAACATGCCGACCTACTACAACCTACTACGACTAAACCTACGAGTAAAAAAAAGTATCTATTTTTTCCATGGCGACCTTTTTTTACTCGCGGGCATTTTTCAACATGTTGAAAAATACGCCGCGACCTAGCTGAGGCCTCAAGTACACGGGGACTACTTTCGAGCATGAAGGAGAGTTACAAAGACCTCTTACGACCTCGTGTCGACCATGCTGTGAGTATGAGTCGAGGGCAAACTCGCCAGAACTCGCGGAATAGGTCACCCAAGTGGGATAACCCCTAAAGGATGTGACCATCCTAGTACTTAAGATTGGATGATTGCAGCAAGATCTTCTGTGGCCATTACATATTGGCTGCAAGTATGAATTCCTCCAAATAATTACAATTGCAAACTCTAGCGATTAGCTGATATTCTGATATATGGTCAATAAAGGAAGGCTTTGACTATGTTGACACTCATGTTTCCTCTTCTAGATCTAGGGTTACCTCAGTTCTCCATGAGCATCTGAATTTAACTTTCAAAACAACAAACAAGTAATCTATTTGCAGTGAAGAAATTCTGATCATATAATTTCCTTTCTTTCGCGCAAATGAAAATGCTTGGCTGAAATGTACAATTGTTTCCAACAGGCCAGGCAAATGTCCATGGTTTGCACCTAAACGCATGGGGCCAATGGACTGGATGGCAACAGTGTAACTCATCATCAAAGCCTCTACTGCACCTATAGAAGTTAATTGCTTTGGAAGTTTGGATCTGAATATTCTTACAATGTTGGAAATGAGAACAAAAGGAATATGGAGCTATATTTAAAAAAATACACATTTAAGGTGACCTTAAGATTAATTAAAAAGCAAATATCACGTTTCACTCTAAAAGGAAAGGTGTATTTGTTGGTGGGGTAAAACGAGGAGACATACTGCGTCACTTCCAATTAATTTGGGAAATGTTCTTGGATTAGCTTTCGGAGACATTTCAGTCACTGATTACATTGCAAATACACTTCCATTTGTAAAACAAGACTCATGAATAATTTAGCCGTTTGCAAGAAGCCACGTCATATTTTACATTGATTTGGTATGGTTTGATTTGTATATGCTGGAAATTATCATTAGATTAGAAATGTCTATTTGCAAGTTTGGTGCACAAGTGCTTAAAATCTTTACATTCAATTTCTATTGCACTAGATATGCCAACTGATTTGAAACAAATGAATTATTGCCTCTGTTACAATGGTAAATGGTGGATGTCAGTGGAGTGTACATGATGTTCTTAGGTTAATGTGGCAAACAGTAATTTCTAGGATCGTTAACATTCACAAGAAAGTAAAAACATAGAATATAATCAAAACTGATGGTGATTTCAATGGTGACCCGTCACGATTATTATGGTGACACTGTAATTACATGGGACTTATATGCAATTAATGCTACAATATCTGAGCAATATCATCAACCCAGAAACTTTTCATGAAGGACATCTGAGAGCACTCCCTAGGTGACATTAGTCACTATAACACTGAAGCTGCTTTAAGTGATTCCCTACTCCCCCTCATCCTGCACTGTTTTGAAGTTATTTCCTAACTATTCCCACAGTGGAAAAGCTGAAAATATTCAGCCTTTTTATTACTTGAGAAGTAACTAAGTTTTAATGCAGTCTCAAGGCATAAATGTTGCCTAACAACCTAAAAAAAACCCTGTTTTTTCACATGGTATGTCAGTCCCTCCAGTAAAATTGCAAACTATTTAAAATAATATAAAAAGTTGACTTTTTTTTTTTTTGGTTTATATCTTAAACTTTCATAGAGTGTGAAATAAAGATTGGAATCTTGCATGGGAGGTTAATAACTTAATCAAACGTTATTGCCGATAAGCCATCCCCATCAGGATGGTGACATTTGCTATATAGTGGTGGCTATGTGGTTCATTTTGCTTCCGAAATGTAATCTCTTTTATTCAATTGAATGAATTTTGAGGCAGGGTGCAATGTGCGGATGCTACTATATAATGCATTTGAGGCGACTGTCCAAGGCTGAATTTCTTGGCATTTGGTTTTTCCACTTTCTGGTTTGCTATGTGGGGTTTTAGTTACGTGAGTGGCTATTCAGTGATGAAATCACTATGGCTAGGTACAGGAAATCCCCCAGAGGTGTTGTCGAACAGCAACTGATGCCAGCAGAGGCTAAGTTTGTGTCTCAGAGATTCTGAGATACTTATGTCCAGGTTTCTTTGAGATCAGTAACTAGCCCATTCCTTCTATGGTATTAATGCTATAAACACTGGCCAATGTTTCAGGTTGTCAATGAAATGATCTATACAACCGTTTCCTTTCATTGAGCGCTTCCAATCCTGACATGTATTACATGTGAATTTTGCCCAAGAGGTTGACAACATTATTCCAATGATTTCCATTTATATTTGATTATGCAGATGTGGCATCACTAGCCTATTTTCAAGGGTCCTTTCCCTCCAAATGTAGGGAGCAGCTCTATAAATGGTAGCACTGTCAAGATTTATGCACACTTGAAAGAAAAAGGCAACTATGCTGGAAGACAGGAATTCCACAATACACCAATAATACTTTTAGTGGCATGGAAGTTGGCTTTCCAACTGATCTGGTTCAACATTCATTATCAAATACCTACCCTGAAGTAGATAAGTGTGAAGGTGGGTGTTCAAAAGGAGGACTGTCTTCACCTCTCCACCTTTGGGAAGGGATCTGACTATAAAACTCGCTGTGGCCTGTTGCAGGAGAGAGGGATCCTGTGTAGCTGCCTGTCGAAGGTGTCAGTGCCATGTGAGGTCTATAACTGGGGCTTCCTCGTCTGCTGCCCTGGCCAGCAGTGCTGCTTTGTGCTGGTGAGGAGGATGGAGAGGACCTTCTGGATATGCTAACAACAGCAGGAGGCTGAAGGGTAATTTCAGACATCTCCACAGAGATGCCTGCAGGAAAGATGCCGCGGGAGGGCTGCATGACACTGGGCCGTGGTCGCGGGCGGGATGAGATCTCTGGGGAGGCGTGATGGGAACTCAGAGGACTCTGACTCAAAGGGGAGAGCCGAGAAGGCTGTAGAACCACCTGGTGTAAACTGGCCTCAGTCCTTCTGCCTTGCCTAGGGCTAGGTCTGGGCCTGGGTCTTGGTTCGTACCACCTGGTGTCCAGACTGAATGTGCTTGTGCCACTGGCAACAGCCTGTCTGGCTGATTCAGTGTAAGGCAATGTGGGTGCACTTATACCATGGCTGGTATGCTTTAGCTGCCCGTGGCTGGTCTCTTGCATAGGTTGATGTGGATGTCTTTGAGAGAGAGAGGCAGATCCTTTAGATTTACTGGAAGCTTTGCCAGTCTGACTCTTTGGTGCCTCCAGATGCAGCACACTGTGGTACGGTGCTGAGACCTGGAGTGAGGAAGGGGGCCCACCCCTCGGAAGACCAGCCTTTGGCAGTGTACTCTCAGGTGTATCTTGATGGTGTGAGAACATAACTGGAGAGCTCTCAATGCTGCTGATAGACAATTTCTTCCTTCTCCATGGTTCAGGAGACCGCAAAGTGGTTGGCGTGTGAGTCAAAGGCAGGGTACTACTGGAAGTGACCAAATGCTGTCCATCAGGATCGCCGTGATCTGCAGGGAGGGTGGGATGACCATAGGGTCCTTCAGCAAGTAATAGAGGTGAAGACATCACTGAACTGAGGGGACTGATATCTGGCATGTAAAATGGCTGACCATCTTGGTCTGCTGAGCTACTGCTGAGGTAGCCATAAAACTGGCTTTGAGGGTAACCTTTAGCAAGTCTCCTGGTCTGACCGGTGGCCTGTAGCCTGGCATCTAAGCTTCCCATGCATTCGTCTGCATTCTGGAATGACGGGGTGTATGCTGGTGGCTGTAAGTATGAGTCTTGACTGGATGAAAGAGGTGAAAGCTGAGACTTCAAGCTCATAATGGCAGTAGGAGTTAATGTGTCATTGTTTTCCTCGTCGGACTGCCGGAATTCAGGATACGTTTCCGTCTCTTCTGCAAAGGGGAAGCCCTCAATCCTCCTAGACTTCAATGATATCTCCATCCCTGTGTGGTCCATAATGAAGCGTCCATCAGGGCCTCTGCTGATCAGTTCGATGGGGGTAGTGACATCAGCCTCAGCCTCATGCTTGGAGACACTGTACTTCTTGCTGGTTATTGCTCGCTTTGTCTTTTTGTACAAGGACATTTCTCTTTCCCTGCCAGGACTCATCATCTTGGCATGTATGGCTTGAGCATCTTCAGAGGAGTCTGATGGAGCTCGGAGTGTCCTGACGCTTTCAGGACTCACCTTTCCTGAGGAAGATCTGAGAGACCAAAATCAGAGGCAACAGTAATCCTGCATTCTTTCATGTTTACAATTTTGCTACTGTCCAGTGAAGTAAAGCATCATTTTATTGCTTTTGCTGCCATTATTCAATAATAACAAGTCCTTTTGACTATTAATTTAATGTCATCAGTTATGAAGTTGTGGCAGATGGAATACATCTCATGAAGATAGCCCTCATTTGGGGAACATTTAATCTGTTATGCAACTATATTATGAATATAATGCAATTTAAAGTAATAATGAGGGAATTTATAAGTTGATTAATACTGCCAACTGATGCGTGTTTTTACAGCAATAGGATACCAGAGCGATAATGGAGTGGTGAATTAATGGCACTTTGGTGCGTTGTGTATAGAACATAGCAAACTACTCTGTTTATGAAAACATAATTCTTCAAGCTACTGCAGATTAAAGATTTAAGAACAAATCCTCCAGTATCCTGTAGGAAAGCTGTAAATTACATACGGATTTATATTCTGCTTTAAAATTTAGTAGGATCTATGCGACTAAGGCTGCCAGTTCACTTACAATCAGCACAATCAGAGACATTATAGAACAACCACTTTATTGGTCTCTTTTATTGATTGTAAAACAGTCTACTGCTAGTCTGACATGGATCTTACACCAAAGTTTGGCTATCATCTCTGAGAGAATGAATCAAATCAACCACATTGATTTATCACAGACACAAACACGGACAAAATCATAAAAGGGGCTGGTTACTTACGGGGATTCCACACTCTTTCGGCAGTGTGTTATTGAGAGAGGAGGATCTGGAGGAGAACAAGCATGCGCATTAAACAGCTAGAAGGGAATCAATTCACTTAATATTAGAAATACTTTTCACACAAAAGCAGCCCAGGCACATCAGAGTTATCATATTGAAATAACCTCCTGTGATACAATACAAAGGGGTTGATCTCGAGAGTGATGGATAGGAGAACCAAGCTGGCAGTTTATCGTTCAACTCTGCAGATTTTTATTTCCATAGGGAGGAGATGAGGTGCTTCAGTGCCATAACATTTTAGAGCTCTATGATATACAATGGTTCATATAAAAATGAACACATTGAGGTTTGCTAGCCTCTGCATTGTGCTAATGCTTCCTTTGGCACATCATTTTTTTCTCTTATTTTTCCCAGTAATTAGAAAGTTAAATATATGAGGTTCTGTTTATGGCACAATGAGCTTCACCCTCATCATGCCTCTTGCAGTTAAGTACATTTCAGGCTAGATTTGTCAGCTGACATTAGGATTTCTATGTAAAAGAGGTTTGGGTAATCTCATTCTGCACGTGAGTTTGCCACAGTGCAAAGTGGCACCTATTTTGATATCAAATGGATGTCCTAATTTTGACTGACTGCATGGATTCAGAAAAATAAAATATCTCCCGGCACTGTTCAAAGTGGTCCCTCTAGTTGGTAATAAAACACATCATACAGGGTTTTGCACCTAATCTGTCTGTGAGTTATTAATGCTAACACAAAATCACAGATTCTCACAATACATTATGCCATTAAATATGAATGTGTTCACATCAACAGGAAATAACTGATTGGAAGAGCAACTTAAGTTGCTGAAGTGGGACAGTTCTATTTCACAGGTCAAATACTCTTCAACTGTATGCACAAGTCATCATCAAACAGAATTAAACCTTGATTTCTTCTCAACATAATTTTGGTATCCAAGTGCAGAATAATAACTGCTAGTACACATCATTCTGTAATGAGAGCTCAAACACATTGTTTTGCCAGTAACAAGATGTAAGCAGAATTCATAAAGTTTCAACATGGCGTACAAAATATTTAATTACCTCAGAATCCCTCAGTGTATTGAGTGAAATATAATAGCTACAAACCACTTATTTTCAATATCACAAGCTATGAAGCTAGTCTTACTTGCATGGAATACACACATCATCCATATTAAATAGATATCATTAAACCTGGATTCACCATGAACCATTTAAAATAATGTAGATATCACCTTCATGATGTTAACAAAGTGCTTAAGCACAGGTTCAGAATAACATTGCAAAGAGCTCCTATGCATTTCACTTTCTCCTATAGTCTATTTAGAAAGAGATTGGTAATGTTTGGAAATGAATCCTCAATGACTGGAGGCCTGAGACAGATGGGAGGTAAATATTGTAAAAATCCACCTATGGTCATTCTGCAAATTACAAAGGGAATGCTTTCCTGGAAAACATTTTTGAAGATAGACCCAAAATGCTGGAGCATGACAGGCAGCATATGTGGAGAGAAGGAATGGGTAACATTTTGGGTCAAGACCTTTGTTTTACTGCAGTTGGTCAAGCAAAATGTTCCATAATAATTCTGGGGAGTAAGGGTTTATGATCTCAGTTCTTCACCTGATTGCTGACCCCAACCAGGAGGAACAAAGAACTGCGGATGCTGATTTATACCAAAGATAGATACAATGTGCTAGCGTAACTCAGTGGGTCAGGCAACATACCTGGAGAAAAAGTATGGGCGATGTTTCGGGTCGGGACTGGGTCAGGTCCGAAGAAGGGTCCCAACCCAAAACATCACCCATCCTCTTTCTCCAGAGATACTGCCTGACCTACTGAGTTACTCCAGCAGTTTGTGTCTATCTTTACTACAAAAATGCAGGTCCTCATTCACTTCCCCAGTAACCAACTGTGCTGCAATCCATTGGATCTTGCCTTTACTGAGCAGATGTCCTGCTGGGTTAGTTCTTCGTGTGAAACCTGATACTATGTTGGCTGTGCCTGACCTGTTGCATCACATGTAAGTGGTGCTGGAGCCTGATGTAACTGGCAATCGTTTACAGTTCCTGCTAATCCTGATCGACTAAATGCTGTGTAAAAGACCATCAAATCCAATATTCCATTTGCCAAACACTGCAGGTTCAGCTGAAGTAAACAGTAATTTACCCTTTAAATCATAATTAACACAACAGATTGAAGATTCTGAAGCCATACTGGTTGATAAGGAAGGGGCCATTACCATTAAAATATGGAATTCTTTCCAATTAATTTAGTCAGTTATCGACATACTCAGAGCAATTTTGTAGAAATGCACTTTTCCCAAACAATGATATGTGTAAATGTGAAGTTAATGAGAAGATAAAGGAGTCGCCTATTGGAGGCTGAAATCGTAACTGACACAAATAAAGTGCATGTAGTTATTGGAGGTCAAGAGAGCAGTGCAGAAGTTCTGCCATCAACTGCATCATTATCCAACTCCCTTCCTTTGTACATCAGGGTGATCCTGCTTGATGATGCATTTCATACTGGCCTGATGACTGGACAACATGTTGGCTTGGGATGAGCAGTGACAATATATATAATTGCAAAAAAAAATTCAACATCAACATCATAACAGAATCAAACTCTGTCACCACTAATCCCTCAGGGTGATCGCTAACCTAAAGGCCCGATGGAGCATCCAGCGCTACACTCTTGCAGCAGCAACAGAGTAAACGCAGGGATATCTGTGACGTGGTTCGTTTCTTGTAACTTTAAAGCCTCTTTATGCTCATCACGTTTGCAATGAAAGGCTCAGGAACTACTTGAAGGTTTGCAACTGTAACAGGAACATCAATGGCATCGAGGACTGAGCAAGGTGCCTGCTCATCACTCGACAACCGCATCATCTAAAGTCCATGTTAGCTACATCATGCAATGTACCAATTCATCAGACACCGGTGAAGTAGGTGTCCAGCCTCTCAACAACAACCATCAAGAAAGAGAAGTGAAACAATGTTACTGTGATCTCCAATTTGGGTCGCATGGCCAAAGGGACCGTCGGGTCGTCGCTGCACCCCAGCAGCAGGCCTGGCTCGTCCGTTGTGAAACCGGAGAACCTGCCTGGAGAGGGAAGCAGCCGATCCTGGCACCTGCTCATCCCCGAGGACCAGAGAAACGGAGAAGAGAGTGGAGAGAATCGGCGATGGCGGATGCAAGAACAAAGAGCTGGTAAGGAGAACTGGGGGTCTTGCCTTCCGCGCCCTCAAGGTCATCTGCGGGTGGCGTCCCCAGAGCTCACAGGCTGAAAGGTGCCTGGGCTACGACGGTTCGCTCTGGGCTATGACGATCCAGATTATGGTGACGGCTGCCACGGCTCTCTATAGCCAGCTGCAGCTTGGACTTTGAAAATGGTGTCAAACCTGACGACGCTTGATTATGGTGTCAGTGTGCTAATTCTATACAATTTGTACCTAATCTGGGATTGTACTTATTATGTATGGTAATAATTTACTGAACTGTATGGAAAAAAAAATAATTTCACTAAACCTTGGTACTTGTGATAATAAAGAACCATTGAACCATCATGGTGAAGGTAACTTGATCTGGATCTGCATTACTTTTTGTTCTTCATCTGCTCCAAAATCCCGGAATTCCTAAAGTAATATTGTTAGCAAGCCACCAAAAATGGAAGATGGCTCAATGGTTTAAGGAATGGGTTCACCACCACGTTCTCAGAGTAACTAGTTAATAACATTAATAAATGTGTCCCTGCCAGAACTGCCTATATTCAAGAACAAATAAGGAATATAAAACATGTGGGGAATGGATCCATATTACTGATGTACCAAAACACTGAGCTGTAATAGTGTGACTAATTTGATTTGATCGTACATGCCTCGTTTGGAAAAAATGAACTATTCTTCTCACTATTAAAAATGTTCACGTAAAAAAGGTTCTTTGGACTTTCAAACAGCTGCTGAGATATTTAGTCTCTTCAAGAAATCTTTCATAGCTACAACATTAAGATTTAATGGGTGAGCATTGACTGTGAGGTAAACTGGTATTTAATCTCTGTTTACACATTCAGTTCATACAGCCTGATCTTTGATAAAGTGCTGGAACTGATAAAGTGCAAATTCTGAACGCAAATATGATCTCATGAGTCCAACCTAACTGTTTATGTAGGGAACGTTGTCATCAAAGTGAAATAGAAGAGCAGAAATTAATTTGTGTTAAGAGATTTCAAATCTCTAATTATAACAATAATAACAATATGTTCTTCTTTTTTCTCTTCTTCTCCCCCTCCTCCCGTCATGTCTGAGGATGATTTACTTCCACTCTGGCTCTGTGGGTTCTGAAGAGACTGATGAAGACAATGTTGGAAACGCACACTTTTCCACATTTGGGAAGGGAGTGTTTGACGGTGAGGATGGTTGGTTTGGGAGATTTTTAATTCATTCTTCTATTGATGCTGGACGCTGTAAAGTTCTTACTGCCTTCGAATCAGAAGCCTTCGGGTGTTCTCTGATAAATATCACATTTGTCCTTCTATCAGGGCTCACTTTCCCACGGAGTCAAGTAAAAAGAACTTACTTCAGAACATCCACAACCTCAAAATCCGTTAAGTCAATTTCAACGAAGAAAGTAACTTTCATTGTAGCTGTGATTGAGGCTGGCTATTAGTGTTCCTCTTCTCTTGGTGTATCTGCTCAGGTTATTTCTTGTGTTTTCCTCAGTTCCAGAAAAGGCAGGGGCAGTTGAATGAGACAGCGAGCCAACTCTTGTAAAGCTGGGGATTCACTGACAGCAGGATGTAGGACTAATCTCTGCTTGTTTTCGAAAATTAAACAAACAAAACTGCAAATCAACAAAAGCCATTGCCATGAATCTCAGTAAATTTAGAACATTGTTGTCAAAGCCATTGATGGATTTGTCTGAATCCAGCCTACTTATTTTAAATTCATTAAGTCTCATATTGATGAAGAGTCAGTTTCTAATGGACACACGCTCAACTATACACCATTCACAAGCAACAGTAAACTATTCAATTATATCTACTTTTCAATACTGTCCTGAAGAGAAGGCAATGTAGTAAACTATAGGAGACAGCCCAGAACTAATGAACAGTAGATGGGTAAAATCCATGAGCATTCATGAATCAGACTGGTGGCATAAGCTGAATGAAAAGTATTGCAACTATAACAAAATCACGGACTGTTCCACAGAAGTTGGATGAATCAATTTTAAATATTATCATTGCAATGAATCACTCATCATCTCCCAGTAAATTCAACATTCTTTGAATACATCAGAAAGGTAAAGAATGAAAATCAACTATTTGGATTTTGTGTTGGTAAGGGTGATTACACTTTGACAGGGGCATGCACCCTATTTCCCTTATTTCTCCCTTTGCAACCAAAAGGTTGAACTGAGAAATTAAATATCAGGATACAGATAATATGACCCACGATCTGCCGAGGTTTGGGCTGTTGGGGAAGACTTTGCTTCACTCCGGCTCGACAATGGGTTTCAACAGAGAATGAGGGAATTAACTCATGAGTTTCAATCTTCTAGAATGCCACAATAGTGCAGTTTCGCTTGGCTGGCTTTACTTATTTTGTCAATTGAAATTCTTAAAATACATATCAAATTACGATGTGGCTCTCACTGACAATGCATCGTTTGCCGTTTGTCTTTAAATGTCCCTGAAGTGAGGAAAAACTTAAAAGACAACCACACTGTTGGGTCTGGAGTCATGTATAGGCCAGACTGGGAATGGATGCCAGGTTTCTTGTGAAGTACATTGATGAACCAGTTTGGATTTTTATGATGATCTATGGCTACGAAGATCAAGACCACATTTTCATTCCAGATTTCTTTAATTACCTGAATTTATATATTACAGCTCTGCACTGTGGTTCAATTCAATGTTCAATTTTAGTCTAGTTTAGTTTAATTTAGAGATACAGCGTGGAAACAGGCCCTTCGGCCCACCGAGTCCGCGCCGACCAGCGATCCCCATACACTTACACTATCCTACACACCAGGGGCAATTTACTATTTCACCAAAGCCAATCAGCCTACAAACCTGTACGTCTTTGGAATGTGGGAGGAAACCAGAGATCCTGGTCATGGGAAGACCATACAAACACCGTACAGACAGTACTTGTAGTCAGGATCGAACCCAGGGCTCTGGCACTGTAAGGCAGCAGCTTTACCGCTAGCCACAGTGCCGCCTCAATTCTGGATGCTTGTCCAATAACTAAGCCATGATGCTGGTGCACCCAACAACTTCAGCCTCAGTCTGCGTTGAAACTGGATTAAGGAATACCCGTTTGAACCCATATCTATGTATAAATAGCACATAATCTGTCATTTTACTGAAACAAGAAACTACATTTGCTGGAATCTTGAGCAAAGAACAAACTGTGGTGGAATTCAGCAGGCCAGGCAGCGTTGGTTGAAGGAAATGGATGGACGATATTTTAGGTTGGGACATTCCTTTCACTGATGCTGAGTTCCTCCAGCAGTTTCTTTTTTGCTGCAATTTAGAAGCCAATTAATCTACCAATTAGCACATCTTTGGAATATGGAAGGAAGATGGAGCAGCCAAGGAGAAACATATGAGGTCCTGGGGAGAATGGATAGCACCGGTGGACAGAATTCAACATGAATTGCTGGTGTTGTGAGATAGCGACACTATGCGAAGTGAGACTATATCAGTGCAGACATATATGCCTATATCTATTATGCCCCTGTCTCACTGTGCGAGTTGACCCACGAGGTACCCCGAGTGATAGACTCGTGGCTGCGCACGAGACTGCAAGTGTATGATCAAGTGTGTGGCCGAGTTCCCACGGGTATGTAATTGCTGCGATGTTGCAAGTTCCTCTCCCGAGTTAGCAAGTTCCTCTCCCGAGTTAGCAAGTTCCTCTCCCGTTACTCTTGAGCCAACCGTGAATGAAGGTATGGTTTAATAAAGCAACAATGTTAAAATACATCTCCATCCTGTGGTTTTGAGTTATTTCAGCGCGGCCGCATCTATTGATATGACCTACAATGGGAAAATGCGCATTCTACCAAGCATTTCTTGTTTTTTTATGTTTTTAAATACTTTTTTGCAATGGATCTCTATTTTAAATAATTTTAAAAAAGGAAGCAGCCCGGGTGACTGACATTGAGCGGCCGTTGGGACCCGACAGCAGACACACACACACACACACACACACACACACACACACACACACACACACACACAGAGAGAGAGAGATACACACAGACAGCAGCTGGCCACCACTTCAGAGGAATTAAGCAGCTCGGGTGACTGAGCGGCCGCCGGGACCCGACAGTACACACACACACACACACACACACACACACACACACACACACACAGATAGACAGAGAGGGAGAGAGACACACACACACACACACACACACACACACACACACACACACACACACACACACACACACACACAGAGATACACACAGACAGCAGCTGGTCACCACTTCAGAGGAATGAGGCAGCTCGGGTGACTTTGAGCGGCCACCGGGACCCGACATCAGACACACACACAGATACACACAGATAGACAGAGAGGGAGAGAGAGAGACACACACACACACACACACACACACACACACACACAGAGATACACACAGACAGCAGCTGGCCACCACTTCAGAGGAATTAAGCAGCTCGGGTGACTTTGAGCGGCCACCGGGACCCGACAGTACACACACACACACACACACACAGATAGACAGAGAGGGAGAGAGAGACACACACACACACACACACACACACACACACACACACACACACACACACACACACACACACACACACACACACACACAGCAGCTGGCCACCACTTCAGAGGAATCAAGCAGCTCGGGTGACTTTGAGCGGCCACCGGGACCCGACAGCAGACACACACACAGATACACACAGATAGACAGAGAGGGAGAGAGACACACACACACAACTCAGCGGACCAGGCAGCATCTCTGGAGAGAAGGAATAGAGTCGAGACCCTTCTTCAGACTTACCTGAAATGCCACCCATTCCTTCGCTCCAGAGATGCTGCCTGTCCCGCCAGGTTACTCCAGCATTGTGTGTGTCTATCTCCGGTGTGAACCAGCATCTGCAGTTCCTTCCCAATCCCACACTCTCGGCCCCGGGGGGGTGGATGGAGCATCACACGTGGACACATCCCACCCACCACCCCAGACTTGCCCCTACGGCAGGTCTTTAAGCCGTTCATTGAGACAGAGTGAAGCCACGGGGACAAGTGGCAGAAAGGCCGAAGATAGACACGAAATGCTGGAGTAACTCTGCGGGACAGGCTGCATCTCTGGAGCGAAGGAAAGTCTGAAGAAGGGTCTCGACTCTATTCCTTCTCTCCAGAGATGCTGCCTGGTCCGCTGAGTTATAAACTCCAGCATTTTGTGTCTATCTTTGGTTCAGTCTTACGAGCAAAAGAACAGATTATTAAAGTTCCCACGGTACACTCACGAGACACTAAGATAAACGCACGGGGCCACTACGTTATTACAACGAGTTAAAATGTTTCCATTTTACACTTGAACAGTTAATTTGACTCGTGGAAAAAATCAAACATGTTTGATTTTTTTCACGAGTTAACAAGTTTCCCGAGTACCTGCCGTTAGCGCCACGAGTCGATAAGTTGCTCGTGCGAGTTCCGACGTTCCCGCTACGTGATCACCACGAGTGAAAACTCGGGGTCACTCGTGGGCCAACTCGCACAGTGAGACAGGGGTATTAGTATGCACAATGTATTAGTTTAGCTTAGTTTATTATTGTCACGTGTACTGAGGTAGAGCGAAAATATTTTTTGTTGCCTGCTATCCAGTGGCTTATTTGTAATAATGTATAGTCTTTCCAATGACTATACGTTATTACAAATAAGCCATTCATAGTGTACAGATACAGGATAAAGTTTATAACATTTAGTGAAATGCTGCTGCTGAATGAAGATTTAAAACAGTGGAGTGAATGTAATGTATGATCGATCCCCTTCTGGGACCAGCATGCAAGGAGTAACCTGGCCTAGCACCATCTTGGATCAATTATTGACTTAACTATAGAGGTAAGATCAAGATATAACCCCCCTGGACTACCTGGGACCTGTGTTATTCACATACAATTTGTCCAGGAACCCTTTACAGTAGAAGTAATGGAACCTGGATGATTTAATTGGTTCTACCTGGGATATTGTTTTGAGATGCTGAATATCTTCATTGCCTGTAATCCAAAGCTGAAACAGCCTTCAGCATTGATCAAAGCTTCTGTAACTAATAACTGGTGCTCACAGGTTCCTTGATCTGCACCCAATGGCTGCCACTAATCACAGGGTTTTGGAACCATCCGTGACCAGAGGGCATGAATCACTCACTCCAAGCTTATGGAAAGTAATGGGAGAGATGCGTCTGTCAGGATGAGATGCTTTAACATTGCTGACCTATTTCCCATGAGTAAGCACAAGTCTGTGAAATACAAAGATCAGCTTTTTAAGTGCGTACATTTATTAAAGCAAGATTTTAATTTCAACATGTTTCGATGCTTTCTATCATGGGCTAACAGTTCAGTCCATGGATAATGGGTGGATATCTGCCTTTTGAGTGGCAAGTGTGTCCCTTCCCAAATGATAGGCCAGGTCCTACTTACCCCTCTTTCTCTTATTTTTCCGCTTCCTCTGCCTGTTCACAAAGCATGCAGCCAGAGTGCTGAATAAAATGGCTGCTGCCAGGAAGCAAATGGTGGCGACAATCCCAGCCACAACTGGACGTGCCAAGCCTTCCTCCAGCACCTCAGGCGGTGAAAAGATGTCTAAAAGCACAGAGAACTTGTCAAAGGAAACAACAATGGCCCACGCATTTGAACAACTTCTCTCAATCTTTATACAACGGAGGCTTCATCAAACAGTAACTTACGCACGGCTTACCTGAGCTAGAAACCCCAACTACGTTGCTTGGCTCACTGATCAGGTCCTGCATGACAGCCATTACACGGAATTCATACCAGGAATCCTGACAGAGGGAGAAAATAAAATGTCCACTTTTTATTCTGTTATCTCTAATACCCATTTTCTCCTTGTTCTTTAAGTAGAACCATAATTTTCTACAAGGATAAATCATCCCTTTTGCCTGTTATCATTTGAATCACCACTGCAAACATGAAAGGACACAAAGTTTAATGTTTAGAGTGCATTACTGGGGCGGGTGGAACTAATGTTCAAAGGGTATCTTGGTCAGCATGAGCAAGTTGGGATGAAGGGCCTGTTTTTCATGCTTTAAGACTCTATATGTTATGATCAAACAAGGACCCCACCTGCAATCACCTGCCCTCCTGCCATTGTTTACACGCATTGGAGTGCATTGACCAAACTGTGTTGTGATTTCTGCTCCATCCAATGTCTTCCATTTCTCTCCCAGCCAGAACTCGACGACCTCTGCATTTACAGAGAGCCTTTCATCTTCGCAGAAAGAGGAGTCCTTCATCTTATCATACATGATGGGTTTGATCTCATTCAAATAGTTAATCCATTGCACTAAAAAAATTGTAAAGTTTAGCCTTCCAAGGTGAAAGTCAAGGTAAATGTTCACCTTGATGCTTCGGTAGTAATGGGGAAGAGGAAACCAGTCTCCCGCCCAATGTTCATTCCATGCAAATTATTAGAATGAAACTCAGTCGGGATCTGTAATGTGTTCACACTGCAAGACAGGTCCCTGAGATAAAAACGTACCATATTAGCATAGAAAAAGACTCTATCAAGAGTGTATACCACAGCATTCCACTGTCTAATTGGTGGGTTCAGTTAAAATGGTGCATCTGTTTAACATATCATGGAACGCGGGGTGGACCATGCTAAGCCTAACGCCAGCTGAGGAGCGGCTGAGTGGTAGGCTTCTGGTTACTCCACAGAGTGCAGGAGAGTTCCTCCAAACTCTACACACTCCATGTTCGGCCCACAGCTATTGTTGTTCCCCAAAGAGGAATTACCTTATTCTGGACAAAAGACCAGGCAGTAAACCCTAGATGTGATCACGCTGTCTACATGATACCGAAACACATCATGGCCTCTCCACAAGGCTACCCTGCAATTAGCTTGAGATCTGCTCTTGGGCGCTAGGGAACCTGCTGCGTGGTATTATTGGCCCAGATAAATTGATTAAAGAAACCAGGTCCGGTATTAACAAATTACAGGTTTAGTCTAACACACCCCCACCCAGAAAATGGTGATCAATTACCTCATGTCAATATACTCTTTCGTAGGACCAGGGAACTACAGATGTTGGTCAATACACAAAACAATACAGTGCCAGAATAACACAGCAGGTTAAAACCTAACCTAAAACATCACCTATCCTTGTTCTCCAGAGATGCAGCCTGACCTGCCGAGTTAGCTTCAGTTTAGTTTATTGTCACTTGTACCAAGGTACATTGAAAAGCTTTAGTTGTGTGCTGACCAGTGAGCGGAAAGAAAGTACTCCAGCACTTTGTGTTCTACTAAGGCTGTTCTTGCATCCACCCTGAATTTCTTGAAGATTCTTGCAGTAGCTGCTTGATAATGCCTTACCAGAGATAACTCCTTGGTCAGCAATTCGGTTTCAGTGCCAGGTATTGCTTCATCTAAAATCTCCCACCGTTCTCCCAGACGGAACTCCATGATATAATGGCTGATCGGATAGCTATGGTTGGCTGGTGTAAGCCAAGACAGCAATACTCCTTGGTGTGTTCGATTGGCTGTTAGGCACCTTGGTGGAGAAAGCAGCACCAGTGGTTCTCGGGTGGTTATAGGGAAAGCTGAAAGAGTGAACAAGGTTATAGACTCTTCTGCTGAAAGTATTCTTCCGTAGCAGCGGCACAATTTAATGCTACCCGATTGCAAATACAGAGCATCCAACACACACTACATAATCCTCTTTAGTATTTATGGATCGATTAGAGGTCCACCACCAATTTTCCAACAACTGGTGGTCAGGCTCCTCTTTTAAATCAGACAAAATGATGAGATTACACTTGAAATGTCCCCCTTGAAGTCCACCCCCAAAGATGTGGCACCTCGGCCGGGTAAGGCAGGTGAACTCAACCTAATTTGGTACTTCCACGGCTGATCGACGAGTGGAATCTGCCTCCTGCGACCGGGGCTCGACCTCCCCCAGCCGGTGACGGCAGATCTCTTCCCACAGCCGACTTCTGCGGGACGGTATCTCAGCCCCTCAAGGCCATGGCATCTGTTGGTCCGGACAAACAGATAATACAGCAAGGTTCTGGACGCAAGGGTGCCAGAAAATCAGTGGTGGACCTGTATATACCACCAGGGGCGCCGCACAATTGGCAGCCTCGCAACAGTCTGTCTGTTTTGTCATCTTTTTTTTGTTATTTTTAGTGTGTTTTAAAAGTTTATGTAAATGTTCTCTGGTTTGTTTTATGTGGAGGAGGGGGAGGGGTTCGGGGGAACCCTTTAAGAAAAAATCTCTTACTCTGCCAGAGATGCGATTGTTTTCTGGGTCGTATCTCTGGTCGCTCTGCGGCCTGACATCGTGGAGCTGGAGGCCTCACTCGGGACTGACTTTGAGCCATACCGCGGGGTGTGGCTCATCGACTTACCATCGGAGCCGATCCCTTGCCTGGGTTCGCTCCCTCCGCGGCCTGCGGATTTTACCATCGAGAGCTCGCAGTCTCGGGTAGAGACCATAGATGTCGGGAGCTCTTACGACGCAGAAGGTTTGACCAGCATCGACCCAGGGTCCGATCACCATCGCGGGGGGAGATTCCCCCCCGATGCTGGAGCTTGATCGCCCCGACGCGGAGGGAGAAAGATTGCCCCATCAACAGAAGGCTCGAGGCCCCAGACCTCGGGAGAACAAAGAAGGGAAGAGATTTAACTTTTTTTTTTTCCTTCCTTCACAGTGAAGAATATAGAGGAGTCACTGTGGTGGATCTTTACATTAAAATGTATTTTGGGTGTTATGTTGCTTTTTATTTGTATGACTGACTTGGCAAATGAAATTCCTCGTATGTTGCAAAACATACTTGGCTAATAACGTATTATTGTATTGTATTGCAACCTTAAAATTTCCTTTCCTTAATCCAGGCAATAAGTCAACAGAACCTATTTGCTATATTTAAGAGGGAGTTAGATGTGGCCCTTGTGGCTAAGGGGATCAGAGGGTATGGAGAGAAGGCAGGTACGGGATACTGAGTTGGATGATCAGCCATGATCATATTGAATGGCGGTGCAGGCTCGAAGGGCCGAATGGCCTACTCCTGCACCTAATTTCTATGTTTCTATTTTATGTTAAATTGTGGAAAGGAATTGTCCAAGGGGTACAAACCAGGATAAAAGGAAGGACCAAGTTCCCTTGGCAGAGTAGAAACCTCCAGGAGACAAAGATTTAAGGAAATTAGAGAGGTGAGTAACCTTTTTTTTCACCTGGAGGGGTAGTGAGGGCTCTGGGACTCACTGCCTGTGGTGGAAGAGAGTAAGTCTTTGATAACACTTCAGAAATTCCATGGATGAGCCCTTGAACAGTTATCCGGCAAAGCTAAAGACTGAACTCAAACATTCTTCTTAGCATTTTGACGAAAATGGCAAATGTTTTGTGGTCTTTCATTGACTTCAATTTTATTGACAGAAAACAGGAAAGCATCTGTGCAATTATATTTCTGTTAGAAAACATTCATATCACCTGAGAAAAATCGAGGCCTGGTGGATCTCCCAAATTCCAAATGGTTTAATTGCATTGTGCAGTCTGGTCCAGAGACCTGTCATTCATTGAGGTCTTGATTTGATGTTGATTTGCACTAAGTTACTAATCTCAGCTGAGATTTTAGGACTGATGTGATGAATGCAAAGTACCCACGGTATCTCAAAATAACTGCATTGGACATTGGGTGAGGGAAGAAAATGGTATGGGGCGTTCCGTGAAATGAGCAGATAGTCTTTCCGTGAAATCCAGACTTATCAAGGTCTACCTAGAATTCACCTCCTCAGACAGCTTGGAGTAAAGACTGAATAGGAACACCCTTTGTTCCACACATCCCTCCTCTGCCTTCAATCCTATGAAAACCAACATGCATTTCTCTCTTTCCCAGTTTTATCAAAGAGTCACAGAACTGAAACGTCAACTGTTTCCCTTTCCACACCTAGCCTGTTGAGTTCTTCCAGCATTTTCTGCTTTTGTTTCAGATGCCTAGCATTTGCTATTTTAATTTAATTTTCATGCATTCGGATGTATCTGTGGCATCAAGCAAGATGATGTCAGTCTGAGCAAACAAACAGCCAAGAGGATTTTTAGTCCAAAAATGTCTCCATAAAAAAAATATAAGTAAGACTTAAAATTGTGAATGAGTTGGGTTGCTGAGTTGGCCAGAGCTGGTGCATTTGGGATGATTGCCAAGTCAAAGAATTGATGATTTAACTTTGGTGACAATACATTTTTAATGAGGCCCATTTTCAATATGGTCGTTATTGTGCAGTGCAATGATGAATTAATATTCTACTGTTGATTTTCTAGACTGATCAGGTATTTTTCATTCAGTTGATGCATGATTCTTCAGCACGTTCTGCCACCTGCTGGCAAATCTGAGAACTTCTCAGAGTCCCAGATATTGGTTAGTTTCCAACTCTGAATGTCTTCCCTCACCCAATGCCCAATGCAGTTATTTTGAGATACTGCCGAAACATGGATACTTTGCACTCATCAAATCAGTCCCAACAGTTCAAAGTCAGACATACAAAGCTGGAGTAACGCAGCGGGTCAGGCAGCATCTCTGGAGAAAATGAATAGGTGATGTTTCGGGTCGAGACCCTTCTTCGGTGTAAAGAAGGGTCTGGACCCGAAATGTCACCTATTCCTTTCTTCCAGAGATGCTGGCTGGCCTGCTGAGATACTCCAGCTTCAGTTTAAACCAGCATCTGCAGTTCCTCCTTCCAACCAACAGTTCAAAAGCAGGAGCTTGTGATGAAATGGATGGGAAAGAGATAGTAAAAGTAAGGAATTACCAGATCAGCAAGATAGGACTTCACAGTCACCAGGAAATAATCTGAACATCTATAGAATTTATTAATTTAATTTTTCCTGAAACTTTTTTTATTTGCCTGTGTATTTTTAGAAAATACTTGCCTGTGCATAACACAACTGTGTTATTGTGCTCAACGTCATTCAATGTAATTGTGTTTACAAATTGGGTAAATGTCTGATTTAACTCCATTGAACATACAACTAGTTACTGCAACACAAACCTATTTTCATGATTTCATAAGATATACCTCATAATGTGCTTGGTATTCAGGGACTTCCAACACATTTAATGCACCAAGGAAGAAGCAACTGTACAGTCAGCTGATGAGAACCTATATTCTCAGGGCTCTGTAATCACATCTTCATCACTAGAGCCACTTGATATGTCACATCTCATGTGAAACACAAGTACCAAAACAGCTCCTAGAAATACCGTATTTTGAGATGTAATCCTGAATCCATGATTATGTATTTTACACACAAACACTTTCCATCTTCATATCTGGTCAAAATGTGAAAATGCCCCAGTTTGTGACTTTATGATATAGTCATTTGTATTTTGTGGTTCAATTGAGTGTGGTTGCTGATCTGATAACCACTATTAACGTGTGGTTGCCAAATCAGCAACTTCTGTATTGGATGATTCAGAACTGAATCAGAGGGTTGGACATGGTTCATGCTCCACTGTAAAGATAGGCATCCAGCATTAACCAGTCATCTGTTGCTCCTGAGCCAGTCCCACTTCCCTGCCTCCTGCATAGATTTTCCTTATCCATTTTCCTCTTAAAGGTTTGATCACGATTGCCATTTGCAGTGAAGCATACCAAGTTCTTATAATCCCTCACAAACACATAACCTCCTTTCTGTACAGGAGATAACTATCAGTTTCAATCTTGATGCTGACTTATGACCAGGGACAGCAACCTGCCATCTCTTCTCATTGTCACACTTCGATATAAGTGAGCGTACGGAAATGTCACAACAACCTCTGAAGTTCCACAAAATCTGATTAATGCGATGGAAACATCAGATTTCACGAGGGCATCAATAACGATCACTCGAATGTAAATCCACTCAAATCAACATTAGTCTGTGCACCGATTATGGCTGAATAAAAATGGAGAAAGGTGGTGAAGTGGTAAATGAGGAATAAAATACTGTTGCTGGCATTTGTCATGATTTGGAAATGCATGCAAAATACTTACAGTGCAGTTGTGAAAACATTAACATTTACAGCCTTAACTTCCAAATATTTTACACAGTAGCAGGAAACTGGAATGACTAGCATCTGTTCTTAATTGCACAAATGAGACATCTAAGCCATTCACCTCATGTTTGAACGTAATAAAATATATCTCCAGTGGAAGTCCTGCCCATCTGGAGATTGGATTGGGCACTCTGGGTACCATTTGTCAGCACCGCTGATGTATTTCCAGGATCTTTCAAGCTTGTGATGATATCCTGACTCTGAGTGATGCTCACCTCTGTCTTTCCCGCAGAAATTGCACCATATTCAACTCACATTAAAGCAAGGAGCCAGCCTTGCAGTAGGCTGGCAAAGAGATTGTTCTCTGTGTATCTCAGCCCCAGCATGTATTGCTCGGCAGGGTTGATATACAATTTCCCAACACAATTTTGCGTTAGATGATTCAGAATTGGAGCTGGGGTTTAGGTAATTCATTCTCTATTGAAAAAAAATACTGGCAGCATGCCTTAATCATGGGAATTACAGCACTTGAAGGTCACTGCTCCTGTGCCAGTATATGTACTAATCCTACCTCTCAGCCTCAGTGGTTAATTGCTCAGCAGTTTTGATACACTACTGTTGGGTGTCCCATTGCTTCCTGTAGTCATTTTAATGAACTCGCTCATCGATGCTGTGATGAGTCTCAGCTTCACAGTGGCACGGGGCCACAAGCAGGGCGGCAGTCAGAGCAGCGTACAGAGTTGTGAGAGGGTGTGTGGGGTGGCCCTGTTCAACAACCCCGCCCCCCCCCCCTTCCCCCCACCTCCCCCATTTTCTATCACCCCGTGGCAGAATGTTCCACAGCCAGTCTGCAGTGCTGCAGAGTCAGGATCTGATGCCTCCTATGACAACTTCTGATCAGATGATTCAGAACTGGAGCTGCGGGGTTTTAGGTAATTCTTTTCGACTTTCGACTTTAGAGATACAACATGGAAACAGGCCCTTCTGCCCACCGAGCCCGCGCTGACCAGTGATCACCCCGTACACTGACACTATCCTACACACTTGGCCAATTTTACAACTTACCAAAGCCAATTAACCTGCAAACCTGCACATCTTTGGGGTGTGGGAGGAAACCGGAGCACCCGGAAAAAGCCCACGCAGTCACAGGGAGGATGTACAAATTACGTACAGACAGCGCCTACAGTCAGGATCAAACACGGGTCTCCGGCGCTGTAAGGCAGCAGCTCTACCGCTGCACCACTGTTCCGCCCCTAGTTCGATCGTCGTAGAAACGTGTGGCAGCAAGCCTTAATCTTAGGAATTGCAGCACGGAAGGAGGCCCTTGCTCCTGAGCCAGAACATGCCCTCATCCCATTTCCCTGCCTCTCCTGCAGGCTTCCCCTCACCAATTCCCAACTCAATTGCAAACGACACTCAATTTCCATCAGGAACTGCACGGCACCCATTTAAATCCAGAAATTGGGTGAAACCACCCTAATTATTTTTTAATTTGTTTTTCATTAACACAAGAATTTGGCATTGGTGCTGCACACAGCAGGAATTTAGTGCAAACAGGGACAATTAGTAATCATAATCAAGCATACAATTTAAAGCAAATACAGCACCAGAAGAAGCTTCATTTTATAAAAATGGGCTTCCTTCCAATACTACTCAACACTATCAACAGTGGTTCCTTATGAATAACTAAAAATTGGCTGAACCCATTGGATTTATGCAGACATAAATTGTTCTGCTTTTCCCACCACTTGCTGCTGCGTCATATAAATATTCACAAATGTTTTTTTTTAGTTTAGTTTAGTTTAGAGATACAGTGTGGATACAGGCCCTTTGGCCAACCAACGATCCCTGTACACTAGCACTATCCTATACACGGGAGACAATTTACAACTCTTACCGCAGCCAATTAACCTACAAATCTGTACATCTTTGGAGTGTGGGAGGAAACCGCAGTACCTGGGGAAAACCCACACAGTCACAGGGAGAATATACAACCTCCATACAGACAGCACTTGTAGACAGGATTGAACTCGGGTCTCTGGCCCTGTTAGGCAGCAACTCTACCACCCGCCACCATGCTGACAATTCTGTTTTGATCATTGAGACAATAAAGTTCCCTCTTCCTGCAGTGATTTTGTGATAAGATTACATCCCTTGGCTCCATGGCTGGAGGTTTCTCAAGGAGAAATTGGTGAACAACCAATGAAACCTAAATTGAAGATACAAGGAACTGCAAATGCTGGTTTGCTAAAAAATACATAAACTGCTGAAGTAACTCAGGCGGGTCTGGCAGCATGAAAATGAATCAGTCTGAAGAAGGGTCCCAACCCAAAACATCACTTATTCATGTTCTCCAGAGATGCTGCAGACCCGTGAGTTACTCCAGAACTTTGTGTCATTTTTTTAAAGCTTAAATTGAATGCCGGACCCTGTTCACCATGTTCCAAAAGTGTCAATATGGTTTTCTATGGTGGCTTACAAATTGGCAAATAAAGGTTCATAAGTTAGTAAAATCGAAATTATGTTTTGTCATGTAGCTAGAAGAATATTGCAAAACATTAAGGGTTAGTACATACGTAAACTATGTATATGTCGACTCACCCAGTGTGTTCACAGTGACGACTTCGCTGAAGGGTCCTGTGCCAAGTTTATTCTGTGCTAGCACACTGAACTGATATGCAGTCTCAGCCTCCAGGCCCTCCACCAACAGCCAGGTAAGGCCTGCGGATACAGGCAACGAAAGCCAGTCATGGGGTCCCAGCGTAGCCCTCTTTACCCTGCGGCAAATGCAGAACTAGACAGTTAGCATCTGGTTTCAGCTGAGTCAAATGTTCAGGCCAGCTTGCAGTTGGAGAATGAAAAAAAGTGTTGTGGAATGAAACAGCATTGAAATCACAGACTCTATTGCGGCAAAGGTTCAAGGGGTACCTTTTCAGTTTCTTACTTCATTGATAAAAACACATTATTTTAATTAAGCACCATAGTTAAGATGCACTAAAGCATTTTTCCATTTGGTAGCTGAAGTTAACAGCAAAAGCTTCCATCAGTAACAGAATATCATCACCAATCCTCTAATCTACTCACTTCCAATCCCATATCAGCTCATAACATAATCTCTTCTCAGTGCCATTACGCTGACACACAACCAGCCCCATACCCAGACTTTTTGATTCTAGTGACCAATATTAATTATTGGGGAGGATACATTCCTTCCTAACAATAAATAAATGTCAATTCCAATTCATGAATTTGCCTTTTAAAATTGAAAACACCAAAACCTTATTTATTCATGTGCAGGTCTTGGTTGAATTGTCGAACCATCCCTTTAATAAACAATTGGGAGTGAGCAGCCTTGTGGCAGTGTGTTTGCAGACATCGGAAATGCATCCTTAAGGGCCTGTCCCAGCAGCATGCAACTCCATGCGATGAGCGCGACCTAACATGGTCGCTTGAGCCGTCCGGCGTTGCGGGGCCGGTCCCACTTTGATCGCCGGAGCCGTGCGGAATTGTGCGGAGTTCGTCCCGACATCGCGCGGGGCTCCGAAAAACTGACCATGTTCAAAAATTCCGCGCGGCAACGGCTTGTCGGCTCGCAGTCGCCTCGACACATTACACACCGCCTCGACGTCGTGCCTCTGTTCCCCTCTCTGCGTGTCCCTCTCTGTCCTGGCAAACTTACCTTTAAGACTTCGCTCCAAGTTCGCCTCACTTTGCGCTGCGTTGCGTCACTCACCCCACCTCCGCACGGCCCCCGCTGCCGGTTTGGTCGCGCTCACCACATGGAGTCGGATGCTGGTAGGACAGGCCCTTTAGAGAATGTGCTTACGACGCACCCACACAAAACAACCTGAGTTAATCTTCCCACATTGGAGCTCATTGTGTTTTGATGACTATTTTAAGGGGAAGAAGAGGGGAAATGAACCAGTTTAAGTTCAGTGAACCAAATACCTCCTATCTATGCAGTAGAATTCCGTGGACAGAGGGAATAAGTTGTTGGCAGAGAAATCCGTAGCTGGTGAGGTTGCAGGCTAAATCAGTAATGTAATGTTTACAGTATATCCAGGCCTGACTTTAATGGAACAAATGATCCATTTGTTATATTTACTTTTAAATACCAATTTCTGATTTACGATTCAGGACACAGGGGCCTAGGTTACCTCGTTGTACATGCCAGATTAATTTAAACTCAAATGTTACGATTTATAGATTTTGTGAACAGAAATTACTCAGTAAACAATTTGATTATTTATCAGTCAAGCCATTTTTTTTGGCTGATAACTATTTAATAACGCTATTTATTTACACTCACAATGATATATTTCTGTGGGATTTGTTGACTGCACAGCAGTAAGAATGTACCAGTGCAGAACTGGCATTCTGGCTAATGTTAGGAAAAAGTTTCTTTTTTAGTTTAGTTTAGGGATTATGAGCGGAAACAGGCCCTTCGGCCCACCGAGTCTGGGCTGACCAGCGATCCCCGCACTCTGGAATTTAGAAGGATGAGAGGGAATCTTATTGAAATAGATAAGATTATTAAGGGTTTGGATACACTAGAGGCAGGAAACATGTTCCTGATGTTGGGGGAGTCCAGAACCAGGGGCCACAGTTTAAGAATAAAGGATAAGCCATTTTAGAACGGAGATGAGGAAACACTTTTTCACACAGAGAGTTGTGAGTCTGTGGAATTCTCTGCCTCAGAGGGCTGTGGAGGCATGTTCTCCTGGATACTTTCAAGACAGAGCTAGATAAAGCTCTTAAAGATAACGGAGTCAGGGGACATGGGGAGAAGGCAGGAACAGGGTACTGATTGTGGATGATCAGTCATGATCACATTGAATGGCGGTGCTGGCTCGAAGGGCCAAACAGCCTACCCCTGCACCTACTGTCTATTGTCTATGAACGCTACCCTACACACACTCGGGGCAATTTTACACGTATAACTAGCCAATTAACCTACAGACCTATACGTCTTTGGAGTGTGGAAGGAAACCAATGATCTTAGAGAAATCCCACGCGGGCTTTGGGAGATCGTACAAACAGCACTCATAGTTGGGATCGAACCTGGGTCTCCAGCACTGCAAGCGCTGTAAGGCAGCAACTCTACCGCTGCGCCACCGGGCCGCCCCGTTTACTTCAAGTTGCAATGTACAGTACACACAGGGTGAAGGCACACAGCTCACTCCATACTTGCCTCCCTAGTGTTCATACTGCTCACACACAGTAAAGGGGCTGTCCCACTGCGGCGGCAATAATTGGCGAGTTTAGAAGAGTTTAGGAGAGTTTGAAAAAATGTCACGTTGAAGACCTCCTTCGACTATGTAGACCACCTCCTACGACCTCCTTCGACTATGTTGAAGATTAGCTTTGGCTACCTTCGATTACCTTTGACTACCATCGACTACCTACGAATAACATGCCGACCTACTTTGACTAAACCTACCAGTACAAAAAGTATCGATTTTTTCCATGGTGACCTTTGTTTACTCGCAGGCATTTTTCAACATGTTGAAAATTATGCCACGACCTAGCTGAGGCCTTGAGTATGCGGGGACTACTCTCGAGCATGAAGGAGAGTTACAAAGACCTCCTAGGACCTCGTTATGACCATGCTGCGAGTATGAGTCAAGGGCAAACTCGCCAGAACTTGTGGATTTGGTCGCCGCAGTGGGACAGCCCCTTTATACAGAACAATCTCTCTCTCAGAGATACTGAACCAGTTCACCAGCAGATTCATTGGTATGTGTATAATCTCCAGATTTGTGCTGCCTTTTACTAAGTGGACACTAAAGATTAGTGTCGATGATGAAAATGAGTAAAGTAACTTAAATCAATGTGTAATAGGGAAATGCTTTCAAAGTTGAAGGCACTGTCATGTATTGGGATATGGGCTGAACACAGGCAGGTGGGACGAGTGTAGATGGAATCTCATTGTTTAAGATAATGAGTTAAAGAAGGAACTGCAGATGCTGGGGAATCGAGGGTACACAAAAGGCTGGAGAAACTCAGCGGGTGCAGCAACATCTAAGGAGCGAAGGAGATAGGCAACGTTTCGGGTCGAGACCCTTCTTCAGACTGGTCAGGGATCAGGGAAACGAGAGATATAGACGGTGATGTGGAGAGATAAAGAACAATGAATGAAAGATATGCAAAAAAGTATCGATGATAAAGGGAACATACCATTGTAAGCTGTTTGTAGTGTGAAAATGAGAAGCTACTGCGACTAGGGTGGGGGAGGGAGATGGAGAGAGAGGGAATGCCAGGGCCCGAGGGCTGAGGGAGAGGTGGGAAGGGGCGGAGACAGCAAGGGTTAACAGAATTGAGAAAATTCAATGTTCAAGCCCAGAGGATGCAGACTCCCCAAGCGGAATATGAGGTGCTGTTCCTCCAACTTGCGGTGTTGCTCCCTCTGGCCGTGGAGGAGGCCCAGGACCGAGAGGTCGGGTACTGAATGGGAGGGGGAGTTGAAATGCTGAGCCACCGGGAGGTCGGGTTGGTTATTGCGGACCGAGCGGAGGTGTTCGGCGAAACGATCGCCAAGCCTCCGCTTGGTCTCACCAATATAGGTCATCTGGCATCTGGAGCAGCGGATGCAGTAGATGAGGTTGGAGGAGGTGCAGGTGAACCTCTGTCGGACCTGGAAGGACTGCTTGGGTCCCTGAAAGGAGTGGAGGGGGGAGGTGAAGGGACAAGTGTAGCATTTCTTGCGGTTGGTGAGTTCACATATGATAGCTTCTCCTCATTGTTGATAAAGCTCTGACTACAATATAGCTGATCGATTGTCAGTGCAGCCCTGAATTAAGCTGGTGTTTCGAGGCAAGTGGCCCCAAAACAGGAGGCTGTCTGGAAACTCCCACAACAAACTCCCACAGAGTAGGATATATGGCACAAGCCCCATTCTAGGAGTCATAAGCATAAAATATAAGCCTTGCACAATTGGATTTATGTGGCACCTGTTCCATCCTAAGGATATCCCAAATGCTTTACAGATAATTAAACAATTTTGAATTATAATCATGATTGTAACCAGGAAAACATGGCCATCAATTTGTGTGCAGCAATTTCTGCCCTAAATTAGATAATGAAGGCTCCTCAAGCTGAAATATTAGCTTTGTTTCTCCTCCTACAGCTAAGTATTTCCAGCATTTATATTTTTATTTAACATTTCCAGCAACTGCAATTTTTTGGATTTTGACTCAGTGTTCCTAACATTGTTTTTATTTCAGTTAAGCATCTGAAATGTTTTGATCTTCGGTTAGATTTTTTGTGCTCTGGACTTGGCAGGTTGGGATTTGATCCCATGAACATTGTCAAATATGCCAAAGGATTCTTTAAAATGTTTTGCCTCCAGCCTATTTCCTATTAAATCTTTCCCCTCGCCTTAAATGTATTAAATCCTCACTTTAAATCTATGTCCTCTGGCTCTTGATTCCCACTACACTGGGAAAATGACTCCGAGGGTAGTGGGGGCCTGGAACGCATTGATGGGGATAGTGGTGGAGGTACATACAATAATATAATTCAAGAGGCTTTTGGATGGGCACATGGAAGTGTAGGAAATGGAGGGAATTGTTCCTGAGATAATGAATCTGCACTTGTGTGTTTTGTTATTGATCAACAAGCTTCCTTAAACATCCCCCACTTACAGAGCCAGTGTGAGTTCAATGCACCAGTACACCACCAACATAACTGTATGTGGAGCAGTTGAAATGTCACAGTGGATCATTTCATGGGCCAGGAAATATGGATTTTTTGCAATGTCAAGTTACTGTACTGCTGTTTGGGGCTACAATTCAGAAAGGGCTTGTGATTTCAAATGGCAGTCCGAGTGCTTATGTTGCCCCCTGGCTATTTAAACAATAACGGGACTTATTGTGGTTATTCTTATTTGCCTGAATTTTGTTTTCAGCCGCCAAGGTAAAAATGAAATATTTAAAATCCTACCTCATGCCACTGATCATATCCATACAGGACTAAGGGGAATATTGTAGACCCAACACCAACAACTACATATGACATTAAATGCATTGAAAATGTCCCAAGCGCTACCAGGGGCTTTATTAAAAATCAACACAAATTCGAAAACGGAAATATTACAAAAGTCTGGCTGATGAAAAAGATGTAAAGGAAACTCTTATTGGGGAAACGGGGTAGAGAAACAGAGGGGAAGGGAACTTGGAAGCTGAACATACACCCACTGCTGGTGATCTGATTAAAGGTTTGCTCAAGCAAACAGAATTGAAGGAACATAAGTTTGGAGGTGGGTAGAGATAGAGAAGGAAAGAGAAAACTATGGAGTGCCATGGAGGTTGAGAGTTTCTGCAGTCGATGATCTGAAGCAAGGCTATGTTATGGGGGCTGAAATACTGTTCAGAGGCCAGGGAATGGTTTGTGACGGGCATCAAAGTGAATTATTTAAGTCTTCCCAATACTTTATTGCAAGAACTTTATATTCCATCCGTTGTTAGTGTTGCACAAGCAGCCTGAATATTCAGAGGTAGTTGGAGGAAAAGTAGTCATTTTTATAGAACTTTTCTATCAATGGCGCAAAAACATTGCAAATTGTCATCACTTACACCCGGTGCATTGTTAATGTACCATCATAACGTCCACAGTGATGTGCATCTTTGGCAGATTCTCACATTATGAAATGGTCAGCTTGACTAGGATGCCTTAAATCTAAGTGCAGTGGAGTGATTAAAGTAAAGATGCTCAGGTAAGCATTGGAGGGAGGAGGTGGTAGCCCATTGCCCACTGTATCTGCACTGACTAACAAGTAATCATTTACATTAAATCCATTTTCCATTCTCTCCACATTCCCACCAATTACCCCCGGATTCAAGCTCACATCTACACGCATGTAGACACATGACATCAAGTGACAAATCTTTGGGATGTGGCAAGAAACTCACACAGACATAGGGAGAACGTGCAAACTCCACACAGACAGCACCAGACGTCAGGATTGAACTCGAGTCGCTAGTCCCAGCAAAACAGTGACTGCTGCAGGTCATCATTATAGCTCTTATGGGGGATTTAGGGATGAAGACAGGGATATCTGGAGAAATTTAGTTTTTTTCTGCTTTGGGTGACATGTGAAAGTCTGTAAACTACCTATATTTCGGGGAAGTTACTGCTGGGGGTGTTTATGAGTCTGGAGAAGCCCCTCCTTCCCTTTCATTGAAAAAAGTGGTAAATGTTTTTGCCATTGACACATATATCTTGTGAATAGAGAAAGAAAATTGTGATTTTATCGTCTGGAAGGATTGGGGCAGGTTATGATATCTGACCTTCCCTGGTGCAATCCCCAACTCTTGATATTACATTCCAACTGAGAATCCTACCTGTTAAATATATGTATTTTTCCAATTGATAATTTATGTAATAAAAAAATAATCAAATCTTTTCTTCATCAGAAATCATCAATAGCATTAGTTCAAACTCTTTCTTTAATCTCTAGCTTAGTGATTGAATTATGTCCTGCAGTCTTCAACTCCATCCCAAGGTGGCGAGTTAAAAGACGAGAAATGTGTGGGTAACAACTTTTCTGCTTTAGAACTTTCCTAATAATATTTCATAAAGATCTAAGTGTATCACAATTTGCATTTGCATCAGTTCCAATCAGCACCAGTAGCCTCCCTCGTGTAAAAATAACCTGTTTCAAGAACAGATGATGATAGGAGGCAAATTCCCATTGCTAATTGCACCTTCTCTCCCTGCACTAATCTTAGGAAGCAACCTTTACTGAATCACACCGCAAATACAACCATGCTTCCATGACAAGACGTGTTACATGATGCAATGATGGGGAGGGAGCAGAGGCAGGGTCCTCCCAAGGAGCAGTGCAACCTGCATGGGCTTCTGACAAACAAGGTAGACACAACATGCTGGAGTAACTCAGCGGGACAGGGAACATCTCCGGAGAGAAGGAATGGGTGACGTTTCTGGGCGAGACCCTTCTTCAGACTGATGAACAATGTGTGCAGGGGACAGCTTGTTCCAAGGACATGTCTGGCAGGAAGATGGTGCCAGGGAGGCATCCATGTGGGCTGGTGTCTTCTCTGTATTCCTGGACTCCAGTGAGCCCTGCGCCCACCCTTGCCTTTTTCAGGTACAAAACAAAACCTCGCACATGTGACAAAAGTAATGTTCTTTGCTTTAACTGCAGAACAATTCTTACACCTGCAATGCAGCAGTGAGCGGCACAGTGACTTATTTCAGTGCAAGCAACCTGCATGGATCCTGAGGCTAGGTTGCTGAGAACAAGCATGCCCGTGACTTTGAATTTAAATGCAACGCAGCCCTTTGCATTTGACTGCATCCTGAGTCTGTCCAGCAACCAGATTAGGATGATGGACTTCCAGTCAGCTGCAGAGTTAATCCGCCTCGATTCTGCTCTGATCTCAACTTCAGAAAAGAACTACTTACATTTCAGTCAAGTCACACACCAGGCAACCTTTCAGGATGAGATTGCCAATTAAGTGATGGACTGAGATGGTTCAGCATCATTTCACATTGGATGCTGGAAGCCAACAGACGGAGGAAGTGCTCATCTTGCAGACTGGGCACCTTTGAACCAATCCCCGCGAGCCAAAAGCAGCTAACTTCCATCCAGTCTCAAAGTCATTCATCTTGAATAGATAGCACTGCCAGTGGTGTATATCACATTGGACTGAATTCCCCTGTTTGTCCATTTTAACTTTAGTGAAAGTAGCACAGAAACAAGGGAGGATGGCACGGGTGCGGTTAGTGACAGAAGAATGTAAAAATCCTGTGGATATGAAACTGAATATGTGAACATGTGAAACTGACAGGCAGTGCATCAAGCCTGCCACACACTGTCTGTAATTTGTCAGTACAACAAATTACATTGAGAGTTCTTTCATTGGGGAGATGGAGAACAAATAGGCATTTTATCTTCTATTCCCATGTCTTTAATTATCATCATATAATCCTCTGAATATTTAGTAGGCATCTTGAATGATCAACTAAATGACTGTCCCTGCTCTCTTTGATGATTTATTTAACACCATCCTGGTACATTTGTGTGAGTATTGTGGTATGGAAAACGAGCCCTTGTTAAAGTTAGCAGTTCTAATGTAAAATCATTCAAATTAAATATTAACCTTGCCCTCCAATTGCCGTAGGGACACTATTCTTTTTAGATGTTCCAGTTTTCCTGTTACTTAAAATCGGGCTATATTGATTATTTGAACTTTATCTTTGCTTCGATGGATCCACTGTCAGTCTACTGTGAGCAAAGCACTTATCAAAGGTGTTAGATTAAAGACACCACTGTGTGTGATGGAGGACAACACAAACAACTGATATTATTATAAATAATGTGCCCTAAAGGCTGGCAGTAGATAATTTTTATGTGACACCATCTAACATGAACAAAGAGCTCTCAGACCCCAAATCTTTAATTATAATTCACTATTTGAATGCTCCAAATATTGTAAAATAGAATATAGAAAGTACAGCACATGAGCAGGCCCTTAGGCCCACAGTGGCTGTGCCAAAATGCCAAGGTAAACTGATCTAATTTGCCATACATGATCCGTATCCCTTAATTCCCTGTATATCCGTGTGCCTATTTAAAAAGCCTGTTAAATGCCACTTTCGTACCTGTCTCTGCCACCACCACTGGCAGTGTGTCCCAGGCTGCCAACACATTCTGTGTAAAATGACTTGTCCCACACATCTCCTTTAAACCTTGCTGCTCTCAGCTTAAAGATATGCCCTCTGGTCTTTGGCATTTAATCCTTAGAAAATTGGTTTTGGCTGTCTACCATCTCTATGCCATTCATAATTTTATACATTTCTATCAGAATTTCCCTCAATTTCTGGCATTCAAGAGAAAACAATTAAATAATGCCAGCATTCTGACAAACGTCTTCTGCACCCTCTCCAAAGTCTCCATATTCTTCATGTCATGAGGCACCCAGAACTGCATTCAACCCTAACTCCAGCCAATGAAGGCAAGCATACCACACACCTTCTTTACCACTCTATCTACTTGTGTTGCCACTTTCATGGAGCAATGGACCTGGACCCCAAGACCCCCCTGCACATCAATGCAGTTACGGGTCTTGCCATCAACCATACACCTTCCCTTTACATTTGTCATCCCAAAATGCAAAACATGACACTTGTTTGGATTAAACGGCATCTACCATTTCTCTGCCTATATCTGTAGTTGATTTATATTTCAAATGTTTAATTGGTATCTCTAGCAGATCAACCACATGATATTATAGAAATAAATAGCTTGCTCTGTCTGAATGCTAACTCTTTGCATCATTCAACTGTGGCCTGTCAAGGCAAACAATACCAAATGGCACCACTATAATTAGAGGAGGCACCTAAAATGTGTTGCAGAGTGGTATTGGACTCTATTGCACTGGATTATCAAGCAGTAAATTTCCATTAAAGGGTTAATTAAGTGGATTAGGAATTTTCACCAAGGCATTAGCATTTTACCTCCAAGGTCAAGCCTTGAGTTTAGTTAAGGCGACAGGGATAAGAGTTACTGATTGCAGGTCGCAATAAGTCTGGATAGTTTCATTGTTATGGGTAAAGAAGCTGCACTCTACTGCAAGCATAGCAAGACAGCTCAACCAGAAAGGAATGATAAAGGACAAATGAAATGTCAAGGCAGGAAGCCCAAAAACTATTGAGCCAGTAGAGCCTGCTTGCTCCAAATCAGCAGCCTGCAGCTATGCAACTGGCAAGCAATAACAGCAGAGCAAATCTTTACTGGAAGCCTAATGCATAAAGAACATTCATTGTAAGCAGAGAACTGAGAGAGAAAGGGTGGAAAGCAAAGCATGCCGGGATGACTCACACAGGGCCATACCAGACTGTGAATGTCTGCTCATAACCACCATCGTAACCGGGGTCCCAGGTGGCGTTAGCAGAGGTCATTGTGGCTGTCACTCGAACATTGTTTGGAGCATGTGGACTTGTGCCTGTTGAGAAAAAGAAAAGTGAACATTTACATCTCACAGTCACAGAGTTTATCTAATCTGCAAAACCTTTAATTGCAACATCACGCAATTCCATTATAATATTCTCTGCTTTCCAGATCCCTTATTAACAAACCAAGAAATGCATTCCCTCAAATAACTAGAAAGTAAAAGAAGAAATGTGTTAATCATAGAAACATAGAAAATAGGTGCAGGAGTAGGCCATTCGGCCCTTCGAGCCTGCACCGCCATTCAATATGATCATGGATGATCATCCAACTCAGTATCCTGTACCTGCCTTCTCTCCATACCCCCTGATTCCTTTAGCCACAAGGGCCATATCTAACTCCCTCTTAAATATAGCCAACAAACTGGCCTCAACTACCTACTGTGGCAGAGAATTCCACAGATTCACCACTCTCTCTGTGAAAAATGATCCTCTCATCTCGGTCCTAAAAGACTTCCCCCTTATCCTTAAACTGTGACCCCTTGTCCTGGACTTCCACAACATCGGGAACAATCTTCCTGCATCTAGCCTGTCCAACCCCTTAAGAATTTTGTAAGTCTCTATGAGATCCCCCCTCACTCTTCTATATTCCAGCGAGTACAAGTCGAGTCTATCCACTCTTTCTTCATATGAAAGTCCTGCCATCCCAGGAATCAGTCTGGTGAACCTTCTCTGTATTCCCTCTATGGCAAGAATGTCTTTCCTCAGATTAGGAGACCAAAACTGTACGCAATACGCCAGGTGTGGCCTCACCAAGACACTGTACAACTGCAGTAGAACCTCCCTGCTCTTGTACTCAAATCCTTTTGCTATGAATGCCAACATAACATTCACTTTCTTCACAGCCTGCTGCACCTGCATGCCTACTTTCAATGACTGGTGTACCATGACACCCAGGTCTTGTTGCATCTCCCCTTGTCCTTGGGAATGGGAATGGGAATGGGAATGTACAGAGAACGTTTCCTCCCAGAGTCATATGACTTGCAGAATAACAACAGAGAAAGCCTGTGAATCAGACAGTCTGAAGGAGGGTCCCAGTCCAAAACATTACCCATCCATGTTATCCAGAGATGCTGCCTCATCTGCAGAGTTCCTCTGCACTTTGTATCTTTTTTTGTAAACTAGCATCTGCAATTCCGTGTTTCTAAGCAGTCAGTATGTATGGGTTTAGAAGATAAGTAGCTTCATTGCAGAAGAAAAGATACTGTAGGGATTTCGGATAAGATTATGAGTAATCTCATTGACCCTAAAGATCTTTTCTAGGCATTGCAACTGTATATTGTCTTGTACTGTTTTACCCAGTACAGACAATATTGAGTTACCATTAGCAATATTTCATAATCAAAGCTACCAAATAAACTTTGCAATCAAAGTATTCCAGAATAAAATGGAAATGAGTCATTTACAAGAGATCAGTCTGGTAAGAAAATCAGCTCGAGTCCACATGAAAAATAATGCTCTGGGAATAATTGTCATACGTATATTTTCAGCAGGTTGGGATGTGAATTGTGAAAACCTAACCCATGTAGATCATGGAGGTTATTTTTGGCATTTTCAGGAAATAAGGTTTAATTTCCAGTAAGTTGATCAAAGCAGCCTATGGAAAGAAAATTGGAGGATGTTAAAATACTATATTTTCAAGTTTCTTTTGAACACTTGCTTATTAATTGTGAAAAAATAAACCATGCAATTAAGCAATTATTGGAAGGAGGAAGCTCCATATATATCTCCACCCTCGGCAGCGGCAACACTGAACCATTTGCTGCCATGTTTGGCCAGAAATGGATTGGGCAATGATCCATCTTGCCTTCCTCCTGGATCCCTCACCATTACTGACGTGTTCAATTCACTCAATGTGACATCAGAAAATGGATGCAACAAAGGCAGGATTCTGGAACTAGGCGACAACTAATGCAGGTATGAAGAACTGACGTCTAAAATAGCTGCAGCTCAATACCTTTACAACAGCGCATCAACAGAACAACACAGAGAATTGTCCATATATGCCACATATATGCCTAGATGGATCGTTTACCAGGGTCTTCTCTGTGCCCCACAGTTGTACTCTCTCTCACTACCCCCCCCCCCCCCCCCCCCCCCCGGATGCAACACGGATAGAGTTCCCCTGGTCCTCACCTTTCATCTCACCAGCTTCCGCGTCCAACATCATCCTCCAACAACTCCATCCGCCACTAGTCCCATCTTCCCATCTCAACCCTTTTATACCTTCCACAAAGACCGCTCCCTCTGCAACTTGGCTCACTCATCCTTTCCCATCCCAAACCACCCCCATCCAAAGTACTTTTCCCTGCAATGACAAGAGATGCAACACTTGTCATTTTACTTCCTCCCTCACCTCCAAACAGGGACTCCAGCAGTCCTTCCAGGTGAGGCAGAGGTTCACATGCACCCCCTCTGACCTAATCTACTGCATCTGGTGTTCCCGATATGGCTTCCTGTACATTGGCGAGACCAATGTAGCGATTCATAGGTTACTGGATTGAGATAGTGCAGGAAAATGGAGCTGAAGTAGAAGATCAGCCACGATCTTGATAACATGTGGATCACTCCTGTTTCTGTTCCTATTTCTTATGCTATAATTTGCTTTTGATGTGGTGGTGGGTGGAAGTGATTGAGATGGAAAATCAACCAATGTTTTATAAAATGGCAGAGCAGTCTAAAAGAAACATGACTTTATAATTGAGTTTTTGCAATGCAAACATTACTGGCATGGGCTGCATATAATGCCCTTCTTTTATTGCTCCAGGGAAGGTGGCAACACCTTCAGGAACCTCCGCAGTCTTGTTAGTAAGGTAGTCCCACCATGCTATTAGACAGGATCTTCCCAACAGTTACACACAGCCACAATAAAGGAACGGTGATATACAGTATCTTACCAAATATGTAAAGCATGACTTGAATGAGAACCTGAAGTGATAGTGCAAGTAGGGCTGATTGTCAGAACCATTTTCCCATGTTGGAAATGTCAAAGACTTAGATTTTATGTCAGAGGGAATGTTGAAGGAAGATATGCGAGGCAAGTGTTTTTACTTAGAGGGTGGTGAGTGCAAAGAACCCACTGCCAGGGGTGGTGGTGGAGGCAGATGTAATAATAGTATTTAAGAGTCTTTTAGATAGACACATGGATATGTAGGGAATGGAGAGATATAGCTCACATGCAAGCAGAGGAGATTACTTTAACTTGCCATCATGTTGGGCTCAGACAGTGTCGGCCAGAGGTCTTGTTCTCGTGCTGTACTGTTCTACATTCTATGATGATCTAATGCCCTGCCTTTGTTCTCCTTGGATGGTGGAAGGGAACACATGCTCCCTGTTGGAGTAGCCTTCTGATCCTATGTCATCCTTGCTCTGGACTGAATTTCATTCTTAACCTGCAGAGCTACTCCACCTCTTCTACTCACCTGTCTGCCTTTTTGATAGTATGTGCAACTATGGATATTCAGCTCCCAGCTCTGATCCTCTACCAGCCATGCTCCCTGATGCCCACAACGTTGTCCCTACCAATTTCTAACTGTGCTATAATCTCATCCATTTTATTCCGTATACTGCATTCATTCAAATATAGTTCAGCATTCACCGCCCCTATTGTCACATTGGTCCCCTTTTTGCCTGACTTTAAACTCTTATCCCTTCTTAAACTTGCCATCCTATTACTTCTGGAGACTTCAGTGACCTCCAGTAACAGAGTTGCTGGGTTTCCCCATCAATTGCCTCAAAGGAACTCAATGTTTCAATGAGATAGGTGATCTTAGTCGTAGTCTTCTGGGTTTGGTTGGTCCAAGACTATCCTACTCAATTGTTGCTTATAGTTCAACAACTCATCCCAGCAATCATCCCATCATTGTGTGATCTCCAGTACAGAGCCTGGCACAGTCATTTCTACCCAGCCTGTTCATTTTCAACAGTAGCCAGTGTATGACTGGGAGTTCCATGCGAGTTTCACTCAGGTTGATCTTTCTTGGAGTCATGGACTAATACAGCACAGAAAGAGGCTCTCCAGGCAGCTGAAACCACTGCCCAACACGCTTGCATTTTTACATAATCCTACACTAACCCCATTTTATTCTTTCCAAATTTCCATCAGCTCTCCCCAGATTCTAACATTTGCCCATACAGCAGGGAATATTTGCACTGAGCAATTAACCTGCTGACCTGCAGGTATTCGGCGTGTTGGAGGAAACCGGAGCACCAGAAGCAAACTCACGTGGGTACATGGGGAACATACAAACTGCACAGAAAAGCAGCACCAGAGGTCAGGATTGAACCTAGGTCACCGAAAGTGTAAGGCAGCAACTCTACGAGCAGTGCCATTGTGCCACTTGTGGTATCTGGATTTCACAATAGGTAGGCATTGAAAGTAATGAGTATTGCACTTGGGAGATTTGAGTGGCTGTGATTAAATCGTGCAGTTGCAGCCCAGTAATGTGTCTTAGCAACAAGGTTGTTTGATGGAAGCTTGGCATTAAATCAGCTTGACAAATGTGATCTTTTATTTGACCACTACTGATCACTCCACACTCCTCCACCAAGACAAAGCTGCACTTGGTCTGGAACTCAGTGACTTCAATCTTAATCTTTGTTTGTAGTGTCATTTTAATTTTTCTTCTGTTTGGTTAATATAACACATATTTGAATTAGTGTAGAATTGAAATAAATACATACATTATGGATGTTGCTCAAAAGGAATAGTATAAATTTCTAGTCTTTGGTAATTAAACAGCTGAAAACACCAGTCAAATGCAACGTCATCACATTATTCACAGTTTTAACAAGGTACGAGATACCCAAGGACTCGAGCGTGGCCAACAAAGGGAGCTATCCACTCTTGTTGAATTTACAGCTGTCTTTGTTTTCTGGAGCACATCATTCAGTAAATGTAGTTCACACAGTTTTATTAACACCAGGCTGCTATCTGTGCAGGAACTTTTCTTGATGCAGTGTGAATCTGCATCATTTACAAAAGGAAACATTGTCTCTTCATCTGCTGTATTTTCCTTCGGTACAGCTCCACTGGTATGTACATCATCCAAGTGGCCTTATATTTCTCAATCCTCTATCACATAATCCTACCTGACTCCCAGTAGCTCCCAACATGGTTCACACTTCACATTTTCCATCTCAAATTGTTTCAGAGCCTCCTCACCTAATTTTCCTTCTCTTGCCTTTCTTCGTGGTTTGTAATCCCTTCCAGTCTATTTGAAACACATGCCATTTACTGCTTGGGCGTTGTTGGGGGACTAGGCAAAGGTGTGTTGTGGAGATTCGATATACTCAGGCCATTCATTGACTCACCTGTGGCCCAACATAGTACGTGAGAACAAGAAATATGAGGAGTAAGCCATCAGTCTCTCATCTCTGCCCTGCCATTCATCAACTTTAAGGCTGATCTTCCATCTCAATGCCCTCCCCTTCCTTGGTCTGCTGATTCCTTCAATATACAAAACTTATTCACCTCTGCTTTGAGTGCAATCACATACTGAGAAATAAGGATAGACAAATCTTGGGATGCATTACCCACTCTGCAGCCCAAACCCATCCCACTGGTCTCCCAAATGCGAGTTCATATGTATGGGCTGCACATAAGATGAGTGTTCCTAACCTGGTGAGGATCTGTATATGAAGATTAAAGTCTCACCTGCTTAGTATATTCACTCTACTACACGCACCTCAGGTGTCTTCATTTATATCATGCTTTATATCTCTATTATTATTCGGAAGCCTTTAATTAGGCTCCACTCATGATTCCCGTTCCATCTTACACCTTAGCTTCACCCAAACTGATTTGAATTTGAGATGACTATCTGTTGAGAAAAGATACAATCCATCCATTGCACTGATGTCATTCCTATTCCAACACTCTTGCTTGTTGCTTGTCCTTCCCAAATGTTGCATGCCCAGGAATATTTAGTTCCCAGTTTTAGTCATCTCCTGCCTTGTTTTTGCAATTGCAATTAGATCATACTTATTTACTACTATTTGTGCCATTAATTCATCCACCTTGATGCAGATGTAGTGTAGATGCATTTAGGTAGAGAGCTTCTACATTTGGCTTATTTATTTTGCTTGTTATGTTTCTATTTTCCACTTCCATTAGCAGAACTATTATGCACTTAAAATTAAATTAAAGTCACTTACTTTACATGGCTGGGTGTTAGAAACACTCCAACAATTCATGATCGCTGGCATTACAATAATTGATTGTGTGCATATGTGTGTTTTTATTTTAATTTACGGTCAGCCTGTGCAGAGAATAACACATCTAATCAAACATCAGCTTCTTATGGCCCCAACAGTATGCGAAGAAAAATAAACAGGGAATTCACTACAAAGCAAATATGAGGTGCAAAGGGATTAATTGACAATTCTGCTCACCTTTTCAACCAAGCTTATGAAATTGGTTGCAAAGGCCCAAGACAGGATCCAACTTGGAACACAGCTCTGCTTTCCTTCCCACAGACATGGCCTGACCTGCTGAGTATTACTAGCATTTTCTGTTTTTTTTTAATTCTCACAGAGGTATAAATGGTGCATGAAGTGACGAAAGTGATTACAACTTTGAACCATGTCTGCTAGTCAGATACAGTAGGGGGTGCGGGGGGATCTTTTGGCTGATGGGATATTTTACTAAAGATTAGTTCACTTCCTCGTGCTGAGGGAGTTTCCAGTTTATCTTCTCTCTCTAGGGTGATGTGTTGGACCTGCTACCACATGCTTGTGACAAAAAGGTTGTGGCCAGAATGATTCGCTTTTAATAGGCACAAAATGCTGGGACGGACAGCATCTCTGGATAGAAGGAATGGGTGACGTTTCGTGTCTCGGGTCTCAAATTAGGCAATAGCTCTGTGGGACACCATGGGTTTGACTACATTTATTTGTACCAACTGTATTACCTGACAAATATTTTATTGAAGATTAGGTTATGAAAATTTGGCAACTGTATTCCATTCTCTGTTGCGGTTTAACTCTGTACTTGCAGAAGCAACTTGGCAATCGTGTATATTGAATAGTACAATGATTAGGCCCCGTATTTTCATGTTAATTGCAACACTGTATGTGTGCCATCTTTCAGCGTAACCTTGCTGCACAAGGTAATGAGATTAATCAACCTGCCTGATCAAGTTGAGTTCCCAAGGACGTTTGCGTAACAATGTCTATTGCAGAAAATCAGCACAATTCAAATTGATTGATTTTTATATTACATGAAGGGGGCTGAGGGATTATTCTGGAGGTTGAATTAAACTTAAGAAATGAAAGATTATCTAATGTGTGTGTGGCTTGAATTGGCAACTATGTTTGAAGGGAAAACTAGTGGCTACATGTTGGTGCTAGGGCCATGCCATTAGTGCACCACACGGACAAAATGTGTAGGAAGGAACTGCAGATGCTGGTTTAAACCAAAGGTAGACACAAAAAGCTGGAGTAACTCAGCGGGACAGACATCATCTCTGGAGAGATGGAATGGGTGACGTGTCCAGACCCTTCTTCAGACGTGTTGGTGTTTGGGTCGTGACACTACCGCACAACACGGAATGTCACCGTGGGAGGAAGGATGTGGAAATCCAAAAATAACCATTAAACTGATGATCTGTGGGGATGACTGGGTGGAAATGTACTGGATGGATCATGTACTGAGCTAAGGCTTCCCTTAACACTGCAAATAACATGAATAGGCAACAGTTCATCACAGGTGAAGGCACAGAGATTAAATGTAATAAGGAATGACTGCATCTATGGCAGAATAGCCTATTGTGATCATCATTTGGCTTGTTTCCCGAATTTCCCTCTTTGCTCTCCAAATTATTTTGATGGATTTAGAAACTAAGGGGTGCAAGAAAAAAATGTTAGGACATGTCGATCTGTTGTTTCAGTTTTTTAGTTGCTAACTGCTAAAAAGGAAGTGATGTAAAATTGCTTTCTCTATAGAGTCCAATAGCATACAACTGATAAATTTGGCAAGAACGTTCAACTCTAACACAAGACATAAATGAACCTTAACAAAGCGACTACAATATTCCCAACCTCAGTGTTTCTATTAAAAACATGTTGGATCTATCCTATTGTCACAACAGGCGCACGCTAGTGCCTGGACAGATTTGCGTACAATTGGATTGTAGTTCTCCTTTAAATACAAAATGCTGCTGATGTTACGGTTATGGCTCAGTGTGTAAATTAATTAGACAGGCATACCTACCAATTCAGAAAAAAAAGTCTTAATAACATTCTAAATCACCCTAACTCCAGCTGCAAAGGAGCAAGAAGGAAATACAATTCATAATGAGCAGAAACCCTCATCTAAATTCCTGTAGCCACCTGAACAAATGGTGGCAGAATATAACCTTGACAAATGAGAGGAAGTGTGCAGGCAGCATTCAGTCAAGTGTGAAATTAGACTGAAAGCCTTTGCTGTAGAAGTCACTCTTCTCGTAAAACTCTCATTGATAACGATTGGACCAAATTGAAAACTCTGACATGAGACGGGGCTGTTATCTGGAGGTAACCAGCCACTTCTCCAGCTTTCACCGTAGATCCAGGGTGGAGTGAGGTGTGAACATCCACCGTCATTTCAGCATGAACAGGAATGCAGAAACAAGAACAGAAATGTTATTAAAGGAAAAAAAAAAGGATTTCAGCAAAAGTAAATCAAATATAAATACAAACACTTCAACAGAGATGAAGAAACCTGTGGGAAATTATGCTCAGACATCTCACTCCAACTGCTTGCTAGCAGATCACGTGGAGTGTAAAGGACTCTGAATCCACTATGACTGACATACCTCAGTGCTTCTAAATCAAAGACATTGAAGGCTGCCTCTGCATGAAATCCAGAATTATTTTCCTGCAAAATTAAATTTTCTCTTTGTAAAGATGTTCCTGTAATAACGACATCAACCAACACTCATAACACGTTGAGGATGATTTCCTCTGCGGCATGTGCAACTAAATTGTAAACCTGCTTATGAGAAAAGTTTTATTGCACAGGGCACAGAAATTAAATCTTCCCTCCCATGTTGGCTGTGGTGAATGAACAGCTTTCGAGGCAGCAGATCTTATTAAGAGTGCTAATTTAAAAATAACATTGAACCAGAATTAAAGTGGGAATAATAATCTTCAACTAAAGAAAATTCAGAGCTGCTTTAACTTTCAGATAGTGAGTGAAAAGCAGCTTTATATCATTACAGAACTGCAGATTCTTAAATTGAAAGATGCAGTTGGATTTCATTAAAGTCGTCCTGCAGAACCAGGGAAATTGACACACAATACAGTTCAATTTCTTCTTTGTTATTTTTAGATACATTGGTTAATATATGTGTTATTTTCCATATGCAACAATTACCATGTTAAATTAATGTAGATGAGAACTTAATGCAGACTAATGAACCAATAAAAAAGTACACAGAGGAAATGAAAGCCTTTCACTAACAAGCTTCTCATGGGTTATCTTGATGTTCATGGTTTTGCACAAATTATTAATTCAATGTCATACAGATATTTATTTCTCTTTAAGTCCCTTCGGAGCTAAAACTTGTGCTGTCTGCGATCAATTGTGCAGATTCTGCTCCTGCCGGCTAAGCATTGATGAGATATTATTTGGCCAATTTTAATCGGTAACGAATCCTTGAGTAAATCACAAAGTACTGGAGTAACTCAGGGGGTCAGGCAGCTTTTCTGGATGGCATGGATAGGTAATGTTTTGGGCCTGGACCCTTCTTCAGTCCATTTAATTGCAATGAGGAAATGGAGCCCCATTTCCATGATCATTCTGCACAGTCATGCAAGTCATTCTTTACCAAGGAGATAAATTCAACTTTCTTTTGAAAGTTTCTTCTGTTATCTATTGCATCTTAGTTCAAAATCGGCTGCATGGTTTAGATTGTTGTTTGGCAGCAATTGATTAGAGTCAGTCAAGATACCGTTAGCGTTAAAGAAGGAACTGCAGATGCTGGAAAATCGAGGGTACACAAAATGCTGGAGAAACTCAGCGGGTGCAGCAGCACCTATGGAGCGAAGGAGATAGGCAACGTTTCCGGCCGAAACCCTTCTTCAGCGATACCGTTAGCAATCATGTAAATCACATCTACTAAATCACCATATATTAATGATAAGAACAAGGAACTGCAGATGCTGGTTTACATAAAGGGACACAAAGTGCTGGAGTAACTCAACGGGTCAGACAGCATCACAGGATAACATGGATAGGTGACGTTTTGGGTCAGGACCCATCTTCAGAATGATTGTGGGGGGGAAAGTTTGGAGAGAGGAGGGGCAGGACAAAGCCAGGCAGGTAATAGGTGGAGGAAGGAACTGCAGATGCTGATTTAAACCAAAGATAGACACAAAAATCTGGAGTAACTCAGCGGGTCAGACAACATCTCCAGAGAAAAGGCGAGGTGTCTTGACCCGAAACATCATCTATTCATTTTCTCCAGAGATGCTGTCTGACCCGCTGAATTACTCCATCTTTTTGTGTCTGCCTTTGAACTGTTGGGACTGATTTGACTAGAAAAGGAATAGGAATGTCTGAAGAAGGGTCTCGACCCATCTGAAAAAGGATCTCGACCCGAAACATCACCCATTCCTTCTCTCCAGAGTTACTGGCTGTCTCGCTGAGTTCCTCCAGCATTTTGTGTCTATCTTCTGTTTAAACCAGCATCCGCAGTTCCTTCCTACACCACTGAAATAATAGGTGGACACAGATGAGGGCTTTTTTAATTAATGATGATGTTTTCTTAAAAGCTCAGATCCACGATATTCAATTGGATGCAAATAAGCACTAGATTCCAATCGCAGTGGAAAATACTGCAAATGTTATTCGACATTATATGCCCTGGTGCTTTCACTTGAACAGATGATTGCAGAGCAGGCTGCCCGCTGAACCCTGGATTGAAAATGCAGTTGAATACTGAATAGCAATCAAACCTGAAGTCTCTCCCAAAGATACTCGAACAGAAAATGTAACCTTTCTTTTTATGCATAAATCAAAGCCAAAATGACTTTGTTTTTGAAGTGGTTGAACCCATTTCCAGCAGGAATCTCATCCATTGGGAAATTGGACCTGACGCTTCCTGCACTGCATCACCGTTACACTAGTTTTGTTTGCCCGTGATCTTTGCTACATGTGATGAGATGACAATGTTCAGGGCTGGTTTTAATCACAGGAATTGAATTTTTAAATCTTCATGCGGGTATATAATTTAGCCATAATAAAACGAGGAGTCGATCATTCCGAAAGTCATGAGTCATGTGTGATGCAAGTACTGTTGATAGGATACTGCTGGGATATTGTTGCTACATTGTAGAGCACTATTTTCCTTTGGGTGTTATTGCATTACAATGCCTGCCATACCCAGCACTGGTTATAATTGTAGCCTCTGCCTCATCCCCAGTCTGTCTGTAGTCAATCATGGACTCCTGTCTAAAAAGGCTGTTGGGGGGGGAGGGTCATGTGCCGTTAAAACTCTCCCTCCACTCCTGACCTTGAGCAGTGTCTTCCACGCGGAGTATGCTTTGCTGATCCGATTGGATTCTCAGTAGTCACTGAGCATGACCCAATGGGAAATGCACAGAAAATCTTTCTAAAATTGGATAAGGATGCCGATCATCCTGACGATTTTTTAAAACTGTGATTTCCACTGATATCTTCAATTTTTCCAATTGGCTGCCAAACACAAGGTGGGCAACTTTAATTTTTAGGCATCTCTGTTCTTATTTTAGATTTGTGACATTCAAACTATTTTGCTTTTGTATTGATTGTTTATGTGAGTCTTTGTACCCACATCTTGGCTTCCTTCAATAGCACTGGTGGCTTTGTATAAATTTGTTCCAATTATTTTTTCTCTAATGTCAAATATACTTATACATAATGGGATGTCGGAAAAAGTATCCAAAGGTGATTTTTTGCAAGCTTTAAGGCACTCAAAAAAAACTCCCATTCTCTTTTGTTAACTATAATAATATAACAAATACCCCCAAAATTAAATAAATATGTGATTTTATAACAAATCGGATTCCCTGTAGATGTGATAGCCACAGATAAATGATAATTAAGCTACAGCTATTTGTTGCTAATAGTATGGGAACCTATTTGAATTATTGCATCCAGTGTAATATAGGGTAGCTGGGCTTTCAGAAACATTATTATCTTACGGTGGTTTAGTAGAAGCAATTTACTTGTTCTTTAAGGGTATCTCAACTGGCTCTGGCCAGTTGCTGGCAAACAGTAATCTTAAACCATGGAGCAAATGTACAAAGGTGCACCCCAGGCAGCAATCTAGAGATCAGTGCAGTGACGTGAATGCACCCACAATAGCTGCTCTTATCATCTCGAGGCAGTTGGTGCTTTTAAAAGCTCTTAACGAGTACCTTCTTTACACTGATCAATTGCAGTATGATTTCAGCATCATAAAGTTGCATTTTCACACATTCAACACAGAAATGCTAACGGTCCATTGGTGCTGCAGTGTGTGTTGTCCGCAGTATTACTTTGTGTTAAATCAGTGCAGAGTTTGCAATATGACTGGCTTCAGGGCAGCACGAAAACGTTACGGAACCGTGGATGCAGTCGTTCCAAGAAACCTTTGTTGCCTCACCCTTTTGGCTAAGGGTCTCCCTCTAGTGAGCAAATAGTTCACAGATGTTAATGAAAATGGCAAGCTCATTGTCAAGCAATAGCATTATGGCCATGGTGGTGCATTGCGAGATGATTTTCTCATCTCTTGGCGAAAGACAACCCGTTATGTCTGTTTCCCGAGGCTGTGCTGCTTGGTGAAAGAGGATTGCTTTATAAATGGGGCATGTTTGCCCTGTCACACATTTACGATGGCACACATTGACAGTATTAATGAGATGTTGCAGAAAAATTCCTTGTGCAATGATAGCATTTACAAAGCAGATAGATTTACAAATCACCCTGCTTAGAGCTCATTAAGTTCATAGGGTGAATAACTTCCATTACACACACCAAAGACCTTGTATTTTTTCTGCATGTTATCAGCTAACAAGTTGTCATTTTTAATCTATTAATTAGCACCTCTGTGTTCTATAAAATTAACATCTTCCACTGCTCTTCAATAGAGAATGTAAAACACTTAATTTGTTAATTAGATACTGCATAATTTTAAATGTGTTCATTAAAATATCCAGCGCCATTTGCAGATAGCAATTGAATGGACTGAAAGAACACTTCAAAGAGATGCCTATGGTAGAGCTGTTCGTCTATGTAAAGGACTTATTATTCCGGGGTGGAAGATTGCAACGTGGTCCGCCCTGTTTCGACTAATGCAATCAACTCGACGTGCACAAACAGAAGATCAAATAGAACAAGTTGTCCTACAATTTTAGGCTGTGCACGCCACACGAAAGAAGACTTATTATTCCAATTCTGTAAAAAATATATTTTTCTTGATTGAGAAAATGCAGATTGTGGTTTTATTACAACTAACAAAATATTATAAATTCTAATGCACCAGTAGTTTCCTTCATCATTTAATAATAAACTTAATGAAGACAAGCCCATTATTGCAATAGCTATTATGCCAACGTTTAGTTTAGAGGTTTGTGGCTTGATTTAAAAAAAATAGAATAAGCCATGCAGTTGCTGTCATGAAGCATTTACGGGTCGGGTTTCATCAAACTTAGGTTAAAACATTTCATGATTGACCACATTCTCAAATGAAACTATTTGGCAAAATTTCACCATGAGAGAGAGATTTATCTCTTTGGGATTGTCAAAAGGAAAATCAAGGGATAAACTAAATAAAATGGGGAAAAAGCAAAATTGGAACAAGGGGGTACTAATTTTAGATGATCAGCCATGATCATATTGAATGGTTAAAGAAGAAACTGCAGATGCTGGAAAATCGAGGGTACACAAAATGCTGGTGCAGCAGCATCTATGGAGCGAAGGAGATAGGCAACGTTTCGGGCCGAAACCCTTCTTCAGACTGATGGGGGGTGGGGGGAGGCGGCGGGAAGAAAGGAAAAAAGAGGAGGAGCCCGAGGGCTGAGGGAGAGGTAGGAAGGGGAGGAGACAGCAAGGGTTAACAGAATTGAGGGAATTCGAATGTTCATGTCAAGAGGATGCAGACTCCCCAAGCAGAATATGAGGTGCTGTTCCTCCAATTAGCGGTGTTGCTCACTCTGGCCGTGGAGGAGGCCCAGGACAGAGAGGTCGGATATGGAATGGGAGGGGGAGTTGAAGTGCTGAGCCACCGGGAGGTCGGGTTGGTTATTGCGGACCGAGCGGAGGAGTTCAGCGAAACGATCGCCAAGCCTCCGCTTGGTCTCATCGATATAGATCAGTTGACATCTAGAGCAGCGGATGCAATAGATGAGGTTGGAGGAGGTGCAGGTGAACCTCTGTCGGACCTGGAACGACTGCTTGGGTCCTTGAATGGAGTGGAGGGGGAGGTAAAGCGACAAGTGTAGCATTTCTTGCGGTTGCAAGGGAAAGTGCCCGGGGAAGGGGTGGAGCGGGAGGGAAGGGAAGAATTGACAAGGGAGTTGCGTAGGAAGCAGTCTTTGCGGAAGGCAGACGGGGGGGAATGGGAAGATGTGGCGAGTGGTGGGGTCACGTTGGAGGTGGCGAAACTGGTGGAGAACTATGTTTTGTATGTGCCGGCTGGTGGGGTGAAAGCTGAGGACCAGGGAGACTCTGCCCTTGTTGCGAGTGGGGGGATGGGGAGAGGGGGCAGTGTTATGGGGTACGGAGGAGACCCTGGTGTGAACCTCATCAATAGTGGGGGAGAATCCCCGTTCTCTGAAGAATGAGGACATTTGTGATGCCCTGGTGTGGTACACCTCATCCTGGGAGCAGATGCAGCGTAGACGGAGGAATTGGGAATAGGGAATTGGGAATAGGGGAGTCCTTACAGGAAGCAGGGTGGGAGGAAGAGTAGTCCAGGTAGCCGTGGGAGTCAGTGGGTTTATAGTGGATGTCGGTCAGGAGTGTATCACCTGCGATGGAGATAGTGAGGTCATGGAATGGAAGGGAAGAGTCGGAAATGGTCCAGGTGTATTTGAGTGCCGGATGGAAGTTGGTGGTGAAACGGATGAAGTCAGTCAGTTGTGTGTGGGTGCAGGAGGTGACACCAAAGCAGTCGTCGATGTAACGGAGGTAGAGGTCAGGGATGGGGCCCTGGTACGCTGCGAACAAGGATTGTTCGACGTATCCGACAAAGAGGCAAGCGTAGCTGGGGCCCATGCGTGTGCCCATAGCTACGCCTTGAATGGTGCTGGCTCAAAGAGCCGAATGGCCTATTCCTGCATCTATTTTCTATGTCTATGTTTTCTCATATTCAACTCAATTTTAAACGGACCTAGTCCTTTTCATATTCCCCCATATGACAAATCAAACTTCTTATTAATCACTCTGGTGAAACATTGCTGCCTTTTCCATCACAGGCATATCTTTTCTTAGATGGGGATAGCTGATGTGAACACAATATTTCATATGTGGTCTCATCAGGCTTCGAAGTAATTGTATAATTATGTCTCTACTCATATGTTCATATCCGCCTGCAGGAAAAGTCAATACACCATTTGTCTTCCTCATCACATGATATATTTGCACTTTAAATTTCAGTGCATGTGGACAGCTAGCTCTCTCTGATCACCACACATTTCAACCTCTAAACTTTAAATAACCACTTTAATCCTACTCTCTGTTTCCTCTCTGTTAACGAATCTCAAATCCGCTCTAATTTTGCTTGCTAATGTAAAGCCTTCCAAAAAGTCCAAGTATGCCACATCAATTGGTTTCCCCTTATCTACTCTTTCCCCTCCCCCCCCTGGCCAGGCACTTTCCCCTGCAACATCTGATCCTATACCACTGGAGATGTGACATATCACATCACACTAATATGATAATAGAAGGATTCTGAGTGTCCCTGTGCCTAATAGCAACATTTAAAAGGGATTTGGACAGGTATAAGGATAGGAAAGGTTTAGAGAGTAATTAGCCAAATGTGGGCAAATGAGACTAGCTTAGATGGGCATCTTATTTGGTACGGACGAGTTGGGCCAAATAACTTGTTTTCCATGCTTTATGACTATGACCTTTCTCCCCTCTAAAATATAACTCTTTGATCAAGGTTAGGGTCACTTAATATAATATCTCCATCACGGCCCGATTACGTTCCAATGAAGCATTTTCACTGCCAAAACTACAAATTAACATAGTTATTGTTTAACGCTATTGTTAAACTGCAAACATTTCAGCAACGAGACAAATGAAACCCATGGAGATGCACAGTACTTGGGTGCCAAGGAACCAGAACAAAGGCACCAATGCAATATTTGAATGAAAATCAAACAATCAATTTGCAGTTATGCTCCGCTTCAGGGATGCGTTACAATGTAAATGTATCCCTAATTCAGTACCAGTAACAGGAACCAGTAAATTTTGCTTTATCATTAAAGCAGTTTAGTTTTTCAGAATGCAAAGTTAATAAGCAGTTCCATGAAAGGAACACCTAAAACATCAACATCAATGGATAAAAATACACTCATTTTCCTGCCAGACCCTGGTACAAATTGGACCCAGCACCGGCATTTAATTATTATCTTTGCACCAAGTAATTATACAGACAAGACTATTGCGACACATGAAATTAAGGAGCAACTACATGCTTCATGATGCAGGTAAAACAAACATACAGTTCATAGACAAGTTCGTGTTCTTACCGATTACAGTTAGATGTGCGCTGGCAGTGATGCTTGTGACCACATTAGTGGCAACACATTCCCATTGTCCGTGGTCCTCTTTGCTGAGAGCTTTGAATTGGAGGCTGCCGCTTGGAAGGATGTTGTGCTTGCTTTTACTGGGCTTCCCTACCTTTAAACAGACAACAAACCAAAGACATACTTCAATCCAAGCTAATGCCAACTTTTCCCCATCTCATTATGCGTACTCAGCACATTTCACAGTTGGTTCACACACACACACATACAAACAATGCTGGAAACACTCAGTGGGTCAGACAGGCTCAGTGGAGAGAGAGAACCAAATCAATATTTCAGATCAATAGTTTTTCTGTCGAAGTGAGAACAATGAGAGAACAGCGGGTTTTAAGCTGTGAAAGGTGAGAAGATAAGATCTACGATTATGTGCCAAAATGAGACAAGAAGTAAAAGAAATATCAATGGCAGAAGTAGTAATACTATCTGAAATTATCAAATGAAAATATCCGGATGCTGGAAATCTGAAATATGAATTGGAAGTGCTTGGAATACTGTGTAGCTAAGGTGGTTGAACTCCATACAGAAGACTGCAATGTGACTAGTCACAATATCAGAGGCTGTTCGTTGAATTTACACCAAGGTTCTAAAGAATGGTGCAGGAGGTCAAGGTGAGTGTTGGATGGAGCATTAAAAGGATAAGATTAGAAGCTCAGGATCACATTTGTGAACTATCTGGAGGTGTTCCATTGCTTCATCTGCCTTTGGCCTCCTCAATGTACAGGGAACACGATTTGAGGCAATGAGTACTGTATATAGTGCAGTGCAGATCAAATGGTTGAACAGAAGGATGGGGGAAACTATCAGAGTCCTGAATGCTTTCACACCAGCAGTGAATCGGATCTGCATCCCAAAGAGAATTGATGAACATTTCTTTGCTCACAAAAACTGAATGCTCAGTCCCTTTCTGCTCCCTGAAGCAGCTGAACAGACAGATGGATTACACCAAACAACCAGATTATACTTTCAAAATTTCAGAATTGATTACAAAGCAGATTCCATTTCATTTCGCTGTCTGCTGCATCTTTGTTCCTGCTTTGTAAAACAACCGTTTGAGTTTTTAACATTTTCTTTAAATAGACAGTGATTTTCAGCTTTTGAGCAACCAAAGCCACATTGGAAAATCACCTAGAGGGAAGATGGAAGCAAATCAGTACTTAAAAATAAACTAGCATGGCACGCAATTATGTTCCCTCCTCCTGGGAATGCAGAAAACAATAACAACTATATTTTCAGCTAATTTACAGTCAAGAAGCATTCGGGTAATTGTATAAACATCCAAGACAAAACTCAAATCTTAATACACAAAATTTCAATCTGTACATATTCCCTGAGGCATTTTTTTTGTGATAGAGAAATGAGTTTAATGCAGGAGATAAATGATTTCTCGCTTCAGTGGCCATTTATATCCTTAGTTTTTAATGCACATTTTTTCTGTTTATTACACCTGATGGATACCGATGTCAGGAACTATCTCCGTTTAACATTTGACCTCTGACGTTAATGTACGCCATTAGCAGTTATTCTGCATCTATTTATACAATTAAAACTTTTGCTTCCAGACCCAAATAAAACTTGAACTTGTTCAGCATGGATTATTTAGAGTATATTTAAGAAACATTTAGATAGACATGCCTTATTGGGCAAGGCATTGAAGGATATGGATCTAATGCTGGCAAATAGGATTAGCGTAGAAGGGCAATGGGTCAGCATGGATGTGATGGGCAGAGGGCCTGTTTAATATTGTGCAACATTATAACTATGATAAGCTGAATAAGCATGGAAGTGGAAAAGAAAGGGACATTCTAAAGAGGTGACTATCTAGAAAATGATAGTAACATAGAAACATAGACATAGAAAATAGGTGCAGGAGTAAGGCCATTCGGCCCTTTGAGCCTGCAACACAATTCAATATGATCATGGCTGATCATCCAACTCATTATCCTGTACCTGCTTTTTCTCCATACCCCCTGATCCCTTTAGCCACAAGGGCCACATCTAACTCCCTCTTAAATATAGCCAATGAACTGGCCTCAACTACCCTATGTAGCAGAGAATTCCACAGATTCACCACTCTCTGTGTGAACATTTCAAAGGCATTTGAACATAGTATTTTTCAATGTATTGTTTCAAACACATAGTTATCTGCATTCAGATTCTTTAATAAGGTAGACAAAGTGGAACTAGAAAGTAGTATTTGAAATGGGATGGGATAAGAGTTTGTTTTCTAAAATGTAGTAGTAGGAATATGCTACATAGCCACTCCAGCCTACTCCACCATTCAATATGATCAAGTCTGGCTTCTGGTCCATTTTCTAGATAATCCCCTTGTCACTTGATTCTCTTGCAATCCAAAAATATATCTGTCTCAAGCTTGAATGTATTTAATGAGTCATGTCCAAAGCTCTCTGGGGTATAGAGTTCTAAAGATTCACACTGTCTGGAGAATAAATTCTTCCTTATCTTAGTTTTTAATGGTTGCTTTCTTATCCTGAGACTGTGAAATAAAAATGGAAAATGTAGGGATTAAGCAGTATCTGTGGGTGGAGAAATGGAGATAAGATTTTACACTGTCAGGCCTGCTCAGTGTTTCACCATTTTCTGGTTTTATTTAATACATCTGCAGTTTATTGAGTTTCATTTATTGAGATAGTTTTTCCGCAAGATCAGCTCTCATTATTCTAAGCTTTTGTGAGTATAGGGTCAATATACTCAATCTTTCCATGTAAGAAGACCTATTCTTCCTGAGTATCAATCCTTCCTGTAAATCCTTCCTTAACGATGGAGACCAAAACTGCATACGAGGCATAGTATCACCAATGCCCTGTACAGCTAAGTAAGTAAGTTTATGGGCCAAGTATTTACATACAAGGAATTTGCCTTGGTGCTCCGCCCACAAGTAACAACATGACATACAGTGACAGTTACGAATGATTCAGAAAACATTAAACATTAATAATAATAAGACATTAATGATAAAACACCATTGATCAAGCATGTGAACAAACAAAATACCAGATCAAAGGGAGGCTACAGATTTTTGGCTGTTGAGCAGAGCAACTACTTGTGGATAAAAACTGTTTTATGTCTGGCTGTGGCAGCTTTGACAATCCGGAGTCGCCTTCCAGAGGGAAGTGATTCAAAGAGTTTGTGGCCATGGTGAGAGGGGTCAGAGATGATCTTGCCCGCTCGCTTCCTGGCCCCTGCAGTGTACAGTTCATGAATGGAGGGAAGGTTGCAGCCAATAATCTTCTCTGCTGATCGGACGATTCGCTGCAGCCTCCAGGTGTCGTGCTTGGTGGCTGAGCCAAACCAGACCATGGGTACACAAAAAGCTGGAGAAACTCAGCGGGTGCAGCAGCATCTAAGGAGCGAAGGAGATAGGCGACGTTTCGGGTCGAGACCCTTCTTCAGACTGGTCAGGGATCAGGGAAACGAGGGATATAGACGGTGATGTGGAGAGATAAGGAACAATGAGTGAAAGATATGCAAAAAAGTATCGGTGATAAAGGGAACAAGCCATTGTAAGCTGTTTGTGGTGTGAAAATGAGAAGCTGGTGCGACTGGGGTGGGGGAGGGAGATAGAGATAGAGGGAATGCCAGGGCCCGAGGGCTGAGGGAGAGGTGGGAAGGGGAGGAGACAGCAAGGGTTAACAGAATTGAGAAAATTCAATATTCAAGCCCAAAGGATGCAGACTCCCCATCGGATGGAGGGGAGTTGAAGTGCTGTGTTCGGCGAAGCGATCGCCAAGCCTCCGCTTGGTCTCACCGCTTGGCGATCGCTTCGCCGAACACCTCCGCTCGGTCCGCAATAACCAACCCGACCTCCCGGTGGCTCAGCACTTCAACTCCCCCTCCCATTCCACATCCGACCTCTCGGTCCTGGGCCTCCTCCACGGCCAGAGTGAGCAACACCGCAAGCTGGAGGAACAGCACCTCATATTCCGCTTGGGGAGTCTGCATCCTTTGGGCTTGAATATTGAATTTTCTCAATTCTGTTAACCCTTGCTGTCTCCTCCCCTTCCCACCTCTCCCTCAGCCCTCGGGCCCTGGCATTCCCTCTATCTCTATCTCCCTCCCCCACCCCAGTCGCACCAGCTTCTCATTTTCACACCACAAACAGCTTACAATGGCTTGTTCCCTTTATCACCGATACTTTTTTGCATATCTTTCACTCATTGTTCCTTATCTCTCCACATCACCGTCTATATCTCTTGTTTCCCTGATCCCTGACCAGTCTGAAGAAGGGTCTCGACCCGAAACGTCGCCTATCTCCTTCGCTCCTTAGATGCTGCTGCACCCGCTGAGTTTCTCCAGCTTTTTGTGTACCCTCGATTCTCCAGCATCTGCAGTTCCTTCTTTAAAACCAAACCAGACCATGATGGAGAAGGTGAGAACAGACTCTACGATGGCCATGTAGAATTGGAACATCATTGCCTGTGGCAGATTGTGCTTCCTCAGCTGCCATAGGAAGTACATCCTCTGTTGTGCCTTTTTGACTGTGGAGTCGATGGTAGCCCACCCACCTAAGGTCCTTGGAGATCATGGTTCCCAGGAACTTAAAAGGCTCCACAGATGTGACTGTTGTTGTTGGTGTTGTTGATGGTGAGTGGGGTGAGGGGAGGGGAGCTCTCCTAAAGTCTACAATCAATTCCACTGTCTTAAGAGCATTGAGCTCTAGGTTGTTGCGATGATACCAGGACGCCAGCTGTGACACTTCCTGTCTGTAGGCAGATTCCTCCCCATCCTGGATCAGCCCAATCAGGGTTGTGTCGTCCGCAAACTTGAGAAGCATGACAGAGCTAGATCAGAGGTTCCCAACCTTTTTCGTCCCGTTTACCCCAGGCAACTTTAATAGCACTTAACAATGTTATTTCACTTATTTATGAACAATTAATGATGAACAAATACCTGTATACCAGAACCAAACGCAGTCAGTCAATGAGAAAAAATATGTACAAATCCAGAATCAACAAATTTACCCCCTGGGTAGGTGAAATTTACCCCTGAGCTAGAGCAAGACTACCCTATTTTTGAACTACTAATCCTTTTCCTGACATCCCATTGACCTTCCAAATTCATTACTTTCCCATTTACAGACACAAAATGCTAGAGTACCACAGTGGGTCAGGCAGAATCTCTGGAGAACATGGATAAGTGACATTTGAGGCCAGGACCTTTCTTCAGACTGGTTGCAGTGGGGAGAGAGAATGCTGGAAAAGCGGGACAGGACAGAACATGGACATAACTCGAGCCCCCCCCCCCCCCCCCCCCCCCCCCCGCAATCAGTCTTAAGATATTCACGTCACCTATCCACATTCTCCAGAGAAGCTCTCTGACCTGCTGAGTTACTCCAGCACTTTGTGTCTTTCTTTGGTACAACCAGCAGCTACAGTTCCTTATATTGATATTTCACTTTTGCACTCGTTTCTGCATTTTCAGAGCACATAGACACAATATATTCAGTCCTTTATCTTTTATTGATAGAAGTTGTAAATAGCTGAGGCACCAGCACTAATTCGTGGCACCTTATTAGTTAGAGCTTGCCAATCCAAAAATGATCTATATACAGTATCCCTGCTGCTGGTGTTGACCAGTCTTCCATCCACTCGTATATTACTCTCAATATAATATATCCATACCTTGTGCTATGACTTTCCATGTAGCATTTATCAATGTTTTGGAAATCCTAGCTACTTTCATTACTTCATTTTAAAAATTCTAAATGTAGATGACTATATTTTGAAACTATACATAATTTTCTTAACCCGTTTCTTGCTGGCTTGAACTTGGAATTCTTGAGCTGTTGGCTATACTTAAATGCCTCAGCCAAGTGGCCAGTTATCAGGTAAAACTCCGGCTGACCTGACATCAGACCTGACCATGTACTGCATTGTCCAATATGGCAAATGTTACACTGAAGTCCCGTCAATTATCTTAGATGGCCAAGAAATATCTCATGGTACAAATGATAGAGATTTGCGAACTTATCCAATTGTTACACCTTAACCAAGACTGAATGCATTTGATCTGGGTCATTTATCTCATTGTTGTGTGGGCTAGATTGTCACATATGCATCATTCTAACAGTGACTGCACTTCAAAAAGAACATCAATTTAGCTTCAAAGCACTTGGAGCACCATGAAACATTAAAATGTGGCGTGTAAGAGCAGGCCATCCTTTTCGTTACTACTAGTGCAAAGCTTTCAGGCAAGGCACATCTTAGACTTCAACCACATCCTGATCTCATTGCTGTTCCTTTGCAGCATGTAACCACTGTCTGACTGAGCCCAGTAAGTATTGGGGTCTGGAGGTTGGATCAAATTTAATTCTGAATCAAGTGCACTCAGTATTCCAGTTCTCAAACTGCTTTTCGCAAAACTGCAGTGTTTCTTTATTGCTTATAATGGAAAATTGAACATTGTGATTACGTGCTGTTGTAGATAGAGTATTCCACAATAGGAGGGGAATCAAGAACCAGGGGACATCGGTTTAAGGTGAGGGGGGGGAAGTGTTAATAGGAACCTGAGGGGTGACTTTTTTTACATAAAGAGTGGTGGGTGTATGGACCTAGCTGCCAGAGGAGGAAGTTGAGGTTGTTGGGGCCGGTACTGTCATAAAGCTTAAGAGACATTTGGACAGGTACATGGACAGGATAGGTTTAGAGGGTTATGGGCCAAGTGTGGCCAGGTGGGACGAATGCGGATGGGAATAGGAATAGGAATACTTTATTGTCACATGTGACTAGGCACAGGGAAATTCTTTGCTTACATACACAATATATAAAAATACTGGCAAAGTTACAAAGCACACCGGCTCCCCCTTTTGTCCCCCCCCCAATAGTTCCCCCAAACCAGGTCCCTATTGTCCAGTTCTCCCCCCACCTCCCTCCCGGCGGTTCCCCCGAGCCGGGTCTTCCTTTGTTCTTCCCCTCCCCCTTCACGGTGGTCCTCCATGCTCTCATCGAATGTCGACCGTGGGTCGACCCGCGAGGTACCGCTGCCGCCGCGAGGCTTCACCAACGAGGCCTCATCGTCGCGAGGCTCCATCGCTGTCGACGCCCCACTTCACGCCTCCATGGTGCCGACCCGGGTCCCAGCCGCGGCCTCCGTCGGACGCTCTGCCGAACCGGACTCCGATTCGCAAGGCCCCTGCCCGTCCCCGACCCAGCTTCTACGTGGCAAACTATGAGGCATCGAGACCTCGGCGCCTCGATAAAGGCCTCTGGCCACCTTCCCAATCCACAATCGCGGCCCGTCGGGACATGTTGGTCAGCGTGGGCAAGCTGGGCCAAAGAGCACATTTCCACACTGTAAGATTTCATGACTTTATAACATTTTACAAACCGATTTGCCCCAAAGGACACAGGGAAAGGATTAAGGATGCAAATTGAATAAGTGTTTTCCCTCAGCTTTCTCTTGAGGAGATTGCTCTCTCCAGCGGAAGTTGCATTTTGCACTTCGCTTCACAACTCTCAATGTCTGAGTAATCAGCCTATGATTAAGAAATTAAGTGCAGAGAGTGAAACAAACAAGTGAAACATAGTGCTGCTAAAATTATCTTTGAATAGGTAGTTGTAGTAAGAATATTCTTCATGATCTATTTGGGTTTAAAAAAAATCCAAAAGCCTGTTCTCTAACATCAATAATTTTGGAAGAGCTCGATATATCAGGCAACACATCACATTTGTTGTCCAAGATAGGACACTCAGTGCTGGAGTAACTCGGAGGGTCAGTCAGCATGTCTGGAGAAAAAAATAAAAGGCATCATTTCATGTCGGGGCCTCCTTCAGATCGTGGTGGGGATCGGGGGCAAAAGCTGGAAGAAAAAGGCTGGTAAGTGATAGGTGGACAAATCCCAGAGAAGAAAAGGGAACACGTGTGAGATAAGGATAGAAGATGTACACATTTTGAAGTCAGAGGAAGGAATGTAGGTGAAAAGAGAAGGGGCAGAGGGAGGGAGAAGGGGAGAAATGGGTGTGAATCCCAGTGGGCACAGGGAAGAGAGGGGAAAGGATGAGTTGCCCAGTTCACTCCTCACCTCACACATTCCGCCTGATGTAATTATACCAAGACTTGCTCAAACCAGTGCAGTGGGTTTTGCTCATGCAATCAGTAACCATCATATGAATGAAAGCAAAGCAATTTCCGCCCCTCCCCTGACAGCTTCATTTGAGGTTAAAAAGAAAGCAAAGGTTCTGGTACCTTCCTCCAGGATATTACAGGGAATGGATCACCTGCAGCAGCACATGGAATGACCAGTTCTCGACCGACCTCCTGTCGATATTCCCAACCTGGTAGCACCGTAAAGTAAGGGGGATCCTGGGAAACAGAAACGGCTTCATTATTTTCACAGCTGTCATTTTATATGTTTTGGTACAAAACTCTAAACATACGAAACGTGAAGTAAAAAAAAAAAATGTTGTAGAATTTGTAGCATCATTTTAATTCCCCAATGCCATCACTCTCAGCCCACGAAACTGCTTTTCCTCTGCAGAACATTTAAGGTAATGTTCCAATCTAAATGCTGCCAACTGCTCCTTAAATTTCTACATGCTGCTCATAAAGAAGTAATTATAATTCAACAAGTTTACACACAGGCACTTCATATTCATGAATATTGACAAAGAAATTTATAACGGATATAAAAAAGATCAATGTATGACATCAAAATGTATGAGAGCAAATAATAACTGAGCTTCCTGGTCTGATTACTCTGGCCTTTGAACCACACTTCACTTAAAGTCAATACTTGTTCTTGGCTTTGCTTGAATAAATGCCATGGGAAATCATTTAGAACTACATTACTTTAAGTACCATTGTCAAAAAGTTCACAAATAATTTTAGTTCTGACTCATAAAATAAAGATGGTTAGTTAGTGAAGATATTTGTTCTTATACGCTTGCACTGATAGTTTACCATGGAAGTCACAATCTTTTCCTTTAGCCCCCATGTGGTGATATGAACACACAGATCAGTTGACCACCTATGTCATCGTAACAAACTTGTCCTAACACGGTACCTTTGAAGTAGCATTGTAGTCAAACCACTTCACAGCTTTGGACTAGCACTGAAATACAAACAGCAACCAAAGAGGTAACAGGGGATTTGAATTTGGGGAAGATGAGGCAAGGTGAGTTGACAATATTGTAACTGTTGTGCCAATTGTATAGCAGACCAGATCTGGCCTGGTGTTGGTCTGTCAAAGTCTTTCAAATGGGAGCCCTAGTTACCCCAGTTTACAAGACAAATGGTAACATTAGAAACAGCAAGCACAGCAAGAACTGGAAAACAGAATACAAACACAGGAAACAAATACGCAGTAAATTTACTTTCTGAAATCCTTGAGTAGAAAAGTCATTTATTATTCATCACTGGAGCATCATTTTATACTTACAAAAGGATATCAGAATGTGATTGTATTATCATGGGAATACAAGTATCTTTTAGATCTATACACTGAAAACGGCTTGAATATAATCATGTATAGTCTTTCCACTGACTGGATAGAACACAACAAAAAAGCTGTACCCGGAAAGTGTGACAATCAACTAAACTCAACTAAACCAAACCATTTTGTCTGCTCTTGTCCCTGTGATGAGAAAAAGTAAATACTTCACTCCCTGTGACGAGAAAAAGTAAATACTTCACTCTTGTCGATCGCATTGTAGAAGCATAGCAATTAGTTGAAGATTTTTAAACTCATTATCAAATACAAGGTAACATTTCTTGTGAAAATCACTGCTTAACCAAGGAATACAAGTAAAGAACGATAATAGATGTGAAGGCTTGAAGACTCAACACACAAAGCAGATTCAGGAGGACAACGTGTTGAAGAAGGCTATTATAGCTTGCCTTCATCAGCCATAAGATTGAGTGTAGGAATTGAGGAATTATATTGCAACTGTACAAATCGCTGGTGAGTTATACTTGGAGTATTGTGCATGCCCTGCTCAGCTATGAAAAATGTCATTACGCTGGAAAAGTGCAAAAGAAAATTAATGGGTCACTATTAGGACTTGAAGGCTTGACTTGTAAAGAAAGGCTGTATAGACTGGGACATTTTGCTTGAGGAGGCTGAGGGGTGAACTTATAGTCAGTCTTTTTCCTCATGATAATGGAGTCATAGAATTAAAGTGAGAGGGGAATGATTTAAAGGGATCCTGAGGGGCAACCTTTTTCACACAGCTGGTGGTGGGAATATCGAATTAACTATCAGACGCAGCCGTAAAGGTGGATACAATTACAAAGTTTCAAAAACATTTTGACGTGCACATGGGTAGAAAAGGTTTAGAAGGATATGAGCCAAATACAGGAAATGGGACTAGGTCTGATAAATATCTTTGTAATCATTATTTTTGGGCTGAAAGGCCCATTTTCATGATGCATAATTCTGACTCTGACTCAGCAGGTCGGTCGTTGGAGTGCAGCATTCTGCTAAAACTGGCTATAAACAATGCCTCCCAACCCCTGAAGCAGAACATCAAAGCTGAGAGTTTGGAGTCTGAATAAAATGCAATTCCTCTTCAACTTCTCAAATTGGTACTTGTGATAAACATGGAACATAAAACAAAGCACAGTACAACTCAGGAACAGCCCCTTCGGCTCACAATACCAAATTATAGCAATCTCCTCTGCCTGCATGCGATATATCTCATCCCTCCATTCCCTGCATATTCATGTCATCTGAAGATTGGATGTTTAGCCCAATGCTCCTTTGAACTGTTTGAGCCGGCGATACTGCTTCGAGCTGTATGGATGCAGCAGTTGAAGATTAATGCTGCTCGCGCTACTGCCTTGCCTCAGAAATCTCCTCTGTCATTTGCATGCAGCTCCAGAATGGATAAGACTTTGTGCCATGAACAAAATCCTCCTAAGTCTGTGGACAATAAAGGAATGCATTGACACCGACTTGAGGGAGTCCTTGACATTTTTCGCCAAATCCTCAAAAAGTGTTTTTCTCCTTTATCTTGCTGCCTTAATTCGTTCGAGATCTGGCACAATTTTTCTCATCTGGTAATCTTTTACATTCATTATTCACAAATCTTGCAAGATTCAAGATGCAGGAGTGTTTATTGTCATGTGTCCCAGATAGGACAATGAAATTCTTGCTTTGCTTCAGCACAATTGAATATTGTAGGCATAAATAAATACAGAACAGATCAATGTGTCCATATACCATTGAATATATATATATACACACATAAATAAGCAGATAAAGTGCAATAGGTTATTAAAGATCAGATTTTTGTTTGAGTTGAGTTTAATAGTCTGATGGCTGTGGGAAAGAAGCTGTGCCTGAACCTGGATGTTGCAGATTTCAGGCTCCTGTACCTTCTACCTGAAGGCAGTGGAGAGATGAGTGTGTGGCCAGGATGGTGTGGGTCCTTGATGATGCTGCCAACCTTTTTGAGGCAGCGATTGCGATTGATCCCCTCGATGGTAGGGGGGGTCAGAGCCGATGATGGACTAGGCAGAGTTTATAACTTTTTGCAGTCTTTTCCGCTCTTGGGGGCTCAAGTTGCCGAAACAAGCCACGATTCAACCGGTCTGCATGCTCTCCACTGTGCACCTGTAGAAGCTTCTCAGGAAGCTTCTCAGGAAGTAGAGGCGCTGATGTGCTTTCTTTATAATTTTATCAGGGTTCTGGGACCAGGAGAGATCTTCGGAAATATGCACGCCCAGGAATTTGAAGCTCTTGACTCTTTCCACCATCGACCCGTTGATATAAACAGGACTGTGGTCCCCCATCCTACCCCTTCCAAAGTCCACAATCAGTTCCTTGGCTTTGCTGGTGTTGAGAGCCAGGTTATTGTGCTGGCACCATTTGGTCAATTGGTCGATCTCACTTCTATACTGTGTCTCCATCAGTGATACGTCCCACAACAGTGGTGTCGTCAGCGAACTTGATGATGGAATTCGCACTATGACCGGCTATGCAGTCATGAGTATAGAGTGAGTACAGCAGGGGGCTGAGCACGCAGCCTTGAGGTGCTCCCGTGCTGATTGCTATCGAGTCTGATACATTTCCACCAATACGGACAGACTGTGGTCTGTGAATGAGGAAGTCGAGGATTCAATTGCAGAGGGACGCGCAGAGACCCAGTTCTGAGAGCTTGGTAACCAGCTTGGAGGGGATGATGGTGTTAAATGCCGAGTTATAATCAATTAATAACAGCCGGACTTATGAGTTTTTGTAGTCCAAGTGATCCAGAGTGGAGAGGAGAGCTAGCGAGATCGCATCCACCGTTGATCTGTTGTAGCAGTAAGCGAACTGCAGTGGGTCCAGGTTTTTGTTGAGGTGTGAGTTGATTTGCGCCATGATCAGCCTCTCAAAGCACTTCATCACCACAGACGTTAGCGCCACTATGACGATAGTCATTGAGGCACGTCACCTTGCTCTTCTTGGGCACCGGTATTATTGATGCCCTTTTAAAGTAAGTGGGAACCTCTGACCTCAGAAGTGAGAGGTTGAAAATGTCCGTAAAAACTCCAGTTGGTCCGCACAGATTTTTTAGAACACGACCGGGTATACCATCAGGTCCAGGCGCTTTCCGAGGGTTCACCCCTCTGAAGGATTTTCTGACGTCGACCTCTGTGACTGTGACCAAAATACCATCAGGCGAATGGGGGCAGTATGGAATCGTGCCATGCCATTTTTATGCCATGAAATTGATTGAAGGTAGATAAATGTGGATATTTAGGAAACAGTTTTCAAATAAGCTCTTTCAACACATGCATCTCCCTTTCTGCATCTTTCATTTTTTAGTTGCTTACCCTCTCCTGTTCCATATCTTCAAAACTATGCATCTGTTTATAAATATGAATTTAAACACTGAGATTTGAGATGCCAAATCATTACTGAACGTGTTGTTTCCATCCTTAGTTTGCTCAGGCACAATGAACCTTTGAATTTTACCAAAGTACCATACCATTAAAAAAAACGGTTACATCCAAAATACTTAAGTCTTCCAATTGGAGGGTTGGTACGGGTGAAGAAATCAGTAATTACATTTTGACTTGTATATGAGGTTATCCACTTTGGTGGCAAAAACAGGAGGGTAGACTATTATCTTAATGGTGGCAAATTAGGAAAAGGGGAGATGCAGCGAGACCTGGGTGTCATGGTACACCAATCATTGAAGGTAGGCATGCAGGTGCAGCAGGCAGTGAAGAAAGCAAATGGTATGTTAGCATTCATAGCGAAAGGATTTGAGTATAGGAGCAGGGAGGTTCTACTGCAGTTGTACAGGGTTTTGGTGAGACCACACTTGGACTATTGCGTACAGTTTTGGTCTCCAAATCTGAGAAAAGACATTCTTGCCATAGAAGGGGTACAGAGAAGGTTCACCAGACTGATTCCTGGGATGTCAGGACTTTCATATGAGGAAAGACTGGATAGACTTGGCTTGTGCTCGCTAGAATTTAGAAGACTGAGGGGGATTTTATAGAAAATTACAAAATTCTTAAGGGGTTGGATAGGCTAGATGGAAACATAGAAACATAGAAATTAGGTGCAGGAGTAGGCCATTCGGCCCTTCGAGCCTGCACCACCATTCAATATGATCATGGCTGATCATCCACTCAGTATCCCGTACCTGCCTTCTCTCCATACCCTCTGATCCCCTTAGCCACAAGGGCCACATCTAACTCCCTCTAAAATATAGCCAATGAACTGGCCTCAACTATCCTCTGTGGCAGAGAGTTTCAGAAACTCACCACTCTCTGTGTGAAAAAAGTCTTTCTCATCTCGGTCCTAAAGGAATTCCCCCTTATCCTTAGACTGTGACCCCTTGTTCTGGACCTCCCCAACATCGAGAACAATCTTCCTGCAGTAGTTCCCGAGGAACATCAAAATGGCCTACTCCTGCACTTATTTTCTATGTTTCTATGTTTCTATGACTTTCCATGGTTTGTAGATGAAGAACAAGTCTGAAGAAGGGTCTCGACCCGAAACGTCGCCTATCTCCTTCGCTCCTTAGATGCTGCTGCACCCGCTGAGTTTCTCCAGCTTTTTGTGTACCGAAGAACAAGTGAATGTTCTTTGTGAACTCACTCAGTTGTGGTTATTTAATACTTAGAGGTCATTGAACACGGGTATATCACAATCACACAAGCACGATCACAATAATACTTTATTAGCCAAGTATGTTTTGCAACATATGAAGAATATCATTTGCCAAGTCAGTCATACAAAAGCAACGGAACACATAAAATACATTTTAACATAAACATCCACCACAGTGACTCCTCCACATTCCTCACTGTGATGGAAGGCGAAAAAAAGTGCAAATCTCTTCCCTTCTTTTCTCTCCTGAGGTAAGGGGCCTCTAGCCCTCCGTTGACGGGACGATCTTAACTCCCGTAACTGACGTCATTTGGGCCCTCCGCATCGGGGCGGTCAGTTCCTGCATCGGGGGGTGCCAGCACCCGCGCGTCGGGCGTAGGGGCTGGTTGAACCTTTGTGTCATTGGTGCTCCCGACTCGCCTCTCCCGAGACTGCAAGCTCCCGATGTAAAGTCCGCAGGCCGCGGTTGGAGCGATCCCAGGCAAGGGATCGACTCTGATATTAGAGTTGCATTCATTTTTAGGGGACAAATATAAACCTTAAGTATTGATCACAAGGTTATTTTATGTTATAGACAATAGACAATAGGTGCAGGAGTAGGCCATTCAACCCTTCGAGCCAGCACCGCCATTCAATGTGGTCATGGCTGAACATCCACAATCAGTACCCCATTCCTGTCTTCTCCCCATATCCCTTGACTCCACTATCTTTAAGAGCCCTATCTTGCTCTCTCTTGACAGTACCCAGAGAACCGACCTCCACCGCCCTCTGAGGCAGAGAATTCCACAGACTCACAACTCTCTGTGTGAAAAGGTGTTTCCTCGTCTCCGTTCTAAATGGCTTACCCATTATTTTTAAACTGTGGCCCCTGGTTCTGGACTCCCCCAACATCGGGAACATGTTTCCTGCCTCTAGCGTGTCCAAATGCTTAATAATCTTATATGTTTCAATAAGATCTCCTCTCATCCTTCTAAATTCCAGAGTATACAAGTTCAGCCGCTCCATTCTCTCAGCATATGACAGTCCCGCCATCCCGGGAATTATTTGATGATAATCAGTGGCAAAACTTGTCTTTCAATCACTGTACATGTAAACGATGATTTTCTGTGATTAGACCCATGGTGGGTGAACATCCCATATTAAACATGTACAGACATTTCCCCAGGACAATATCGTGCCACTCGCCACCATGTCTATTCATTTAAAGAAGCTCATACAGTTCTTTAAGAGAAAAGGGTGGCAGAGTGGCACAGTAGTAGTAGTTGTTGCCTTACAGCGCCAGAGACCTGGGTTCGATCCTGACTATGCTGTTGTCTGTATGCAGTTTGTACGTTCTCCCTGTGACTGCATGGGTTTTCTCCGGGTGCTCGGGTTTCCTTCCATATTCCAAAGACGTGCAGGTTTCTGTAAATCGTCCCTAGTCAGTACCCCGTTCCTGCTTTCTCCCCATATCCCTTAATTCCTACGAGCTAACAGAAGTAGAACAATACAGTGTGACAAAAAGCCAATTTATTCCTTTTTGCTTGTTTTTCTAAGTTGTACACCAAACTGTTGAGAAGAGTAGCAACTGAACAAACTGGGTAAGAAAACACATGTTTACTAACCAGTGAACAATATTTTCCTGAGAGAGGATTTTTGAAACTTTAACTATTTGTCAGTTGTTAATCTGTTAATATGATTCAACAGCCTAAATGTTTATTCAATAATATACAATCATTTCAAATAGACCAAGAATTTAGATCTTCCATTTTAACTGAATTGATGGGTACGGCAAAATGACTGCAAGAATGCGATCAAAGAAAATTCTACTCGGTGAAACTGTATGCATGATGGGGTTAAATAGTTTGAGTTTACCTTAAGCACCAGTCGAGCAGGGCTAGATTGGCCCATGGTACCTAGAGCATTGTAAGGCATGCAGGTGTAAGTGCCCAGAGCTTCTTCTGTGGATTCCTCCAGAGCAATGGTCCCGTCATTCCGCAAACTCCAACCATGAAACTGCCAGAGAAAGTTACTGTAAGTGGGGAAAGCCAACCAACTGTGATACAATCAGAACATCCTACTAAAGTGGCTTTTTGGACAATAACATTGTACTGGGTAGTGTTTGAATCAAAAGCAGCCATTGGCAATAAAAAAAAGTAAAATAATATGCTGGTAATACTCAACAGGATCTGTGGATAGAGAATCAGATTCAATATATAGAAACAAGGAAATGCAAATGGTGGTTTACACAAAAGGGCACAAAATGGTGGAGTAACTCAGCAGGTCGGGCAGCATTTCTAAAGAATATGGATAGGTGGCATTTCGTGTTGGGACCCTTCTACTGAAGAAAGGACCTGACCCGATAAATCACCTATCCAGCTTCTCCAGAAAAGCTGCCTGACCTGCTGAGATGCTCCAACACTTTAGGTCCTTTATTGTCAATATATTTCAGGTTGATGGCCCTTCAATTAAACCATTTTCAAATTGGGCGCACGTACTAACATATAAAGAGTGGTGCAGTGTATTATCTTTTCATTTTAAAGGCAGGATTTTCTTATTAAACTTTGCTAATTCTAGTATAAAGATTGTCAAGTGCTCCTTGGCTCAGTTGGAAGTCTGCTCACAGAGCGGCATGGTGGTTGCTTCCTTACAGCGCTTTCAGCGCCAGAGATGGGGTGAGGGGAAATGAGCCACGCCTGTGCAGTTGGGGGCTATGGGTGAGTGGCGGAATATTGCGTTGGGGGAACGGGTTGCATTGGGGGAACGGGTGAGTGGTGGAATATTGCATTGGGGAGCAAACGATCCATCATAGTTTTTTTGATGGATGAAACCTGACAACGTAATTTTAAATAAAATGTTACATCCCACACAGCAATTTTAATTATTACCTGCTAATTGAGTGATGCTGGTGATAATTAAATAATTCAACATTTCCAAATTAAGCATATATCATCAGTAGTGATTTAAAGGTTTGAAAATCAGAAATAAAAAATGTAACAATAAAAGTATATCTATCCGCTTTGCAGCTTACATCACTATTTAGGTGCCCATTCAGGCCTTGTATCATTCAACTTGAACCTGACTGCAAAGCAACACTTGCTGGGCACAGGTTTAACTGCACCATTTGGAACTCGGTAGATCCAAGTGTTATCAATGAATATCTGTGCATTGCATCATTGCATGCACCTCAAAAGCATCACAGCCAACATATAGCAGCTTGGGACCACAGGCATGCCAGATGATCATAGTGTGAACAAAAACGTGTCCTCTGGGACAAAGGTTGTGTCCAGGTGTGAGAGAATCAAATTATTAAACAGGATCAACAGGAAGTGTGGGTTGGATCAGTGATAAGGACCAGGACCTGTGTTTATGTCTGATTGGGGAAGGGGTCTGGGGCTAGGTGTGTGATTAGGATTGGGATCTGTGGTCATGTTTAAAATCTGGAATGGGAGCTGAGGTCAAGATCAAAGGAAGTGCACAAAGAATGATTTAGTTGAATAATTTATGGAATGCATGATTGTCAAAAATGACTATTATCCCATTTCAACCTGCAAGAAGTTTATCTTCACAATTAAACTGCATGACACTGCCTAATTTGCAGTCCCTCAGCTGAGGCAGTACATGAGTGTAACCAAGTCCTCGTACCTGAGGACTGGAGAGTGGAACTTACCAACTTCCCCAGATAATGCTTTTCACTGGGCTAGGAGCACAGAGACCCAATATAACCCACCATCTCTATGCCTTCTAAGATCTGCATAGACTGGTCACTGTAGCACAACCTGATGCCATCCTAGGCATTTTATGCATCATAGCTCCTCTAAATATGAATATGAAGAGGAATTGAAGGATCTGTACTCTGCATTTTATTGACTTTGATCCTTTGGAAGAATAACAAGGCAGAAACTTGCATCACTCCAATTTAACAGTAATAGACTTTAGAGATACAGTATGGAAATAGGCCCTTAGATCTACCGAGTGATCACCCTGTAATGTATTTGCTTAATGCATAAAATCCTTCTTTTCAACCAAAGCAGAGTAAATTTCATTAATCTTTGAGGAACCATCACAGAAGCAGCAGACTCTTAGGATCTCATACTCTGGCCGACAGCAAGAACTAAGGTTGCATTAACTACCATTAAATCCTAATTGTTACCTTTTCAATCTTCAGTGGCCGTCCATCTTTAGTCCACTTGACCTGGGTTGCTGGAGGATCTGCATCCACTGGGCACTTGATATATCCGGGCATTCCAACTGGCAGATAAATGACGGGAGGCATATTGACAACTCGTGCTGGATCTGAAGCACAACAGACAAGTTGAGGTTAAAGCTTAAATCGGCAGCCAGGCCACGCATTGTCATGATCACATTGTTTCTGCACGCCGTATGTTTCTTGCGCTGGGTTGATGTAAACAAATCTGTAATCTCATTTGGTTTCTTCTAACTTAGGACAGCATGGTGATCCAGCAGTTAATGCTGCTGCCTCACAGATCTCCATGCTGCCTGTGCGGGAATTGCACATTCTCTCTAGGACCATAGGGTGAGATAGTGGTGCAACGGTAGAGTTGCTGCCTTACTGCGCCTGGGACCCCAGTTCGACCCTGATCGTGGGTGCCGTCTGTACAGAGTTTGTACTTTCCTCCTGTGACCGTATGGGTTTTCTCCAGGTGCTCTGGTTTCCTCCCACACTCCAAAGACGTACTGGTTTGTTGATTAATTGGCTTCGGTAAAAAAAGTTGTAAATGATCCCTAGTGCGTAGTATAGTGTTCCAGGACAGCATGGTATGGGTGATCTAAACTCTAAAATCTAATGTCTAGTTGCCTGGGTTTCCTCTGGAAGCTTTGCTTTCCTCTCATATCCCAAAGCAGTGTGGGTAGGTTTATTGGCCATTGAGAAATGCCCTTTAGCAGAACTTAATGGCAAAAAACGGATCAAAGATGAGTTGATGGCATGTGTGAAGCAGAGTAAGTTGTAGGTGCACAGGAAAATAAGGAGAGGAGGAATGGGACAAAAGGAATTGTTACCATGGACTTGATGGACTGAATAGCTTCCTCCTGTGTCATGATAAGGTACAAGAATTTGTATGGGTTAAAGATAAAAGTGGAACATGATATTTATTTTTTGAAAAATATTCATAGTTAAATTCTTGAATTTGCACTTTATCATTATTTAACTATGTCTACAGAGATAATAGCTTACAAATTTACTTTTGGTGCATCACAAACAAGAGACTCAAAAAATCCAGGTAAAATCTGATAAGCTGTGTGCCTGCTGTGAGTTTGATGAATGTTTTGTTGCATGTGCAGCTGCCGTGAACATGTGGGAGTTCATTAGATTGTGAGTGAAGATTGCAAAGCAGGTCACATTATTCATTACTGTCACAAATTACAACTGCAAGTCAGTTATTCTCTTCAATTATAATCGTAGCTTTTCAAAGAATATTTAAAGAATTGCATTTATGCCTTGCTGTTGTTGAGATTGAAAAGAATTTGGATGAGGTGGAAGTTACATTGGAGACATCTTGGGGATGATTTTAACCCAGTTCACTTGGCTGGAATCCCATAATCTCCATCCAATATTACTTTCTCATGACTTAAATGGAGAAACAAATCTAATATACTTTAAAAACCTGCAGTGCTCTGTTCCTGATGGTCTCGTGATGAGCAAATTAGGTTAAAATTAACCTAATTGTCTTTAAGAATAAGTGATATTTATCTCATTTATCCTTTCTCGAAGGAAGCACAATACCAAGATGCTGCTGTAATACAATATTTTGCTGAAATAAAAGCGGATTTATTCCATTTTGAGCTGTCATTCTTTATCAAGAACAAAACACTGACCAAACACAATATTTTTTCAAATACACACCTGTGAGTCAGAACAATTTCGAATAAAGTAAGGACAATGACTTCAATCATGGCAGGAGAATTCATGAAAATTGATGCTTCGAGGATTTCTCAAAGTCTCCTTGGTAATATATAACATCTTCGTCAATTCATGGGAATCTCTAGCCCATGACATTAAATGGAGAGACAGCATCAGGGAAGATACCGAGTTCCTTGAGTATGTATGGTGAGGGCATGGCTAGGCTATATATAAGCAATGGAAGGAGCATACAACATCGCAAACACAATCCACATATCCACCATAGCAAGCACCAACAGATCCCACAGAGAACTCTCCTGCTCCCTCAGAAAACTGGAGTGCGGACAAGTCATTTTTGACCAGATTGTCAGAGGAGATAATGGTCAAATGCACTTTAAACCGAATAAGATCCAGGAGATTAGTCATATGTGTCTTTATGTTCTAGGGTTAGTAACATAAATAGCTACTGGATCAACTCTATCCTTGGCACATCATGACCGATCTGAAAAAGGCAGTGCACAAGCTAATTTTTATTATGTGTCTGATGGTCTTTTCGCATTGAGTACCTATTGATATTCCAGTTGATAGACACAAAATGCTGGAGTAACTCAGCGGGACAGCAGCAGCTCTGGAGAGAAGGGAAGAGTGACATTTCAGGTTGAGACCCTTCTTCAGTGTGAAACGTCACCCATTCCTTCTCTCCAGAGATGCTGCCTGCGTTACTCCAGCATTTTGTATCTATCTTTAGTTTAAACCAGCATCTGCAGTTCCTTCACACACAGATATTCCAGTTGATTTGACCCACAGCAAGGCTCAGTTACTGAAGTGCATGGGTGGGTACATTACAGCATGAGCTCAGTATCTTAGTGGCCAAGGATGAAGCCTGATTGACTCGGCAATGGAGCAGTTCATTATATTGTTCAGCTGACATGTTAGAGCCTTTACTAACATGCGGCAACTTTGAAGGTAAATCAATAACTATTCTCAAGGGTTTTGACTTTGGTCAGTTGTAGGGCATTTCATTGCGATGCATCTAATTTTAGAACAATATGTCTGAAAACAAAATGTACTGTTCTATCTGTGCAGAAGTTAATTACATCGGGATATCTTCCCTATTATTCTGGTGGTGGAAAACAAGCCCCGCTGTCTAAGTATCTGTGCGGTAATGAAACTGAAATACCACGTCTCAATATGATGGTGCAGTCAGGGACAGCTAGGGCCACTTAATCCAGAAAATCTGGCCTTCAGAGGGGGATATAGCTCCAAACACTGGCCTTGGATTCAAGCCAAGCTGCTCTTAACTTTTGAGCTCCCTGTTGAGTAAGTAATAAGATTACAGCAAATCTAGCAGTCAGTACTTCTGTCTCTCCAGCTCATATCTATGCAATTTAGAGAAAGAGTTCAAGCTAATGAGACTTATTTATATTCTACACTATTAAGAAATGTAATTACTTTCTTGACGCAGACAGTGATGTTTCATTCCAAAGATTCAACAACCAGTAATGAATTTCAGACCGAAGTTCTAGATTAGTGGTGTTGAAAAATAAATTTGAAGTTTTCTATTTGCTGCTTGTGTACGTGCGTGTAGAGATCGTACTAGAAAAGTACGTTCGGCTGAAGGGCAGCTGAAATACCTGCAATTTATTTGCAGGAACAGAATTACTCAAAGAAAGATAGCAACATGGTTAATGACCATTACACATTAAAGGTAGGTCACCCTCCAATTTGCTAACATATTACTGCTAAAATACTGGCAGTAATAAATGTGGTAAAGGCAGCGGGATAAAGGAATGAAGAATGGAACAAAGAGCACCTGAATTTGTAATGATCATGGCCAGAAATGGGACAGACACGTCTATAGACAATGAAAGACACCACAGCTTAGTGTGGGCAGTTTTGGTCATTGAACAAGTCATCTTTTAGACAAATATTTGGATAGGGTGGGGTTTTAAACTAGGTGGGTTCCAAGTTCACTTGCTCTTTTTTTAAATGCGCACTGCAAGAATAGTTGTATCTTGCCTCGAAAGTTAAACTCATACTACAAACAAGGAACTGCAGATACTGGTTTACCGAAAAGTACACAAAGTAACTCAGCAGGTCAGGCAGCATCTCTGGTGAATATGGACAGGTGACATTTTGGGTTGAGACCCTTCTTCAGATCGATTGTAGGGATTGGGGGAGAGGAAAGAAGAGGGGAGAGGCTGGACATGGCGTGGTAGGTAACAGGTGGACGTAGGTGAAGGGGGAGTTATAGAGGAATTAACGTAGCAGGAGGGGAGGGGGAGGGTAAAGATAGGTGGGTCCAGGTAGGCACAGGTGAGGGGAGGTGGGGGGAGGGGGGAGATGAAAAATAAGGGAAGGGGTGTGGAAGAGAAGAAGGGGGAGGGGAATTAGTTAGAGGTTACCTAAAATTGGTGAATTCAATTGAGTTCTAAGCTACCTTAGTGGAATAAGAGGTGTGGTTTCTCCAGTTTGCGTGTGGCCTCACTCTGGCAATGGAGGAGGCCCAGGACAGAAAAGTCAGTATGGGAATGGGAAGGGGAATTAAAATGGTTAGCAACTGGGAAATCCAGTAGGCCTCAGTGGACTGAGCACAAGTGTCAGCGAAACGGTCGGCAAGTCTCCTATAACCTCATCCTACACCTGTCTTTATACCTCCTCCCTCGCCTTCATCCAGAGACCACAATAGTCCTTCGAGGTGAGACAGAAGTTCATGCGCACCTCTTCTAATCTCGTCAATTGCATTTGATGTTCTCAATATGGCCTCCTGTACATCGGCAAGACCAAGTGTAGACTTGGCACGGAGGCACAGCAGGTATAGCTGCTGTCCCACAGTTCTAATTCAACCTTGACTTTTGGTGCAAGATGCATGTTTCCCTGTGACCACATTGGTTTCCTTGGGTCTTCTAGTTTCCTCCCACATCCCAAACACAAGCAGGTTGGTAGTTTAATTGGTCACAATAAAGTTCCCCTACTGTGTAGATGAGTGGGATAATCTGGGAGGAGTTGATAGTAATGAAAGAATGGGATTAGTGTAGGATTAGTGTAAAAGGTCACATGATTAGTGTAAAAGGTCACATGATGTTGTGACCGCACCGGGTGATGTAAATAAGTCCCGCGGGTGAATCCGCGAGCGGGCCGGCTCAACTCTGCGGCCCGGGGCGGTTGAAGCTGCCAAAGCTGCCGCGCTCCAGTCCAGCGGACGCAGCTGTTGCCGCGGGAGCTCCGGAAAAACAGGTCACCAGCCTGTGACCTGCGAGCTCCCGACGATGTCGTCCACTGGGCCCGCGGCCGGGCCTCCGAAGTCGCTGCCGCCGCCACCGCCACCGGAAAGCCGCCACAGCTCCGAGTCGGGCCGCCGGAACGCCCGAACCCGCCACAGCCCCGAAGTCGGCCAGCCCCGCGCTGGTAAGTCCTGGCTGGCTCTGCCTCCGGAGCCTCGAGGTCGGTCGCAGTTAAAGTTGGAGGCCGCCAGCTCCGCGATAGGCCTCAGCGCAGACGGAGACGGGGATGGGGGATACGACAAGAAAAGCCGCGTCCCCCCCAAAGGAAGAGACTAAGAACATTTCTCCCACCCCTCCCACACACATACACTACATAATAACTCAAACTCACGCTAAAAACAAGACAAGAAAACAACAAATAAAAAGAAAAACAGACGGACTGCAGGCGAGCCGCGGCTGCCAGGGCAGCGCCGCCACTCCCGCCACACAGCGACTTTGTGGCTGTGAAATCAAAGAGGGTATAAGAGATTCTGGAGGACAAGCGTAAGGTTATTCCCCTAACCATTCACATACTGACCTTTTTGTCCTTTGTCTCCTCCATTGCCAGAGCGAGGCCACACGCAAAGTGGAGAAAGTGCACCTTATTATTCAGTTTGGGTCGCTTATAACCCAATAGCATGAACATAGAATTCTCTAATTTCACGTAATACCCCCATCCTCTCTCTTTTTTTAAAATCTCTTGACTATGTCACATTCTGCCAATCAAAAGTCCTCTCACCTGTATCCACCTATCACTTGCCAGGCTTTGTCCTCCCCTCACCTCTCCTTTCAAGCTTTCTTCCACCACTGCTGCTAATCAATAGAAGGATCATGACCCCGAAATGTTGTATGTCCATTTCCTCCACATTTGTTGCAGAGCCCTCTGTGTACCTTTACCATTTTGTGTTTTGCTCAAGATTCAAACATCTGCAGTTCCTTGCGTCTCGCTATTATATAAAGTGAGATCAGGGTCTAAGCCCAACTTAAGATAGTTAAACACATAGGAGTGTGGATTGGTACGGAGGAAAATTGGTGCCACAGGCCACCTCAATTAAAGCTTTTCACTGTACCTTGGTACACGTGACAATAAACGAAACTGAACTGATTAGTGGCAATGCATTGCATCCAAATGTAGACGGGCACATCATGGAATAAACGAATCTCCTAACAGAGTGTCCATCATTGAAAACATTAATACCTTCCCTTCCTTTGTAGCATGACATTATTTGTTGGAAATGTGGTTAGTAACACCTTCAACAACTTGTGTTGCATGTTCTCTTGGATGGAATAATTTCCTACCCTTACCTGTAGCCTCTCCAAGATGGGTCAGAGTTCAAATGGAATCATTTTTCATCTTATCAAATAAACTTTGGTCAGCCTTCATTTTGTTTTTTTGTGCATAGTCAATTTCAGACCCATGTAGGCAAACTGCGTGCACAATTTCACATGCATCCTAAAATTAAATCACAAGCTAATACCAGCTGGCTTTAATGGAGACTTGTCTGCTTAGTAAACTCAGAGTAATGATCAATCAAAACCACAGCAGATTTTTACATAATCTGCTTTCACATGTGGAGGTGAAACATGAATCAACAGCGGCCTAGATTCAAGCCAAATTTTATTTGTTTTGTAGAGAATACAATTTTGAATTTTGAATTATGTTCCGGGTTTGCCATGGAGGGGGCAATAATAAGATGTTTCTGGTCTCTTATTCTTCTCACATTGTTTTAGTAGGTTTAAAGCAATTCATTTGAATTAATCCAGTTTCTGTTAACCTTTTACAAGATGTTTTTAAAATATTCATTTCCAGGATATCCATGTCAATTGTAATGTCATCATTAATTACCTACTAATTGCCTTCTTAATTGCAATCAATTAGGAAGGAAAGTGTGGTATGGTCTTGATTGCAAGATATTTTGAGCAGAAATCTCATTCTTCATTCACCTGTTACATAGTGCCTAGTGAGATTATATCTGGATTATTGTGCACTAGCCTGAACTCCCCTATGTACTTGTGAGAAATGAGAATCAGCAAAGTATTATCAGTAATTCCTGGGATGATGGGTTTATCCTATGAGACAAGATTAAACAGGCAGGGCGTGTACTATATCGAGTTGACAAAAACAGAAGATGATCAAATTGAAAGAAAAAATTTACAGCGGAGTAAATAGGTGGATGCAAATTTTGTGTTTCCCCTGATGTCAAAAAACATGCGTCACAGTTTTAAGTGAAGTGTGCGGCAAGGAACTACGGATGCTGGTTTACACCAAAGATAGGCACAAAATGCTGGAGTAACTCTGTCCGAAGAAGGGTCTCCACCCAAAACGTCACCCATTCCTTCTCTCCAGAGGTGCTGCCTGTCCCGCTGAGTTACTCAAGCATTTGTGTCTATCTTTGTTTTAAATGAAGTGTCAGCCATTCAGGAGCTAAAAGTAATCTCTTCACCCAGATGGTAGCGAATGTTTGGAATTCTCAAGCGCAGTAGAACTGATGTAAACGATCAGCCAACAGATCTTATTGAATGTCAGAACATACACAAGGATCTAAGTGATCCAATCCTGTGTTTTATTTATTGTTTCTTAATCACAAATGGCAATGAACACCTTCTCAAACGTTGCATTCCTACTTCCACTACTTCTACTGGGATAATGAATGCAAAAGGCCAGCATCATGTCCCGACAATGATAAAGAGGCTGCAATGTATTTATGTCCAGATGTCATGTATGCCACTTTGAGCAAAATATTTTTTTAAACCAATAGAAATTGAAACCAGGCAGTAACTGAGGGGGGAATGGACCCGTGACATTTCAGATCAGGCCCTTTCATCAGAATAACCAGTATAATCATGAAGTCAAATGGGTCCCTCAGGGTACCAGCAACCCAGGTTCAATCCTGACCTTTGGTGCTGTCTGTGTGGAGTTTTCATGTTCCCCTGTGACCATCTGATTTTTCTCTGGCTCCTCTGGTTTCCTCCCATTTTCCAAAGATGTGTCCAGTGTAGGTCAAAGGGCTTATCCCACTTGGGCGTTATTTGCGCGTCATTTACGCATCGTGACGTGCGCATGGCGTGTGGTGAGACGTGGTGGCATAGGCAGTGACGCACGGTAGCGCGCGGTGTCCCAGGACTTTGTAAATTGCCCCCAGTGATTAGGTCAGTTGTAGAATCAGGGAGGAGGTGATGAGAATGTGGAGGTAATAAAGTAAGATTAATGTAGAATTAGTGCAAATGGGTGGCTAATTGTCGTCAGGGACTCAGTGAGCTGAACGGTCTGTTTTCTTGCTGCGTGAGGTTCTGAAACAAGCCTGCTATCCTTCCAGATGTGTGGATATGGGCAGTGGATTGAACAGGTTGGTCTTGTTGTTTCTATGAGCCAGTGTTTTATTGAATGTTGTTCATAAATTGAAAATCCTTTTCAAACTGAGAACTTGCTGTGAAATAAATAACCCCAGTGTCTCAGTACTTGGTCGGCAATCCAATTATTTTCAGCAAGGGGTGATTTTCATGAAATTTAAAACAAAATGGTGATTGCATTATGTGCTTATTGTGAAGAAGCATTAACATTTTACTTTTCCTAACAGTTTATAATTAACTTATTGGCACCCTGACAACTCGCTTTCAAATGCATGAATTAAGAAATCAAGATCTCCATGTTAAAAAAAAAATGTGAGAACACTCAACACAGTTTAGACACAACACATGAAACACAGCCTGCTAAAGTTAAGAAGTGATTACTTACACGCATGGATGAATAATTAACAAGCAGCAAAATGATATAGAGTGACATTATGGTTAATAGTCTTGAATAAAAGAATAGATATATAACTGTCTCACAACATTAAAATACTTAAAGTGCTGGATTAACTCAACAGATCAGGCAGCATTGATGGAGGACATGGACAGGTGGATATTTCAGGTTGGGGTCCCTCTTCAGAATGAAGGATCCCGACCCGAAACGTCACCTATCCAGTCCTGCAGAAATGCTGCCTGACCCGCTGAGTTGCTCAAGCAGATTGTGTGAAAATACTTCCATCTAATTGTAATTGGAATATGATTTAAATTTAAAAAGTCAATACAAGTTCCTTTGTACACAGGTATAGGTTTCTTCATACAGAGATTCATAACTGAGGCAGATGTGATAGTGGCATTTAAGAGGCTTTTGAATAGGCATACAGGGAATGGAGGGATATGGATTATGCACAGGTAAATAAGAAATTGTCTTGACATCATATTTTGCACAAACATTATGGGCCAAAGGGCTTGTGCTTGTGCTGTAATGTTCTATATTCTGTGTTTTGGATATTTCTACCTCAGAGGACTGTGATGCTCATTAGCTGAAGTTATACAAGGATGAGATTGTAACTTTTTGAATGCTAAGGGAATCAGAGGATACGGCCTGCAAAGTGGTTGAGGCATTGGAGCCACATGTCATAATGGTTGCTGAATAGGTTCACCTGTTTCTTTCTTATTCTTTATCAAGTCAAGGGGTTGAAAAACTGATAGTCTGTTAGTTGTTGATGACCACGATCGGGGGGGGGGGGGGGGGGGGGGGGGGGGGGGGGGTATTGGCGGTAGGGGGGTATGTGTTGTGGGGGTTGTGAGCTTCACAATCAGCGTAAGTACCAAACAAATACTCAGTGCTAACCAATTTTCAGTATGAGTCAAACAGCCATAAAGACAGAAATGTCTGAAACTGACATTTTAGAGGGAATTTCTCACGACCAGTCTATGGCCTGACAAATTAATGACATATCAACCAAGATGATGTACCATCACCGCCCAAAAATGGATCTGAGATGACACTAATATGCTTTGGATAATGTTATCCCTGACAATGCCACTGGACTTGACACCATCTACACCCAGCACCTAATACTAACTGTCCTGGAACGAGCGGTTTGAGAATCCAACTCAAGAAGGCAGTTAATTGGATCACATTGTTGTAAGTCTGGAATCATATCCAGAACAGATTGGGTAAAGACGACAGATTTTCTTTCCTAAAGGACATTATGGAGCCAGATGGGTTTATATGGCAATCTGCTAGATACATGCTCGCCATTAGTCCTAGCAGCCTTTTATGATGGATTTATTTAACTATCTGAATTTAAATTCCACAGCTGCCATGGTGGGTTTGAACTCACATCTCCAGATCATTAGTCAAAGTCTCTGGATACCAGTTCAGCAACTTAATAACTCCTGTCCCACACTGCATAGTATGGTGCTGACAGATTGGGGCCAATTTTGATGTTGAGCAATAGTGCAAAACAGACACAGCATAGTTTAAGCACACACTTTCATAAATGAATTACTCTAACTAATTAAATGAACATACTTGTGGCTGGGGCAAGCCAAAGAAAGTAAAATTTGTTGGATTATTCTTTTCAGTCAGATCGAATCGCAAATTTTACTTGATGGCCAAGTGTATATTATCAAGTGAAATAAATTCCATGATTCAGTTGTGGTTGCACTGACTTCTTTCCATTGTTTATCCAACAGTGTGGAGCTGAATATAATGGGATAGGGGAATGTGAAGCGGAGACTCCAAACAACATGAAAATCAGGTGCAAAGTTCAGCATTGGCACAAGGAACTGATTGATTAAGAGTAATGTCTAAGCACCAATGAAGCCTGCATATCCCCAATGACAGAAGATGACACTCACACTGAACTGTCAAGTAGCTTGAGGCTGAAGGAGAATGCCCAAAACTGTTGCTAGGTACACAAGTGTACTTCCCAGCATCTTCAGGCTTGACTCGGAAGATGATCAACATTCCATCAACGAAAATCCGGACCCTCAGGTTCAGGTCACTGTCAGAGACAAAGAGGAACAAGAAAAAACTAGTTCAATAACAACATTTAAAAGTACATTTGGACAGGTACAGAGGGTGGTGGATGTATGGTATGAGCTGCCAGTGGAAGTAATTGAGGCAGACACAATGACAACATTTGGATTGGTACATGGACAGTAAATGTTTAGAACCATATGGGTCAAACATGGAATTAGTTTAGATAGACACAAAGTGCTGGAGTAACTCAGCAGCTCAGGCAGCATCTCTGGAGAAAAAGGATGGGTAAAGTTTCGGGCCGGGACCCTTCTTCATAAGAAGCGTCCCGACCCGAGATGTCATCCATCCTATTTCTCCAGAGATGCCGTTTGGCCCGCAGAGTTACCTCAGCACGTTGTGTCTATCTTCTGTATAAACCAGCACAGTTGTAAGTAGTTGCTTTATCAGTGTTATATCCTTTTTGATGAAGCTGGGATCAAAATACAAAACATAATCTTTCTAGAAAGTGTTTGGGAGGAGGTTCCTGTGACATGGATATGAACACAGTTTCAGAATAAGGGGTAAGCCATTTAGAACGGAGACGAGGAAACACTTTGTCTCACAGAGAGTTGTGAGTCTGTGGAATTCTCTGCCTCAGAGGGCAGTGGAGGCCGGTTCTCTGGATGCTTTCAAGAGAGAACTAGGTAGGGCTCTTAAAGGTAGCGGAACCAGGGGATATGGGGAGAAGGCAGGAACGGGCTACTGATTGGGGACGATCAGCCATGATCACATTGAATGGTGGTGCTGGCTCGAAGGGCCGAATGGACTACTCCTGCATCGATTGAATTGAATTTCCTTTATTGTCATTCAGACCTTTCGGTCTGAACGAAATTTCGTTACCTTGCAGTCATAACATATAATAAAAAACAAAACACACAATAAACACAAATTTTTTAACATCCACCACAGTGAGTTCACCAAGCACCTCCTCACTGTGGTGGAAGGCAAAAGTCTTAAAGTCTTTGTCTTCTTCCCTCCTTGATCTCCCTCTGCGCTGAGGCGATTCAGGCCTCCGATGTTATCGTCCACTAGGCCCGCGGCCGAGCCTCCGACGCCGGGCTGCCGCCACCATTCTGAAGCAGGGTTCGCCGCTGGAACACTGGAGCCCCGCAGCTCTGAAGCCGGGTTGCCGCTGGAACGCCACCGCTGGAGAACCGCAGCTCTGAAGCCGGGCCGCCGCTGGAGCACCGCTGGAGCACCGCAGCTCTGAAGCCGGGCCGCCGCTGGAGCACCGCAGCTCTGAAGCCGTGCCGCCACCGCCACTGGAAGCTGTAACGCCGCCATAGCTCCGAGGCCGCAAGCTCCGCCATTAGGCCTCGGCACAGACGGAGACGGTGACGGGAGACACGACAAGAAAAGTCACACCCCCCCCAAAGGGAGAGACTGAAACCCTGTTTCTCCCCCCCACACACCACCCCACACACATACACAGCCTAATAAATCAAAATTCTAAAACAAACACAAGAAGACAAAAAGAAAAGAAAAAGCAGATGGACTGCAGGTGAGCCGCAGCTGCCAGGCAGCTATTGTCTAAAACAACACGGTCCATCAAGCCCTGTTCATATCCATGTCACGGGAACCTCCTCCCAATCCCATTCAACCCAGCAGTCTAACCACATCCTTTTTCTGCAGCATGCACAACACAAGCACCCCTTTAAACAAGTTCTTTAAACAAGTTCTACATTCTACATTCTCACTTCTCCCAGGATATAGGCGCTGTTTTGAATTCCTTAATGTTCACGATGGTTCTTTGCTGTCCTTCCAATCATGCAACGAACAACTTTGCAGATTACCGAAGATAGACACAACAAGCTGGAGTAACTCAACGAGTCAGACAGCATCTCTGGAGAAAAAGAATAGGTGACGTTTCAGTTTGAAGAAGTTGTCTTCACCCGAAATGTAACCTATTCCTTTTCTCCAGAGATGCTGTCTGACCTGCAGAGTTACTCCAACTTTTTGTGTCTATCTTTGGTTTAAACCAGTAGCTGCAGTTCCTTCCTACACACTTTGCAGATTACTATTGAAAAGATCATGTTTTCCCTTGCACTTAATTGGAATGAGTTGCCAGAATTTGGTCTCCTTTTTTCTTGAAGAGGTATTAAAATTGCCTTACCTGCTCTTGAGGTTAAGCAGACATATGACAATGATATGAAACATTTCTCAAACACTACTCTAGTATTTACCCTTTAATAATCCTTAATGGAATCATATATGGTTTCTCGAACCTCTAACCTAGCAAACATTTATCAAACTCTGAAATGTACTTATTACTAAAATCTCCTTATAATAAATAATTCAATATTGCAAAATTATTTAAATGAAATTTTCAGGGAAGTATTACTTTCTTACTCTAATACATTAACTGTGTTCAACTATCACATCATGTGTTACATTATCACTGGTTTATTAATATGAAGTGTAAAGGCACTCACAGGGATAGAGACTGATAACGACATTGAATATAAATGGATAATAAGCAAGGAGAAGCATGCATGAATTGTAGGTTAAATCAAGACATTGATGTTTGGGTGTTATAATAATCCAATATGTGCATGCTTTTGAATTCATCAGTGCTATTAGATTTCATAGGTGAGTCAATGATCAGTAAGAACAAAATCAATTATTGTTGAGAATCTCCCTTTTGCTGGTACCAGCTACGGATCACAATACTTTTGAATTACTTTTTGCTAAACCATCAGTTGGGAGTTTGCGTAAAATTAGGTTGAAGGTGCTGTTTGAATTTTAAATCTGTCCATCTCGAAAACCAGGATAATGTTGCCACAAGTGCAGGCTGCTTTCTGGGATCCCATCCAAGTGATCATTCTTTACAGCAAGACAGTGGTGCTGATGTTGGGCAAGAGCCAAGATAACTTCAGAGCAGTTCTCAACTAATCTCCAAACACAGTGAATGTAATCAGCGACAAGGACAATGTCTGAATTCTCCCCTTTGTTCAGGGCTACCAGACCAGATGTCAAATATGGACCCTGTGTTTACATATCTTGGAACTACATCAGCAAATACACGTGTCACTCAACCATTCAGGAACCATTGTTCAAAATAATGCCTCATTTAATTAATGCATGAATATGTGTCTTGTCAGATTCTGGTTAATTAAACTGCAGTTAAAATCCTAAATACTTTAATCTAAAAATCGTTAATTGATAACTGAAAATAAGAGCTGTGTCATATACAGGCAGGTGTAATATCTTAGTACTCAACTGTAAAAAGTAAATATTTTTAAGTTCTAAGAACACAACCATTATGATTTATTGGTTAAATGGAACATATCAACTCTACAACTTCCCAATTGTTCAAGCAGCCACTGTCAGTATAAACTGGGCTAAAGACACAATATATTCTGTACAACTGAATACATATTTTACTTCGGAGTCACGTGAGTGACTTCGTGAAGACCCCGCCAGCACGCATGCGCGACATATCGTCGCTCGCATTTGCTGTCGACAAGCTGGGGGGGAGTGCGATCCCCAACAGCTCCTTCAAAAAGGACGCTGAAGGTAAGTGAACTAACCTTGAGCTGGTTGTAGTTGGGAGTTTTGCTTCTACCTACAGATTCAAGCATGGAAGGAAGAGGGAAAGCCAAGCTTTCCAAGAGCCGCGGGACACTAGGAAGTCAGCGGCCAACTTCCCCGGAGCTGCTCGCAACGCCGGCAGCACCCGTACCACGACCGGGGAAAAAGGTGCGGACGTTGGGCCCTACAGAGTCAGCAGCGCCCGACTCTTCTCCAGAACGGATGTCCGCACAGGAGCAGGGTGTACCAGACCCTGACTTCATGCTACCATCACCCAAAGCCAGGGGTAGTAGCAAGCAGGCACGAGCTAACGTGCCTCCCACACCGGCGACGGCAACTTCCCATATTTTACAGGTCCCGCGAGGGCATACCCGGGGAAAAGCCACGCCGGTCGAGCCCCACAGCCGCGGCAGGCATCGACAAACAGCCGGGGAAGCCTGCCAGAGTGCAGGCCGGCGGCAGAGCTGCTGGAGAGTCGGGCAGCCCTGCAGGAGCAGGAGCTACCGACATACCCCTGGGACAGGCTACCAGAGCGCAGGCCGGTGGCAACAGAGTTCGGTCGGGCAGCCTCGCTGAGGCAGCTAGCGACCATGCACCACCACAGACTCCGGTGGTCGGAAGTGGCGGTAAGCCTGTGCAGACATCGGGGAGCCAGGCACCGGGGGCCGGCACCGACTCATCTCCGCTGCCTTCGTATCAGGCAGGGGGACCGCCACAGTCCACACGATGGCGGACTAGCGGTTTATCCGTGCGGGAGTCGTATGGCCCCGCTGGAGCAGCTGCCAACGACAGCCTGCCAGCGGACCCTTTTCATCACCTCGACGAGGTGCGGTCCGCTGGTGCAAGCCCCAGAGTATTCGAAGAACCTGGGGAAGTCGACTTGTCGTCCGCGTTTAGCGGCGGCGGTCGCATGACCAGGATGGAGCTCATGGTGGAGCCACATCTCCAGCGAGACCTGGACCGACAGGAGCGTGGATCTCAGCGATCTAGTAGCCACATCATGAGGCCACCTAGCATCTCACCGTCATCAGCCGGCAGTGCTAGAAGCCAGCAGATGGCTGGCTGCGATGAAGAGCCTGTGACGGAAGAGCCCACTGCTCCAGAGCCAGCAGTAGACCTGCTGGTCGTGGTTGCAAAATTTGCCACACCAGCACGTTCAGGGAAACCGCTGCATCCCAAACTGGCGGGGAGCATTAACTTCTTGGCCACTCACCAGCTTCAAGATCAAGTACTTGCAGAGGCCATGGAGAAATACAAAGCTCCGGTCAACTGTGTCAACCTGAACGTCCCCACGGTCAACACACAAATCTGGGGGAACATGAGTTCCACCATCAGAGCACAGGAGGTACGCCTCCAGAAAATCCTCAAGATCCTGACGTCGGTTATCATGGCATTCGCCAGGACCCTAGGTGGAGATAATGTCACCGATGAGCAGCAGGATGCTCTTACCCTCCTCTTTCGAACATGCAGTTCGAAATCAACTGCTTTCGTAAGAGCGCCATCCGGCCCACCCTCAACCCAAAATTCGCAGGGTTGTGTCGCGCCTCCACCACTCCACCACCACAACAGCTGTTTGGGGAGGACCTGCCCAGGCAGGTCAAAGAACTAGACGAGGAGGCCAAAACCGTCGGCCTGATGAAGCCGCCACCAGTCAGGGTCCAGACATACCGTCGACCACAGCCTTACCCTACCTCTAAACCTCGTCAGCTGGATAGGGCACCGAGAACCTATCCGCCACCTGCTCCCCAACAGCAGAAGCCTTTTTTAGGGCAGGGCCAGCAGAAACCCACATGGAAAATGTGGCAACAACCATATCCAGCAACACAACGGCCCCCAAAACCACAATACACCAGGCCCCGCCGTTAACCATGGAGGTAAGGGGGTCTGGTTCTTTCAAGAAAGTAGCAATTGTAACCTCACAAGTAGGGGGACGGTTGCGGGCATTTTGGCGTGCATAGGGTGCGATAACCTCAGATCCCTTTATTCTACAAAGTATTCAGGGTTATGTAATAAAATTTATTAATGAGATAATTCCCACTACACAGCATGTCCCTCATCGCAGGGTTGCGCTCTCTCAAAAAGAGATAGAGAAAGGACATGCAGAAATTTTAAGGCTGGCAGCCAAAGGGGTGATAGAAAAAACGACACATGAACCGCTTGAGTTCGTGTCCAACATCTTTACAAAAACTAAAAAAGATGATGGATGTCGGATCATCATTGACCTAACCCATCTGAATACGTTTGTACAATATACCCATTTCAAAATGGAAACGTTCGAAACGGCTAAACAGCTGATTTCCCAGGGGTACTTTATGGCCTGCATCGATTTAAAAGATGCATACTATACAGTCCCCATCGTAGAATATCATAGGAAATTCTTGAAATTTGTCTGGAGGGGTCAATTATGGCAATACAAAGCCTTACCCAATGGACTGACAACAGCCCCTAGGCTATTTACCAAAATTGTCAAACCTATATTGGCGACCCTCAGACAACAAAATTATATCGTCATGGCATACTTGGACGATATATTAATAGTGGGGCAAACCCTTGAATTGGCGAAGCTGGCAGTCACAGCTGCTAAATCTCTATTCGAGGCATTAAGGTTTGTTACCCATCCAGACAAATCCAAATTCACCCCATCTCAAGTCATGGACTATCTGGGATTCACAATTGACACCATGTCCAGTTGTGGTGGCAGATGGGATCCTCACGAGTCCACCCTCCTTCAGACACAAGGCATAAACTATTTGGAGATGCTGGGAGCTTTCCATGGGCTGTGGGCATACTGCACAAATTTACATCATATGCATGTCCGCCTCCAAATAGATAATACCACAGTGGTGGCTTACATAAATCATATGGGTGGTATCAGGTCAGTATCTTGTGACGAATTGGCAAACACAATTTGGCTCTGATGCATTGAAAGAAATATTTGGATATCAGTGACCTACCTCCTGGGGAAGCTCAATACAGTGGCGGACACCAAGTCATGAGTATTCAATGATAACATTGAGTGGATGTTGAACCCCCAAATATTCGCTGAAATTATAGCAAAATTTGGTACACCAGATATCGACCTTTTTGCGTCTAGGTTGAACCATCAGATACCAACGTATGTGTCTTGGGAACCAGACCCTGGGGCAGTAGCAATGGATGCTTTTTCACTCCAATGGGGGAAATGGTTCTGCTACGCATTTCCCCCATTCTGCCTCATCAGTCGGGTATTGCAGAAAATTCAACTGGATTCTGCTACAGGCATATTGATCATACCCGACTGGCCTACACAACCATGGTACCCAGTGGTCCTCCACATGTTAAAAAATCCGTGGGTACATATTGCAAAAAACCCCAATTTGATTACAAACCCCATTACGGGGGATAGTCACCCGTGCCATGGTCATTTAAACTTGTTGGCTTGCAGGTTCTAAGGAGGCCACTATTGGAGGCTGGCATATCACCCAGGGCCATGGACCTCATCACAGCGTCGTGCAGGGCATCTACCAGAAAGCAGTACCTCACCCAGATCAGGAAGTGGGAGGCCTACTGCTCTCATACAAATACGACCTACAACTCTGCCACGATCCCTGACGTCCTGGAATTCCTCGCGGGCCTTCATTACAATGAGGGTCTCAGCTACAGTGCTATCAACAGCGCCAGGAGTGCGCTGTCCTCATACCTCAATATAGGTGTGGGCACAATCTAAATTTATGAGGGGAGTGTTTAACACCAACCCTCCTTGACCCAGATACAACATCACCTGGGATGTAGGGGTGGTATTGACCCTACTATGAAGCTGGTGGCTGCCCCCACAACATTTGCAGAAGCTGTGCTGAGAGCCGCTCCGTAGTATAATTTGTCCCAGAATTAGGGGCTTTTTGCTATTATTTGTATTAATAAATACCCATTATTTTTCAGCCTGTTCAGTCTGGAATGCATTAACAACCTTCCTCCATCAGTATTGCGACAGTGTGACAGCATGGACGTTGTCCAGGGTGTGAACTCACAGAGCTTTGAAATCTTCACAAAGTCACTCACGTGACTCCGAAGTAAAATAGTAAGATTAAACAAGAACTTACCAGTTTGAAGTTTGATCTTTATTTTATGAGGAGTTGAGATGAGGGATTTCGTGCCCTCCGCTCCCAACCCTCTATCATAAGGTCAACTGGTATGTTCAAGTCTATGTTAATCTTCCTATCTTCAGTCATTGCTATCTGTGATTCCACACCGCTGCTTTGAAGAATGTCGCACTTGCGTGCTGGCGGGGTCTTCACGAAATCCCTCATCGCAACTCCTCATAAAATAAAGATCAAACTTCAAACTGGTAAGTTCTTGTTTAATCTTACTATTATAACAGAATATAAGCCATGGGGGTAATTTCAACATTGAAATATGAGATATCATGGTCCAAGATAAGATTGTGGCAACCACATTGAGCAAGGTTTTCAGTAACAACGATTTATGTTGCTGGATTAATGGAGTAAAATAGCAAAGTTTATTCCACAGCAGTTACTGACCAAAATTTGGCCCTGAGCCCATGTGAGGAGATGGTAGAATATATTCCAAATACTCGCTCAAAGAGGTAGGTTTGAAGTGAATCTTTTCCAGCACTGACATGAAAGAACTGTATCCACTTGGTTGCATGAACGCAACTCCTACATTACTGAAGAGGATCAACCGATGGCAAAGATGCCTGCAAAATCTACTAAAACTAAACATTCACTCCCTCCCAGCATCTCAGCCTGCCCACTCTCTACGCTTTCTGCAAAAAGCACTGCAATTACCCAACAATGTTATTGAAATGCCTTTTGGAGTGGAGTGGAGTGGAGAGGGTTGAAGGGTGAGAACAAAGGTGGAGCCGGCGTTGGGGGGGAGATGGTAGTGGAACAAATTAGGACCTGGTCAGTGCCCTTTAAGTGGCGACTATTTGCATACCTTGGGTATGCAAGCAAAGAATTTCATTGTGACTTGCCACAATAAAGTATTAAATTCAAAATTCAATTCAATTCTATCAAATCCAATTCAATTCAATTCAAGCCTATCATCTGTTCCCCCAGATAGTTCCAGAGTGCATGGAGTCACTTTCAGAGTCAACTATAAATCACACTCTATCCTGATTTACAAATATATCACCATTTTATTCTTCAGCAAAAGGATTGCAGAAGTTCAAAAAGGTGGCTTACCACCACATTGTTAAGAGCAAGTAGGGATGAGCAGTACAAGCTGGCCTAGCTAGTGATGACCACTTCTGAAAAAAAGAACAAATCTTTAATGATATGAACAACTCTACCAAAATCTTGGTCACAAATCCTGTGGTAACATTAAGGATTCTCTAATGTGGTAGCCATGCATCATTTAATTTGTGATTATGTCTCTTATCCTCCTTTGCACCAATGCTTCAGTGTATTCCATTTTGTCCTCTTAATGTTAGACAGTTAGGATCAAAGTGGGAGCAGTTTTGGGCCCCAAATCTGAGGTAGGATATGGGAGTTCAGAGAAGGTTTTTGCTAATGACCCCGGGGATGATTGGGTTAACATATCAGGAGTGTTTGAAGTCTCTGGGCCTGTACTCACTGGCGTTTAGAAGGATGAGGGGGAAATTTCATTGAAACCTACCAAATAATGAAAGACCACAATAGCATGGATGTGGAGAGGATGTTTCCAATAGTGGAAGAATTTAGGGCAAGAGGGCACAGCCTCAGAATAAAGGACATATGTTTAAACTGGAGATGAGGAGGAATTTCTTTAGCCAGAATCTCTGGAATTCATTGCCACAGACGGTGGCGGAGCCCAAGTCATTGGGTGTTTTTTAAGTGGAGATTGATAGGTTCTTGATTAGTAAGTGCATCAACGATTAAGGGGAGAAGGGAGGCAAATCGGGTTGAGGGGGCAAAATAAATCAGCCATGATTGAATGACGGAGCAGACTCGATGGGCCGAATCGCCAAATTTTGCTCCTATGTCTCCTGTTACATGTTGACAGACAGTCATGTCTCGCTGATATTGAGTCCAAGGTCCATCCCTTTCATTGAACAAATCAGCAGTAACTTGGAAGTTGGGTCTAGTCCCAATGGAAATTCAATGGATGCTCATATTACAAGCCATGGACAATTTGTGGTAGAAGATAGTATTCGAGCCACAGGAGGAAGAATACAATAAACGCTGTGCAGGTAATGACAATTGTGTGGTAGAATTACAACCAGTATTAGTCAAATATGTTAGTTTTGAAGCAAAACTAACTAATCATGTCAATCAATTTTGATCAATTTATTGATAAAACATTTGTACATGAGGTGAGTTGCGGTCGCTGTGGTGGTGGTAGATTTTTTGGTACACAAGTCCACCGACGCCAACATTCCTATAGCATTAGTAATGGCAGTGATGCTTAAAACCATACAGCATTTTACATAGAAATATAGAAAAATAGCAGGAGTAGGCCATTCAGCCCTTCGAGCCAGCACCGCCATTCAATATTATCATGGCTGGTCATCTAAAATCTGTACCCTGTTCTTGCTTTTCCCCCATATCCCTTTATTCCTTTAGCCCTAAGAGCTGAATCTCTCTCTTGAAAACATCCAATGAATTGGCCTCCACTGCCTTCTGTGGCAGAGAATTCCACAGATTCCCAACTCTCTGGGTGAAGACGTTTTTCCTCATTTCAGTCCTAAATGGCCTACCCCTTATTCTTAAACTGTGGCCTCTGGTTCTGGACTCCCCTAACATCGGGAACATTATTCCTGCCTGTCCAATCATTTAAGAATGTTATATGTTTCTATAAGATCCCCTCTCATCCTTCTGAATTCCAGTGAATACAAGCCCAGTCGACCCATTCTTTCATCATGTGTCAGTCCCGCCATCCCGGGAATTAACCTAGTAAACCTACACAGCACACCCTCAATAGCAATAATATCCTTCCTCAAATTAGGAGACCAAAATTGCACACAATACTCCAGGTGCGGTCTCATCAGGGCCCTGTAAAACTGCAGTAGGACCTCCTTGCTCCTAAACTCAAATCCTCTCGCAATGAAGGCCACGTGCCATTAGCTTTCTTCAAAGCCTGCTGTACCTGCATGCTTACTTCCAGTGATGGTGTACAAGCACACCCAGGTCTCGTTGCACCTCCCCTTTTCCTAATCTAACACCATTCAGATAATAATCTGTCTTCCTGTTCTTGCCAGCAAAGTGGATAACCTCACATTTATTCACATTATACTGCATCTACCTTGCATCTGCCCACTCACCCAACCTATCTAAGTCACCCTGCAGCCTCATAGCATCCACATCGCAGCTCACACTGCCATCCAGCTTTGTGTCATCCGCAAACTTGGAGATGTCACATTTAATTCCCTCATCTAATGTATATTGTAAATAATTGGGGTCCCAGTACTAAACCTTGCAGCACCCCACATATCACTGCCTGACATTCTGAAAAGGACCCGTTAATTCCTACTCTTTGCTTCCGGTCTGGCAACCAGTTCTCCATTCATGTCAATACCCTACCCCCAATACAATGTGCTCTGATTTGGCACACTAATCTCTTGTGTGGGACCTTGTCAAAGGCAAATACACCACGTCCACTGACTCCCTTATCCATTCTACTTGTTACATCCTCAAAAAATTCCAGAAGATTATTCAAGCATGATTTTCTCTTCTGACTTTGACCGATCTTATCACTGCTTTCCAAATATGCTGCTATAACATCTTTAACAATCGATTCAAGCATCTTCCCCACTACCCACTAAGGCTAACTGGTCTATAATTAATTCCCTGTTTTCTCTCTCTCTCCTTTCTTAAAAAGTGGGGTTACATTGGCTACCCCCCAGTTCACAGAAACTCATCCAGAGTCAAGAGAACATTGGAAAATGATCACCAATGCATCCACTATTTCTAGGGCCACCTCCTTGAGTACTCTGGAATGCAGACCATCAGGCCCTGGGAATCTTTCTGCCTTCAGTCCCACCAGTTTACCTAACACCATATCCTGACTAATCTGGAGTCCCTTCAGTTCCTCCCTCCCACTAGATCCTTGGTCCCCTAGTATTTCTGGGAGAATGTTTGTGTCATCCTTAGTGAAGACAGAACCAAAGTACTCGTTTAATTGTTCTGCCATTTCCTTCTTTCCCATTATCAGTTCACCTGTCTCTGATTGTAAGGGACCTACATTTGCTTTCACTAATCCTTTCCTTTTTACTTATCTAAAGCAGGTTTTAGAGTCAGTTTTTATATCCCCGCAAGCTTTCTTTCATGCTCTTTTTCCCCCTCTTAATTAACCCCTTTGTCCTCCTCTGTTGCGTTCTAAATTCCTCCCAGTCCTCCGTTTTGCTGCTTCCTCTGGCCAATTTATATGCCTTTTCCTTGGATTTAACATCCATCCTTGATTTCCCTTGTTAGCTATGGTTGAGCCGCCTTCCCCGTTTCATTTTTTCGCCAGAAAGGGAGGGACAAATTTTGGAGTTCGTCCATGCGGTCTTTAAATCTTTGCCATTGCATCTCCACCGTCAACCCTTTAAGTATAATTTGCCAGTCTAACCTAGCCAATTCCCATCTCATACCACCATGCTTCCTTTCTATAAGTTAAGGACCCTAGTCTCTGAATTAACCGTGTGACTCTCCATCCTAATGCAGAATTCCACCATAGCATGGTCACTGTTGCCCAAGGGGCTTTGCACAACCAGATTGCTAACTAATCCTTCCTCGTTACAAATACAAAAGATGGCCGGTCCTCCAGTCGGTTCTTCTAAAAAAACATCCTGTATACATTCCAGGAAATTCTCCTCCTCAATGCTGCTACCAATTTGGTTGGCCCAATCTATATGTAGATTAAAGTCACCCATTATAACTGCTGTACCTTTGCTGCACACATCTCTAATTTCCTGCTTGATGCTATCCCTGACCTCCCTACTGCTGCTTGGTGGTCTGTATACCACTCCAACAAGTGTTTTCTGCCCTTGGCTATTTCGCAGTTCTACCCATACCAATTCTACAGCATCCAAGCTAATATCTTTCCTTGCTATTGCATTAATCTCCTCTTTAACCAACAATGCCACCCCACCTCCTCTTCCTTTCTGTCTGTCCTTCCTGAATATCAGTCTTGGCCACCCTCCAGTCATGTCTCCGTAATTCCAACTATATCATATTCCTTAACTATTAACTGCACATTCAATTCATCCACATTATTACGAATGTTCAGCGCATTAAAGCACGAAGCTTTCAGGTTAGTTTTTCTTATCTCCCTTCTACCTTTTGCTTCTGTCCTCTTTATGTCCCTCTGTCTCCTTGCATTGGTTCCCATCTTCCTGCCTTGTTAGTTTAAACGTGACCTTTCCTACACTCTCTTTCCTGTTCTGCCAATTATTTATCTAAGGAGAAGTACCCTCTTCCTAGAAATACCTGAACGGTATTGGGGGTTCAGTATTGATGTGGATAGAGAACTGGCTGGCAGACAGGAAGCAAAGAGTAGGAGTAAACGGGTCCTTTTCAGAATGGCAGGTAGTGACTAGTGGGGTACCGCAAGGCTCAGTGCTGGGACCCCAGCTATTTACAATATATATTAATGATATGAACGAGGGAATTGAATGCAACATCTCCAAGTTTGCGGATGACACAAAGCTGGGGGGCAGTGTTAGCTGTGAGGAGGATGCTAGGAGGCTGCAAGGTGACTTGGTTAGGTTGGGTGAGTGGGAAAATGCATGGCAGTTGCAGTATAATGTGGATAAATGTGAGGTTATCCACTTTGGTGGCAAGAATAGGAAAGTAGACTATTATCTGAATGGTGGCCGATTAGGAAAAGGGAAGATGCAACGAGACCTGGGTGTCATGGTACACCAGTCATTGAAAGTAGGCATGCAGGTGCAGCAGGCTGTGAAGAAAGCGAGTGGTATGTTAGCTTTCATAGCAAAAGGATTTGAGTATAGGAGCAGGGAGGTTCTACTTCAGTTGTATTAGGGTCTTGGTGAGACCACACCTGGAGTATTGCGTAGTTCTGGTCTCCAAATCTGAGGAAGGACATTATTGCCATAGAGGGAGTGCAGAAAAGGTTCACCAGTCCCGCCATCCCGGGAATTAACCTAGTAAACCTACACAGCACACCCTCAATAGCAATAATATCCTTCCTCAAATTAGGAGACCAAAATTGCACACAATACTCCAGGTGCGGTCTCATCAGGGCCCTGTAAAACTGCAGTAGGACCTCCTTGCTCCTAAACTCAAATCCTCTCGCAATGAAGGCCACGTGCCATTAGCTTTCTTCAAAGCCTGCTGTACCTGCATGCTTACTTCCAGTGATGGTGTACAAGCACACCCAGGTCTCGTTGCACCTCCCCTTTTCCTAATCTGACACCATTCAGATAATAATCTGTCTTCCTGTTCTTGCCAGCAAAGTGGATAACCTCACATTTATTCACATTATACTGCATCTACCTTGCATCTGCCCACTCACCCAACCTATCTAAGTCACCCTGCAGCCTCATAGCATCCACATTGCAGCTCACACTGCCATCCAGCTTTGTGTCATCCGCAAACTTGGAGATGTCACATTTAATTCCCTCATCTAATGTATACTGTAAATAATTGGGGTCCCAGTACTAAACCTTGCAGCACCCCACATATCACTGCCTGACATTCTGAAAAGGACCCGTTAATTCCTACTCTTTGCTTCCGGTCTGGCAACCAGTTCTCTATTCATGTCAATACCCAACCCCCAATACAATGTGCTCTGATTTGGCACACTAATCTCTTGTGTGGAACTTTGTCAAAGGCTTTTTGAAAGTCCAAATACACCACGTCCACTGACTCCCTTATCCATTCTACTTGTTACATCCTCAAAAAATTCCAGAAGATTATTCAAGCATGATTTTCTCTTCTGACTTTGACCGATCTTATCACTGCTTTCCAAATATGCTGCTATAACATCTTTAACAATCGATTCAAGCATCTTCCCCACTACCCACTAAGGCTAACTGGTCTATAATTAATTCCCTGTTTTCTCTCTCTCTCCTTTCTTAAAAAGTGGGGTTACATTGGCTACCCCCCAGTTCACAGAAACTCATCCAGAGTCAAGAGAACATTGGAAAATGATCACCAATGCATCCACTATTTCTAGGGCCACCTCCTTGAGTACTCTGGAATGCAGACCATCAGGCCCTGGGAATCTTTCTGCCTTCAGTCCCACCAGTTTACCTAACACCATATCCTGACTAATCTGGAGTCCCTTCAGTTCCTCCCTCCCACTAGATCCTTGGTCCCCTAGTATTTCTGGGAGAATGTTTGTGTCATCCTTAGTGAAGACAGAACCAAAGTACTCGTTTAACTGTTCTGCCATTTCCTTGTTTCCCATTATCCGTTCACCTGTCTCTGATTGTAAGGACCTACATTTGCTTTCACTAATCCTTTCCTTTTTACTTATCTAAAGAAGGTTTTAGAGTCAGTTTTTATATCCCCGCAAGCTTTCTTTCATGCTCTTTTCCCCCCTCTTAATTAACCCCTTTGTCCTCCTCTGTTGCGTTCTAAATTCCTCCCAGTCCTCCGTTTTGCTGCTTCCTCTGGCCAATTTATATGCCTTTTCCTTGGATTTAACATCCATCCTTGATTTCCCTCGTTAGCTATGGTTGAGCCGTCTTCCCCATTTTACTTTTTCGCCAGACAGGGAGGGACAAATTTTGGAGTTCGTCCATGCGGTCTTTAAATCTTTGCCATTGCATCTCCATCGTCAACCCTTTAAGTATAATTTGCCAGTCTAACCTAGCCAATTCCCATCTCATACCACCATGCTTCCTTTCTATAAGTTAAGGACCCTAGTCTCTGAATTAACCGTGTGACTCTCCATCCTAATGCAGAATTCCACCATAGCATGGTCACTGTTGCCCAAGGGGCTTTGCCCAACAAGATTGCTAACTAATCCTTCCTTGTTACAAAATACCCAGTCTAGGATGGCTGGTCCTCCAGTCAGTTCTTCTACATATTGGTTTAAAAAACCATCCTGTATACATTCCAGGAAATTCTCCTCCTCAATGCTGCTACCAATTTGGTTGGCCCAATCTATATGTAGATTAAAGTCACCCATTATAACTGCTGTACCTTTGCTGCACACATCTCTAATTTCCTGCTTGATGCTATCCCTGACCTCCCTACTGCTGCCTACTAGTGGTCTGTATACCACTCCAACAAGTGTTTTCTGCCCTTGGCTATTTCGCAGTTCTACCCATACCAATTCTACAGCATCCAAGCTAATATCTTTCCTTGCTATTGCATTAATCTCCTCTTTAACCAACAATGCCACCCCACCTCCTCTTCCTTTCTGTCTGTCCTTCCTGAATATCAGTCTTGGCCACCCTCCAGTCATGTCTCCGTAATTCCAACTATATCATATTCCTTAACTATTAACTGCACATTCAATTCATCCACATTATTACGAATGTTCAGCACATTAAAGCACGAAGCTTTCAGGTTAGTTTTTCTTATCTCCCTTCTACCTTTTGCTTCTGTCCTCTTTATGTCCCTCTGTCTCCTTGCATTGGTTCCCATCTTCCTGCCTTGTTAGTTTAAACGTGACCTTTCCTACACTCTCTTTCCTGTTCTGCCAATTATTTATCTAAGGAGAAGTACCCTCTTCCTAGAAATACCTGAATGGTATTGGGGGTTCAGTATTGATGTGGATAGAGAAACTGGCTGGCAGACAGGAAGCAAAGAGTAGGGGTAAACGGGGTCCTTTTCAGAATGGCAGGTAGTGACTAGAGGGGTACCGCAAGGCTCAGTGCTGGGACCCCAGCTATTTACAATATATATTAATGATATGAACGAGGGAATTGAATGCAACATCTCCAAGTTTGCGGATGACACAAAGCTGGGGGGCAGTGTTAGCTGTGAGGAGGATGCTAGGAGGCTGCAAGGTGACTTGGTTAGGTTGGGTGAGTGGGAAAATGCATGGCAGTTGCAGTATAATGTGGATAAATGTGAGGTTATCCACTTTGGTGGCAAGAATAGGAAAGTAGACTATTATCTGAATGGTGGCCGATTAGGAAAAGGGAAGATGCAACGAGACCTGGGTGTCATGGTACACCAGTCATTGAAAGTAGGCATGCAGGTGCAGCAGGCAGTGAAGAAAGCGAATGGTATGTTAGCATTCATAGCAAAGGGATTTGAGTATAGGAGCAAGGAGGTACTTCTGCAATTGTACAGGGCCTTGGTGAGACCACACCTGGAGTATTGCGTAGAGTTTTGGTCTCCTAATCTGAGGAAATACATTCTTGCCATAGAGGGAGTACAGTGAAGGTTCACCAGACTGATTCCTGGGATGGCAGGACTTTCATATGAAGAAAGACTTGATAGACTCGACTTGTACTCGCTAGAATTTAGAAGATTGAAGGGGGAACTTATAGAAACTTACAAAATTCTTAAGGGGTTGGACAGGCTAGATGCAGGAAGATTGTTCCCGATGTTGGGGAAGTCCAGGATAAGGGGTCACAGTTTAAGGATAAGGATGAAGTCTTTTAGGACCATGATGAGATTTTTATTTTTCACAGAGAGAGTGGTGAATCTGTGGAATTCTCTGCCACAGGAAATAGTTGAGGCCAGTTCATTGGCTATATTTAAGAGGGAGTTAGATGTGGCCCTTGTGGCTAAAGGGATCAGGGGGTATGGAGAGAAGGCAGGTACAGGATACTGAGTTGGATGATCAGCCATGATCATATTGAATGGCGGTGCAGGCTCGAAGAGACGAATGGCCTACTCCTGCACCTATTTTCTATGTTTCTATGTAAAGATGCTTAATCCTTCACATTTACACATGCAAAATATGCAAGAATGATGATCAAATGGATACTCCATTTTCAAAACAAATTAAAAATGCTTACTAAAAATGTAATCACGGAAATCAACTTGCAAGTTCTTTCCCAATTAATTTGAAGGCAGCAGCAGTGTCTGCACCAAGACTAAGAATGTACAACAAAGGCTAATGCTTTGTTTGGCTTAGCTAATGATTTCACTGCCGAGATCAATACTGAAATTGTAGAATCATCATTGCTATGAGGAAAACATCGATGGAGGTTATTATTTAAAAAGAGACATAATATTGAACAAATCCTCTAGAAACATGAATCACACTTGAGAGTAGCAAATGTTACATATCTTTCAAAAATGGGCGAAGTGGTAAAGCCCCCCAAAAAAAATCGATTGCCAGTTAGTTCCTAGTCTGCAATGAACTTAGTAAGGCACTATGTCTAGAGATGCAAATGGACTTTCAATGGTCATTTATTCTGTTGAGCTGAGCTGGTATTTTGGAAAAGGGGAACACTTTTCCTTTCTGATTACAGATATAATGCCAATTAGTTCTGAATAATAAGCAGCATGATGCCAATATCTGTCCTTTGCAAACTGGATTAATATTGCACAAAACAATTTTTCTCAGTAAGGCATCCGAATGTAAGAATGTTTTCACAAAACAAAGTTCTCAAATTATTTCAAAATCACTTTTTCCAAAAAAAAGTGGCACAGAAGGAAAAATAACCAAAGTTATTGTCATGTGTCCCTGATAGGACAATGAAATTCTTGCTTTGCTTCAGCACAACAGAACATAGTAGGCGTTGACTACAAAACAGATCAGTGTTTCCATTTCCCATTATATAAATATATACACACATGAATAAATAAACTGATGAAGTGCAAATAACAGATAATGGATTATTAATGTTCAGAGTTTTGTCCGAGCCAGGTTTAATAGCCTGATGGCTGTGGGGAAGTAGCTATTCCTGAACCTGCAGTCTTCAGGCTCCTGTACCTTCTACCTGAAGGTAGCAGGGAGATGAGTGTGTGGCCAGGATGGTGTGGGTCTTTGATGATACTGCCAGCCTTTTTGAGGCAGCGACTGCGATAAATCCCCTCGATGGAAGGAAGGTCAGAGCCGATGAAGGTCTGGGCAGTGCTTACTACATTTTGTAGTCTTTTCCTCTCCAGGGCGCTCAAGTTGCCAAACCAAGCTACGATGCAACCGGTCAGCAAGCTCTCTACTGTGCACCTGTAGAAGTTAGAGAGAGTCCTTCTTGAAAAACCGACTCTCCGTAATCTTCTGAGGAAGTAGAGGCACTGATGTGCTTTCTTGATAATTGTATAAGTGTTCTCGGACCAAGGAAGATCTTCAGAGATGTGCGTGCCCAGGAATTTGAAGCTCTTGACCTTTTCAACCATCAACCCGTTGATATAAACGGGACTGTGGGTCCCCATCCTACTCCTTCCAAAGTCCACAATCAATTCCTTGGTTTTGCTGGTGTTGAGGGCCAGGTTATTGTGCTGGCACCATATGGACAGTTGCTCGATCTCTTTTCTGTACTCCGACTCATCCCCATCAGTGATACTTCCCACAACAGTGGTGTCATCAGCGAACTTGATGATGGAATTCGCACTATGACCGGCTACGCAGTCATGAGTATAGAGTGAGTACAGCAGGGGGCTGAGCACGCAGCCTTGAGGTGCTTCCGTGCTGATTGTTATAGATTCTGACACATTTCCACCAATACGAACAGACTGTGGTCTGTGAATGAGGAAGTCGAGGATCCAATTGCAGAGGGATGCGCAGAGACCCAGTTCTGCGAGTTTGGTAACCAGCTTGGAGGGGATGATAGGATTAAATGCCGAGCTGTAATCGATGAATAACAGCCTGACATATGTGTTTTTGTTGTCCAAGTGGTCCAGGGCAGAGTGGAGGGCCAGCGAGATCGCGTGCACCGTTGATTTGTTGTGGCGGTAAGCGAACTGCAGTGGGTCCAGGTTTTTTGTCGAGGTAGGAGTTGATTTGTGCCATGATCAACCTCTCTAAGCACTTCATCACCACAGGCGTTAGTGCCACAGGTCGATAGTCATTGAGGCACGTCACCTTGCTCTTCTTGGTCACCGGTATAATTGATGCCCTTTTGAAGCAGGTGGGAACCTCAGACCTCAGAAGTGACAGGTAGAAAATGTCAGTAAAAACTCCAGCCAGTTGGTCCGCACAGGTGTTTAGAACACGACCAGGTATACCATCAGGTCCAGGCGCTTTTCGAGGGTTCACCCCTCTGAAGGATTTCCTGACGTCGGCCTCTGTGACTGAGACTGAAATACCATCACAGCGAATGGGGGCTCGGGAAGGCACATCGGTGTTCTCCCTATCAAAGCGTGCGTAAAACGCATTAAGCTCATCAGGGAGTGATGTTTCGCCGACATTCGAGCTGCCTCCTGATTTTGCCTTGTAGGAGGTGATTGCATTCAGGCCCCGCCACAGCTGCCGAGCATCTGTCTCATCCTCCAGCTTGGAGCAGAAGTCCCTTTTGGCCTTTTTGATGGCCTTACCAAGGTCGTATCTGGACTTCTTGTAGACCACTGTATCATCAGACATGAATGCCCGGTGTCTGGTCTTCAGAAGAGTGCGGATCTCAAAGTTGATCCAAGGTTTCTGATTGGGAAACACTCGGAAGGTTTTTGTGGGGATGCAGTCCTCCACACATTTCTTAATGAAGTCTGTAAAGCCTGTGGCGTATTCGTTCAAGTCCAGGAACATAAGGGAGCAGCGAGGGAGGAAGATTGGTCCTTAAAGTTTGCCCTTTTATTCATCATTTATAGCTGACCTTCCACCTCAACACCATTTTCCTGCATTTGATATTGGATAAATGCTGGAAATACTCAGCAGGTCAGTCTGCAACTGTGGTAAGAGAAACAGAGTCAACATTTGAGGTTCGAGGTTGAATGTTCTTGCTTTAGATTTCCAGTATTTGCAGTATTTTTAATTTTCACCACTCGGTCCAATTATCAGGCAACTGAATCATCCTACCACAACTAGAGAGCAGTCCTGAACTACTCATTGGACACCCTCGGACTATCTTTAATTGGACTTTACCCGCTTTATCTTGCACTGAACGTCATTCCATTATCATGATTTGCACACTGTGAATGGCTTGATTGTAATCTTGTATTGTCTTTCCACTTACTGGTTAGCACGCAACAAAAGCTTTGTACTGTACCTCAGTACAGGTGACAATAAACTAAACTATATAAAAAAACTATAAAGTAAAATGTATTCTTGTTAAAGTGCTCTTAGAACGATCCTTCATTCTAGATTTCAGCATTTTCCATAAAGTAACAGACCAATAGTCCCTCACTCAGTCCTTTCCTAAATTGAAGAGTTACTTATGCAAGTATCCAATCCAGAGGGAGAATTCCAGAATCTATGGAATTTGAGAAGATTCCATAGATTGAAACTATGGATAGATTGTTTACTATCTCCATCACCCCCTCTTTCAAAATGCTGCCATGTAAAATAGTGGGTCCTTGGGATTTATTATCTTTTCAGTATCTTGCTTCTCTTGTATGTTTGATGTATTTTGTCTTCTTTTGTCAAGACAGGCAGAAAGTAAATGCAAATATTCCCAGCCAATTTCTTAATCCCTATTGTAAATTCCTCATTTTCTAGTCTGTAAAGGACCCATATTTGCCTTTTCCTATTTAAATGCCCACAGAAGATTACAGTTCATTTGTATGCTCCAGGCCAGTTTAATTTCATGTTCAATCTTGTCCTTCTTCATCAATTTCCTCGTCCTCCTTTGCTAAGTGTGTGATTAAAAAGAAAACTCTTCTGGTGAATTGCAACGGCATGAACCGAGAAACCAAATGACCTACTTTTCTGTCATGGGGTTCTGGGATTTAGTAAAATGACGCACGTGTTAAGTCCAAGTTTATATCGGAAGCATTTCTGCCCTGATATTAAAGAGATACGAGACAGATGGAGCAATTCAACACACTTCGTCATTCCTGAAATTGGCCACCACCTACTACTGAACTGCGAAGAAAACTTCTAAAAGGTGCAATACTTTGTTGGCTTACTGACAAAAGTTATGTATTTCATGAACAAAATTCTCCTACCCAGTTGTCATTTGATCCCAGCTGTAGTGTTACTCCATTCTAGTACATTATTCATTACATTTTCTCAATAACATTTCATTATAGCACATTATTTCAGTGGAGTCAACTAATATTTTATTAATTACATTTTTTATAAATCAAAACTTTACCTGAATATTTTTTACATCCTCTTAATTCTATTTTAAGTCATTTGTGAAAATAAATAGGTCGTGTTTTACTGCAGAAGAAATTTGCATACAATTTAAAATCTGTGCTGATCATTCTTGCCTAGAAATTGTATCACATCATATCCATTAAAAAAAAACTACTGTACATAATTCATGTTTCCTCAGTGTAGATCAGGCTGCCTAATATTTCTGGGTGAAATGTTGTTAATATGAAAATGAAGTGAAATTTTGATGTGTAATTAAACAGCAGTATTTCATAGAAACAAGGAACTGCAGATGCTGGTTTAGAATAAAAGACACAAAGTGCTGGAGTAGCTCAACGGGCTAGGCAGGATCTCTGGAGAACATGCATGGATGACATTTAGGATTGGGACCCTTCTTCAGACTGATTGTGGGGCGGGGGGGGGGGTAGGGAGGGGAGAGAAAGATAGAAGGGGGGGGGGGACAAAGCCCAGCAGGAGCTTTACATCAGTGTGTCGTTTTAGCAGTATTTAGCATGTCTACATACATGTATATGATTCAGTTTAGTTTAATATGATATTCATATTTCCTCTTTCAAAATGCCAAGTATATGCTGTGTCAAGGCCTAAATAAGCAGACTTGCTTGAGAAACTCACCACTGCTATTTCCTCTCCCAATCTGAGCCATAATGAAGAGGTCAACTGGGTCCCATCTGAAACCCAGTCAGGATGCAGGTCAAAGAGACAAATCCCTCCAGCCTCCTGCTAACACTGTTTCATGCTGGATCCAGTTCAATTTACGATTTATTTAGAGGGGGAAGGGAGGGTGAACTGACTTGGCATAGTGCTGTATGTTTTAGCAAAACAAAATAGGTGAAATACAATTTTAAGAACCGTATTTAATAGCAGGAAGTAAAATTAATAATTTGCAGAAGGTATTTTGGTGGTAGATCTTAACTACATGATTAGTTTTAAGGAGGATAATAACAGTTGGACTGATGTAGCACAACAGGGGGCCTGTGCGATGGCTGCCTTGCCATCCGTCTTTCTCGTCTTTTTCCTTCGTTGTGTTTTTAGTTTGTTGTAAAATCTATGGTTTAGTTTATCTTTAGTTTTGTGTTATGTGGGAGGATTTTGGGGGTCGTGGGGGAATTTAAAAAAATCTCTTTCCTGGACAGAGATGCGACCTTATCCGTGTGGTATCTCTGTCTGCACTGCGGCCTAACAACGTGGAGCTAGCGGCCTCTTGCAGGCACTTCGGGAGCTCCAACCGCGGGAGCCTGTGGACCTTAGTATCATGGAGCCCGCGGTCCCTGGTTAGAGACCAACTTCGGGAGCTCCAAGCCGCGGGAGCTGCAACCCCCCCCGATCGCGGGAGCTTCGATCGCCCTGGTGTGGGAGCTTCGATCGCCGGCTGGAGGAGCTTCAATCGCCCCAACTGCGGATGGTTCGACTCCCCGACTGTGGGAGAAAATGATGAAAAAAGATAAGACTTTATTGCCTTCCATCACAGTGGGGAATGGGGAGGAGCCGCTGTGGTGAATGTTTATGTCAATTTTTTATGTAGTTGTGTGTCTTGTTGCCTTTTTGGCATGACTGTATGGTAAACCAAATTCTTCGTATGTTGCAAACATATTTGGCTAATAAATTACGATTACGGTTATGATTATGATTATGATGATTATAATGGCAGGCCTCATCCATTTACCCAGATGATACAGATGCTGTTTAAAACCCCTGTCCTTACAGTGACACCAATTTCATCGTGAAGCTGTGAATCAGGAATTATTTAAACATTAAAGTTTTTTATTAATATTAATGAGTGCACAATGCAAAATCCTTTACTGCACTGACACAGTAAGACTGCCTGAAGCTTTCCTCCAATCTTTATGTTACTTCTGCCCTGCAGGGTATCACTTAACACATCACAAGCACGGTAGTATAAAGCACTCTGACAAGAACTATGGCAGGTGCCCAAGACAGTGTCATGGGATCATGTTCGATTTCAAAGAAAGGCAGTTGCAAATCTCTTTGGACAAGTTTAGTGCTCTGCTGACTGCCTCTGTCAGATGTGGAAGAAGCTGGTTGCAGAGTAAAGCACCCCTTAATCTGCCTTCAGGAATCTGCCCTGTCAGAATAGCAGAAACCACCAGAGACCACTAGATTTGTCACCAGTCTGCAGCAAATACCCCCGGGGCCAATATTCAACCCGGCAAATGGAGGCAATTAACCAGCCATCTCACCAATGCCCATGTTCTAGCTAATGGCACTTTTACAGGGCTTTTCTCTCGGGCATTGGGAGAACATGTCTATTTTAGGACATTTTGTCATTGCATATTAATGCCCTATGATATATATAGGACACTTAATGCAGTTTGCAGGGACAGATGAGAGAGTGTGTGAACTTTGGTTGACATCCTCAGATAGAATCCTAGAGTCAGATCGCACAGAAACAGGCCCATCAGCCCATCACATCCATGCTGTTCACCCACACCAATCAAAACTAATCATAAGTAGTTAGAACTCTGATGTTCCAAAACATCCTTAGATAGTTTGTGTGTCATGGATTTATGAGGCAAGTACATGTCACCTTGATCTACAATTACACCCTAGCATGCTGTTGCTCTGTGCTCTCCCCATCCCTAGGAGAAATATACAGAGTCTGAGTTCATGTGGGCCACATGAGTATCTCCATTTACAGAGCAATGTTTGTTAAACCAATCAAGTGACCATTCAATAAGTGAAAAAAGCCCCTCTTGACACAATTGTGAGATTAGTGACATCAATGAAACAGCTCCAGTGAGGTAGATTTACACGATAAAGTTGTGTCCACCTGCTCCTGCACACATATTGCTCACATCAATTTATAAAACACACCTAGCTGAAAGGAAAGCCGAGACATTCATCCCGGGTCAGCATCACTGAACATGCTTATAGTGGCCAAAGTTATACTTTGCCTCTAAAATGTATTTCATTACTGCTATTTCACTGAGTTTTTACCACACAATTCTACACAGGTCCTCATCTGCACTGCATTTGGACTCCAGTACAAGTTAGCTGCAAGTTCTGAAACGAGGTCTAACTTTTAATATGAAATTTGAACACAAGTCATTACCATTAGCAGCACAAAAGCTTTAATGATCGGTTTAGCAAAAAAATAGAAGAGATGGAGAAAAAGATTGTCATAATTCAACTGCTCACACTATCTGTAGTCCTATACGTCAACATTTCTAAACCAACCTTATCTCAGAAGACAATAGTCTGGTCAGCTAAAATATAATCAATCATAGAAAACCATCAATAGAGTCATAGAGTGATACATTGTGGAAACAGGGCCTTCTTGCCCACACCAGGCAACTTGCCCACACCAACCACCATGTCCCAGGTATACTAGTTCCACCTGCCCGCATTTGGTCCATTTCCCTCCAAACCTGTCCTATTCCATGTTCCTGTCAAACTGTTTCTTAAATGTTGGGATAGTCCCTGCCTCAATTACCTTCTCTGGCAGCTTGTTCCATAAATCCACCATACTTTGTGTGACAAGGTTACCCCTGAGATTTCTATTAAATCTTATCCTCTTTACCTTAAACCTATGTCCTCTGGTCCTCGATTCACCTGCTCAGGGCAAGACTCTGACTGATGAAGGCCAATGTGCCAAACGCCTGTTTGACCACCCTATCTACCTGCACCTTCAAGGAACCATGCACCTCTGCTCTACAACACTCCCCAGAGCCCAACCATTCACTGTGTAGGTTCTGCCCATGTTAGACTTCCCAAAATGCAAAACGACAGATTTCTCGGTATTAAATTCCATCAACCAATCCTTAGCTCACCTGGCCAACCGATCAAGATCCTGCTGCAATTTTTCACAACCATCTTCACTGTCTGCAAAATAACTCACTTTTGTATCATCTGCAAACTTGCTAATCTTGCCGTGTATGTTCTCATGCAATTCAATAATACACTGTACCTTTACTTCAGCAACTTCCATTCCATTCTTAGAATAATTCCTGGGCACCAATTATATCGACACACCTTGACCCTCAGATATGGAACTTAATACGAGAGGCATTATCATGGTTAACAAAAAGATCTTCCCATGGGTTCGTGATCAATAATTAATCCATCTGTCAAGAATATGAACAAACAAATCAAAACTCTCTCATATTGAAAAATAAAATTTATTTGTAGGTTTCATCATCAACCGATGTTTCATTTGGGATTAGGATGTAAAACCTCGTATGGTTCAGCTATAAAAAATTTATGTCTTGCAGTGGTTGCTGAAAACAGCAAATCAGGCAAGCTTTGTGAAAAGAGAAACAGAGTTCGCATTTCAGGTCTTCTTGGATCTCAGATTCCATCAGGAAACTCTTTGTTTCGTCTCTGCTTCCCCTTCCACACATCCTGCCACAGTGTCGCTGGCATTTTCTGCTGTATTTAGGATTTCCAGCCAATCTAGTTTTTTTTTTAAATTTTCATTCACGAGGCAAACTTGCTGATCCTGGTAAGTGGCCACCGACAGTCTACAACTTGTAGACTGAGGTCAGAGACATCAATGCTTATTTTCTCCCTCACTTTCCCATTGAATTTTGTATCATCAGCAAGCCTGGATAAGTTACACACTATCAATTCGGCCGAACCATTAATCTGTCTTTATACCAGACAATCAATGATATCTCCCTCTCAAGCTAGTGAGTGTAGACTTCCATTAACAGAAGCCGCTGTAATTCCTGACAGAAATATTTATTCTTTAGCTGCAGGAGTAGTTAATTCATCCATTTACTGCTCTTTGTACATAGAGTTGTTTTTGCACAGACTTTGAACAGCAACTCCCAAACCTGTGAACTCTATCACCAAGAACATTAAGAATAGTGGGTGCATGGGAACATCACCCCCCCCCCCCCCAGCAAACACAGCACCAAAGCGCCAATCATCAATGGGTCTAAATCCTCCATTTCCCTCTGCATCCGTACCATAGCAGCCAGAAGGACTGCAGCAATTCAAGACAAGAGATTTGCTCTACTTTCTCAAGTGAAATAAATGTTGGTCTTGCCTGTTTAAATTATTAAAACAAATAAGTAAGAATGCTTCTGCAAAATTATAAGCCCATACATGAGGAACACCTTTACAATATTACTGAACACAATACTTAAAACAAATCTTTCCTTCAGACATGGTCTAAATTTATGAAATTAAGGTTCAAAAAATCATATTTAATCCTCACAAAAATATAACTGTCTGCATCCAGGAGTGAGCACTATGTAAAACAATTTAATATAATTTAGTACCATTTTTACTCTCACTTCTATTGATTGTACTGACAGACCGTCTTAATTATGTTAAAGGTAGACAAAAATGCTGGAGAAACTCAGCGGGTGAGGCATCATCTATGGAGCGAAGGAAATAGGCAATGTTTTGGGTCGAGACCCTTCTTCAGACTGATGTGAGGGTGGGGGTGGGGGGGGGGGGGTGGGAAGAAGAATGGAAGGGGCGGGGACAGTGGGATGAGGGAGAGCTGAGAAGGGGAGGAGAAAGCAGGGATTACCTGAAAATAGAGAAGTCAATGTTCATACCGCTGGGGTGTAAACTGCCCAATCGAAATATGAGGTGCTGCTCCTCCAATTTACAGTGGTCCTCACTCTGGCCAGGGAGGAGGCCCAGGACAGAAAGGTCGGATTCAGACTGGGAGGGGGAGTTAAAGTGCTGAGCCACCGGGAAAACAGGTTTGTTATTGCGAACCTTGCCAAGGTGTTGGGCGAAGCGATCACCAAGCCTTCGCTTGGTCTCACTGATGTCGAGCAGCTGACATCTAGAGCAATAGATGAGGTTGGAGGAGGAGCAGTTGAACCTCTGCTGCACCTGGGAAGACTGCTTGGGTCCTTGAATGGAGTCAAGGGGGGAGGTAAAGCGACAAGTGTAGCATTTCCTGTGGTTGCAAGGGAAAGTGCCAGGAGAGGGGTGGTTTGAGAGGGAAGGGGAGCGGGCGGGTCAAGAAATTGACCGGGGAGTTACATAGAAACATAGAAATTAGGTGCAGGAGCAGGCCATTCGGCCCTTCGAGCCTGCACCGCCATTCAATATGATCATGGCTGATCATCCAACTCAGTATCCTGTACCTGCCTTCTCTCCATACCCCCTGATCCATTCAGCCACAAGGGCCACATCCAACTCCCTTTTAAATATGGCCAACGAACTGGCCTCAACTACCTTCTGTGGCAGAGAATGCCACAGATTCACCACTCTCTGTGTGAAAAACGATTTTCTCTTCTCGGTCCTAAAAGACTTCCCCCTTATCCTTAAACTGTGACCCCTTGTCCTGGACTTCCCCAACATCAGGAACAATCTTCCTGCATCTAGCCTGTCCAACCCCTTAAGAACTTTGTAAGTCTCTATAAGATCCCCCTTCAATCTTCTAAATTCTAGCTAGTACAAGCCAAGTCTATCCAGTCTTTCTTCATATGGAAGTCCTGCCATCCCAGGAATCAGTCTGGTGAACCTTCTCTGTACTCCCTCTATGGCAAGAATGTCTTTCCTCAGATTAGGAGACCAAAACTGTAAGCAATACTCCAGGTGTGGCCTCACCAAGACCCTGTACAACTGCAGTAGAACCTCCCTGCTCTTGTACTCAAATCCTTTTGCTATGAATGTCAACATACCATTCACTTTCTTCACAGCTTGCTGCACCTGCATGCCTACTTTCAATGACTGGTGTGCCATGATATCGAGGTCTCGCTGCATCTCCCCTTTTCCTAATTGGTCACCATTCAAATAATAGTCTACCTTCCTGTTTTTGCCACCAAAGTGGATAACCTCACATTTATCCACATTATACTGCATCTGACATGCATTTGCCCACTCACCCAGTCTTTCCAAGTCATCCTGCAGCTTCCTAGCATCCTCCTCACAGCTAACACTGCCCCCCAGCTTCGTGTCATCTGCAAACTTCGAGATGTTGCATTTAATTCCCTCGTCCAAATCATTAATGTATATTGTAAATAGCTGGTGTCCCAGCACTGAGCCTTGCGGCACCCCACCATTCACTGTCTGCCATCCTGAAAAGGACCCGTTCACTCCTACTCTTTGCTTCCTGTCTGCCAGCCAGTTCTCTATCCACATCAATACTGAACCACCACGGAGGGAGCGGTCTCTGCGGAAAGCAGACAAGGGAGAAGAAGGGAAGATGTGGCCAGTGGTGGGATCACATTGGAGGTGGCGAAAATGTCAGAGGATTATTTGTTGTATGTGACGGCCAGTAGGGTGGAAGGTGAGGACAAGGGGGACTCTGCCATTGTTACAAGTGGGGGGATGGGGAGTGAGAACAGAGTCATGGGGTATAGAAGAGACCCTGGTGTGAGCCTCATCTATAGTAGAAGAGGGGAACCCCTGTTCCCTGAAGAATGAGGACATCTCCGATACCCTGGTGTGGAACACCTCATCCTGGGTGCAGTTGCGGCGCAGACGGAGGAATTGTGAGAAGGGGATGGAGTCCTTACGGGAAGCAGGGTGGGAAGAAGTGTAGTCCAGATAGCCATGGGAGTCAGTGGGTTTATAGTGGATGTCGGTCAGTAGTCTATCACCTGCGATGGATTATGTTAAAATAACTTATTATTAATAAATGGAGGTAAGGTGAAATGATAGAATTATTTTGAGCTATGCTCCTTCCTGAGTGCAGTTAATCATCTTTTTGTGAGGTGTATATATGATTCAGTTTTGCGAGGTGAGGTTTGTACTTTTCTCTTAACATCGCATTCAAGCAGTTAGACCTTATATGCACTTCATGTGTTTCTCACAGCTAATCTTTCTCCATTGAACAATCCCCTCATCCCAGGATTCATTCCAGTTAATCCACACTGCTCGTGTTCCATACTAGGTAATCTTTTTTTAGGTATGAAGATCAAAATTTCATCTGTCACTTCAAACGTGGTCGTACAAAACCATTAGATCATCTCAGCAAGATCTCCCTTGTTTTATATTCTAGGTCCCTTAGCATAATCATTTGTAGTTTAAATTGCTTTTATGGTCTAAGCAGTCTGTATGTTTACTCTCTGCATATCACTTCCTCACCAAATCTTATATAATCAACTAATCTGGCTAAGTTACGCTCAATCAATTAATCTAAATTATTAATTTAAATTGGAATAGCTAATTGAGGGCTTGGTATGGTGGGAACAAGGACCTGCAGAATGTGGTTTACACAAAAGGATGTTAAGTACTGGGGTAACTCATTGGGTCAGGCAGCATCGCTGGAGAACATGAATAGGTGACGTTTCGGGTCGGGACCCTTCTTCAGACTGACCAGGCTTGTTACTGATGCCTGTGGCATCTCACTGGTTAGAATGACAGGAATGACTGGGCAAATCCAGAGAGATTCCGAGGATATTATTAACACTGTACAAGTAAGAAACTGCTTTAGAAAGTCACCCAGATTGGACCACCAGTATCGAGTGGCATATTAAAATAAGACATGAGTTTACCTCTTGAAGAAGACATTTTCATCCTCCCAGAGCCAGGTGTAAGTTAAGTTTTCGGGACATGCTTCTGCCTGGCAGGTGAAGAAGGCATCTTGGGATATGTTCACTGTTATATTTTCTGGAGGAGAGATGATAAAAGGTGGACCTAGAAGACAAGAGAGAGAATTGGTTAGTTAATCACTTCATACATACATAATCATACAGTTGCAACAGATCGCCCAACAATTGTAACAACACGTTGTAACAAGGAATAGCAAATGCTGGTTTATACCGAAGGTAGATACAAAATGCTGGAGTAACTCAGCAGGCTAAGCAACATCTCTGGAGAAAAGGAATAGGTGATATTTTGGTTCGGAACCCTTCAATGTAAGCAAACAATCAAGCCATGTGACAGGATTTAAATGTTTAGTTGATAATTATTACGTTCTAAATTTGCAGACAGCAGCAATACTTTTGCAACTTTGCACCAGAGTAATAGATTGTCCTTGTGAGAGCAAGTTCAATTTACTAAAAGAAAATTGCGTCCTTACCTTGCCCTTTTAATGATTAGGGTTTGATCTCAGAACTGATAGGTGCAATTCATTACATGGTTTTCACTGGAGCAGCTTACAAATTACAAGAGAGCAACTCTTCAAAATATACCGCAAAATCTATGAGACGGTTAGGCAGTTTAGCATCGCCCTCGGACGGCTGCATATACTTCATTATCACAATAGAGAATGATTTGTCTGTCAGTGAATCTGAATTAGGGGCCCACTTTATTAAAGCAAACTCATTCTTAAAGGCAGGCTGTCACCATTTTGGACAGGGAATTTCAATCGCCCATCGGTGGAGAAACTAAGAATCATTTTCACCCTGACCTTGTAATTTATCAGGGATGCAAGGAATAGCCAGGAAGCTCTGAAGTATGAAGAAGTGTCCCGACACAGGTATAGCTGCTGCATCACAGTGCCAGAGACCTTGGTTCGATCCTGACTATGGATGCTGTCTGTGTGGAGGCTGCACGTTCTCTCTGTGACCGCATGGATTTTCTCTGGGTGCTCCGGTTTCCTCTAACATTCCAAAGATGTCAAGGTTTGTAGGTTAATCGGCTTCTGTAAATTCATCCTAATGTCTAGGATGGGAATGTGGGATAATATAGAACTAGAACTAGATTGTCGATGGTCGGCATGGACTCGATGGGCCGAGTGGCCTATTTCCAAGCTATATCCCTAAACTAAACACGAAATGTTGCCTATCCATGTTTTGCAGAGATGCCGACTGACCCCTTTTGTCTTTTTGACAAACCAGCTCTTCAGTCCCTTGTATCTATAACTTTGAAGTATGGGTTTTATTTGGTTCCTGCTGGGCTTGATATTAATTGTGAGGAAAAACAATGAACAATGAGATTACTGTTAAAATTAGACACAAAATGCTGGAGTAACTCAGTGGGACAGGCAGCGTCTCTGGATAGAATGGGTGATATTTCGGTTCGAGATCCTTCTTCAGATTGAGTCAAGGGAGAGGTAGATACAGAGATAAGAAAGCATAAGGTGTGAAAACGAGACATCAAAGGGTGTAGCAGTTCAAGGAAAATGTGGAATAGATCATTGTTAGCTAGGAGAAGGTGACAACAAAGCATATAGAGAGAACATTTAATCAGGGGGCCAGTCAAACTGGTCAGAGATCTAGGAAGGGAAGGGATGGAGAGAGAGGGAAGGCAAGGGTTATTTGAAGTTAGAGAAGTCAATGTTCATTCCTCTGGGGTGTAAGCTGCCCAAGAGATATATAATGTGCTGTTCCTCCAATTTGCGCTGAGCCTCACTCTGACAGAGGAGGAGGCCCAGGACAGAAAGGTCAATATGGGAATAGAGGGGGAGTTAAAGTGTTTAGCAACCGGGAGATCAGGTAGGTTTAGGCGGACTGAGAGGTGTTCAGCAAAACGATTGCCAACCCTGCGCTTGGTCTCGCTGATATATAGGAGTCCACACCTGGAACAGCGGATACAGTAGTTAAAAATCCGCAAACCATATTGAACCCGAGGCTGGAAGCTTCAATGAGACATTCAAATTGTTGGCCTTCGTTCTGAGACTCAGTTCGCTGTCCTCATTGTCCTTTCTCTGTGAAACTCCAAGGATACAACACACAAAAAAATATCGTCCTTGACATGGATTTGATATTTTTAAAGCTTTAACAATATGATTGATTTCTAGCCCATCATTTCTCACAGATAATATTAAGATCAACCACTCTGTACACTGGACCATTGCTCACAGTCCACATTGTGGATAGTATTGACCTTGCTTGTGCTAAAAAAAGCCCATCTAGGCAATTAATATTTACCTGGCATGTTGTCCAAATTTCTGTAAACGTGTGAAATGTATTAAATCTGTTTTCTGATGTCCAAACTTGCTAAAGCTTTATAAATAGCAAGCTTCACAAACCTCAACACATTTATTCCCATTGATATCGCAAAAGCATAAGCACCAACTAATTCATCCACCCACTCACGCTATTCACAATGAATCTGTTCTTCATTAAGTAGCACAGAGGTTTATGACTTATCAGCATTGGACTTTCTAGCAACAGCATTCGCAAGTGCATTTTGCAACCATCTCGGTGTATTCAATGAAGATGACACGATCTCCTGGCACACGGCAGGTTTCTTTCACTGCCAGCTCTCCCACAACAACATGTTCTATTTGTTGACATGTTGTCCATAGGATAAGAATCAGCCAGCTCCATTAGAGAATACAATGAGTTGATAAAGTTTCAGCAGGAACTGAACCACTTTGCGAAATACTCTAGAAAGGCTGCTTAAGTCTATAGGTTTTCCGTGCCATTAACACTTGCAGATGTAAGCTATAATATGCATTTACTATTGGTGTTCTTGGGCAGCCAGGTCCAGATGATTGTCCCTTGGTGCGATGCACCAAAGACAGACAAACATCCTGTAAAAATCAGAGCCCTGTGAATCACCTGCAGTTCTTGCAACGCACCAAGGGACATTCATCTGGGCCTGGCTGCCCAAGAAATTAACAGGCCTCTCATTTTTACAGGATGTTTGTCTGTCTTTTTCTGATTTAGCTCATCTTTGCATCAGAGGTTCATGGGTTCAAGTCCTGCTCCTGGAGACCAAGACCAAGAAGACTTACCTGTGACATCCGCATCCTTATAATTAATCAACTAATCAACACCGGGTGGCGCCGTCAGCGATGGCCGCCTCGCCAACAGTCTGTCTGCCTTTTTGTCAATTTTGTTATTTTTATTGTGTTTTAAAAAGTATTTGTTAATGTTCTCTGGTTTGTTTTATGTGGGGGTGGGGGAAGGAGTCAGGGGGAACTTTTTTCAATCTCATACCTTGCCGGAGATGCGATTGTTTTCTGGATTGTATCTCCAGTCGCTCTGCGGCCTAACATCATGGAGCTGGCAGCCATGCTCAAGACTGACTTTGAGCCCCACTGTGGGGCCGTGGACTTCCCATCGGAGCCTGCGATCCCTTGCCTGGGATCGACGCTCCAACCGCGGCCTGCGGATTTCAACAACGAGAAACTCCAAGCCACACAAGGTTTGACCAGCCCCGACCCAGGGTCTGATCACCCGGCGCGGGGAGCTGAGATTCCCCCCCCCCCCCCGATGCGGGAGCTTGATCGCTCCGGTGCGGAGGGCTTAACCACCGGCTGCGGGAGCCAAGATCGCCCCGACAACGGAAGGTGCCAGTGCCTCGACGGCGGGAGAACAAAGAAGGGAAGAAAATGGAACTTTTTTTGCCTTCCATCACAGTGCGGAATGTGGAGTCGCTGTGGTGGATGTTCATGTTAAAAATGTATTTGGGTGCCTTGTTGCTCCTTATTGGTATGACTGTATGGCAAATCAAATTTGGCATATGTTGCAAAACATAGCTAATAAATGACTATTATGATTATGATTAAATAACATACAAATGGGTAGAGACTAGCACTACTGATCATTCCTGCTTGATTGCCACACGGTGCCAATGATTTCTTCTAACTTAACATGGTAAAGAAACTGCAATGATGATCAACATCCCAAAATGTGTGAAGAAGATATATAGCATTGATCCATCATGTGGCACCTTCAATTGGCCTAGAAATGCGCTAACACCCAGTGAAGCACCTCGGTCTTAGTGATGTTTGTTGTTGTGCATATCCATCTGTTTCTTCTTCCATTCTAAGGAAGTCTATCGAGGTTGACTTGCTTCCACTCACGTTTTGTGGCCTAGGTGGGATTAGATTATCTTGCAGATGGAGCAGGAGCAGGAGCAGGAGGGTGAAAGAGTTGATGCACCCCTTCACTATTTACACAGGGTTTCTGTTTGCTCCTGGTATATGGTCTTGAGATTCTCGATGAACGCCACCTTCTTCACTGTAAGTGGTCAGTGAATTGGTGCCTAGGGTGGTAGTTTTGGGGTGTGGGGTGTTGGTGGAGGGATGTGAAAAGTTGGGTTCACACAATTGAAGTCTGAGGTCTGGAGATCACTCAACAGAGGGATAGGCGTCAGGAAAAGACAATGTTGAGAAGATGGCGATCTAACCAAGGGCAAGGGTTGGGGTTAGTATTGTGAACAGCCTGATTGAGAATAGATGGCTTAGCGGGACCTAACAAATTTGGGACGGCCAGCACCAGATTGGGATCCTCAGACAAGAACACCTTGCATCACACGGCTGCTGTTGATAACTAATGGAATCACATGGATGAACTTATCCCGGTAACAGTTGCATAGGGAATGATGTGGAAAATGGCTGATCAGTGCAAATGCCTTTCACGTCATTGAATGCCGGCTCATTTCCACTTGTAAATCATCATAATTGCACTCTACTCCAGAAAATATCCACTTAATTCCCATAGCATGAAAAAGAAAGCATCGCATGATCGTACTTCAGATATGCTTTTAATAATATCTAACAATACCTCTGCATCCTGGAATCAATGGACTGCAATTTAAATTTGTTCAAATTAAGACTTGCAGCCTGCTGAGAAATAGAGCAAGGTCAAAGATGAAGTCTTTGTAATGCACTTACTGTGGACTGTTGCCATGTGGATTAAATAGTCACAGATTGCTAAATGTGCACAAATATATAGCATTTACCATCTGAACAACAGACCAGTTAGCCTGAGATCAATAATCAGGGAAATGCTGGAGTCTGTTGTTAACAAAGTAAGGGCATGGCATTTAGAAAATAATGATAATAATAATTGTACGGGCAGAATCAATATGTATTTATGAAAGAAAATAATGTTAAATGAATTTGTTTCAGCTTTTTAAGGTTGTAACTAGCAGAATAGTAAGTGAATGTGGTATATTTGCCTCTTCAGAAAGGTGCTCACAAAAGGTTATAAAGAACATTAAACCATATAAACTGTGTCTTCTTGAGTTTGATACAATGAACGGAGACGAGGAAACACTTTTCCCACAGAGAGTGGTGGGTCTGTGGAATTCTCTGCCTCCGAGGGTGGTGAAGGCAGCTTCTCTGGATGCTTTCAAGAGAGAGCTAGATAGGGCTCCTAAAACTAGCGGAGTCAGGGGATATGGGGAGAAAGCAGGAACGGGGTACTGATTGGGGATAATCAGCCATGATCACATTGAATGGCAGTGCTGGCTCGAAGGGCCAAATGGCCTACTCCTGCACCTATTGTCTATTGTATTGTGAGAGGTGATTTCACTGGAATGCACTGGAAGCAGTTCAGAGAGGTCTTACTAGAATAATATCTGGAATGGACAGGTTTGTCTTCTAAGGAAAGATGAGTGAGACTACACTTGTTTCCACCGGAGAAGTAAAATAGAGCTTGATTGAAATATATGAGGGATAATGACAGGTAAACTGTGAAGTGGAACATTTCTGTTATGGAACAATTTAAATCAAGGAGCCACTATTAAAAACATAATTAGGTGAAATATTAGGAAATAATTAGGTGAAATTATGTTCTCACAGTTGTGGCTATGCTCTCGTTATCAAAGGGTGGTGGACACAGATCCTTGGAATATTTTCAAGGCAGAGGTAGATCAATGCTCGCAAAGAAAAAGGTGAAAGGTTCCTGGGGACAGATGCTGAGCTTATAATCAGATCAGCCATGATCTTCTTTAAAGCTTGAGGGGCTGAGTGACCTAATCCCCTTCCTAATTCAAATGCTGAGATGAAATGGCTAGAGTTCTTACTTAACCTGACAGTGTAGATGCAGCACCTGTTTCTCAAGAGAAGCCACCAACACAACACCATTGTTGACATTCCTAATGACCTTTGAAAGTTAATGCTTTCAAGTAAGTCCATTTGATTCTGTCAGTTGCAATTTTTTTTTTAGAACAACAGATAACGCTGGAAATACTCTACGGGCTAGACAGAATCTGTGGACAGTGAAACAGTCGTGTTTCATGTTGAAGATCCTTTGTTAGAACAAGGAAAGTGAGAATGAACGTCAGTTAAAATTGCAGACCGAAAGAGAAGGGATGGGAAGGACAGGGGCATGGGGCAGTGTTGTCCTGGTGATCCAATGTAATTGAGTTGTCTGGTCCATAAATTAATGTGGAGAGAGAGAGAGAGAGAGAGGGAGAGAGAGGGAGAGAGAGGGAGAGAGAGGGAGAGAGAGGGAGAGAGAGGGGAGAGAGAGGGGGAGAGAGAGGGGGAGAGAGAGGGGGAGAGAGAGGGGGAGAGAGAGGGGGAGAGAGGGGGAGAGAGGGGGAGAGAGGGGGAGAGAGGGGGAGAGAGGGGAGAGAGGGGGAGAGAGGGGAGAGAGGGGGAGAGAGGGAGAGGGAGAGAGAGAGAGAAAGAAAGAAAGAAAGAAAACAGGCAAAGAGACTCATGAAGTTGGTCAGACCACTGTTGCTGAGACCTCATTTCAGGTTTCCAGCATCTCAGTTTGTTGATTTTTTTGAATGTCTGTTGAATTCACTGGCACTTCCCCAGAAATGCCAGTGTTAAGAAGCTCTAAGCCTCTCCCTGACCCAGAGGGTTTGCCACAGCTGTTTTCTCATTCCTAGCTTGGTGATGAAAGATCTTTAACCTGGAAACGTTAACTCTTTGCTCTCCACAGACGCTGCATGACCATGAGTATTTCCAATGTTTTCTGTTTTTTAATTCAGATTTTTACACATCTGCTGCTTGCTAATTTGAGCAATTTATGAGATCTACTTTGGCCCAGGCAGTAATTAAAGCAGCTGTAGAACGTGCAACCAGGCATTTATCCCAGCCTTTCTTAAACTAGTTTAAATCAAATTGGTGCCATAATGTGGGTGATTTTATACGTTGTTGACCAGCAAGCATCTGGAACCAATTTACAAACTAGATTCTACCTGAGGTTTTTCTGCTGGTGAAAGGAAAATGTCAATTCATCTGACGTGGAATTCTAGCGGTGAGAGGTACACAATTCCACCATCAAGCAAACGGCAGTTGTGCCTCATATAATGGGAATCATGGACTCTGAATTGAAGGGGTTATCTGCAGCAATGATTAGCTCAGCAGTATATCAAGAGAGACCTTTGCCATTTTAGTGCAAAGAGAATTATGAGGTAGGCTAATTGGCTTTAGCTGATTCAGCATTCTGCCGAGGAATTATTATCACAGTTAACCCTGTCGACTGCCGGCTTCAATTTACCGCAGCACGCGTTCCAGGTCAATAGTGGTCGATGGTCTTTTCTCTTGAGAGATGAAAGCATCAATGTCAGTATTCTCCAGACAGATGGGTTCCAATTTCCACAGACAATACACAACAGTGGAGTTGGCGGAGCAGGCCGTTGGAGGCCCTGAAACAGCCTGGAGCTCCATTAGATTGGGCGCCGCTCCAAGTGAGCAGAACAGACACAGGCTGCCGTGTCGCGGAGCAACGGTAGAAGACATCAACACCTCATTTGGCCAAGCTGCAACACCAACTAAATGCTGCCCGCATGTCAACGGACCTTTATAGGCAAGTTAAGACTCTAGCACTTTTTTTAAAGTTCGGACTTGAAGGAAACATGGTGACTCTTATGAGTTAATTCAGAAAGGTCTACTGTCCTACTCTTGTTTACATAGTATGATCGTAGCTAATGTATAGTAGGAATGTCACTGAATTTAATGCAAAAAAAGGAATTTCACTGTACCTTGGTACACATGGCAGTAAAGTACCATTAAACCATTGAAACATTCATCCCATTTTTGATTCTTATCACATTCCTACCAACACCTCCAGTTCCTGCCACTCGTCTATACAATGGAGCAATTTGCAGTAAACAATTGACCTAGCAACCCGCTTGTCTTTGGGATGTCAATAGACAATAGGTGCAGAAGTAGGCCATTTGGCCCTTGAAGCCAGCACCGCCATTCAATGTGATCATGGCTGATCGGAGGAAACCGGAGCACCCAGAATCCCGTGTGGTCACTGGGAGAGATACAATCTCCAGACAGGATGGGAGGTCTGGATTGAATCCAGATTGATGGAGCTGTGAGCTAGTGCATCGTCACACTGTGCCACTCTGCTGCCCGGGGAATGTCTATGGGGATGACACAGAAATTCCTTTGGAATGCTGGGGAGATGGGGGGTGGTGGGATGGTATGGCTAACACTACATTGTAGTTCTCTATCTATTCTTTTCTTGCCTTGTAGCCCCAGGCCAATGGTGATTCTAAAGGGCCAGAGGAAATGACAGTCTCTCCTTCATCGTCACTGTACGCCAACAACTTTGGAAGGAACGAACCCAAATGCAAAACTCAAGATATGGCTAACTTTAAATGATTGACAGTATGGTAAACACTAAAGATCCCTGTGATTGGGGGGGGCAGCTGGGTGACTGATTGTGCTGCACGTTGGTGCAGTGGTAGAGTTGCTGCCTTGCACCACCAGAGACGTGAGTTCGATCCCGACTACGGGTGCTCTCTTTACAGAGTTTGTTCATTTCCCCCGTGACCGCATAGGTTTTATCCAGGTGCTCTGGTTTCCTCCCACATTCGAAAGATGTACAGGTTTGTAGGTTAATTGGCTTCGGTAAGAACTCGGTAAATTGTCGCTAGTATGTAGGATAGTGATAGTGTACAGGAATCACTAGTCGGTGTGGACCCAATGGGCTGAAGGGCCTGTTCCTGCACTGTATCTGTACCTATAACTTTAATTACCTGTCCAAATATATTACCCCTTCTGTACACAGTACTTGTTTTTCTTATATGCTCTGCAAATTTGAGGGTGAGAACTGTGACAAGGGTTTAAGAATGAAAATGAATCATCATTTCATGAGCCTGATTTTAGCCTTGATTTCTGGATAATAGGGAATTAACATTAAATATATTCTGTGCCTTGATTTTGAAATATGGGACAGTTTCCTGCCATGCAGGCATGAGCAAATATTCAGGTTCTCTTTCTCGAGAAATAATAAAATGGATTACACTGGTCAGCCCGGTAATTATGTTTTTTTATTAAATCCTTGCAGGAACTGCTTGCAGAAAAACCCACAAGGGGCAGGTGGCATCTCATCCAATATTATATTTATAACTCATGAACAATGTTGAAATGTGACAGTAGACATACTATTTCCAATATCATTTTTGTGACGTTGTGTATATACAGTACTGTGTTCCTGTAATTGATCTAAAATGCACGGAGGTTCTATTAGTTTCTGACCACACCTTCTGGTGTGTGGTGGGGTTAGCAATGAAAGCAATGGACAAACATTGTCGTTGGGCTTCCATCGATTCTGGGATTCCTTATGATGAAATGCTGTCATGGAGAGGTAAGAATAATTCTGGATCAAGAAATGGAAAATCCTAATGTTGGGATTAAATAAAAACAGAAAATGCTGCAGATGTTTGACAGCTCACACAGCATCCGTGGAGAGAGAGATCCTGTTAACATTTCAGGTTGAAGTTAATGTTTCTGTTTCAGTTGCAGATTTGTGCCGTCTACAAAATCCAGGCCATTATTTTGGTTTGCCATATCTTTTGCATGCACTATGTTACATATTTCAAACATAATCTCTCCAAATTGATGTTATTACTAACTTCAGTTAAACCATATGGATGAATTTTAACACCCAAAATGGATGGGGTCAGGAGAGATAATTAACCTGCAACACATGAACTAGCACCTTAACTGAGGCAGATAAGAGGAGGGATCATAACATTATAAGATCATAAGACATAGGAGCATAATTAGGCCATTCGGCCCATTAAGTGTGTTCTGCCATTTGATCATGGCCGATTAATATTCCCTCCCAACTAACCTCAGACACCTTATTAATCACAAATCTATCACTGTCTGCTTTAAAAATACCTGATGAGTTTGCCTCCCCAGCCATCTTTAGACTATAGACTAAAATCTTCACCCACTCATTCCATAACCCGTTTTTGCTAATATCCAGGTTAATATTTATTTTTGTCTCCCAGCGGTTCTGTGGAAGCATTTATGAAGAGGATGACTGAACTCATTTGCACTGATGTTGCTGTAGGTACACAGGAACATTTGTAAAGATCTATGCAGACATCCAGGCAAAATCCAGTCGCAATTATAATTTTATCATAGGTGTTACTACATTTGTACTGCCATTGCGTAAGGCTCCTCAAACACAACAGCTTTTACAATTTTTATCTTAAACCATTTTATCAGTTTGTAGAACTTGAATAATTAATGGCAACATGATGAAGTTTGTCCCTTGCAGTCATCCATATGCCAAACCTTGACATAAGCAAATTTGCTGCTGACCTGGACTTGAACTGCAAGTTCCAACAGAAATGAAATGCACGGGTGCGACATGTGGCACAAATATGTCAGTATCTCTCAGTCCAACCTTCACTCATTATGGCTAAGTCATGTACGACCAGAAAATGCCTCAGCTTTCAAACGACTGCTATGCTGTATTTTTCATCCAGAAAGGTAAGTGGGTTTTTCTCGACTTGTAAATTATTCTCTTGCATTAGCATTCACTCTCACCAAGTATCATTCTCTTTTTAAAGCAAAGCAATTAATGTGGAAACATGGCCTTTCCTATGAACTGTTACAATTACATAGAATTACAACAGTATAGCACAGGAACAGGCCCTTCGGCCCGCAACGCCTCTGCTAAACATGATGCCAAGGTAAACTAATCTTATCTACCTGCACATTATTCATAACCTCAATTCTCTGAATATTCATGCATCTAAAAGCTTCTTAAATCCCATTATCATATCTACCTCAGGCAGTGTGTTCCAGGTAGCCATCACCTTCTCTGCAAAATAAAATACTCTCCATATCTCCTTTAAACTTTGCCTCTTTCACCTTAAAGCTATGTCCTCTAATTCTCCTTTTGAATTGGCTTATTAAAAGCAGCAGGCTCATGCAATGCTTTATTATTGTCAGCTCTACTGCAGTGTTTCTCTATCATGCTCATCCACCTCAAGGCTTCACAAAGAACACATGTATGGGACCAACAGACCTTTACACACACAACTGATTTGCTACTGTATGATAGAAAAGGCATCATAGAGAAGGTATAACAATCCTTTAAGCTATGGCTTAGCATACTGAGTATAAATTCTTTGCTGTAATTTTCCGATTCAATTTATTCTTAGAGTCGTAAAATCATACAGTGTGGAAACAGGCCCTTCTTGCCCACACCAACCAACATGTCTCATCTACACTAGACCCACCAGCCCGCATTTGGCTCATATCCCTCTAAACGTGTCCTATCCATGTACCTGTCTAAATGTTTCTTAAATACTGCAATAGTACCTGCCTCGACTACCTCCTCCGGCAGTTTGTACTATACACCCACCACCCTTTGTGCAAAATATTACCCCTCATGTTTCAATTAAATCTTTCCCCCTTCACCTTAAACCTAATGTCCTCTGGTGCTCGATTTCCCTACTCTGGGCAAGAGACTGTGTGTCTTACCTGATTTATTTCTCTCTTGATTCTATTCACTCTTCTGTGACAAATATGTCTTCAATGATCCCAGATTATTATTGCATGATTGAGTCTAAATCTGCTGACTTATTGGAGTTTGAAGGGCCCAAACGAAGTCATTGTGGTTGTGGCACCAGTGTATATGGTCCCACTGTGCACGTATACACACATCCAGCACCCATCAATGGTGCCCAATCCCTTTGGGTTTACTATTCTCAAAACTATGTGGCTGACAGTGACATAGACAAGGGATAGGCAATTAAAACGCTCTGGTTTGTTGACTACAAGTCCGATCAGGACTTCCTCCCACTGCGCCAGCAGCCAACCTCTCCCAAACCCCACATTGAAGCAATGGAATTTCAATTCTGGCCACTTGTAGGAAGATATGCTTCATCTCACTCAATTTGTTTGCCAGCAGGAATTTGTTAGCTCCTAAATCAGCCAAGAAAATGGCTCAATTGTGCTGCCAACTTCATATCCATGTGTACCTACTCTTGGCAGGTAGGTGTGACCAAAATGCTGAATGAATCTAGCTCGCCATCTTTAATACTGAGGTTCTGTAAAAGCAGAATTTTCTTCCCATGACTGTTACACAATGTATTGAATGAGCACATGTCTATGTTTATGATGTGAAAATATATGGGCCTATTCAAGTTCAGCATCAATATCCATCAGTGAAGTCTGTGCCTATTGTACTTCAAGTTTCAACAGGTCAAGAAATAGCTGGGCTGAACCAACATTATATGATGACTTTAACTTAATAGAATTGTAGGAATGACTGAATTATGCTCCAAAACATCACAGCGCAATCTATAGAAACATTTCAATATCTCATTAAGCCATAGTCGGTCATACTGTGTGGAAACAGGCCCTTCAGCCCAACTTGCCCACACTGACCAACATGTTCTAGCTACACTAGTCCCACCTGCCTGCATTTGGCCCATATCCCTCTAAACCTATCCTATCCATGTACCAGTTTAAACATTTCTTAAACGTTGTCCAGCAGCTCTTTCCATGCACCCACAACCCTTTGTGTAAAAAAGTTACAAATTATGCAAAATAATGTATCCAATTTAATTATGCTAAATAACATATCCAATTTAACAATCAGGAGAAGAAAATAATTCATACAAAATAGTTTTTCTAAGTTTGTACCTCATACCGCCAGCTTTTTCCCTTTTTTGCTAAATCGATACTTTCGAAGAATTGTTATTTAATATCAGGAATATAAATTTCACTGGATAAGTAAAATAAAGTCCCAATTCACCAACTTATAATGTACAATATTACTTTCAGCATGGTCATGTTTATTTCTATCTCAGTAAAATTATACTCAAGTGTATGTCGATGACCGGTGAAAAATCCTGGGCTTGAAAAATCAATGTTTATTGAACGCAGCAAGGATAGAACTCATTTTTAAAAATGACAGAATGACAATGCCTGTGCTATCCAGGAGAATCACCGACTGCGTTGTCGCCAGGCAAGTCAAATGATTAGATTATGTGAGGTTTCCGTTCTGCCGCAATGTTCTGTGGTGACAGCATGAAAAGTTAATAAAGCCACTTTCTCTTTTCTTTTCCTGATTGAGCACAGTGACCAGAAATTATTTCCAAGCAGAATTATTTCCAAGCACCAAGCAGACCCAATGTTCAAGGTAGGCAAAAGTGCTGGAGAAACTCAGCGGGTGCAGCAGCATCTATGGAGCGAAGGAAATAGGCAACGTTTTGGGCTGAAACCCTTCTTCAGACTGATGGAGGGTGGGGGGGGGGGGGGGGGGGGGGGGGGGGAGAAGAAAGGTAAAAGGGGGAGGAGGAGCCCGAGGGCTGAGGGAGAGCTAGGAAGGGGAGGAGACAGCAAGGGCTAACGGAATTGGGAGAATTCAATGTTTAAGCCACTAGGGTGCAGACTGCCCAAGCGGAATATGAGGTGCTGTTCCTCCAATTTCCGGTGGTCCTCACTCTGGCCATGTTGGAGGCCCAGGACAGAGAGGTCGCATACGGAATGGAAGTGTAATGTTCAAATAGGCTAGACTGCTTATTGTGCTCTTGTATGTACCATATTGTGGCCAGCACATTAACATGCAGTTATAGAGTCAGATGTGCTCTCATGTTGGTGGCAGGGTGTGTAGTGTCCTGCTGCCTATCCAAAGAGGACTCAACCTGGGGGGACTGCCATGGGGTGGGGGAGACACAGAGGAAAGGAGGACCTGGCGTGGGATACTTTGTAGCTTTGATGGTGCCCTTTATGTGGCGACTCTTTGCATACCTTGGGTATGCAAAACAAAGAATACCACTGTGACTTGTCAAATGTGACAATAAAGTAAAGTATCATTCATTCATTCATTCATTCATCCTTGGCTGTTCCCTGTTTTATGAGCTCCCACACCGACTGAGTGCAGCGCAATGGTTCAGAACAGACTGATCTCAACTCTGAAGCCATGAATGGATCTCAACTGTGAATCTGTGAATGGATCTCAGATATACTAAGTGCAAGGGCTGGTTGTACTTACTGTCTGGTCCCATAGCTTTACACCGGCCTTCAGTCATGTTCAGTTGTACGGGGGTTCTCAAACTACATGGAAGAGATTTGTGAACTTAAGTTTTTTTTTAGATTTATTGTATACTGGTGTGCACCTGTGGTCGAACTATTTAAAGACAAGTATGCAGAGACTAAAGGTGGCATATAACAATGCCATGAGAACACTGGTAAGGCTACCAAGATGGTGTAGTGCCAGTAATATGTTTGTGGCTGCAGCAGTCAGTACTTTAGAAGCTATCCTAAGACACCACATGTATAAATTAATTTGCAGGATAAATGACTCTAAAAATGTGCTTATTGTGGCCTTGACAAACATAAGAGTTAGCACTACACTGGTATCATTATCTCGTTGTACGACATTGATCATCTTTTGCTCTGGATTTTTAACTTAAGTATTGAGGGTTTATTAAATATATAAATTATGATGTTTTTATGTGATTTACCATGATTTTATATATATTTATGATATTTGATATGCAATGCATTTTTAATGTAATGTTGCCCCTTGTCTGGACCTTGAGTCCGTAATAAAGTTATTATTATTATTATTATAGATAGGATCAGACAGATTCACACAGCACAGAAACAGATCCTTATCTCCACCCTGTCCATGCAACAATCAAGAACATACTAATCCCATTTACCATTACGGTCCGTAGTGCACAATGCCTTGGCCATTCAAGTACCTCGCTCAATATTTATTATCTGTTGTGTGAGTCTCTGCCTTCATCAGCCCCTCAGGCAGTATATTCCAAATTCCAATCATCCTCTGGGTGAAAGAAAACATCCTGTTATCCCCTCCAAATCTTATATATTTTAAGTTAAATCTTTGCTCTCTGGTTATAGAACTCTTTGCTACGTGGAAATGTTTACTACTGCCGAGAGTATCTATCATTTTCATAATTTTGCACAAATTAATATCTTAATTAGTGATAAGTGTTTTAAATATATTTATTGTTTTTCACTGAAACACAAATTCTACATATTAATTCATCTTAATGTCTTGATAGTCAGTGTGCTGTTCCATATTATTAGTTCAGAATTATTTAAATTATTCCAATTCTGATTTAATTTTAATTATAATTTTAATTCCAAAGTCAGTATGATAGGGATCATGTTCAACCAGTTCTGGTGAGTGTGTCACATTGTCTGCCTGTCTGAGGCTAGACCCCGAAAAGAAATAAGACACAAGAGACTGCAGATGCTGGAATCCTGTGTGGTACGCAGTGATGGAGTAACCCAGTAGGTCAGGCATATATCTCAGGAGGAAATGGATAGGTGAGGTTTTGGATTGGGAACCTTCTTCAGACCCTATCCTTGACCTCCAGGGATGCTGCTTGATTGGAGTTACTCCAGCATTTTGTATACTCCCCTAAAACAAGTACCATACGCAGAGAGCCATTGTGGCAAGAACACTCGGGAGGAGAAGAGAATGCTTCACATATGTTCTCCAAGATTCCTTGAAAAAGGGGAACATTTTCTATGATGAGTGGGGATCCCAGGCCTGATATTGTTGAAAATGCAGGAAGAACCTCTGGAAAGGTGCCGAGCACCTCTATCCCCAAAGACACTGATGACATGTGCACAACATTCCTTACAACCCACCCGCCCATCCCCTCAAGCACCAGTTCTTCTCAAGGCAGAGTGTTCCAGTCCCACATTGGCCTCATCAGTCAGCTCAGAATCCACAAAACTAGAGTGCAAACAAGTCATCCCTGATCCCAAGGAACGGTCACGTTAAGACAATGCTCATAACGGATTACTCCGTAGAACAAACTGTGACAGCAAGGCCTGGAGTTGGGAGAGACCCGTAGGGCAGCAACAGGATAGTCTGTAGAGGATGGAACTGCAGATGCTGGTTTAAACTAAAGATAGATACAAAATTTGGAGTAACTCAGCAGGTCAGATAGCGTTTCTGGAAAAAAGGAATAGGTGACGTTTCCGGTCCAGCCCCTTCTTCAGATTAAATCCTAATTGTAATAATTTAAATGATTCTGAGATAATAATATGGAAGAGCATACTGTCTGATGAAGGGTCTCGACCCGAAATGTCACCTATTTCTTTGCTCCAGAGTTGCTGTCTGACCCACTGAGTTACTGCAGTTGTTTGTGTCTATCACAGGTTAGTCTGTTTGCGGGAACATATGGGAGTGGGTGGGTGGTGGGGGGGGGGGGGGGGGGGGGGGGGGGAGGGGAGGGTAGTGAACACTGTCAAACATGATCTGGTCCATTAAACAGGTGCACTGCACTGTTAACCTCTCCTATTAAGATCAATGTAATACTGGCATCCAGTCATTTTTCTTTCCCATTCGCATTCAGTGTAAATTTTGGTTAGACTTACTGATTGAATATTGGAAAAATGAATGAAGAATGAACAGGGAGTTCTCTCACAGTCAGGCGATGGGAGAGATGTAATTGGCTTTATTGAATGCTGTGAAGGGGAGCAGAAAATACTGATCTCTGTGGCTACAGCCAGTCATCAAGGATGTCTCCATGATTTATTGCTGCGAGCAGGTAGGAAACTCAATTGAATACATTTATACAGATTGTATTGACAATGGTACCCCAAAGGCCATTGAGGGGAAAGGAGGCTGAAGCTGAGGTGATAGTTGGAGAGGAGGAATACTTTGATGTGTTTTGTTCTGAGAAGATATCAATGATAGCTATGAAATTGAGAGGAAGTGGAAAGAATCTTACAATGGAATGCAATGGCACAGAATTAAAATGTGAAATATATTTTTAAACCTCAGATTGCAGGTAGCAAAACTAATTCTGACATTCCTAAAACTTTAAATAGATAATACCAAATGGAAATTAAATGGAAATATCAAATTATTTCTCAGATTCCTATATTATTCATCATGATATGGAAGATGGCCATTTGACTCATGCTAGTTTTCAGAGCAATTCCCATGTATCCTATTCACTCACATATGTCCATTAATTAAGTTGTATCGTAGGTAGTGAAGATGGTTATCAAAGATTACAGCAGGATCTTGATCAATTGGGCAAGTGGGCTGAGGAATGGGTAATGGAGTTTAATACAGATAAATGTGAGTTGTTGCCTTTTGGGAAGTCAAATCAGGGCAGGGCCTTCACAGTGACTAGCAAAGCCCTGGGGAGTTTGTGGCGCAGTGGGACCTAGGAGTGCAGGTGCACAGTTCCTTGAAAGTAGCATTGCAGGTAGACAGAGTGGTAAAGAAGGCTTTCGGCACATTGGCCTTCATCAATCAGGGCAGTGAGTGTGGAGGTTGGGATGTACAAGACAGTGGTGATGCCACATTTTGAGTACCATGTTCACTTTTGGTCACCCTGCTGTAGGTAAGATGTTGTTAAGCTAGGACCTTATTTCTTAGTGCAGGAGGATGAGGGTGAACTTATAGAGGCATATAAGAGCATCAAGAGAGATAGGGTAGATGCACAGAGTCTTTTACCCAGGGTAGGGAATCAAGAGCCACAGGACATAGGTTTAAGGTTAGAGGCGAAAGATTTAATAGAAACCTGATGGTATATGGAATGAGCTGCCAGTAGAGGTAGTTGAAGCAGGTAGTATACCAACAATTGAAATAGATTTTGGCAGGTGCATGTATAGGAAACCGTTTAGAGGGATATGGGTCAAATGCAGGCAGGATTGACTAGTGTAGATGGGGCATCTTGGTCATTGTGGGCAAGTTGCGCTAAAGGGCCTGTGTTCATGTTGTGTGACTCTATGACTCTATAACACTCCTCCCATCGATGTCTCCCAACACTACCACCACCACGCTTACCCCTGGCCTCCGCTCTGTTAGGAGTAGGTTATAATAGTCAATTAACCCGACAACCAGTGCATCTTCGAGATGTAGGAGGAACCAGAGGTACTGGGGAGAAAGCCACACAGGGTGAAGCAGCAAATTGTACGCAGACAACACCAGGTCATTGAAGCTGTGAAACAGCTTTACTCCAAAAAATCTTGTGAAAACTAAAAATGTTTGTCGAGACTGGTTCTTATTATAGTAGTGGTCGCATAGCAACACCACCAACATAGCATGTACTAATAAAATACCCTAAGTCATTCCACAGGAAGGTAGCCAAAGAAAAATCAAAGTTGACACAGTGGAAGGGATATTAAGACTGAAGCAGGTTATAAAGGAATTTTCTGGAGGAAAGAGGCAGAGGCAAAAAGGTTAAGACAGAGAATTTCAGAGCTCAGGCAAAGGAAGGTCTGACAAACAAGTGGAGCAAATAAAGTCTGACAGATTGATTGAAAGATACAGCGTGGAAACAGGCTCACTGAGTCCACACTTTCGCATCCACTCCCCACACATTCGAGCTAATTCTACTGAGGCCAAGTAACCTAGAAACCTGCATGTCCTTGGGATGTTGAATTGAATTGAATTGAATTTCCTTTATTGTCATTCTAGCAATTTTGAACAAGATTTCGAACCATGCAGTCATGACAGAAAAAGAGCAACAAAACACACAAAGAACACAATTTAACTCAACCGTACATTGGAGTGAATCTCCAGGCATTTCCTCACTGTGATGGAAGGCAAAACGTCTTATCTCTTCCTTGCTTGTTCTACCGCTGCGTCGCGGCGATTGAGGCTCTCGATGTTGAAGCCCCCGCCGGGTGATGGTAAATCCCGCAGCCGATTTTAAGCTCCGCGAACGGGCCGATTCAAACTCCGCGATTCAGGGAGGACGAAGCTGCTGTTGTGGGAGCTCCTGAAAATCGGTCACCAACCAGGGACTGCGAGCTCCCGATGTTACCGTCCACAGGGCTCGCGGCCGAAACATCCGAAGCTCCGGTGCAGCCACAGCGCCACCGCAGCCAGCTCCGCCGCGATGGTAAGTCCACAGGCTCTGCCACCGGAGCCCGCAAGGTCGATTCCAGTTGGAGGCCACCAGCTCCACGACCTTGGGCCTCAGCGCAGACGGAGACGGAGATACGACAAGGAAAAGGTCGCATCCCCATTGAAGGACGAGATTTGAAAAAAAGTTTCCCCCACTTCCCCACATATACACAACTAAAAATGGACTAAAACATACATCTAACAAGACAAAAATAAAACAAAAAAAAAGGAAAGACAGACGGACTGCAGGCGAGCCGCAGCTGCTTGGGCAGCGTCGCCACTTCCAGATGTGGGAGAAGACCGGAGCACCCGGAGGAAACCCATGCGGTCACAGGGAGAACGTGCAAACTACACACAGACAGCACTTGAGGTCAGGATCAAACCCAGGTGTGTGGCACTGTGAGCCACTGTACCACCTGCTGCCCCACTGTGCTGCCCGAGTGGGATGAGTGATAAACTAGAACTGGATATAGGTTGCCTTAGGATTATCTTCTGAGGGAGATTATAATGAAGGGACAAATAATGGTCATGCAGAATTTCAAAAACATGTCTATACTCATGTGAGGATTTGCAGCACCAACAACCTAGCTTGCAAAAGAGTGATTGGAGTGTGGACCAGCAGAGTGTTACATTGCCACAAAAGCATTGCCATTATGGAGTTTCAAGCAGGTGAGGCTGGCCAGATGTGTTTGATATAATCAACCTAATGTGAGGCCCTAACGGATGAGTTTTTCTGCAGCAGCAGCCGAGTTCAGGCAAGGTTGGCTTTGGGTGATGTTATCGTTGGGGAAAAGAATGCAATCTAGTTAGCAGTGGAATCATATCCGCTACTAAGGAATGACACAAAATGCTGCAATAACTCAGCGGGGCGGGCAGCATCTCTGGAGAGAAGAAATGGGTGACGTTTCGAATTGAGATCCTTCTTCAGACTCGACCTAACCCGAAATGTCACCCATTCCTTCTCTCCAGAGATGCTGCCTGTCCCGTTGAGTTATTCCAGCATTTTGTGCCTATCTTCGGTGTAAACTAGCATCTGCAGTACTAGGGAAGTGAGTTAGTGGCAAGTACTGAACAGCATGTCTTCCACCTTCCCTGCATATCATGTGCAAGATGTGGCCGGAATGTAGACACTCTCTGCGAGCTCTTCCCAGAAGAATCTCTACAATCATTCAATACCATCGCTCTTTTACATCTCTTTTCTACTTGTAAATCTCTACAATGTTGAAAACTATATACTGCACTCTGTGTCTTCCCCATTGCTCTACCAATTGTACTTGAGTTTGACATAATTGTGTTTATGTATGGTATGATCTGATCTGATCGGATAGCAGGCAAAACAAAGCTTTTCACTGTACCTTGGCGCACATGGCAATTATAAACTTAAACCTAAATATTTGTGTGATGGAAATGTCTGCTCATATCCTGTACTGAATGTTGGATAAACATTGGACCTTGAGAGCGTGAAAAGTCTAAGAGGGATGTTACCGCGATGGAGCTGAACACCATCCGCATACGTGTGGAAACGGGTATAGTTATCTTGAAACATAAATGCATGTCTCATCTCGATGCTGACCACCCAGAAATATATTGCACTAATGTTTGCTTTGTTACTATATTCCGTATCTTAGCTGTTGGGAAAACCCATCACGCTGGAGGAGCCTCAGCATCATTGATTGATTGCAGTGCGGTTCAGATTCCAGCGACGGCTACAGGAAAGGTTCTCTTGGGAACTGGATTTACAAGACACTGCATAAAAGAATTCAGTATTTAATGTCAAATGCACTGCGATAAAATATTTTGCGCCTTCAAAAAAAAATGTGACTGATTTTCTGGAAAGACATGCCTAATAAAATAGACTGCATGATCCAAACGGATTCTGCTGGTATTATGGCTGTAACTCGAACCATTGTAATCATGTTAAATTTAACATTGACACAGATGCATTGCCATTGTCTTATCTGGGGTAAATATCGACTACATCAACCGGTCAGTAAAATGACAGCACTTATTAAAGCTGCCCTAACATTTAAGCCTATTAGCTCTTGTAGCTGTTGCCATGGTGAGTAATTTTCTGGCAGTGACATTCATTGAACTTTAATTAACCTCTGGGTTATAATTACCACTGATTCATTTTCATACCTTAAACAATGTACCAATTCTGACCTAATAAAGGTTAATTTATCAGACTGGACAACAATATCTAGCTTTCCATATTTGTAATAAATATGAATCATGACACACAGGTTTCCCCTGATTATTTATCTCCTTGTGGGCAACATAATATAAATGCCTGAAGGTGCATGCAATAAAAATTACACTAAATTGCTCCAGATTTTTCACCTGCCAAAGTGGCACACTCATAAACCTGACAGCTCTTTCAGAGTGTTCTGCGCTGTATTTTTTTGGCAACACAGATTCAAACCATAGCTGTATAGGGAAAAACTGCAGATGCTGGTTTAAATCGAAGGTTGTCACAAAATGCTGGAGTAACTCAGCGGGACAGGCAGCATCTCTGGAGAGAAGGAATGGGTGACATTTTGGGTCGAGATCAGTCTGAAGAAAGACCTTGATCCGAAACGTCACCCATTCCTTCTCTCCAGAGATGGTGCCTGTCCCGCTGTTACCCCAGCATTTTGTGTCCACCTTCAAACCATAACCTGCAGTTTAAAATTCTGGAACACTGATTATCAAAAATCTGCAGATGCTGGAACTGTGAAATAGAGTCATAGATTCATACTTGTCCCTATTTAACAACATGTTCCATACACCCACCACCTTTGTGTAAAAATGGCACCCTATTAAATCTTTCCCCCCTCACATTTAAAGCACTATTAAACCATTGAAGATTCCCATAGGTTGTTTGATTGTTGGTCAGCGAAGAGGGAAGGGGACCACCACCAAAGAATAACTAGAAAGAAGCCACTGATATGGAGCGGGTGAGCAAATGACAGAGAGACCTAATCCTGTGTTCCTGTGTCTTCAGTTTTGTAGTAACCCAGTATTACGTTAAGGTAAGAGCCATGGTAATGCATTGAAAGACAAGAGTGAGCTCAACTAGGGGAAGGGGTGAGCGTAAGCAAGGCAAGGGCGGGTCAGAATGGTAATACCAGTGAGATCACTAGTGGGACTGACCAACTTCTACAACAGCTACTGTCCCACTCCAAGGCAATTTAGCTTAAAGTTTCAGAATTAAGTGGGAGCCCAGGTGGTACAGCAAGGTTGCATGCAAATCTTTCATCAGCCTCAAACAATGGAACCAAATCTATATCAGCGAGCAAAATGAAATGAGTGAGCTGTGATTAGATATTTGTGATCAAGGTTACCAGAATACCTATAATTTGACACAAAGTCTCGTGGAACGGTAAAGATAGAATGCCTGATCTGGAAAATAATTGTTTGCGAGATAGTGGTTGTGTGAAGGAAATTGATTTGACTTGGGAATGATCAATACTGATGCTGTGGATCTAGTCAGTGGAAAAGAATGGGCCCATGATTAACGGCAGCATGAGGATTGCTCATGTGTTTGGACACTTGCCGTCCACATGGTAGCACGAAGCATCAGTAGCAGAATGGCTAGAATTGAGCAGGGATTGTTTTTCCCTCCCATCTCTCAAACTCTTCCTTATTTCTCTGTGGCTCGATCACTGGTGTCTATTCAGTCTGATTTGTGGGGATCTCCCTCAGTGCTTATCGTCTGCCAGTACATCTGCGCCTCTCCCTATGGGCACACTACGTTCCCTCCTTTCAATCCGTCAAAGTATTTAACCACGGCTCTGTGAAAGAATGACAGGCTGCACACAGCAACAAATTAAATTATGTTGTTTCTAAATAAACAGAAAAGACAACTTGTGCCTGAAATACCATTTTCCTTGCATGTTGCATTGCTTCACTCTATTTCACTTCCAAACACTTACCTATTCACTGGCCGGATGCCTGCTGCAGTTTGCATCAGCAACACCACCATGCATGCTGGTGGAAACCAGTAACAATACAACAAAATTGATTATCACCAGCTGCAAATTTAAGCCCACTTTCAACAAAAGCAACTCCTTCCCATTCTGGAAATCGAAAATAGCAAGGAAGAATGTTGGGAATAGGTATTTTCCCATTTGATGCCGTCAACTAACAAATGTGGGGATAGAATCAGAGATAACATTTCAGGCCAATGTCCTTCCGCTAGAACGTAAAGTTACCTCTCGGATTCTTAGCCTAAGGTTCAATTCTAGTCACAGCTTTACCACAGGGCCTGACATCAACCCTAATCCTGATCCTGGATCCAACAATGATTTGGGATTGGATTTCTTCTTTTATCACAGGTGTTGAATATTAGTCACTGAAGGATATATGTACAGATTCCTAATGTATAAAAAGAAGATAGACACAAAAAGCTGGAGTAACTCAGCGAGACAGGCAGCATCTGTGGAGAGAAGGAATGGGTGACGTTTTGGGTCGAGACCCTTCTTCAGACCAGTTAGGGAAAAGGGAAATGAGAGATATAGACGATGATGTGATTCTGTTCCATTCTGTTTGTAGTTTGTTTGTTTGTTTGTTTGTTTGTTTGTTTGTTTTTTGCACAAAGTCCGCGATCAGTGCCACTTTTCATTTCACTGCACATCTCGTATGTGTATGTGACGAATAAACTTGACTTGACTTGATGTACAGAGATAATTACTAAAATTTGGCTCCATTAATGCAAACAGAATTTTGGAACAAGAAGACAACATACAGATACAGTTAGCCTATACCTTTAGGGCATGGCACCGTTGGTGAATTTCTGCCTACAAGTTCTTCAAATAAACAAGGGAATCTTTATATTGTGTAGGAAAGAACTGCAGATGTTGGTTTCAATCAAAGGTAGACACAAAATGCTGGAGTAACTCAGCGGGACAGGCCGCATCTCTGGAGAGAAGGAATGGGTGACGTTTCGGGTCGAGACCCTTCTTCAGACTCAATGTCTTTATATTGTCTGGTGTGGCATTTCCTTTTTAACTAGCAATGCACACTTGAAAGACATTTGTAAATTGTCCTTAATGTGTGTAGTGTGCGGGGATCGCTGGTCGGCACGGATTCTGTGGGCCGAAGGGCCTGCTTCCGTGCTGTATCACTAAACTAAACTAAATTGGAGGCACCACGCACGGAAGATTCAATCTGCAAATTATTATTTAGAAAAGATACGCAGCTTAATTTCTCCATTGGCATTGGTTAGTGGAGCACTGGGTAACGTCTCAAGCATTGCGCTACAATGGTCTACTTAAGAATGGTGCTCCACCTTCATGCTTCAATCATAGTCAGTTCAGATTTTGGGGAAGTCATTGGTAAAACCTACAGAAAATTGAAATATATTAATGATTCACCAAGTCTGCTGTGTGGTACTCATATTGATACTTTTAACACTGACCGGAGGGACTCTGGACCAATTTATTTAATTGTCTTAAACCCCTGTCTCACGGTGCGAGTTTGCCCACGAGTGACCCCGAGTTTTCACTCGTGGTGATCACGTAGCGGGAACGTCGGAACTCGCACGAGCAACTTATCGACTCGTGGCGCTAACGGCAGATACTTGGGAAACTTGTTAACTCACGAAAAAAATCAAACATGTTTGTTTTTTCACGAGAAATCAAATTAACTGTTCAAGTTAAAAATGGAAACATTTAAACTTGTAGTAATAACGTAATGGCCCCGTGCGTTTACCTTAGTGACTCGTGAGTCTACCGTGGGAACTTTCTTATAATCTGTTCGTTCGCTCGAGTAAAGACTGAACCAAAGATAGACACAAAATGCTGGAGTAACTCAGCGGACCAGGCAGCATCTCTGGAGAGAAGAAATGGAGTCGAGACCCTTCTTCAGACTTACCCGAAACGCCACCCATTCCTTCTCTCCAGAGATGCGGCCTGTCCCGCCGAGTTACTCCAGCATTTTGTGTCTATCTTCGGCCTTTCTGCGATGATCTGCCACTTGTCCTTTATTACTGAGGCGCCTGCCCCGTGGCTTCGTATTCGTCACTGTCTCAATGAACGGCTTTAGGACGCGGTTAAAGACCTGCCGGAGGGGCAAGTCTGGGGCGGTGGGTGGGATGTGTCCACGTGTGATGCTCCATCCACCCCCCGGGGCCGAGAGTGTGGGATTGGGAAGGAACTGCAGATGCTGGTTTACACCGAAGATAGACACACACAATGCTGGAGTAACTCCGAGGGACAGGCAGCATCTCTGGAGAGAAGGAATAGGTGACTTTTCGGGTCGAGATCCTTCTTCAGAAGACGTGCCCTTATCCGAAACGTCACCTATCCACATTCTCCAGAGATGTTACCTGGCCCGCGTTGTAACGCCAGCTTGTTGCGTCTGCCTTCCGTCTAAAGCCTTGGGATTGTCGCCAACGTGAAGACGGTGCGAAGCCCCCGCGCCCGGTGCAATGGGCGGGGAGCTGGAGAGGGGAGGGAAGGGGTCACACACATGGCCGGGAAGCAGAGGAGTGGGGGTGGGGTTGGTGACAGATAGGGCCAACAATGAGATGGAGAAATACAGAAACACCGACGTGCAAAGGAGACCTACAATAGCGCATGATCTCTCTCGCGTTATGGTGGGTGATTGTCGCCTGTCCGCTGTTTCTGCCCCTAAAGCCTTGGGATCGTTGCCCTTTGTGTTGGCGTGGAGGGTGAGGGGGCTATTGTGCTGCTTGATTGCCCCCTGCTATCATAGGGACAGGGAGACACAGCAGCTTTTGAGACTGGTGGGCAATCACTACCAAAGTGTCTGCCTGCAGTCAGCACACCTCTCCTACACATGTCTCCCGCACTAAGACCATCCCGCAGAGAATGATCCCAGCACCCAAGAGCCTTGTCTGTCACCCCCCACCCCCAACCACCCTCCACCTCAACTTACGCCTGGGCACCAAAGCAGCTCAGGAGGTGAACCCTGAGCTCCGTCTCCCAACAATCTGATGTGCAACTGATGTGAAAGTACAGCGGCTGCGGCCGGCACCCGGACACCCTCACACACTTACCTTCATTAATGGCTCAAGAGTAACGGGAGAGGAACTTGGTAACTCGGGAGAGGAACTTGGAACATCGCAGCAATGACATACCCGTGGGAACTCGGTTAAACACTTGATCATAAACTTGAAATCTCGTACATAACCACGAGTCTTTTTTTTCTTTCACTTGGGGTCACTCGTGGGATGACTCGCACCGTGAGACAGTGCCATTACACTAAGGTCTTTTTACCCAGAGTTGAATGCAATCAATATTAAGATACAGTGTAAATAAACAGGCATTATGTAAGGAGCACAAATCTACATACTCAGCCCTCACTAACACCACACCTGCAAATCCTTGAGGTGTCTCTGGCTCCAATTCACATAAATGCCATAGAAATAGACATACTAACAATCCCCAATAAGCAAAGTGAGATTCAAATATTCTCTTCAAAGACTTTCCAGATATCATTTGCCTCTACCCTCCACACTTCAAACTCCAGTTTGGTTCAGGTTCAGGTTTCCACAGGATAAAGGTCAGTAGTAAAAGATATGAAAAATGAGATTATGAATTTGTGCAGCATTTATATTTTATGGCGAGTGTGTACTATTGATCAGCTTGGAGATATGTCATGCGGCTGGCAGTCTGAGCTAAAGTTCACCAGTGCAATCCAACGTTAATTAAAAAAAACCCTAAATTAGTTGATAGTAGTATTGTAGGTTATCACGAAGCTGAACTTCAAACATGAAAACAGTCCTTGCTGCAAAATAAGGATGGGGCTATGTGGAAAAACAGAAATACATTACAGCGTATGAATGAAATGCTAATTTATGTTTCAAATGCCAGAGTAAAAACTAAACTAAATTAGGGGCTCTAGAGGTAATGGCAGACTTGAATTCTAACCAAAGATTAGTGAAAGAAGTAGGATGAGATTATCATGAGTATTATTAGTGTGGATGGAGAATCCATCATAATTTCCAATGTCATCTTCAGAAACGTGAGCAAAATTTCACTTAAAGAATCTCCTATTTAGGTTATGACTAAGCCAGTGAGTGAGATCTCTCCCGGTCACGGTGGTGCAGCGGTAGAGTTGCTGTCTTACAGCGAATGCAGCGCCGGAGACCCGGGTTCGGTCCTGACTACGGGTTCTGTCTGTTCGGAGTTTGTATGTTCTCCCTGTGACCTGTGTGGATTTTCTCCGAGATCTTTGGTTTCCTCCCATACTCCAAAGATATACAGGTTTGTAGGTTTAAACGCCTTGGTAAATGTAAAAATTGTTCCTAGTGGGTGTAGGATGGTGTTAATGTGCGGGGATTGCTGTTTGGCGCGGACCCGGAGGGCCGAAGTGCCTGATTCCGTGCTGTATCTCTAAACTCAACTAAACGAAACTTAAAAACTTGTTATTTGCTGGCAAAATGCTGCGTTAACAGATTTATTAACACATAATTCTTAAATAAATTATTGAAGGCACAGTTTGAATAGATGAGGGTGCAAAAACAAAATGGGTTTGTCGAAGCATAAGACTGGTACCATTATATGTTATGATGCTATTAATATGTTGTTGAAGGGTCATCAGCTCAGTGTGTGGCGCACTTTGGTCTGCTTGAAAACTGTTGGTGCTCTGGTGCAAGAACAATTGACTGCTGCAGGGTGGAACATTCCAAGAGCTATATTGCAGAGACTTAGTTTAGACATTGTAAAAGTTCAAAATGGAAAGGAGACGCAAGGAACTGCAGATGCTGGGTTCTTGAGCAAAACATAAAGTGCTGGAAGAACTGAGCAGGTCAGACAACATCTGTGGAAGGAACAAACAGGTGACGTTTTGGGATGGGACCCATCTTCAGACGTCTGAAGAAGAGTCTTGACCTGACACGTCACCTGTCCATTCCCTTACAGATGGTACCTGACCCAATGAATTCCTCCAGAACTTTGTGTTTTGCTCAATGGGGAAACCCCACAGTTTAGAAACTTTAGAGCCTTCTGCCACTGAAGCCTCAGGTGCTGGAGCCTGTCTACAAACCTTTCAAACGTATTGCTTCTGGGAAAACGGATGGCATGTTGCCATGGTACAGATACTATAAGCAAATTAGTGACATGCTTTGTTCAATGGAATGTGATAGATGAACAAATAAGATTTATTTTTGGTAAAATATAGAGTAACACTTAAATCCACAACCATCTTGTCATAAAGAGTGGAAAATAATAAAGCTGAGTGAAAGCAAATAATGCAATATATATTTAGCATCTTAACTATCTTAAATAGACATCTTTTCACTTTTAAATGCTAATGTTTTCCAATGCTGATACAAGATTGTAGAAACAAGGTAGATAAAAATGCTGGAGAAATTCAGCGGATGAGGCAGCATCTATGGAGCGAAGGAAATGAGGCAACGTTTCAGGCCAAAACCCTCCTTCAGACTTCTGAAGCAGGGTTTTGTCCCAAAACGTTGCCTATTTCCTTTGCTCCATAGCTGCTGCCTCACCTGCTGAGTTTCCCCAGCATTTTTGTCTACCTTCAATTTTCCAGCATTTGCAGTTCGTTCTTAAACATTATAAAAGATCAAAATCACATGTAAAATTGTCACCTTGATCGAGCAGATGAAATTAATCAAACAATTCAGGAAAGCCTCCTGTGTTTGAGTGCCTTTACTTGTATCTTAGAATTGTAAAGACCAGCTTTGAGCCATTAACAGCACTTTGCCATCAGACTGCTGGTAGGTGGTAATCATACAAATACAAAGAGGCAGTATGGAGTTCTACACTTTTGAATCAACATGACAACATAATGGGTTGAATCTCCAATTTTCCCTGATGTGTATATTACAGAGGCAGCACTTCATACAAATACATTTTTCAGTTCAGGGGTTGTCAATGCCAACAAATTTCATATAATGACAAAATATTCTGGTAGTTTTCAGTGCTGTTCTTACTTCTTGAAATCTTTGATCTCACAGCTTTTGGGGTTAGAGTTTATTGAATGCTACTTTCCACAACAGAATATCATGGTAGATCCAACAAAGAATAATAAAATGGAACTGAAAAAAATGCAACATATCTTGTTGCTTAGAGCTCTAGATTTATAGAGGTGTATAAAATCATGAGAGGAATAGAAGGAAATGCACAGTTTCTTGCCCAGAGTAGGCAAATCAAGGACCAGAGGACATGGGTTTAAGGTGAAGGGGAAAAGATTTAATAGGAATCTGAGGGGTAACTTTTTCACACAAAGGGTGGTGGGTGCATGGAACAAGCTGCCAGAGAAGCTAGTTGAGGCAGGGATATCCCAACATTTAAGAGTTAGACAGGTACATAGATAAGACAGGTTTGGAGGGATATGGACCAAATGCAGGCAGGTGGAACTGGTGTAGCTGGGACGTGTTGGCGGGTGTGGGCAAGTTGGGCTGAAGGGCCTGATTCCTTGCTGTACCAGTCTATGACTCTAAAATGTCCAATTGAAATGGTTAAATAATATTGAATCATAAAAATCTACAACTCTGGTAGAAGCCATTTAGCACAATATTTTTGTTATTGTCACGTACTGAGTTACACTGAAAAACTTTTTATCTTGCTCCCCAATCAATCCTTTAATACTAGACATAAATATATTCAAGTTAAACTCAAGTACAATAGATATGGCAAAGGAAACGATACAACTGTCAGCATTGTAGCGCACCAATTCCAGAGACAAACCCCGATGCTCACAATGGGGTAGCGGTGAATTGGACAGTACCCTGGTTTATGGAAGGATCGTTCAGAAGCCTGATGACAGAGAGGAAGCAGCTGTTGCTGATTCTGATGGTGTGTGGTTTTAAGCTTCTATATGGGCAGAAAAAGGACACAAAGTGCTGGAGTAACTCAGTGGGTCAGGCCCCATTTCTGGAGAACATGAATAGTTGACGTTTCAGGTCTGAACATTCTTCAGACGCTGAAGATGGGTCCTGACCCGAAACATCACATATCCATGTTCTCCAAAGATGCTGCCTGAATACTGAGTTACTCCAGCATATTGTGTTTTTTGTTGTTGTAAACCAGCATCTGTAGTTCCTTTACTGAATGGGTAATCCCTCCCATCTCTTATTTTTGTAGATTTCAGCACTTTAGACTCTCAACTTCTATTTTTGTAAATGTGATGAAGGTTTCTACTGCAATTGCCCTCCCAAGCAGAGAGTTCCTGACCACATCACAATTTAATGATTCCCTTTGGCTTAAATACTTTCCAGTCCTTCCACCAATTACCAGAAATCTACATCCCCGGACATTGACTTCTGTGCGAAGAAAAATAAATTCATCCGGAGTCACAGTGGTAGAGTTGCTGCCTTACAGCGATTGCAGCAGCAGAGATATGAGTGAGGTTTGATCCCGACTATGGGTGCTGTCTGCATGGAGTTTAAACGTTTTTCCCGTGACCCCGCTGGTTTTCTCCAAGATCTTCGGTTTCCTCCCACACTCCAAAGGTTTTGTAGGTTTATGGGGTTGGTATAAATGTAAGATTGTCCCACGTGTGTGTAGGATAGTCCTAATGAGCGGGGTTCACTGGTCGGTGCAGACTCGGTGGGCCGAAGGGCCTGTTTCCCTGCTGTATCTTTAACCTAAACCAAAAGCCTACATAGTCATGTCATACATCTCAATTAAATACTCTTCAAATACAAAATCATCTTTTGCTCCAACAAAAACAACCTTGGCCTGCCCACCAGTTCTTCATGATGACACTTCTGAAGTCCTGATCAACCAATCTCCTCTACTGTCTCTGCTGCTCCCATAGCCACCTTATAAGCCAGTGACCACATCCACGTTAAAATCCCTTCTCTTATATTCCATGCCTCCGCCAATAAAGCTCACCTTACCAACTGGCATGTTACAGTACCTCCTGGAATCTGTGGCCATGTGTTCCACAATGTTTGGATCCCGATAAAATGGAATTTAACAGGACCCGATTACAAAACTCTTTAAAGCTAATTATTCAAGGCAGTGAGACTGTGCTGAAAATGTGCCACTACGGTATGAAATTTAAGCTGGTTTAAAAATGCCAGCATGAACGCAACTCAGAATTAAAGTGAAAGTTACCTTGAACCACCAAGCGAGATGTGTGGACGGCCTCTCCCTGAATACTGTAAGCTCGGCAGGTGTAAGGACCACGGTCACTTCGACCCACTGAGGAAACGGTAAGACTTCCATCACTCACCTGAGGGAGATAAACAGTTTTGCATTATAGGCTGCTGATAGTAAAGAGACAATACATTTTTTGATATGTTTCCTGCTATCACTGTTAAAGCACATTTAGCAATTTAAAACTTATACAAGAATCCAGCAGGAAATATGTGCAAAAAAAAAGGCAGGAGGTTATGATACTTTGATACAGTGGAATCATAATTTTAGAACCTTACTGTACAAAAGTAAGATATTTAGTCCATATGCTTGTATTGTCAAAACACTTTAGCCATTTCTTCCCTTTTTCCATTCTGTTTTACTGTAGAACTGATTTGCTTTTTTTCTTTGAAACCATTTTTAAATTTATTTTTAGAAGTTATCATCAAATCTGCATTCACCACTCATTCAGGTACAGCAATCAAACCATCATATGTAATCACCGTACCCAGCTTCAAACAGAATGGTATTATTCATTCCTCAGCTCATTCTACTCTCTCCTTCCTTAGAAGGCTTAAGGGCCAGTCCCACTTACGTGTCCTTGGCACGCAAATTACCCGATGTCATGGTCGCGTTGTGCCGTGATGGTCCGGCGAAGATCGGGCGCGATTACATGCGTACGCACAGCCGTCTGGAGCGTGTGACGTCATTTGAAGATGGACACAAAGCTGGAGTAACTCAGCGGGACCGGCAGCATCTCTGGAGAGAAGCAATGGGTGACGTTTCGTCTCAAGACTTTTCTTCAGTCTGAAAAGAAGGGTCTTGACCCAAAACGTCACCCATTGCTTCTCTCCAGAGATGCTGCCGGTCCCGCTGAGTTACTCCTGCATTTTGTGTTTCAATTGTATTCAAGTTTCTTGGCCCCACTCTGGGAGTAGAAGTGGGGGGCGGATCCGGACCGCAATGGCCGTGAGCCGCAGGCCGACTTCGGCGATCGTTTGCCTGCTTCTGCGGCTGTTGAAGGAGAGACGTTGCGTCGCGCCAGGGTCTTGGGCCGTCCCACTTTGGCCTTCAGTTCCGCGACAGGCCTTTGGCGCGCAAAGATTTTGTTCAGTACAAACATTTCGGAGCCCCGCACGATGTCGCGCACAACTACATACCCCTCCGCGCTTCTCAGTGGGACCGGCCCCGCACAGCCATACGATGCCCATACGCCTTAATGCGACCACGAGGTTGCGTAATTTGCATGCCAAGGACACGTAAGTGGGACAGGCCCGTTAGGAAGTTTGGCATGCCCCCTACAACTCTCACCAACTTCTGCAGATGCACCCCTTGAAAGCATTTTATCAGGATGCATCACTGCTTGGTTTAGGAACAGCTCCATCCAAGACAGCAAGAAATTGCAGCGAAATGTGGACGCAGCACAGACCATCACACAAACCCATCTCCCTTCTAAGTTGCAAATGATTCTCAATAACGAGGCAATTATGTCACAAATAAATTGAGTATGGAAATGGATAAGAGAAATATAGTTTGTTTAAAGTGCAGCTAATCAAAACTCAATATCTATGCAAGTCAATTGAAGCGACATTCATTCACTCAGGACTGTCAACTCCCCTTCACTTGGCAGAAGCGCTATTTAGTTTTGTTGAGTTTAATTTAGAGCTACAGCATGGAAACAGGCCCTACAGCCCATCAAGTCTACGCTGATCTTCGATCATCCATCAACACTAGTTCTATCAAAGATAGACACAAAATGCTGGAGTAACTTAGTGGGACGGCAGCTTCTCTGGAGAGAAGGAATGGGTGACGTTTCGGGTCGATCCCCTTCTTCAGACTGGCCGAAACATCACCAAGGATGTTTGGACCCATTCCTTCTCTCCAGAGATGCTGCCTGTCCCGCTGAGTTACTCCAGCATTTTGTGTCTATCTTCGATTTAAACCAGCATCTGCGGTTATATTCAACACTAGTTCTATGTTATCCTACAGCCTATACATTGGGGGCAACTTTATAGAGGCCAATTAACCTACAAATCTGCAAATCTTTGTGATGTGGAAGGAAACCAGAGCACCCAAAGGAAACCCACACAATCACGGGTAGAACATGCAAATTCCACAGACAGCACCCGAGGTCGGGATCGAACCCGCATCTCCGGCTTTGTGAGGCAGCACCTCTACCAGCTGCGCCCCTGTACCACCAATTGAAGACCAGAACCCATTATGTGTTGATATCGTAGTGTTATTTAGACTCTTTGTACTTTGGACATGAGTAAAGGAAGACACTAAAAAGTTAGGATATTCCCCAGTGAGTAGCAAAGCCCCCTGTGTGAAGTAATGGCCTTGCAGACTTAATCGAAGGATCTCTCCCTCACTATGAATGCTGTGAAAAAGAGCATGACATTGAACATGATGTTGCTACTTGCCAATCCCTCTGGGCACACAATCTGGGGCAGTTAGAATATGTGAAGAGAATGCACACTTCATTCAAAATCAGCAAACTTTAAAAAAAAATAAGGAAGGTAACATCCAAGGTTTGGAATTTTGAATTTTCATTATCTTCTATATTTAGTGAAATAAATATTAAAGTCCTAAGAATTAGGGAGGTTTGTTTATTTCCCCAATTGCAAGCCAAAACAGACAAAGCAATTTATAGAACAGGAATGACTGGCTGACAAAGTGAGGAAACACAAACAGAATCGAATAATTCACAGGTATCAGAGCGATGATACGAATCTGCTAGACCCACAGAACAAACAAAACGCTGAAACAGCATTTCCACGTCAGCATACAGCAATGTCATCGTGGCAATAAGCGATCAGATTGCAAAAATAATGAATAGATTTAGATCTGCTCACACGCTTTCTCTGGGAATTTAGATCTCTTAAGATACCAGCCAAAAAGAATCGATAATTTGCTCAAAATAGAAGACAATAAAAATGCAACATTTCCAACCTTGGTTTGCACCTTCCTGATCGTTTGCCAGCTTTGCATGGAAGGACATGTTGATATCAGGTCATTAACCATCCATGTTATGAAGGAACATGCTTGCCTTCATTCACAAAGTTAATGGGGTAAAATGCCAGATTACGGTCTTCATCAGACCTCAGAGAGGTATCCATTCTCTTCACAAAGGCTAATTACCTCAGATTGCGTGCCTACTGAGATCGATAAATAACATCCTGTTTGACTTCATTGCTTTTGGCATTTTTATCACATGTATTGTGAAGGTTCAAACACAGATTTTGATTCTCAGTTCACCAATAAACATAATTTGTACGAGTGCCAAAGACAATTCCTGAATGATTCCCGAGTGACAATAACAGGCATCAACTGCAACTTCATTTCAGTCTAAAATGATCGGATAGAGGAAAGTAGATTTTACTTTAGTTTAGTTTAGTGTATTTTAGAGATACGGCACGGAAACAGGCCCTTCAACCCATCGAGTGCGCACCGACCAGCGATCCCTGAACACTGGCACTATCACATTACGGACAATTTACAATCTTTACCGAAGCCAGTTAACCTACAAACCTGTGCGTCTTTGGAATGTGGGAGGAAACTGGAGCACCCGGGGAAAACCCACACAGTCACAGGGAGAATGTACAAACTCCGTACAGACAGCACCCGTAGTCTGGATCGAACCCAGGACTCTGGCGCTGTAAGACAGTAAATCTATGGCTGCGGCACTGTGCCACCCGTTATTATTCAGAATTTCACTGCATTGGGCAATTATTTTTAAGGAATAAGCTTCAGGAAAGACTGAAGCCTCTTTCTCTTCATCATCTAGATGCCGCAATAGATTCAGGTTGTTAAGGTTATTTTTATTGATTAATACAACAGCTGGTTGAACATCTGGAAAGAATTACAGGTTACAAGGTGAACATTAAAAAAGGATGATTAAATAATCCATGAAACTGAGTTTGTCTTTTGGTGGACAGCCAACCAAGCTGGAAAGGCATATATATGCATACTTCATCAGTCAGAGAGCTGATGTTGGGTTATCATATTGTAGCTGCATTAAGCTTTGGTTAGGCCACATTTGGAGCATTGTGTCTAGTTCTGGTCACAGCATCACAGGAAGGATGTGAAGGCTGCAGAAGTTGAGAGGGTGCAGAAGAGATTCACCAAAATAGTAACTGGATTAGATAAGTAGAGGTGGACAACCTTAGATTGTTTACTCTGGAACATCGACAGCTGAAAAATAAAACTACGAGAGGTTCAGAAAGGAGAGAAGGGAGGGAGGGAAAGAAGGGAGGAAGGGAGGGAGGGAAGTAGAGAAAGAAGGGAGGGAAGGAGAGAAAGAAGGGAGGGAAGGAGAGAAGGGAAAAGAGAGAGAGGAAGGAGGGAGGGAAGGAGAGAAGGGAGGGAGGGAAGAAGGGAAGGGAGGGGAGGAAAGGAGAGAAGGGAGGGCGAAGGCCCGCGGCGGGAGTGGATGCCGGGGTCCCGAGCCAAGAGTAGATTACTCCAGCATGGGGCCTAAGCGGCCCATAGCCTCCAAATCGGCAGCTACAAATCAACGAATCAACCAAAGATACTAGAGGAGTATCTTTGGAATCAACCTACCAGTCAGCGCCGCCTGCGGTTGGAAAGTCAGCGCCGCCGCTGTTGAAGCTAGTTAACGTGGAGGGAGAGTGAGGCAGCATCAATTCCGTTGGCTGAGCCTACGTAATTGATGCTCGCTCTTCCTCCACTAGGCTCAAGACACGCCCCCTTGTGCGGCAGACGTGATCGCTGCCTCCCCTGGAGCTTTTCCATTGCAGTTTTATGAAGAGACCAGTGAGCACAAAGGTAATATCTTTATATGTGAAATGAGTTAACTGGACTATGGAAGGTGAGGACATGTAATGAAGGGGTTTACACACATTACATTGGTGACATACATAGAGATAATAACAGGCACACGCTTATTGCCCGCACTCCATTCAGTTTCTGAGGGGTTGCGCAATCAAAGGGGAGGCTCAGCTCGTCGCTGCCTCACCTCTCATCTGTCCCTGTATTTGCAGTGGAGCTGCGACAATTTGGTGATTTTGACTAAAAAAAAATGTTTGGATTCATATAGAAATGACATTTATAACACAGATAAGTGGAAAAAATCTTTATATTTATTTTACATAGAAACATAGAAACATAGATATTAGGTGCAGGAGTAGGCCATTCGGCCCTTCGAGCCTGCACCGCCATTCAATATGATCATGGCTGATCATCCAACTCAGTATCCCATACCTGCCTTCTCTCCATACCCTCTGATCCCCTTAGCCACAAGGGCCACATCTAACTCCCTCTTAAATATAGCCAATGAACTGGCCTGAACTACCCTCTGTGGCAGAGAATTCCAGAGACTCACCACTCTCTGTGTGAAAAAAGTATTTCTCATCTCGGTCTTAAAGGATTTCCCCCTTATCCTTAAGCTGTACTCCTTGTCCTGGACTTCCCCAACATCGGGAACAATCTTCCTGCATCTAGCCTGTCCAACCCCCCCTTAAGAATTTTGTAAGTTTCTATAAGATCCCCTCTCAATCTCCTAAATTCTAGAGAGTATAAACCGAGTCTATCCAGCCTTTCTTCATAAGACAGTCCTGCCATTCGAGCAATCAGTCTGGTGAACCTTCTCTGCACTCCCTCTATGGCAATAATGTCCTTCCTCAGATTTGGAGACGAAAACTGTTTGCAATACACCAGGTGTGGTCTCACCAAGACCCTGTACAACTGCAGTAGAACCTCCCTGCTCCTATACTCAAATCCTTTTGCTATGAAAGCTAACATACCATTCGCTTTTTTCACTGCCTGCTGCACCTGCATGCCTACTTTCAATGACTGGTGTACCATGACACCCAGGTCTCACTGCATCTCCCCTTTTCCTAATCGGCCACCATTTAAATAATAGTCTGCTTTCCTGTTTTTGCCACCAAAGTGGATAACCTCACATTTACCAACATTACACTGCATCTGCCAAACATTTGCCCACTCACCCAGCTTATCCAAGTCACCTTGCAGTCTCCTAGCATCTCCTCACAGCTAACACTGCCCCCCAGCTTAGTGTCATCTGCAAACTTGGAGATATTGCCTTCAATTCCCTCATCCAGATCATTAATATATATTGTAAATAGCTGGGGTCCCAGCACTGAGCCCTGCGGTACCCCACTAGTCACTGCCTGCCATTGTGAAAAGGACCCGTTTACTCCTACTCTTTGCTTCCTGTTTGCCAGCCAGTTCTCTATCCACATCAATACTGAACCCCTAATGCTGTATGCTTTAAGTTTGTATACTAATCTCTTATGTGGGACCTTGTCGAAAGCCTTCTGGAAGTCCAGTTATACCACATCCACTGGTTCTCCCTTATCCACGCTACTAGTTACATTCTTGAAAAATTCCACAAGATTCGTCAGACATGATTTACCTTTCGTAAATCCATGCTGACTTTGTCCAATGATTTCACCACTTTCCAAATGTGCTGCTATCCCATCTTTAATAACTGACTCTAGCAGTTTCCCCACTACTGATGTTAGACTAACTGGTCTGTAATTCCCCGTTTTCTCTCTCCCTCCCTTCTTAAAATGAGGGGTTACGTTTGCTACCCGCCAATCCTCAGGAACCACTCCAGAATCTAAAGAGTTTTGAATGATTATCACTAATGCATCCACTATTTCCTGAGCTACTTCCTTAAGTACTCTGGGATGCAGCCTATCTGGCCCTGGGGATTTATCGGCCTTTAATCTGTTCAATTTACCCAACACCACTTCCTGACTAACCTGGATTTCACGCAATTCCTCCTTTGACCCGCGGTCCCCTGCTATTTCCGGCAGATTATTTATGTCTTCCTTAGTGAAGACGGAACCAAAGTAGTTATTCAATTGGTCTGCCATATCCTTGTTCCCCATGATCAACTCACCTGTTTCTGACTGCAAGGGACCTACATTTGTTTTAACTAATCTCTTTCTCTTCACATATCTATAAAACCTTTTGCAGTCAGTTTTTATGTTCCCTGCCAGTTTTCTTTCATAATATAGTTTTCCTTTCCTAATTAAGCCCTTTGTCCTCCTCTGCTGGTCTCTGAATTTCTCCCAGTCCTTTGGTATGCTGCTTTTTCTGGCTACTTTGTATGAATCATCCTTTGCTTTGATACTATCCCTGATTTCCCTTGTTATCCACGGATGCACTACCTTCCCCGATTTATTCTTTTGCCAAACTGGGATGAACAATTTTTGTAGTTCATCCATGCAGTCTTTAAATGTCTTCCATTGTATATCCACCGTCAACCCTTTTAGAATTAATTGCCAGTCAATCTTGGCCAATTCACGTCTCATACCCTCAAAGTTACCTTTCTTTAAGTTCAGAACAATTGTTTCTGAATTAACAATGTCACTCTCCATCCTAATGAAGAACTCAACCATATTATGGTCACTCTTGCCCAAGGGGGCACGTACAACAAGACGGCTAACTACCCCTTCCTCATTACACAAAACCCAGTCTAAAATAGCCTGCTCTCTCGTTGGTTCCTCTACATGTTGGTTTAGATAACTATCCGCATACATTCCAAAAAATCCTCTTCCTCAGCACCCCTGCCAATTTGATTCACCCAATCTATATGTAGATTGAAGTCACCCATTATAACTATTTTGCCTTTGTCGCACGCATTTCTAATTTCCTGTTTGATACCATCCCCAACTTCACTGCTACTGTTAGGTGGCCTGTACACAACACCCACCAGCGTTTTCTGCCCCTTAGTGTTTTGCAGTTCTACCCATACCTATTCCACATCCTCCAAGCTAATGTCCTTCCTTTCCATTGTGTTAATCTCCTCTCTAACCAGCAACGCTACCCCACCTCCTTTTCCTTTCTCTCTATCCCTCCTGAATATTGAAAATCCCTGGATGTTCAGCTCCCAGCCTACATCACCTTGGAGCCTTGTCTCCGTGATCCCAACTATATCATAATCATTAATAGCTATCTGCACGTTCAACTCATCCACCTTATTACGAATACTCCTTGCATTGAGACACAAAGCCTTCAGGCTTGTCTTTACAACACTCTTACCCCTTATACAATTATGCGGAAAAGTGGTCCTTTTTGATTTTTGCCCTGGTTTTGTCTGTCTGCCACTTTTACTTTTCACCTTGCTACCTATTGCTTCTACGCTCATTTTACACCCACCTGCCTCTCTGCTCTTGCAATAATTTTATTTTATTATTATTTTTCTTTACTTAACAGCTCTTTTTATTGGGAGTATGACAGGTATTATGTACTTGTGTAGGAAAGTACTCTGCATCCCCTGCCTCCCTTGACCGCATGTCCCTAGTGCGCTTTGCTGTAAACCTAAGAACTTGATAGTCCTGCTCTCATCCCATGTTCTTTAACAGCTGCATTTCTTCTTTTAAAATTAACAGTTTTATACCACGTGCTTCTGATCATGAGGGTTAACAGAAATGACAAGCAGGACATTGTGCTACTCGAGAGGTTATATGTTCTCTTAGTGAGAAATAGCAAATGCCCTGTGGCTTTGCTTGTGATAAACTGAAGGGCATTCGGTTTTATTAAGGCAGGAACAAATCTTTAGAGAAAAGAAACCCAATTACTGCTGTAATACCTTCACGTTTTGCTTGAATATTCCTTTGTCCTCTAACCGTAATTCACCTGAAATAATATATTTTTAACTCCATGCGTGCCCTGCATTTTAATTATTTTTGTGACGCTGCAAGTCCAAAATTGTGTGTGAACTATAATTTTACCAGCCATGTTCTGTTTGGTGATGAATCCGAGATGAGGGCAACACAGCAGGGAATTAGGCCCTTTGACCTAACTTCTCCTTGTTGACCAAGTTGCTTAACTGAGTTAGTCTGATATTCTCCAAGCCTTTCCTACACAAGTACTTAATTGTTTTTTTTAAACATTGTAATTGTATCAACCTCAACTGTACTACTCGCTGTGGCAGCACATTCCCACAGAACCCTTTTAAAATTTTTATCCACTCACCTTAACTATATGTGCTCTAGTCCGGTACACTAGGGAAAAGATTGTGGCATTCACCTTATCTGTACTCTTCCTGATTTTGCATACCTCAATAAGGTCACCCCTCAACCTCTGTCCCTCCAAGGAAAAGAGACCCAGCCTATCCAGCCTCTCTGTGTAGCTCAAACCCTATATTCTTGTAAATCTAGTAAATCCTTGTAAATCTTTTTAAAAGGGTACACAAAAGGCTGGAGAAACTCAGCGGGTGCAGCAGCATCTAAGGAGCCAAGGAGATAGGCGACGTTTCGGGTCGAGACACTTCTTCAGACCCGTAACGTCGCCTATCTCCTTTGCTCCTTAGATGCTGCTGCACCCGCTGAGTTTCTCCAGCCTTTTGTGTACCCTCGATTCTCCAGCATCTGCAGTTCCTTCTTTACATCTTTTTAAAACCCTTTTCACTTTAATGACATCCTTGAAATTACTGGTGTTTCTCAATTTCCATCTCTAAAACTTGCACTCATTGAATTATACTGTGATTAGCTATTCGCCCATTTTCTCTGGGGATTTTGCAAACATAGAAACATGAAAAACATAGAAAGATAGGTGCAGGAGTAGGCCATTCGGCCCTTTGAGCTAGCAACGCCATTCAATATGATCATGGCTGATCATCTAAAATCAGTACCCCATTACTGCTTTTTTCCCCATATCCCTTGATTCCTACAGTGTTTGATATTAATTTAACTGTGTGTGGCAGAGTCTAGAAGTATAAATGATATCAAGAGAAGCAGTGGTATCAGTTAATTCAAAAATTATCTTACTTTGCAACTAGTTTATAATTATGGACACTTTTTAATGTAAAACTAAATGAGAACAACTATAATGTTTTAAGATTGTACTACTTTAGAGATTATATCACGTGACTGACTGTTGTATTGTTGTACAATGTTCATTGTGGAATCTTGCAGAATCAGTCTGTGTTAAACAACATAGTGAGAAATGTTACCTAGCTTTTCTAATCTTAACTAAGTTGTTTTTAAACTAAGCCTTTCTTTCATTTCATAAAGTTATTATTGGTATTTTGAGTTAATCTTTACTTTCTCGGATCTTGGAGGATGACACGAGACACGTCATATATTGGCTCTAGCATGATGCACTTCCAAGGACTTTGCAAGCAGATTCCAAAATTTGACTTTTATTCTGCATATGTCGTAGTATAATTGTGACACAGAGATTTAGATTGAATAGTGGATGTCCCCTCACAGCCATGCAATGTGATTTACATGATTTTGAAAAGAGTAACATGAGTTTACAATGGTACAAACTGGTTTCTCTGAATGAAGGATGACTTGTTTTACATAATGTAGTGCAACTGGACCCATAAAAATAAATGAATGAAATACAAGGTGGGTTGGCCATCAGATGATGGATCTAATGATGGAACCTCCAAATTTATGATCTGATTGAGGAGTGCAATAAATTGTAGAAGGTGGGAGTCTTATTCCTGCTGCTGAAGGAATGTCAGCGGGGGAAGGAAATTCTAACAAGCCTCTGGAGCAATAGGATGATAAAGGCACGTTTAAATTTTAAATTAAATAAACTTGATACTGAAATGGAAGAGGGAAAGCAATTTGAATGAGCACCTGCAGAAAGTGGGAGTGGGAGGGAAACTTAGTTACAGGGGAATTTGCAGGGGAAAATTTTGAAAAAAGATTTGCCAGTCCAATAATGCAAAATAAAAAGCGTATTAATGTTGTGAGGAGAAATAAACCTAGCTAAAGGAAGATAGAAAAAAAATGTAGGGAAAAATGGAGCTCCTGGTTTCTCAAACTGAAATGGGTGGCTTGATATTCTTGGGCAGTACAGTACCTTTCAAAATAGTTATGGGATAGTAATGATGGTAGATTTCAGTAATGGTGGTTTCTCAGGGCGTGTGTTCCACAAAGCAGCAAAGATTAAGTGGTGACTAGGGTAATGAGCCTACTAGTCAACAGTGATTAAAAATGGAGATACAGAGATACACAGTACCTTCCAACTTAGAATATTACTTTGTACTTTGCTCATTGCATATTTGCTGAATAAAATCTAAATCTTTATCATTTTATTCAGCTTGAGGGATGAATCAAAACCAAGTACCATCAAATTAGTGGCTCGTTCAGCATTGTGACTACAGGGACTGTTCGAATTAATTACAGTCAGGGAGTTGAAACTTTCATCCCATTTGTCAGAAATGGATTTAAACAGAAAGATACTGATGTCACCCACCTTGAGGTGAATGCTATAGAGAGTAAGCCTCACTTCTAGGAACTGAGCACACAGTGTAAAATGCAAGATTATCAGAGATGCTATCTTTCTGCAGAGATTTTAAACCAAACAGTTTGCATATTCTGTAAAAGACAAACAGAGAGCAGTGCTGAACTACTATCTACCTCTTTGGGCACCCTCGGACTATCCTTGATCGTACTTTGCTGGCTTTACCTTGCACGAAACGTTATTCCCTTATCATGTATCTATCTATACACTATAAATGGTTCGATTGCAATCTGCTGACTGGATAGCATGCAACAGAAGCTTTTCACTGTACCTCGGGTCAATTGATAATGAACAAAACTAAACAGAAAAAAAGATTGCAGAGAACTATTCAATAACAGAAGGGATGCTTTCCTGGTGTCTAGATCTAAACTTTAATCAAAACCAGGAAAGGAAATTAACTGGTCCTTAATCTTTTTGCTGTTTGAGAGAGTACAAAATATACATTTATTTGTCACTTTGCAGTCGTACAATCCTTAAAAAATATTTCATTGCTGCATCATTTTTAGAGAAGATGTTAAGAAGTTGTAATATGTTGTAGGTTATTTATTGATCATGCTTTAATTCAGGAGGCAATGTCTTCTCTACCATTTACCTCCTTTTTCATATGAATGGCTTCTTCATTCCTGACACAATCTTAGGTGCCTTTCATGCTGGATCCTCAATTTAATTATAATTACAAACAAATGTTATAAACTCTTTTCCTAAAGGAGGCTGTGTTATTTTCCATTTTGACTTTTGATAGCATGTTACAACTTTCTATGAAGTAGAAGTTTATTGCCTCAAAATCTAGAGAGACTTGCTGGCCATAGCTTGTAACTGAGACAAGGCATGAAAATCATTACATTAACATTAATGGTGCTTGTGGGATCTTGCTGTGTACAACTGAACTACCTTGTTTGCCTGTGGCATGACAATGGCTGTATTTAAAAAAAAACTCAACTGATGTTCGGAACATGAGGATCACCACACAATTCATAGTTATTTTTTTATCTCAAAGTCTCTCTCCATCACACTTCTCTGTTCAAGCAGTACTACCACACATCATCATTTCAATTTTATATTGCATTCCTTCTGAGCTTACATTACAACAACATATGTTCAATGGGTCAGGTAAGATTAAAGATCCGTGTTGGATTGCTGGTGTGGATTAGGTGCCTTGAAGGCGTAGGAAAGAACTGCAGATGCTGGTTTAAATCGAAGGTAGACACAAAATGCTGGAGTAACTTAGCGGGTCAGGCAGCATCTCTGGAGATGCTTTGAATGACCTGTTTCAGTGCTGTACTGCTCTATGATTTCATGACCACGTCTTTTCATTTGAACTTTCATTTTTCTCTTGTAAGAACTTATAACTGAGAGACAACTAATGAAAACAAGCATTTTTCAAGAAATTTACTTTTGAAAATTAGGAATAAATTTTAAACCCTGTTAAAAACTGTCAATTTGAAAAGTCTGAACACTCCCGAAAAGGCCCTTAACACAGCATATCTCTCTCTTTTACACACACACAAACACACACACACGAACACACTCACACACATATTATATAAAACATCAACATATACTTAAAGCTCAGTACTGACAATACACTAGTATCTGTTCTAAGATGACAAAGTAGGATGCAAACCAAACACTTTGAATGATTTTGCCTCTTCACAGTTCACATATATCCATTAAGGGCTGGGAGCTCAATTCTATCGGTGTTCTTGGTAGTCAATGTTAATTGGGTTGCAGTGTGGATCACAGTGGGGCTGTTAATACAAAATAGCCTCTGATATCAATTGTTGTCTAATATCTCTGTTGCATGTCAGCACTTTGTGGTCCATTGTGCAGAATCTGAACTAGAGAACGAATCAACTTTTGTGCACGTCTGCAGATGTGTGTATGTCTATATAAATGCAAAGGAAGTTGTCTGCATTTTGGAGAGATCGAGAAGCTGCTTCCTGTGAAGATATTGACTGACATCTACTACAAACCTACTGACTCCCATAGCTATCTTGACTACACTTCTTCCCATCCTGCTTCTTGTAAAGAATCTCCCTACCGTTTCTAGATCTCACCGTCTCCATTACAGGAAACAGACTGTTGACCGACATCTACTACAAACCTACTGCCTCCCATAGCTATCTAGACTACACTTCTTCCCACCCTGCTTCCTGTAATGATCTCCCTACCGTTTCTGTATCCTCCATTGTCAGAGTGAGGCCCAACGCAAAGTGGAGGTTCAGCACCTCATATTTCGCTTGGGTAGTTTATACCCCAGCGGTATGAACATTGACTTCTCTAACTTCAGATAGCCCTTGCTTTTTCTCTCCATGCCATCCCCCTTCCCAGTTCTCCCACTAGTCTTACTGTCTCCGACTACATTCTATCTTTGTCCCGCCCCCTCCCCTGACATCAGTCTGAAGAAGCTTCTCGATCTGAAATGTCTCCCATTCCTTCTCTCCAGAGATGCTGCCTGTCCCACTGAGTTACTCCAGCATTTAGTGCCTACCTTCGATTTAAACCAGCATCTGCAGTTCTTTCCTACACTAGTTTCTTAGCAACTGAATAAGCCTGACTAAAATAATTCTATGAGCCAAAAGTAGTTCACAAATAGCGATCATTCACTGATTCCTGAAAAGCACAAATAAAACACAGCACAGAAGGGCAAGTAGAATGAACTGCAGCTCTCCAACCTTGCTATCATTGACTTACAGTGCATGAGATGCTTATACCGTGGATCACTGTCATCGAACGCAGGTTTGACCAGGGAGTCTCTCTGAACATGCCAAAAGAATGAACGTATGCTTAATATGTAAAGGACATAAAGTCACTGCAGCTCGGTCAAACAGATCAAAAGGGACAAGGTTAAACTTAATCTAGGCAGAATTAGCCTTGGATAGGCTGAAACATTACGTTGTGGTAAATGTAATGGTAACCTTTCAGTGTTGGATTAAAATTCAAAATCAACCCAAATAATAAGGAAAAACTGCTCTAACGATATCAGTTAACTTACTTTCTTCCCTTTGAGCACCAAAGCAAGTCAAGCCAAAATAGAAATGTGTGTGTCAAATTGAGATAAAATGTTGTCTTGCAAATGCACTGATCTGGCAAAAAAGCTGCCATGTTATTGTCAGCAAGATAAATCCTTGTTCACATGCATTTAAGAATGGGAGGACACAGTAGGCGGAAGGAAGATGTTAACTACTCATGATAAGAAAAATGTATCATCTTTCTGGGATTAACTTCATTACAAAAGCTGAAATGAATATTGCTGATGAGTGACACAAAATGCCAAATCAATATACTATGGATGGAGACAGCTTCCTGACTTCAGTTTAGAAGCTTACAAAATGGGAAGTCTACAAGCATTAGAAGAGTAAGTAGCAGCAACGTGATTGATGAATTACAAAAGGAAAAGGGAAAACATACCGAGGTTATTCCGAGAAATCTATTATATCGTCAGAGTACAGATGGCTCTGGTTGGGAATCCACCAGCCACATGTCTTTAATTCAACACTTCATTAAATACCCTGAGTCTCTGTTGCCACTTTGAAGTCGCTCATTTCTATTCCAAATGTTACAAATGCAGTGGTGCTTTGCTCTAAGCTAGTATTTCATTATAGTACAACATAATTTAAAACCGGAGAGAGTTTTTAAAGTTAGGGTTGATTACTGAAGGAATCCTGAAAGTGAAAATAATATTTTAATTATGGGATAAAGACAGGAGTCATATTTTTTATAATAGTAAAAAAAGTCAAATATTAACTGTTTGGTGTAGAATTAGTCAATACATTTGCTGATTGGTTGTATCTCCTGGAGTAAAATCTTCCTGAGACATGGAGGTATGTCTCTCCCACGCATTCCTGAATGTATTCTCTTCACCGGTCGTAACATATTGATCATTTTGACACTGCAATTCCCTTCAAAGGCTCAAATTATCTGCCAATTCCATGTTGTCACAATGTAGTTTTTTCCCTTTTTTTCCTCATCAATAAGCCAGCCCATCAAGTCTATGTATGCTCCCAGCAGAACCAATCCATCCTATTCCCCTTTTGCTCAGTTATTTATTCTCTCCTTGGGCTTTTATTGTCACTGACCTGCTCTTCAGCCTCACCATTTACCAGATGCTCCAACTGAGTTTCTGGTCAATAGGCAATAACCAGGCTGTTGATGGTGGGGGATATGACAATGGTAACACCATTGAAAGTTAAAGGTAGGTAATTAGACTCTCTCTTTGTGGACATGCTCATTGTCTGAATCTTGGTTTGTTGTCTGGGTCTTGCTGTGTGGCTACTTCATTTGCCGGTGAGTTGTGAACAGAATTAAACAGGAACATTGTGCAATCATCAGCAAATATATATATCCACATCTGACCTGACCATGAAAGAAAGGCCATTGATGAAGCAGCTGAAAAGTTGAGGTAAATATCCTGCGGGACATTTGATCGATAACCATGGAGTGATTATCTGATCCAGTGGTGATGCTGTTTGATTAATGCTGATTGGAAAGCATGAAGCTTGGCCGTAAGGGCCTTTTTGATGCTTCCAGCACTACATTGAAGATGATATGGAGGATATACGATACAGTGGTAATTGATTGCACTTGTGAATGGAAAATGCTAAATGAATCAAATAGTAGGTGTGGAGAGTGCGTTGGGAAATGTGAAGAACACTTTCTGGTTTTGAAATCTAACACGTCCCCTGTTTTCTACTTGTGTTAGAATTTCAATTGAAAATGGATGTAACATTACGTAATTGGTTATTCGAATACATCCTTAGATTAATTTTACATTTTTTAAACAGACAAACCAGACAAGAGAAGAAAAATGTAAGGATTGTGTTCTGAATTATATTAATGTAATCTACGTTTTTCATATATCTAAAAATTATTGCTGAACGTTAAACGGCATTATGGATTTAGATAAAATAAATTGCAAACCATTCCATGATTGGATTATGATTTAACTGGCTGAAGGCAAGCCATCTCTACCTTGATTATATGAATAATATTGCAGCTAAAATGGTTCTCTGATTGCTTAGCTGGTAAATTCCCAGTTTAATTAAGAACAGGGTAACTCAGAGCCAACACATCCCAGGTCCAATCCCTCGTGTATGTTTACGTTGCTAATATTTTATGGGCATCAAGATCTCAGTTCTCAGTATTCATACATCCCAAAGCCAAGCTTCCTTTCCTGGTGATAATAGACAACAGACAATAGGTACAGGAGGCCCTGATGAAATTGATGGAAAAGTTGCTGCAGATAATTCCTTCCAGTAATGTCAATATTATAAGCAGTGGAAGTAATTAGTTTTCTTACTCAGATTAAAAACATCAAAACATTATTAGGCATGACCATGGGAATTTTATTGAGGTAATTTTCAGGATGTCATTAGCAGCTATTACATTCCAAAGGCCATTTATGAGCAAAATTACATATTTAATGTTCAATGTAAAATTTGGGCATTGTTTATTTTTTTCAATCTAAGTTGATCACAGTTGCTGTGCATACAAAGCCAAACCAAACCATTCTTTTCTGGGAAATGTTGAAAGAAAGCAGGTGAATATTAGTCCAGCAACAAGATAGCATTCATTTTCCAAAGATAGACACAAAATGCTGGAGTAACTCAGCGGGTCAGGCAGCATCACTGAAGAAAAGGAATAGGAGACGTTTCGGGTTGAGACCCATTCATTTCGAGACTCATTCTTTTTCCACTTTGAAATCCGACATTGAGCCCTTATTTGGGAGCTTGTGTTACAATATCCCACATTGTGTTGGCAATTTCCCGTGTGAGGGTGCCACAAAGTTATGCAGGCATCTTCCCCGTAGGTCCCCTGTAACAACCATTTGCAGCAAGCTGTAATTACAAACTGAATTGCATGCATTTAGAAAAGGAAATTCTGGCTGTGAGTTCAGGTTTAAAAAGACATTAAAGACATGTTGTGGCTGAGAACATTGCATTTCTTTTATTCATGCGGCTTCGAGCAAAGGCAGGCTGGTTTTTGTGCATTTATGTGTGAATTTATTCTGTGACATAATTGGGAAAGAGGCTCACGTGATGTGGCAGCAATGGAACAATAATACATCCATTCCGTCTAAAACAATACCTTTTCAACATGCGCATAGTTTATGTGTTCTGCCGAGCAAATAAATCACCAGCACTTATGTTGGTTTGCTATTTGAATTCTGTCTAGCAACCAATTGCAAGTGCTGCACTGGTCTCAATGTCAAAGTCAGGGTCATCTTCAATCTCAAAACTCTTGCATCAAGGTCCTGGCGGGGTGTCTCTGCTGCTGATGTACCAGTATGATTTTGTTGCTCACCGTTGCATTGTAAATGTCAACAAGTGCTCCACAGGCAAGTGGGGGGGGCCTTCATTTTATACAATACAAACTCTCCTGCAATTTTCTGTGTTGCATATCACCTCTTTTGTCAGCAGTCTCTCTCCAGCTTTCCAAAAATAAAAGTGACATGCCTCAATCACTCCTGCCCAGAAGCTCTCACATTGTCCATAATGAATTTTTTTTCAAAGGTTAGTAATGGCCCACATTTTGTACCAGTCTTTCAGATAATTTAGACCCCCTGCAATTCAGACACAGGAAAAATAGATATACAAGATGACACCATCTCTCTTGCACTACTTTCAAACCTAGATCACCTTGACAATAAGAACACCTATGTAAGGATGCTATTCATTGACCACAGCTCAGCCTTCTTCACCATAATACCGAATAAGCTAATTCCTAAACTTCTCAACCTTGGGAACCGGTTTCTGGACTTCTTCATGGGCAGATTTCATTTGGTTAGAATTAGTCATAACATTGCCCCCACCATGACCCTCAACACTGGTACTCCTCAGGGTTGTGGGCCCAGCCCATTGCTCTACTCCCTGTACACCCGTGCGGTGATGAGGTGTTTGCGCAGTAATCATCCAGAACCAGGACCAAGTGGCCAAGGGCAATGCAAACTTGATCTTTGAGTTCACCGATGATACTACCCTTGTCAGGCACATCTACAACAATGATGAAAAGAAGCATAGGAAGGAGATTGAGAACCTGGTGTCATGGTACCGGATAAAAACCTAGCCAGCAATGTCAGCAAGACAAAAGAGTTGTTTTTTGGCCTAAAGAAGTGAGGAACAGAATACAACCCTGTTCTCCAAAACAAAGCAGATGTACAGATGATTGACAAATTCAAGATCCTAAGCATCCATATCTCCGGCAACCTAATCTGGTCCCTCCACACTCATGCCATGATCAAGAAAGTTCATCAGGATATTTTCTATCTTAGGCATCTGAGAAAATTTGGCACGTTGACGAGAATTGCTCAAACTTCTAAAGACGCACTAAATAAAATGTTTCTTAGAGAGTGCATCTCAGCCTGCAAGAGCAACTTCATTGCTCTGGAACACATGACTCTAACATGGAGTAATGAGCCCAGTCCATCAACCACTTCCTTCCACCGACCCTATCTTCATGGTGCATTGCATCAGGAAGGCTGTAAGTATCATCATGGAAGTCTGTCACCCTGACTATTCCTACCTTCTCGAAGAAGTTACAGTAGCTTGCAAGCTTGAACGGTTAGATTTAACAACATCCCCTTTCCCACCGCTATTTGTGAAGGTATCACAAATTGGCAAAATAAATTATAGCTTTTCTTTGAGATTGCTAAAAATAAATTGATGACCGCCACCTGGTAAGTTTTAGGTGAATTTGAGACACCAAAAGTGAGTTGTGGTGTTTTCCTGTAACCACTGAGGATCCATCTGCCTCAGGCTTCTGTATATTGTACAGCAAGTGAGAGTAGCAGGGGAAATCTGTGTTATCTTATTAATGGTTTTCATTTACACCAAGTTTAGCCACGATGCTGACTTGCCTGAGAATAATTCAACTTTTACATCAAATCAATGGATCTGTTTTTAAAGCGCCACAACAATATGAATATGTTCATAATCATAATCCTAATTTATTAGCCAAGTATGTTTTGCAACATGCAAGGAATTTGGTTTGACATACAGTCATACCATAAAAGCAACAAGACACACAACTACATAAAAAATTGAAATAAACATCCACCACAGCAGCTCCTCCACATTCCCCACTGTGATGGAAGGCAATAATGTCTTATCTTATTTCCTCCTTTCCTCCTGTGGTCAGAGGGGTCGAACCATCTGCAGCCGGTGATCGCGCTCCCATGTCGGGGTGGTCTAAGCTCCCGATCGAACTCCTGCGACTTGGAGTTCCCGAAGTCGATCGCTAACCAGGGATCATGAGGTCGGACTAAAGCATATGGCATACCACTAGATCTTCCTATTAGTTGAGAGATATATTTGGCATAACAATAAGAAACCAGTAGACGTTGCAGTAAAGCATATGGCATACCACCTGATCTTACTGTTAGTTGAGAGATATATTGTATAAATATTACATGAGGAATTGGAAAACTATATTGATGTGAAGCTGTTAGAAAAGCCAAAACCTATTTGCCTGGGACAAAGAGGAAAGCAGAGAATGATACAATGAGTGTGAACTCATTCAGACCAGTCTGAAGAAGGGTCTCGACCAGAAACGTCACCCATTCCTTCTCTCCAGAGATGCTGCCTGTCCCGCTGAGTTACTCCGGCACTTTTTGTGTCTATCAATGAGCGTGAACATTATTTCAGAACCTATCCTTGTGTTGTAAAATTGGTGGGGGGTTCATTTCATGCGAGTACTGATAAATTACAAAATTCAGTCAAAGTCAATGAATATGGATTACCTGAGATTTAGTTTAGTTTAACTTATTATTGTCACGTGTACCGAGGTACCGTGAAGAGCTTTTGTTTGTGTGCTATCCAGTCAAAGACTATACATGAATACAATCAAGACTTCCACAGTACACAGATAGAGGATAAATCGCACAACATTTAGTGCAAGATATAACATTGAATATATCTCTCAAGTAACAGGAAGATCTTTACCATATAATCTGGTAAAGTCCGATTAAAGATAGTTCAAAGATCTTCAATGAGGGAGATGGGAGGTCAGGACTGCACTTCAGCTGATGAGAGGACTGTTAACTGTTGCCTGATAATGGGAAACAAGGAAATGGCAGACCAGTTAAACAAGTACTTTGGTTCTGTCTTCATGAAGGAAGACACAAACAATCTCCCAGAAATACTAGGGGACCGAGGATCCAGTAGGGGGGAGGAAATCCACATTCGTATGTTTCTATGTTGATGTTTCTATGATAACAGCTGGGATGTCAAATTGCTAGGTCCATGCAAATGGCATAAAAACTTGAGAATTAAATTCATCACAAGTTAAGATTCAATTCTTTACTTTGGATGCCACATGCATTGACGCAACAATTTTCTATTGTATAATGGGACTAGTTATTGTTGCAGGCAACAGTCAAAGAGCCATAACAGTCCAAATCTAGGAAATGGTGTCCAAAGCGTCAATTTAGTCAGTGGTAGCATTGTCAGGAGTGTTATTTATCTTCATCTTTTCAGTTTATAACAGCCAAATGTTAAAGTTACCAAGAGAAATCTCATATTTTGACAGCCTGTAGATGCAAGTCTAGCACAGGCAAAAAAAAAAGCAATCTCAATGGTAATTGTAGATAGTAAAGAAAAGGAGGACAAACAATGAGGAACTAGGTTTGTACGTAATTTATGTTGCAAGCCAGAAGTGGCAGCAGACAAATGAGCTTCAAGTAAAGCCATTGATTAATAACCAGTTCATTGGATACACAAATTGATACTGCCAAAGAATTTGCAACGGTGAGTCAAAACACTTAATGTAGCAGGTCATCACAGACAGATAGCCCTGTCACAGTGAAGGAGGCCATTCAGCCCATTCAGCATTGTGCTGGCTGACAGAACAATCTCATTAATTCCATTTGCCTTCTATTTCTCCGCAAATTATCCATTCTCACATCATTGAACTAAACTCTTGAGTTTTTTTACCACCCGTCTACACTGGGGGGATATTTACAGTAGAGAATTAACATCAGTATGTCCGGGGTGTGGAACAAAAGTGGAGCACCCGGGGCGAACCCATGTGGGTCACAGCAAGATTGTGAAAACTCCATAGATCCAGCACCTGAGGTCAGGATTGAATTAAGGTCACGGACACTATGAGGTAGCAGCATGAACTACAATGTCCATATGCCACTCTGTTGAAGTTTGACAGGCATTAGGGCAAATATAGTGCACAGTGCAATTGAGTCAATAGCAGGTGCAGCTATACAAACAGAAATATTGAGCAGGTCCGACAGCATTGATCACCTGTTCCATTGTCCCAGCTTGCTGTAGTTCACTACACGATATATTACAGATGACTCAAGGTGAGCCAAGTTCATGTCACCTTTGAGAGGAAAGTATTCAGTTTTGCCCACTTTGTGTACATCGTGAAATTTCAGGCATGGTTAGGCTGGATACAAGTGATACCTTGGGCTCCCCACATCAGTAAAGAATGCCAATGTGGAAGGCACTCAGCCTTCAAAGTACTAGGCAATGAATAGGGAAATATCTCTATAGTAAACCACATACATCCAGGAATATAGATATGGCACCATCATTTGAGCTTAACTGTGGTGTTTGCCATATATTCTCGATCGTGAGAAAGGCTACCCTACATTCTTAGTTCTTCAAGCCATTGTGCGCTCCAGTTATCAGGAATATCCGACCGAACCTTCCACACAATGTCGCTGCCCCCACCTCTTGCATGGCAGCAGCAAGAGAAAGAAGCAAAACAGGATGAAAAATGTAGAAACATGGAACTGCAGTTGCTGGTTTACAAAAACAAAAAGACACAAAGTGCTGGAGTAACTCAGCGGGTCAGGCAGCATCCCTGGAGGACATGGATAAATGGACTATTTGGCAGATAACAAGTGCGCACAGGCATGGGAATTTTTTTGATGGGCAGACGGTTAGAGAAAGGACATAGATGGAGAAAAGTGTGAGACAAAAGAATTGAAGAGCAGGAATTGTGAAGCCAGAGGAAGAAAGGAGGGGCAGTGGGAGAGGAGAAAAAGGTACTCGTCTAGATGGGGCACAGAGAAGGGGGTATAGATGAAAGTGGATGTGGAAGAGAAAGGGGAAGCAGAGTGTAGGGGGTTGTTAGAGGTTGCTTAGGATTGAAGTCAATGTTGATACAAAAAGTAAAAAAAAAGTCAAAGTATCCTTTATCGTCATTCAGACCTTTCGGTCTGAACGAAATTTCGTTGCCTTGCAGTCATACATATAATAAAAAACAAAACACACAATAAACACATATTTAACATCCACCACAGTGAGTTCACCAGGCACCTCCTCACTGTGGTGGAAGGTAAAAGTCTTAAAGTCTTTGTCTTTATCCCTCCTTGTTCTCCCTCTGCGCTGAGGCGATCCAGGCCTCCGATGTTGTCGTCCACTAGTCCCGCGGCCGAGCCTCCGAAGCCGGGCTGCTGCCACCGCCGTCGCGGGAATGCTGGAACACCCCCACAGCTCTAACGCAGAGTCCGCCGCTGGAACGCTGGAGCACCACAGCTCTGAAGCCGGGTCACCGCTGGAACACCACCGCTGGAACGCCGCTGGAGCACCACAGCTCTGAAGCCGGGTCCGCCGCTGGAACACTGGAGCAGCACAGCTCTGAAGCCGGGCCGCCGCCGCCGCTGGAATGCTGGAACGGCGCCACAGCTCCGAGGCTGCCAGCTCCGCCATTAGGCCTCAGCACAGACGTAGACGGTGACGGGGGACACGACAAGAAAAGTCACACCCCCCCCCCCCGAAGGGAGAGACTAAAACGTTGTTTCTCCCACCCCTCCCCCACACATACACCGCCTAATAAACTAAAAATTTAACTAAAACAGACACAAGAAAACAAAAAGAAAAGAAAAAACAGACGGACAGCTGCCAGGCAGCGCAGTCGCTTCCGGATTCCATTAGTTGTAAGCTTGCAAAATGAAGAATGCTGGCAGCAGTGATACAAAGACAACTTCCCCAGCCACATATTTGATGAGGAACATTATAACCCCAAATTTCTTGATAGGACCATTCTCCTCTGTTTGAAGCACATTCATGAAGCATCTGTACAAAAATGCAGCAATGCAAAAATCACCATTTGCACTTGGAATGGCAGATGGTTAATTGCCCTATACCATAAACATACCTAATGACCACTTGCATTGATAAAGACTTCTCACTTCCATTGAGAATAAAGACATTACCATTGTCCACACGCAACGAGACCATTCACTTACAGTAATTGCTGCCACTGCTGGAGCACATTAAAGCTGCATTGCAGATCTCCTCCCTAATGTTTATAAGCAGTTCTGCCATCTCCAAGAGGCAAACTGGGATTTGAGGAGAAGCTGAACTGAGGAGCTATTGGCACTGAACAATACTCTTTACTTTTTTTTAACAACCCAAGCTTTGTCAAACATATTCCAGCTATTTAGCACAAATCTGCTGCACTGCTGCCCTTATGGGCCTGTCCCACATAGACGATTTTACAGCGGGTTGTCGGCAACTGTCAAATTGCTGGCAGTCGTCTGAAAAAACGGCAACTGGAACGGCTTCTGTCAGAGTGGCACACACACACACACACACACAAACGCATCGCTTCCTTCACCAGCCCGTTATGCAGGCGGGGGACAGGGCAAACGGGGGAGCGCTGTCTAAAAAATTCACATGGTGCAAAGCCAAGGTGATACAGACACACGCCGCGATGAACAGGAAGGCGACGATAATGAGGCCGCGAATGCGGGAACTCCTCGCGACCATGAAGGCGACTCCCCGGCAACTACCCGCAAACATGTGGCGACTTCGTAGTCTGTTGCAGTCGCCTAAAAAGTCGCCTAAGTGGGACGGGCCCATTAGGAACCATGCTGAGCTATCAGAGTTTGCCAGGTACGAATGGATAGCAGCAAGTTATCAAAGCATCCTCTCAATCAGAAACAATAGCTTAACCCAGTTTGCCTAGGAAGACACGCACAACTGTTGCTTGAGCAAGCCAAGTACCGCAAGCTTCGACACATAACAATCACATAACAATGTCACTTTGAAATAACTTTTCTCTGTTATGTCTGCTTCCGCACCCGCTAGATGTATTCAAGAATTAGATATAGCTCTTAGGACTAACAGAATCAAGGGATATGGGAACGGGGTACTGATTTTGGATGATCGGCCATGATCACATTGAATGACGGTGGTGGCTGGAAGGGCTGAATGGCCTACTCCTGCACCTATGTTCTGTTTCAATGTAGATGAGAGATGCCCATATAACAGCAATGTTCTGCCACCCTCCCAAGCTGAGGTCAGCTGAGGTCACCTCTTTAAAAAGGTGTAGGCATGATATGAATAGCACAGGGTCATTACAGAAGTCCCGGTATTTCTGAAATTACTTGTACTTAATGTGCATTGATGTTGAAAATATCATGACTCAAACTTCCTAAGTCCTTCATGTACATCGTAGTCACATAATTTCATTGAAATATAGTGGTGGGGTCTTCCATTCAGTGTCATCTTAGAGTATTTTTATGGGTTTTTCAAATGTTAGGTCTCTGTATATAATTTCTAATGACAAAGGAAAATGAAAGATTTTTGGTTGTAATGGCATACGGGACACATTAGTAATATCAAACATGCTTAGTAGGTGATTCCCCAATCCCTGTAAATCTTAGGAAAACCATGTACTGTAGGGAGTTTTAGGATAAATAATTGATCATTAGTTGCCTATTATACATTATTTCAATTAATAATGAAACTCTTATCTGCAAATCCAGATCGCTTCCAGCTATAACAGATCTAGTATTTATCTTCTCAACTAACCGTAATCTATCATTCACTAATGATGAATTTAAAATATTACCATCATCATAATAGGTCATCATTGTTGAAGATGAACTTTTGCAATTGATTTAATAACACGGAACAGCAGATGCTGGTTTAAGCCAACAATAGATACAAAACTGCTAGAGTAACTCAAGAGAGTCAGGCAACATCTCTGGAGAAAATAGATAGGTGATGTTTTGGGTTGAGACCAATCTTCAGACATTTTTCTTCTTCAACCCAAAACTCCTCCTATCCATTTTCTCCAGAGATGCTGCCTGACCCGCTAAGTTACTCCAGCATTTTGTGTCTGTCTTTTGCAATTTATTATTTACTATCGTGTGGTATTCCGAATTCTGTTCCTTTTGGTAAAAATAACGTTGAGATCTTTGTTGCCTCTCATTATGATAATTGAAAACTAATCTTCCATGCAACAACAATGCTATTGCCTGTTGATTGCTGTTTCTGAATGAACTACAATCTTTAGTGGACGTGCATACCACCATGTATCAGACTCGGAGCCACTGTCATACCACTGTCCAATCAAAGGCAAGACTTTTACCTCCCTTCAGTTAACAAGCAGGTAGGTAATATTGATCAAAATTCTAAAATGATTTATTTCTGCTGACAGATTTTGTGTAAACCCTGGGAAATTGTATGAACTCAGTTTTATTCCATTATAGAAAACAACGAACTTAGAGCTTCAACTGCAAACAGCATAGACTATTCAATTCACATATCAACTTATTGCAGAATGAGCTGTTGGTTTTAAATAGGTCTTAAACATATTAATAAAAATACTTTAGTGTGATTAGTGCTTTTGATGTTTACCAAACCAAATATTAAACCCAAGAGCACTATTAACGTTCCGTTGGAGGATTGGTGTTATTTCGCGACCTTAAAAGCAGACAGGATAAAAGGTCATTCTGCCCAACATACTTACGCTGGTTTTGTCCCTTAACACAACAGTCTGTAGCACAGTTATTATTGAAGGGCTGGAGCACCAGAAGAATTGTTATGTTTTGATTTTTCCACATTTTTGTCTTTATATAGAGCTAAAAATTGTTTTTAATTGGAATAAAAATACATCTGTAAACATTTGTTTCCAAGTGACACGGAAACAAAATCTGCTTGTAACTGCTCTGAGTAACCCACTCAGCTATAGTCCCTCTGCTCTAACCATCCCTCCCACACGTGCAGTTCATTGTTTCTCTATTTCCATGGGTGCTGTCTGACCTGCTGAGTGTTTCCTGCATTTTCACTTTTTGCTTCAGATTTCCAGCATCCACAGGTTTTAACATTTTCATGCCAAATCTATGGTATTTATTCACGATGAGAGTTATTTTTCAGCTTAAGTGGTGTTTTTACTCAGTACAGAAACCTGCCTTCCTTAGCTAGCCTGGATTATACCTTGGAGATCATAAGGGTGACTTTTAACAACGCTTTGATGTGTCCAGCAAGTCATGCATCATGGAATAGTTTAAAAAAGAGGGAACTTACTCTTAATGCAACATGTAACGGATATTTCATGCCTAGCTTGCCAAAGAAACCATGCTACAAATATAAAATAATATTTCCTTCCTGAGATTTTTTCTGGAATTTACCACAGAACCCCATCATCTCTAAAGCACAAAATAAAAAGACCACTCAAAAATCGTACACATCCTAAATGAGAAAGATAAATGGAATCCAATGTGATCAATACTCCCAGCAGAAGTCTGAACTGGTAAAAGCAATTCAACCCTCTCTCTTATCATTCTCTTGACAAAATCGTATTGCTGTCATTATTCCTGCGTATCCATTTCTCCCAGTTTAAATGCACCATGTTGAATTATTTTGGTGAATAGGGTTTAATGTGCAGGCTGAGATAACCAGTTAAAAAAAAGTCAATTGAATATTCCCCACACTTGGAAAACTTATCCCTGTTCAAAGGGTAAATTGCCCTGAAGATGATCAATGAAGAAGTGTTCATTGTTTTAGTGTTTCGGTATTTTCCGTTGGGTATTTCCAGTTCTTTTGGTTGAGTACCTGCTCTACATGTCAACTTCACGCCATCACTCTCAAATTCCTCTGTTGGTTATTTACGAAGCATTGAAGTATATTACAGTTAAAAAGTTCAGCATTTCTTATGTAGACAAAAATGCTGGAGAAACTCAGCGGGTGAGGCAGCATCTGTGGAGTGAAGGAATAGGCGACGTTTCGGGTCGAGAGCCTTCTTCAGACTGAAGGGTCTTGACCTGAAACGTCGCCTATTCCTTCGCTCCATTGATACTGCCTCACCCGCTGAGTTCCTCCAGCATTTTTGTCTACCTTTGATTTTTCCAGCATCTGCAGTTTTTCTTAAGCATATCTCATGTGGTTATTTTTGAGTGCTACATTGCAGATATCAGTGAGATTGGTTTATGGAAGGACTCAACAAGTGGGAGAGTCTAGGACCAGAGACCATAGCCTCAGAATAATTGGACATTCCTTTAGAAGATTAATACCCCTCCATCTGTTATTTGCACTTTATCAATTTATTCATTAATGTGTGTGTTTACATATATAATTGTAGTCAATGCCTACTATGTTCTGTTGTGCAATGCAAAGAAAGAATTTCATTGTCCTGTCAGGGACACATGACAATAAACTCTTTTGACTTTTTGACTTTTGAAAGGAGATGAGAAGGAATTTCTTTAGTCAGAAGGAATTGCCACAGAAGGCTGTGGGGGCCAAAGCAATAGATACTTTTAAGGAGATTGACAGATTCTTGATTAGTAAGGGTGTCATGGGTAATGGCGCGATGACAGGAGAATCGGGTTGAGAGGGAAAGTTAGATCGAATGGCAGAGTAGACTTGATGGGGCCCAATTGCCCAATTCTGCTCCTAGAACTTATGAACGACAGTTTGTGTAGCATTAGGTAACTGGATGCCTCTGACCAGGAAATGCTGGGTTACCACCCAAACTAATGAAGAAGATGTATTTTATTCCACTAAATTTACGCAGTGCTGTGGTCTTCCTTTGCTGCCAACTTGGTTCACGGCTAACCTTTACAAACAGGAATGATTAATTTCACCAGTTTCTGTGTACATTGTTGGCTGAAAAGGTTGAGGCAGTCCAGTGGAAGTAAATTACTTGGAGCTAATTTATATGCAAGACCTTGTTTCAGATCTGTGACTGTAATTAATGGCACAGCAGCTCACAGGCTCCCGAACATACCCGTGATACCCAATGCAAGAGGCTTACAAAATGAAAAACCTTATTCTTAATTGCTTATTTTTTAATGTTGTGGGTATGCAACATTGCTAAGATATTTTACACAACACGCCCTTTTAGGATTTTAACTGCATTAAGACTTGGAAGTGAATAGGAATTTTGCTCAACCCATGGTAAAGTATAAGCAGGATACAGACAGAATCTCTGGCTGTGTTTACTGACAACCCATAGGTTGCTAAGTGATGGTCATTCATTCATCATCGTTGAAAACATTGGCAACGCAATGCTACTGGTTTCCGACGGGAACGGTGACGGATGCACCACACATCACTGTCCTCTAGTTCCTGTGGACTTCCACCGCTGGAAGTACAGGACTTTGGTGTGTGTGCTTTATCATCATTCCTTACAATGCTATGTACGTCAGTGATCGCAACTTCTACTGAAGTGTGGATGGCCGTTGGCTTGCTAGAAGCTCATCCGCCCTTTGACAGGTCTTGTTTTTAGTCCTGCTGGGGGTCCACAGCCCTCTCCTCACCTGGCAAACCAGGTGGAGGAGCTGACTATCCGACCATGGAGCAGGTAGCATGGGATTACATGGTACCCGTGGCGGGGGGAACTCCCCCCGATCTGACCCGACCTGACCTGTGATGGATGTACTGTAACTGCTGAGGTCTTTTCCTGATGAAAGGTATAGCAAAAGATTATCACATGGTTAAATCACACAGAAGGTCTGGTATTCCCTTTTACAGGACCTGCTGCTTGCCTATTTACTGTCAAGCCCAACTGAGTACAAAGTACATTTCATTATTGCTGACCTACAGGTATTCAAAATTCAAATCAATTCTAAGACTGATCTTTCAAAGAAAAGCTCACTCTGTAACGATCAATACAAACAAATTTATGTTTCCATGGAGCAAACAATCCAACTAGTTTAATGCAGTGAGCGAGAGATAGGAGAAAGAGAGAGAGAGAGAGAGCAAGAAGAGAGAGAGAGTGTGGTCATGTTTCTTCTCTGCAACTGTGGAAGTGAGTCCATTAAGTGGCTTCCTGTACAACTAACCACATCTATTGAAAAAAGGATACATTACTTCTGAGGTCACATTACAGGGTCAAGATACATTGTCTCCAAGTATAAAATCATTTGTATTCTCCGGAAAAGGCAGCTGAGAATCAGTTTTACTGATGGAAACATAATTCCAAAATGTAAGTGGCAAATTCCTAATCAAGTCTCCCTTTTTTGTGATTTCTGATAGCCTGTGCAGTTGCCACATTTTACACATGACACTGAGCTAATGCAAATTGATCCTTTTGTCTTCTCATTGATAGGCTATGGGTTCAAGTTGATTCCAAAGACTTCAGTGCAACCTTTAAGCTAAGTAATGAAATGAAGTAGTGTTGTAAATAGAGTTATTCCAATATGACTTTAAATAACGTGCAGGAAAAAACTGCAGATGTTGGTTTATACGGAAGATAGACACAACATGCAGAGTAACTCAGCAGGCCAGGCAGCTTCTACGGAGAAAAGGAATAGGTGACATAGTGGGTCGAAACCCTTCTCTAAACTGAGAGTCATCAGTCAGAAGAAGGGTCTTGACCCAAAACACCACCTATTCCTTTTCTCCAGAGATGCTGCCTAACCTGCTGATTTACTCCAGCATTTTGTGTCCGACTTTAAATCTTTTCTTGTTTCAGGTGGAAGGAGAAGATTCCGTCGTACGATTTCAAAGAATAACCATTCATCCCTTATCTTGAATAACATGTATTATCTGCTCAATGTAATGTCATTGGTCGCTATTAGCCTGCTATATTTTCCCACATTCACCATAGATAACTTCAAATGCTTGTTTTTGGCTTTATAGAAATGTAATTAATGAAATGCTTGGTTTATTCGCTTTATACATCACTCCCATGAGGTAGTGCTTTCTGCACAGGGCATAGGATCTGCTGAATGGGCACATACTGACTGAATTAACTACTTATCAGACGAACTATATGCCTAATGGTCAGCACATTTGGCATAGGCCTGGTATAAGCAATTGTAAATCTTTATAAATATTTTTTTATGGCACCAGAGTGAGGTACAAAGTAACTTGACCATCAGACTTGTGAACCACCATAGAATAGGTATGTTACAAAACTTACCTTCAGTGGCGCTGCAGTTCTGTCACTGGCTGTGTGCGCGACTTTGGCGCCTTTGAGAGGGGGGCGGGTTTAAAATGCCATTTTCTCCAGCCTGTTGAAATCGATCTTTGTCAGGCTGTTTAGCGGCTGAAGAATAATCGCTCCGACATCTGTTTTATCAAGTTTTTTTAAAATAGCGCTGGATAATTCGATAGCAGGAGTAAATTAAAAATCATCTTCTAAAGCCGTCAACGCCGACAACGGAACGGATCTCACGTACGGGACAAAGCAAGGTACTGTAGCGGCCTAGACAAGGTCGGGAAAAGACCAGACGCTAGGTAGGTTTAAACAGTAGTCCTTTAATCTCTACAGCGAGAGCACACCACACCAACTGCCAGCACACACTCAGGGGTGGTCAGGAAACCCCGTGGCAGACCAACGCCCCTGTCACTCAATCGGCAAGGGGGATGATCCAAGGAGTGGCCTACCCCCCAGGGACCGCCACAGGACCCCCCCCCCCCCCCCTCAAGTACCCAAGGCACGAAACGGACAGGAGGGCGTACATGGCGACCAGCCCCGGTGTACACCATGCCCGGCACAGGAACGGCAACTGACCAACAGGTGCAGGAGACGGAGTAGCCAGAGGGGGAGGTACCCTAGACAGAGGGCGCCCTCGCTTACGGGGCCGCGCTACCAGCACTGGCTGATAAATATCAACATGTGCTGGCTTCAGCCGTGCAACTGAAACAGTCTCATGCCGACCCCCCATGTCCAGGACAAAAGTGGATGAGCCATGTTCCAGGACCCGGAAGGGACCCTCGTAAGGCCACTGGAGAGGTGTCTGATGAGCATCCTACGCAGGAAGATGAACTGGCAGTCCTCCAGAGCAGAGGGAATGTCCGGAGGCTGCTCCACCTGGCCCTGAGCCGGCGGGATGAACTCCCCGGGGACCGTCAACGGAGAGCCATACACCAACTCGGCGGAGGAGGAGGCCAAGTCCTCTTTCGGTGCAGTGCGGATCCCCAGCAAAACCCACGGCAGGACGTCCACCCAGTCCGGATCACTGAGCCATGCCTTCAGAACGTCCTTGAGCTGACGGTGAAACCGCTCCACCAGGCCGTTCACCTGCGGATGATACGCCGTCGTGTGGTGTAGCCGAACACCCAGAAGGCGTGCCATGGCCGACCACAGTTCCGACGTGAACTGAGGCCCCCGGTCGGATGTTATGTCCAGTGGCGCCCCGAACCGGGAGATCCAGTGCATTGCCAAGGCCCGAGCACAAGTGACCATTGAGGAATCCGGTGGCGGAATGGCTTCAGGCCACCTCGTGAAGCGGTCGACAATGGTGAGTAGATAGGTCAAGCCCCGGGACAGAGGCAGCGGCCCCAAGATGTCTACGTGATTGTGGTCAAACCGCTGCCGAGGGATGGTGAACTCCTGCAACGGCGTGCGCACGTGACATTGCACCTTGGTGGTCTGGCACGGGATGTAAGTGCGCGCCCAATGTCCAACCCGTGCCACATGAAGCGAGAGGCTACCAGGGCCGTTGTCGCCCAGATGGAGGGATGCGTGAGCCCGTGGAGCACCGCAAACACTCTGCGCCGCCAGGCGATGGGGATGATGGGTCGCGGAACTCCAGTGGAGACATCGCACAGCAGCGTTGCGCCCCCAGGACCACAGACAACGTCCTGCAACTGCAGGCCCGAAACTGCCGTACGATAGGCGGCCATCTCCTTGTCGACCAGCTGAGCGGCTGCCAGGGCGAAATCATTAATCCCCTCAGTGACTTGAGAACCACATGGACTGCAGGTCTCGATAAGGCGTCGGCCACCCTATTGAATTAGCCCTCCACGAAATGGATGGAGGTGTGTATTCAGACACATACACCAAATGCCTCTGCTGCCGGGCAGACCACAGGTCTGTAACCTTGGCGAACGCGAAGGTTAGTGGTTTGTGGTCCGTATATGCGGTAAACGGCCTCCCCTCCAGGAAGTAGCGGAAATGGCGTACGGCTAGATACAGGGCCAGGAGCTCACGGCTGTAACGGTGCTGAGCACCACTGAGATGCCTGCTGAAGAAGGCGAGTTGCTGCCAGCATCCATCAACGAGCTGCTCCAACACTGCCCCAACCGCTACCTCAGAAGCGCCCACCGTCAGGGCGGTGAGGGGCAGTCGGGGCATCCTCTCGTGGGTGGACAAGCATCGTGGCCTCAGCCAGTGCCTCCATAGCCCTCTCGAATGCCGCTGTTGCTTCCACGGACCACTCACCCTCCCTGCGATGACCAGCCATTAGGTGGAAAAGTGGACGCATGACTGCGGCCGCGGCTGGCGGGAAACGGTGATAAAAGGTGACCATCCTCATGAATTCCTGTAGGCCCTTAACTGCTTCGGACGGGGGAACTCTCGAACAGCGACACTTACCCTGGCGGGCAGATGGCACCACCCCCCCTGTGGAGTTACGCGGAAGGAACAATAGCCGTCAAACATTACGCTGTCAGATTACTTTTAAAATATTTATAAAATATTACCAGAACCACGCCTGACCTGTATAGCACAGAGCATTAAGTTGGATTCTGATTAAGTGAATCTCAGCCCCAGAGGCCAAGAGAATGAAAACAGCCTTGATTATCTTATGGATGACTATCTTTTTGCAATAGTATGGGGAGATTAGCTCAATGACTTATATTCAAGCAAACCTGCCATCCCCGACCTGAATCGTGCTTTAACCGCTGTTGTGATCTCAGAAGCAATCATCATGAGACAGCCAGCAACAGATAAATGTGGCTTTTCCAAGCAATTTGTGTNTACCCTCGCCAAGGTTGAATATAAAACAAGAACAGGATCAAAAGAACCTTCAGCAAATTTGCTACACATGAATGTTGCATGAATGAAAATTGAGTATGAGTGTGAACTGAATTGATGAAATCAAATAAATGAATGCAAAATAACCCAGCTAATCTGTGAACCTAAATAAGATATTACAGTTGATATCTTAAGGGGCTGTCCCACTTGGGCGAGCTAATCTGCGACTTAAGAAGAGTGTTTTCGACCTTCAAGCTCGAGGGCACTTGCCTGGAAAGCCTCGAGCTGGATAGACCATCCACATTGAAATCGGGGTGAGCTGGATCGACGACCGCACACACCACACAAGCAGCATCGCAAAGACGGGGGCCAGGGAAAGCTAAAATTCACACCTGCGATGAAGAGGAAGGTAAAACGGCTGCACAGTAACGGAGAGAAGGGGGAGGGAGAGAAGGGGGTGGGAGCGAAGGGGGAGGCGAGAAGGGGGAGGGAGAGAAGGGGGAATCAGGGCGTGAGGGAAGAGGGGAGGGAGAGAAACCGGGGGAGAGAAGGGGGAGGAGACACTTTTAAGAAATATAATAAAGTTTAGCGGGCATTTAACCTACCGGTTGGTTTTCCTTGGTCCTGAAAACTCCAATGAGCCAATCAAAATGCCCGGTCAGCGAAGGAGATTGCCCACGGCTGTCCTCGACTGCCTGTAACTAAATAGCGACCCCACTCCACTGCACTACGAGTTAAAAAGAACCATGCTGACCAAATATTACTTGCGGAAAATTTTTCAACATGCTGTGAAATTTTCCGCGACCTAGCTGAGGCCACGAGTATTTGGGAATATTTGGGAACTTCCCTCAAGCTTGAAGGAGTTCTCATAGGTCCTCCTAGGACCAGGTGTCGACCATGCTGCGAGTTTGAAGGCCGAAGACACTCAACCGGCCCCTTATTTTCTTCAAAACTCGCAGATTAGGTTGCCCAAGTGGGACAGCCCCTTAACTATTCGTTAGCCCTATCTAATTGAGTTGAGAGGTGGGACAAGGTAAAAATAATTGCAGAATAAACATATTAAAAAAAGATGCTGGAAAACTGAAATAAAACTGAAAAATCTCAAAATACTTAGCCAGTTAAGCACCATCTGTGCAAACAGAAACATGGTTAAGGTTTCAAGTCAGAGATCCTTTGCGCGATATACAAAAGAAAGATAAAAAGAAAGGTAATTTTTCGTTGCACAGGGGTGGCAGGAGGAATAGAATAGGATAATAAAATAGTTGTGATAGGGTGACACCAGGCCAAGTGGGTTAATGAAGAAGTATGATGATATTATACTTTCGGAGTCACGTGAGCTACGTGAGAACCCGCCTCACGCTGGTAAACGGCATTACGATCGACGCTGCAGGCAGAAGCAGGAGCTTGCAGGTAAGGAGCAGCTCCTCGACAGCGGTAGGTTCGGAACCGGCAGGTAAGTGCTGTTGAAAAACTTTTTAGGACTAGAAAACTCCGTGCCTGGTGGAAAACCAGGATTTTAAAGGTTTTAAAAAACTAACTAAAAAGTTTAAATTAAACATATACTCTGTTAATAACGGAGTTTTTAAAAAGAACGTCCCAGGGAATACCCAGCGATCGGGACGAGAGATTAATTACGGGGCCGGTTCCGATACTGGTACCGTTTAAAATACGGTAGGAAGGTTTAAATGCTCCACAATTTGGCAGGATATTTTAAAAGTCAGAAAGACTGTATTTTTAAAAAAAGTTAATAAAATTCGCGATATGGAGAAAGTACGTCCATAATATAAAAAGAGACTAGGGTCACAGTACCCAAACAGTTCCCCAAAAAAGACCCCGTGAGGGGCTTGAATACTAAAGAAAGGACCCCCAGGGTCACAGTACCCAAACAGTTCCCCAAAAAAGACCTGAGGGCCTTGAATATACAAAATATGGCTATGTGCCAAATTGAAAAATAAAAAAACTCTGACCCTGGATAGGGTGGAGGAAGTCTCTTTGGATATAATTCCAAGTGGATCAGGGCTGCAAAAAGACAGACCCTGCAAGTGGTGATGTGAATTTTATGAATGCACACAACAAATCAAAATAAAAATAAAAGTGAGGCCAGGTGTGCCTGAGATAGCAAAAGTTTTGCTATATCTAAAGGAAGTGGTGAGGCTATGGAAAAACCTAGCTACCTACATTATGTATTATGGTATCTCACCAACTTCATGATTCTGTGATGATTGAAATTATTAAAAATTGCACAGCACAGGAAATTGTGCCTCATTGGAAGAGCCTACGGTTTATCCGTTAATATGGGCATTCATGACTCCAAATATGAGAGCGTCAAATAGTGAGGTTTAAAAAAATCCTCACAAATTACTCTGCTGCATTTATGGCTTTTGGGCAGATGAAAGGAAAACATAAAATAAAGACGCTATTGTGCAATTTTTTCTATGAACTTTTGTATAAAATAAATGCTATTTGGCCATTTTTTCACCCAAGGTTGTATACCTGTGTCGAGCAAGTGGTGTTAAGCTCTTGGTTATCTGTTTGGAATAAATCTGCCTAACTTATTGAAATTGGATGAAAAGCTAAAATATTTTAGCTGCATGAAACCTTCGTCTTTGGACGAAAAGGTATTTTCGCCCAGAAGGGGATTTGATATTGGAAATAGAGGCAGAAATATGTCAAGGAAGTTTTATTGAATTGCACAACCAAATACTTACCCGAATTCAGGGGATAAGGAGACCACCACGCTCATATGCAGAGAATTAAAGACGTGTTCCCTGCTTAAAGAAAATGCGGATTAATCTCCAGTTAGAGGGAGATTAACAAAAGTTTATTAAAAACTGGCTTACTAATAATTTTTTGATCAGTATATTACGAGCAGTTTCATTAACTACTATTACTTTTAAAACAAAGAGGTTAATCCTCCGGTACAGAATAAACCTGCTTATGTTTTCGTGTTTCTGCATTGAAAAAAGCAGAGTTTTATGTCCACATTGCTAATTATCTGGAAAAGGGGTAATGGAAAAGATTTTTGAACACGAGCATAAATTTGTCTTTAATGTTAGAAGGCATTACAGATGATGGTTGCAGAAGTATTCTGGACCTTACAGGTCTAAAATAAGTTTGTAGAATACAAACATGTTCAAATGGAGTCATGGAATACTGCAAAATATTTAATTCAGCAGGTTGTTATATGGCTAAGATTGATGAAAAGACGCCTATAATTCTGTACCTATGTATCAGGGTTTCGGTGATACTTAAAATTTTAATTGGTTGTGACAATTATGGCAGTTAAGCTTTGCCAAATGGACTGAGTTCAGCTTTTTACTCTTTACGAAAAACTGTTGAAACCCAGTTTAGCCCAATTAGAGCACAAAATACACATCATTAATGGCTTATCTCAATGACATTCTGGTTCATTAGTGATTATCAGGAGTCAGCTGAGGACTCAGTTTTCAGTTTACTAAAGCTTTGTGGAAGCTAAGGTTCTTAATTCATCTAATTAAGCCCCAGCTGCAGCCAGCACAAACAATTTACTTTTGGGGTTTGTAATTAAACTCAGTGACTATGTTAATACCTTTACCAACAGATAAAGTTGATGATTATTTTGGTAACTTGTCATTATCTCATTCAAAACCTTATCCTTCCATCGAGAAATGGTGACAACCATTGTGTGAACAGCTAGCAGCATTTCTGCACTAGAATAAAGGTTGGTTCATTATATTTATTGATATTTCAAAGGTACAAGATACATGCTCTCAAAGAGAAGGCAGGCCATTTGACAGGCCTATGTAATTAACAAAAGAAGCTGTATTGGAATTTACAATGGTGGGTTAAAAAAGGAAAATGTCCCACAAGCTGCTAATAAATATTATGCATTAAAACAGCCTGAAATGGTTTACATACAGATGCTAGTGCTCCTCGGATGGGGGCAACAGATTTATCCTCCAGTTGTGGAGGTAGATGGAAAACGAAGAACAAGTGTTTCTCCAAGAATATGGTATTAACTATTGGGAGTTATTGGGGGCCTTTTATGGGCTTAAAGCATATTGTTGTGCTAAACAAGGTCTGCATGTGTTAATACAATTACACAATAAAACAGCTGTGGTTTACATTAATCACATGGGGAGAGTTGGATCAGTATCATGTGATTGTCTGGTCAATGAGATATGGCAATGGTGTATTGGTCGGCAGATATGGATTGCAGTAAGCTATATTTCAGGTAAAGACAATGTGGTAGCAGATGAAAGGTCCAGGATTTTTAAAGATAATACGAAATGGATGTTTAAACCACCAATATTTAAGAATATTGTTCGACGATTTGGGTTGCCAGAAATTGATTTGTTTGCATCTAGGCTTAATCATCACTTGCCTCATTATGTGTCTTGGGAACACGATCCGGACGCAGTTGCAGTAGATGCATTTTTATTACACTGGGGAAAAATGTTCTTTTATGCTTTTCCACCATTTGCTCTGATCCAGAGATGCTTGAAGAAAATAGAGCAAGATTCAGCTTCCGGATTGTTGGTAGTACCAAATTGGCCAACTCAACCTTGGTTCCCAGTTATGCTGAATATGATTAAAGAACCGTATATGCAGATTCTTAACTGTAGTGATATCTTGACTAATCCAGTAACAAATGAAGATTACCCATTATATGCATATATGAATTGTTAATCTGCAGGTTTTGACCAGACCACTACAGGAACTGGGATTGTCGGACCAAACTTGACAGTTATTGGCACATCATGGCGAGATAGCACACAGAAACAATATATGACACATATTAAGAAATAGGAAAATTTTGCACACAGTCAAAATATTTCTGATGATTATGTGAATGTTACTCATGTTTTGGAATTCCTTGCCAATTTACGCTTTGGTTAACATTTAAGTTACAGTGCCATTAACACTGCACGCAGTGTCTTGTCGTCCTATTTAGGACTTATGACTGGTGAGAAATCAATTGGGTCGCATCCATTAATATTACGATTCATGAAAGGAATTTTTCACATGAATCCGCCAAAACCTAGATATACAGAGATTTGGGATGTGAGCATAGTACTTGCTCTACTTAGAGAATGGACGCCAATTGAAGGTTGTCATTGGATAGGTTAACATTGAAATTGGTCATGTTAATGTCACTGGTCTCAGCCCAAAGAGTGCAAACTTTACAAATGTTGCGTTTAGACTGTATGCATGTGACTACAGATAATGTTGTATTCTATGTTTACGATCTGATCAAACAAAGTAGACCAGGGAGATCTGGAACAAAGGTAACCTTTCAAGCTTTTCATATTGAGCTTGCTTTGTGTGTGGTTAGACATTTGAACCAATGTATTAAAGTGACAGACATTTTTCGAGGAAACGAAAAGACATTGCTGCTTACGCACAAAAAGCCACACACAAAAGCTTCAGTTCAAACTATCTCAAAATGGTTGAAACAGGTGTTGGTTTTAGCGGGAATAGACACTGATGTTCTTCAAATCTCACTCCACCAGGCGGCAGCTACGTCCGCGACGAAGGGGCGGGACGTACCTCTTGAGCATATTTTTAAAAATCGCAGGGTGGAGTAAAGAAGAAACTTTTTCAAAGTTCTACAACAAACCTGTTCACACTATGACAAGCTTTGGACACGCGGTGTTGGGAGCACTATAATCACCTGCTTTGTTTGCTATTAATTGCTATAATCAGTTGTGTAGTCACTGATATTTTTTGTCACTTGTAATCATTTTTTCCCTCAAATATAAGGAGGGTATTAATATGGTTTTTTCAGCCCATTAAAAAAACTTGATTGTGAAAAGATCTAACATTTGTGTGCTTTCTCATGTATGTGTTTACTTAGCCGGATTGTCGTACGGATTAATTCTACGACATAAAAAAAACACAGAAAGCTTTAAAACTCTTCACGTAGTCACTCACGTGACTCCGAAGTAAAATAGTAAGATTAAACGAGAACTCACCTGTTCGAAGTTTGATCGTTATTTTACGAGGAGTTACGATGAGGGATTACGTTGCCCTCCACTCCCACCCTCGTAAAATAAATGATCAAATGGTGGTTCTAAGTCTTTTTATGAGCCTTACTATGTTACTCCGGCTTTGGTGTTCTGTGTTTTTCATGCCGTTGCTTTGAAGTATGCCGTTACCAGCGTGAGGCGGGTTCTTCACGTAATCCCTCATGTAACTCCTCGTTAAAATAACGATCAAACTTCGAACAGGTGAGTTCTCGTTTAATCTTACTATTATACTTCTTTGTGTTTATTAGGTGTTGCTAACAGCACTGGTGCGGAATAAGTCCAGTAAGTCAGATTGTACTAATAAAGAGAAAACTGAGCAATAATTGCAGGTGGATAACTTAATGCAGAAATTACCATGTATCTCCTTTTGTCCCATCCATCCCTCTTGCCCCCATCCCTGCAACTTAAATTTATTTTTTTAACTGACTCCACCTTTTGATGAAGGGTCTCCTACCTGAAATGTTCACTCTATCCTGTTTCCATCCGTACTGTCTGTATTTCAAAGATATCTTGTTTTATAGTGAAAGTAATTCGATTTTGCAAAAAAAATCCAATTCACATTAATGTATTTGTCATTCTTTTTTACTGTTGAACTCAATGGAAACCAAGTGTAGTAAATAATTTTAGACCCATTAAATGCTGTATTTTAATGATATCAAATCATAATGATCCCAATACTTCAGTCAGAAAACAATACTAACGATTCTACTCTTTCCATTCCATTTTGACTTTACCTGTCCTATCATCAACAGGCACATGGATAGAGCAGGTTTAGAGGGATACGGATCAAACGCAGGCAGTTGGCACTAGTGTAGATGGGATATCTTGGTCGGCATGTGGAAGTTGGTTTGAAGGGCCTGTTTCCATGCTGTATGACTCTCTGACCCACTAACTCTTTTCTTAATTAATTAATTGCTCTTCCTGCCTTCCTGTCACAAAACCTTTCCCTTTAATGTTTGTCTTTCCCATCTATGTACTTGAATGAAACCTGTTACAGCTCTAATATTTACAAGTTTCCATGTAAGGTTATCAACTTTAATCGCAAATTCCATTCTGCCTGATCTGCTCAGTATTTTCAACATTCCCTGTTTTAATTTCATTTTGTTCCAGCTAATTATATTGCATCAATTGGATCACCACTTTAATATTGCACTCGACACTTTGCGCAATTTACCTTGTTAATTTTTCATCTTTTAATATGTGGAAAACTGAAGCCCCTTTGTTTTGTTTTCACTAATTGTCAGTTAATATGCCCATAATTCAGGGCCTAGGGATTATACTTTATCTTGAGGAATGATAAGCAGGCAATTTTCTGCGAAGGATTCACTTAAAGCAGGTTTCATAGTAGTTTCTGTTTTTGAATCCGTACAAAAACAGAATTCATGCCTACAGACTAGAAAGTTTACTTCATAATGAATCTCTGGCAATATTAATCACAACCACAAAGGGAGGCATAATTTGAGCATGCTTCTGATTTACTACTAGACACCCATTACAACATTTAATGATTAACAGAGTGATGTGATATTCAATAGTGCTTTGCCTCAGGAGGAACAATAAATGTTTTCACCCATAATTAAAGGACCTAAAACAAAATGATAAGTTTACCCCAAATTGTATTTATTTGGGCCTCCGAAAAAGAATCCCAAAACATGAATTTTTCCAATAGGGCAGCATGGTGGAGCAGTGGTAGAGCTGCTGTCTTACAGAGCCAGAGACCTGGGATCGATCCTGACTACGGGTGCTGTCTGTATGGAGTTTATACATTCTACCTGTGACCTCCGTGGGTTTTCTCCGGGATCTCCGGTTACCTCCCACATTCCAAAGACGTACAGGTTCGTAGGTTAATTGTCTTGGTATAATTGTAAGTTGTCCCTCGTGTGTATGATGGTGTTAGTGTGCAAGATTAGCTGGTTGGTGTGGACTCAGTGGGCCGAAGGACCTGTTTCCATTCTGTATCTCTGAACTAAATTAAACGCAACACGTTGCCAAGAGAAAATACCCAAATCTTGGATAAAAGAGTATTTTTTGAGGGGTGTATTAAAGGAAGCAAGAGAGGGAAATAAGAGACTTCTATTGAGACAATAAGAATAGCAGGCACACTTGAGAAGTGTGGGTATGAATTTGAAGAGGAGAGCTCACGAGGAGAGATTAAGTAAGATAGTGGAGCGAGCATGATGAAGAAACTGAACTCACTGAGGATGAGTTTGCTCAATTCAGAGGGTCTGGGAGGAGAGCAGTGAAGACATCTTGTGATGAAATATGTAATTTTTGGAATGCAATTCTGCTGGATGATCATTAATTATCGGAAAAGCTAGCACTTTTCAATCTTTAATAAAAAGATGAATGTTGCCGCTTGTTCATGCAAACTATCTCTTTAGTTCCAAAAATGATATACAACACAAAGGCACAGATAGACTGATGATGATTGCTAATGGGCTTTAGTGCTGCTCCACAAGAGGGATTTCAGAGAGCCCGTTCTTCTTACAGTGTCTAATTTAAGAACTGCTTTCGGTGATTAGGATGGCTATGAAGTTAAGATAGATTATATGCGCATCTCAATTCTTAAGTAATTCCAACTGCCATTTTAATGTAGCATTGTCAGGTAAATGATCATTTTGACTGGATTGAATTTCAAGCAGTCCTGAATGAAATTTGGTGTGTATATTGTCTTGACTGGCTGCACTGTCCTGACACTTTTCTAGCTGCATCTCTACATGCACACCTGTGGCCTTTTGTAATAGCTGTGCAGTGTTATAAAGTCACAGAGTAATAAGAGAGTTCAGTATTCCGATAAAAGCAAGGAATCATGGGATTTGTCAAAGGTCATTCCGGGGGAAAAAAAGTGAACGCAGCATTGTATACACTGTATAAATTGTTAACTATTCTACCAATTAATTAGTCTAGAATTCTGTCAACTCAATAGCTCTTTTCTTGTTCTGCTGTTCACATACAACGTACACAGTCCCAGTTCTAGTTCAGTTGATTAATCTGCAATTATGAGATATTCAAAATGTTAAATAATTTGTTATTTTCATTTAATCCTTAATGTGTTTGCTACTGGAATAAGAAAATATTACTTGTGTTTGAAACATTTTCTTATCTTTATTCATAATTTATGTGTAAAAATATATTTAATCTGAGGCAGGCAGCGACTGTATCAGTGTGATGTGGGCTGAAGCTTTCCCTATGGGCAGTGTGAATATACCGTTAAGGCAGGGTCCAGCCCGTAACCATCCGGCCCGCAGGCGTATTTTTTTAGTTATGTTGTTCTTGTCTTCAGGCTAGAATGTTGTTCTTGCCTTCAGTGGGACCTTGCCCAGAGTTGTTCCAGTGCTCGGGCAAGGCAGATCTCCGGGACGGTTTTGACTGATGGTTTTACATTCACTGTGCCCGAGTTATTGATCAGAGTGAACACCCGCTCCTGTCTCACCGTGGAGTCTGTCACACACGGATTCCACCGCCTGTTGGTCAATAATTGGATCGATCTCCTGAACCAGTGGCCGTGGATCTACCGGCATGTGTTTTTCCCGAACTAAACTCACTGTGGAATGAATCCATTAACAGAGCCACTCTACTGCCGGATTCTAAGCTGTCCCTGCCTTCCCTCTGTACCTCTCCCCGTCCCCATCAGATACTGAGTTCCCAGAGCCCTGGATAAACGCAGCCGGTCACGGGTTAAGTCTGTGAAACCGGCCCCATCAGAGACCGCGGGCAGGATTAATGAAAGAAAGGACCATTCCACCTATTGTAGTGGGTGGCTGTTCATGAGGAGTGTGTGAGAGAGAGAGAGAGTGGTGGAGTTTGAGGCGAGATTTAATTTTCAGCGGCATGTAAACGATGGACCCACAGGGGTTGGCACTGCAACGGAAGTAGCGAGAGTCTGTTTCAGCAGTTTGTTTATTTTCAGTCGAGTTAAAAAATTAAAACACAAAGTGACCTGAATGATCACTGCACTTACTGCTGATGTCCTACATACTGCCATTGATAAAGTTACATTACTATACTGCAAGGAGTGAACAAATCCAAATATATCACTGAAAACTGTAAAAGTCTGTTGGCCGAAGTTCTTACGAGGCACACCAATAACTGCAATGAGCATATAACTGTTATACCAGTGTCTCAAACTAACTGCAATGTTCAGTAGACATGATACTGCTCAAAGCAATATTATGTCTACTGAACATAGCAGTTAATTTGTGACACTGGTATAACAGTTATATGCTCCGAAGCATAAAGCAATAAAACACTGAAGCAAAAAGCAATAAAATCAACAAAATCATCATAGTTTTGTACAAATGAACCGTAAATACACCTAGTTAATAGTTTTGAAAGCAGTATTTTCTTACCTTGAAGAAGCAAAACTGGAAATTACGGATGAAACGCAGGTTTGTGTACATGCAGCAGCTCAGCTGGCGAGAATGTTTATCGCGAATGAGCTGTGACCTGGGCACGTGCAGTTGAAATACCAAACTCAATTATTAAGGAGTACAGCACAGATGCAGGCCGTTCGGCCCAGCTCATACATGCTGCCTTTGATGTTGATCTATGCTAATCCCATTTGGCTGCATTAGGTTTGCATCCCACTACTACTTCCCCATACAAATACCTGCCCAAATGCCTTTTAAACATTGTAATTGTATCTGCCCCAACCAATTTCTCTGGCAGCTTGTTCCAGAAAACTACCAACCTCCGTGTGAAAAACCTGCCCCTCAGACTTCCTGTAAATTTCTTCCCTAGGTAAGAGAGGGGGGATTGCTTCCCTCTCAGCAGGTCAGTCATCAACTCTGGAGAACATGGATTGGCAATGTTTCTGAGGACGGTTTCCAAAGCGAAACATTGTCCTAGCCATGTCCTCCAGAGATGCTGCCTGACCCATTGAGTTACTCCGACACTTTGTGTTTTAAGCAGGACCCTCATGACTGCTCCAACATGGGAACATCAGGTCTGACATTACAAACAGCCTAAAATCCTCACCAATCTATCTTATACACACATCTCTTACCACCAGGGAAAACAGCTATTTTTAAAAGATAAAGTAAGTTTCAGATTCAGTGACTGAGAAAATCTGTTTTATCGTCATTTTCACTTTTGGAGTTTAGAAGGTTGAGGGGGGACCTCATTGAAACTTACAGAATAATAAAAGGCATGGATAGAGAGAAAGTGGAAAGGATGATTCCACTGGTGGGAGAGTCTCGGACCAGAGGTCATAGTTTCACAATTAAAGGGCGCTCTTTTAGAAAGAAGGTATTCTTAAAGATCTGGTCTCCCTTTATCGACTTATTACAAGCATATGGTGCAACATAACCCTGGAAATAAACTGTTTCAGAACCGGGTGAGGGGTGTGTAAAGATACGAAGCAGGTATATCCCTTTTTTTCCCTACATCTTATTTTCTTTTTTTTTTTGTTTTATTTCCCTATTTTTATTTATTTATTTATTTTTTGTTGTTTAAAAAAAAATCTCTCTTTCTAGTGCTTTACATCTTTATGGGGTCTTTCTCTCTACTTTTTCATGAACTATCAATATCACTACCTAACTTTCTCTTTCTCTCCTTTTCTTGCTTCTGCTACTTTTCTATTATTACATTTTAAAACAATATGATGTACGTGAAATGTATTATGGTATTCTTGGTTTATACTACTGTACATTACTTCTTATAAAAATATTTTTTTTTAAAAGAAAGGAGGTGAGGAGGAACTTGATGGGCCGAATGGTCTAATTCTACTCCTATAACTTGTGGACTTGAATTTTTCAATCCAAAACAATTAAAATGTCATTTTCGGTTAGTCTTGGGCACATTTAAAAAGCAACACAACATATGGTGGAAAGTTCTGTTGAAGAATAAATGGTTTGCTTTTACAAGTCTTTCATTTTCGTTCCATTTATATGAACAGCTTGGGGTTTTCAGTGTTCAATGTGTCATGTTACAGTTAATGGGAAGAATGTTATCCTCTCAGCAAATCAGTGCATGCATTATCATATGACACTGTCAGCAACTGCATAATGACAAATCTCTGTTTATATTCCATGGTGCAAACTGTCTATTCCACGCTGGAGGAAAAAGAATGGAAGAGGCGGAGACAATAGGCTTGTGGGAGACCTGGGGAAGGAGGAGGGGAAGGAGGGAGAAAGCAAGGACAATCTGAAATTACAGAAGTCAATGTTCTTACCGCTGGGGTGTAAATTACCTAAGAAAAATATGAGGTGCTGTTCCTCCAATTTGTGCTGGGCCTCACTCTGGAAATGGAGAAGGCCCAGGACAGAAAGGACAGATTCGGAATGGGAGGGGGAATTGAAGTGCTGAGCCACCGGGAAAAACTTCTCGCTGCCTATAAAAACATCAGGCTCACTGGAAAATGCATTGCGTGGGATGTAAAATAAAAGTGCAAAAAGTTAAATAAAAGTGTGTTTGGATATTAACAGGCGTAACATCAATGGTGCAGCAAATATGCCAGTCTGCCTACACTGAAGTCTCGAGTGTGCTGGGTACTGGAGTTTTACTGTAGTTCCACTTCTCACCAGGACCCGGAGTACTTAAATTCTTTAGAGGAACAAGGCTGGAGTAGAGAACAGGTGTGGGGTAGCCAAAGAGGGGGAGATATGGGTTTCTGACCTCCCGCAGTTTTTAATTATCCAGAGAACTGATGTTCACAACATTTTCCTATACCAGAGGCTCTCCGTGTCCGAGTTATGTTCGGAGAAACTTTTAGAAATATTGATAGAGGGAATACAAAATGCTGGAGTGACTCAGCAGATAGGGCAGCATCTCTAGGATACATGGATGGATTACATTTTGGGTGGGGACCATTCATCAGACTTGAAAATTCAAGAATGTGTTCAAAGCTTCCTTGAAGAAATGCAACAACCCACCCCATCACCATGCTGCCAAAAATAAAGGTTGAAGGTGACCCTTTGGATCATGTGGTCACCTTCTCATGTCAAACGGGGCATCTCATGTCGGTGACAGACATTGATATTGAAGTTCACCATCATTTTTAATGCATCAAGCCAGCCTTTAATCGATTGAAGGAAAGGGTATTGGAAAGTTAAGATCTTAGACCTGGCATAAAACTCGTGGTCTATCAATGATCCCTGGCTGCCGATGTCATTCTGAGACTTAGACTATCTACAGCAAACATCTTAAAGTACTAAAAAAATACCACCTTTGCAAAACCCTCAATTCACTAGAAGTACAAGCAAACCACTGTCAGACTCACCTCAGGCCAACATTTCCAGTACTGTGATAATAGCTACTCTCCATCATTTGTGTTGGCCAGGCCACATCATTCCCATTCAGGACACCAAACTCTCAAAACATATACTTTATTCTGAGCTCGGTCATGGAAAGGGATTACCAGACAGAGAAGATTCAAGGATTCATTCAAATCTACCTTAAAGAAATGCAACAATCCCGCTGACTGTTGGGAATCTCTAGCCCATGACCGCTCAAAATGAAGAAGAACCATTTGGGATGGTCTTGAGAACCTCATGGCCATGCATCAGGAACACAAAGAGGCCCTGCTCGGAGCGCACCATCACATGATCTACCCACCCCGACAGATATTTCCTCTCTCCTGTCAGCAGTTTCCATATTGGCCCCATCAACCTGGTCAGTATACAGGAGGCCAGAGTATAAACAAGTCATCCTCAATCTGAAGAAATGCCCATGAAGAAGCAGAATGTGTAAAGTTACTGCAAACCTCAACTGTAGGACACAAGAACCCAGAATGCTAATACAACAAGGAAAGATTATTAGAGACCAAGAAGGCAGTACATATCCAAACAGTCATTATTTATGGAGCCATTTTGCTTGGAACAAAAAAAAAAAATAGTGGCACGGAGCCATGTTCCTCTTGAAGCCTTACCGTGTATTTCCGAGTGCTCTCGAGCAACACATTGTCTCGCAGCCAGCTCACAACAGGTTTGGGGTTCCCGAATGCTGTGCATGTGAGGGTGATGCTGCTTCCTTCCTTGGCTTTCACATAGACGGGAGGAGTTTCCGTGAATGTAGGGGGAGCTGAAGAGTCAAACAAAGCAATCTCTTTAAATTACTAATATAAGCACTTCTGAACATTTCCAAATACCAGCCAGCAATTTCTTCATTGTAAAACACAAGCACATACAGTGGCTTGCAAAAGTTTTCATTCCCCTTGAACTTTTCCACATGTTGTCACGTTACAACCACAAACGTAAATGTATTTTATTGGGATTTTATGCGATAGACCAATACAAAGTGGCGCATAATTGTGAAGTGGAAGGAAAATGATATATGGTTTCCACATTTTTTTTACAAATAAAAAACTGAAAAGTGTGGCGTGCAAAAGTATTCACCCCCCTTTACTCTGATACCCCTAAATAAAATCCAGTGCAACCAATTGCCTTCAGAAGTCACCTAATTAGTAAATAGAGTCCACTTGTGCGTAATCTAATCTCAGTATAAATACAGCTGTTCTGTGAAGGTCTCGGAGGTTTGTTAGAGAACATTAGTGAACAAACAGCATCATGAAGCCCCAGGAACACACCAGACAGGTCAGGGATAAAGTTGTGGAGAAGTTTAAAGCAGGGTTAGGTTATAAAAAAATATCCCAAGCTTTGAACATCTCACGGAGCACTGTTCAATCCATCATCCAAACATGGAAAGAGTATGGCACAACTGCAAACCTGCCAAGACATGGCTGTCCACCTAAACTGACAGGCCGGACAAGGAGAGCATTGATCAGAGAAGCAGCCAAGAGGCCCATGGTAACTCTGGAGGAGCTGCAGAGATTCACAGCTCAGGTGGGAGAATCTGTCCACAGGACAACTATTAGTCGTGCACTCCACAAATCGGGCCTTTATGGAAGAGTGGCAAGAAGAAAGCCATTGTTGAAACAAAGCCATAAAAAGTCCCGTTTACAGTTTGCCACAAGCCATGTGGGGGACACAGCAAACATGTGGAGGAAGGTGCCCTGGTCTGATGAGACCAAAATTGAAGTTTTTGGCCTAAATGCAAAACGCTATGTGTGGCGGAAAACTAACACTGCACATCACCCTGAACACACCATCCCCACTGTGAAACATGGTGGTGGCAGCATCATGCTATGGGGATGCTTTTCTTCAGCAGGGACAGGGAAGCTGGTTAGAGTTGATGGGAAGATAGATGGAGCCAAGTACAGGGCAATCTTGGAAGAAAACCTGTTAGAGTCTGCAAAAGACTTGAGACTGGGACAGAGGTTCACCTTCCAGCAGGACAACGACCTTAAACAGGGTGCCACTAGGGGCGCTGGACAGCCAGCAGCCTCTGCCTGCAGCCCGTTTGTCTTTCCATCTTTTTTTTATTTTTAGTCAGTTTAAAGTTTGTTTTTGGGGGAGTCTTTAACATTTCTATGTGGGGGAGGGGGGCAGGGTAAGGGGGAAACTACCTCCCAGTCGCTTCCTGGCGGGGACGCGACTATTTCTCCGAGTCGCGTCCTCGCCCCCCCACCTCGCGGCCTACCTCCTGGATTGGAGCGGCCTTTCCTGCCGGGGACCGGGAACCGGACCAGAGCTGCAACAGCGGCGGCGCGGCGCTGGAGTCAACCCGGAGCGGGCGATGCCTACCTGGGTCACCGTTGGAGCTCCGGAGCGTTGGGCCGCTGCTCCAACATCGTGGAGCTTTGGTTTAGAGAACTCCCAACGCGGGCGGCGCTGAACAACTCCCTGGAGTCCTGGGGCCCTTTGCCGAGGGCCTTCAGCGTTGCATCTCCACCCGGCGCGGCCAGTGGACTTTGGGAGCCGCGGACTCCGTTGGGAGGTGGCCGACTCTGGGTCCAGGCCGCTGAGGACATCCCGCAGCCCCGACGTCGGACTTACATCACCCCGGGGAGCGGGCCTGAACATCGGGCCGCCCGTAGCGGCGACTGCAGGGGGCTCGGGGAGGCCCCGACCACGGGGGGGGGGGGGGGGGGGGGGGGGGGGAACATTGGGAAGAGACTGACTTTGGTGCCTTCCCTCACAGTGGGAAATTTTGATCCTGCTGTGGGGGGATGTTTTATGTTGAATTCTATCTACTCCATGTGACAAATAAATGCATCTTATCTTAACATACAGCCAGAGCTATAATGGAATGGTTTAGATCAAAGCATATTCATGTGTTAGAATGGCCCAGTCAAAGTCCAGACCTAAATCCAATTGAGAATCTCTGGCAAGACTTGAAAATTGCTGTTCACAGACGCTCTCCATCCAATCTGACTGAGCTTGAGCTATTTTGCAAAGAAAAATGGGCAAAAATTTCAGTCTCTAGATGTGCAAAGCTGGTAGAGACATACCCCAAAAGACTTGCAGCTGTAATTGCAGCGAAAGGTTGTTCTACAAAGTATTGACTCAGGGGGGCTGAATACTTCTGCACCCCACACTTTTCAGTTTTTTATTTGTAATAAAATTTGGAAACCATGTATCATTTTCCTTCCACTTCACAATTATGCACCACTTTGTGTTGGTCTCTCACATGAAATCCCAATAATATATACATTTACGTTTGTGGCTGTAACGTGACAAAATGTGGAAAAGTTCAAGGGGTATGAAAACTTTTGCAAGCCACTGTATGTTGTCAATGTGTAAAGAGACCACCGCTTTAATTTAGTCTAGTTTAGTTTAGAGATACAGTATGGAAAAAGAGTCTCAGCCCACTGAGTCCAATCAGACCATCGATCACTCATTCAGACTAGTTATATATTCTCCCACTTTTGCATCCATTCTCTACGCACTGGGGGAAAATTATAGAGGTCAATTAAAATAAGCACCTGGAGGGTGACCATGCGGTCAGAAGGAGAAGGTGCAAACTTCGTACAGACAGAGGTCAGGAATGAACACGGGTCTCTGACGTTGTGAGGCTCCACCAGCTACGCCACTATGCCTCCCTATAGATAGGGGTCTTTTGCTAATATTGCTTTCACTTAGTACCACAGGGCGTTAATGGGAGGCATGAGTTCAGGCCAGAAGCTTCCATAAAGCTAAAATCTAACGTTATTTAGATAAACAGAGAAGGGGAAAAGAACATGCGATAATCAAAGTATGGGAATAGCAAAGGGAATGTCTACATAGAGAAAGGGAAGGAAATGGAAGGGACAGTAAAACTAGAGGTTTATCCTAATTTATGTAATTAAAATATCTTACAAATATTTCTAGTTTCAGGGCTGATTGGAGCAAATCATTTCAGCTACAGAAGTATGGGGCAGGCACACTAAGGGGATGTCCTTCAGGAAATAAACCTCTCGAGAATCTTTACTATTGGACATGTTTCTATGTTTAATGGAGTTACTCCATTAAAAGTGTGTTGTACTGTCTTTCATCTTGCAAAATGTACTACCAAATAGAAAGAAGAGTTCCAAAATACCTTCTCCTGTGCAGCAATTTCAAAGATTTAACCTTGAGAATAGTGAAAGGCCTGGATAAAGTGGATGTAGAGAGGATGTTTCCACTACTGGGAGAGTCTAGGGCCAGAGGTCATAGCCACAGAATTAAAGATCATTCCCTTAGGAAAGAGATGAGGTCGAATTTCTTTGGTCAGAAGGCTGTGGAGGCTAAATCAATGGGTATTTTTTAAGGCACACGTAGATAGATAGATTCTTGATTAGTACGGGTGTTCATTAAAGACTTTATTATTGCAATTCATATATTTTTTTCAATAAATGCTCAGTCCCACAAAACTGTGTAAGGAACACTAAAGGGACAATCCCACTTACGTGACTACTTCGGCGAATGCCGTCACCCATATTGAAAATTCAGCGGTGACAAGAAAGACGCTATGACTCCTTGGGTGACTAGGAGACTACTCACGGCCATACAGGCGACACCCTGGCGACATGTGAAGCCTGTATGGTCGTGAGTAGTCGCCCAAAGAGTCGTACCTTGTTCTGGTCACTGCTCGATTTTCAACATGTTGAACATTTTTGGCGACCTGTAACGACCTATGATGGGTGCTGGCAGGCGCCGAAAAAGTCTTGTAAGTGGGACAGGCCCTGAAATGGGAAATTGTTGAATGTGATCCATAACTAAGAGTAGCAAGTGAATCTTTCCATTTTTCTTAATAGCAAGTCGCAGGTAAACTGGATGAAGTTCTAACCTTCATGTCTAAGATTTACTGTGCCTTAATTGCTTCACCTTGGGAATGGCCCTCACACAACCCACCAAATGATATTGATTGTTAGCCATGCATATCAATCGACATTAGGGTCATAGTGCTCCAGTGAGTGAAATGCAACTTCATTCTTCCCAAAGGATTACAGTCTGCAGTGGACAGAGATGTATTACCAACACTACTTTATTAAACTGGAATAGCAAGGATACGGTCAATGCCACGAAAGGTTAAGTAAAATTAAGTTGATTACAGTAAAGGTAGGTTGATTCTTAATGGAACTGGACAGGGCATAATTCATCATAAGCGCAACAATAACTCAGTTGTGGCTTCTTAATATCTCAGTGCAGCTGGGCTTTTCCAGACTGGAACATTTAGTGACTAAAATTTCAGTCCCAGGGAGTTTGAGTACAAAATCTTGATTCAGTGCATCACTCCAGCTGCTCTGAGTAGAAAAGAATAGACATGCTCCTGTACTGGCTTGCTGTGGGGTTGATAATGCTGCATTCAATGGAGATGTCCAGGGATGACCTCTAAAACATGCAGGCAGTGTGTTGTCAGTACCTTCTTTCTTCAGCTGCCTTCTGCATTCCACATTTAGCTCATGTGGCATGCATTCTACATTTTCCTGCTGACCACTAGAAAAACTTCTCATACTGTTAAAAAAATTATGTCGTTGATGCTTCACATTCATAAACATGCTCGGAGGTCTCTTTAGTTTAGTTTAGAGATACAGCGTGGAAACAATAGACAATAGGTGCAGGCGTAGGCCATTCGACCCTTCGAGCCAGCACCGCTCTTCACTGTGTTCATGGCTGATCATCCACAATCAGTACCCGTTCCTGCCTTCTCATGCCCTCCGAGTTGGCACCGACCAGCGATCCCTGCACATTAACACTATCCTACACACACAAGTGACAATTTACATTTTATACCAAGCCAATTAACCTATAAACCTATATGTCTTTGGAGTGTGGGAGGCAACCGAAGATCTCGGAGAAAACCCATGAGATCACGGGGTTACATACAGACAGCACGGGATCAAACCCGGGTCTCCACTTCCCGCAGCAACACTACCACTGCGCCACCAGGCTGCCCTCTTCTGGGAGCTTTTGGCCTCACACCATGCCTCTGACCATGATGGCTGAGCCAAACCAGATAATGAAAGAGAAGGTGAGGACAGACAATATGATGGCAGTATAAAACTGGACCATCATTGCCTGTGGCAGATTGTGTGTTCTCAGCTGCCGCAGGAAGTAAATCCTCTGTTGGGGCTTTTTGACTGTGGAGTCGATGGTGGCCTCCCATTTAAGGTCCCTGGAGATGATGGTTCCAAGGAACTTAAATTACTCCACAGATGTGACTGTGATGTTGTTGATGGCGAGTGGGGGGAGGGGAGGGGGGAGCTCTTCTAAAGTATACAATCAATCCCATATCTTAAGAGCATTGAGCTTAAATACATATTAACATTTAATTACATATGGAGAAACAGCAGATGATAATGATGTGGATGCAGGGCAAGGAGTGTTCAAAAGAACATATTACAGTGATTTTACAACTGCTGAACTATCTTAAGCTACAGCCAATGCAATATTTGTTCTGCATAAATTTAATTGTGATGCAAGAAAGCCCTCAAAAACTAGTCCAAGTCATTCAAAAGGACATAAAGTGCTGGAGTACTCAGCAGGTCAACAACATCCCTGGAGAACATGGATTGGTCTGCCCCAATATAATTGTATAGTCACCGTGACCAGATAATCTTACTTTTCAGTGATGCTCATAGTGGGGTACGACCAAGCATTGAAGTAACCTCTCCTTAACCAGCTCAAAATAGTAGCATGGGGCTTTTTACAATGATGTGGGAGAGAAGATGGGTCATGGTTTGATGTCTCAGCTGCACGACAGCACCTGTGACAATGTAGAGCATTTTACACCAGTGCATTGGCCAATGTGTTCCATCAGAGAGCCATGGTACCTTTTCAATTTAAACGTGAAATGACACCAACCAAAGCACAGCTGATACACGGTTACAGGATGTAGGTCTGTGGCAGCTGAAGTTATTGCATCAACGGTGGAGAGATTCAATCTGAATCAAAGTTGATTAAATTCAGGAAGTTTTTTCCCAGCTGTAATCAGGCAATCCTCTCATCAGCTAGAGAACAGCCCTGACCTCCCATCTACCTCATTGGAAACCTTTGAACTATCTTTAATCACTTTATCTTGCACTAAATGTTATACCTTTTATCTGTACACTGTGGAAGGCTTGATTGTAATCATGCAGAGTGTTGTATAGTCTTAATATAGTCTGAATATAGTATTTCTTGTATACAAAAACAAAGAACTGCAGTTGCAGGTTAATATACAAAAGTACACAAAGTGCTGGAGTAACTCAGCAGGTCAAGCAATGATTTCTAGAAGACATTTTGGGTCGAGACCTTTGAAGAAGGGCCTTGATCAGACACATCATCTGTCCATGTTCTCCAGAGTTGCCACCTGACCTGCTGATTTACTCCAGCACTTTGTATCCTTTTATAATATTTCAGCTTAGGAGCCCAAAATTCCACACTATCTCCCAATCTGCTCAGTTTGTCCAACGTTGCTGTTGAGAATTAAAGTTACATAAATTGCTATTCAACTTACATATAAAACGCCAGATTTTTTTCTTTCAAATTGGATTAATCTTTTTACATTCTAATTAATCGTTCACTAGCTGCCTACCCTAGCAGGAGCTAATTAGGGGTTTAAAAAATCAAAACACAACATCAGTGGAGGAATGGACAGATGACATTTTGGGTCAGGACCTTACATTGGGCTGATGGAGTAAGGGGAAGAAAGCAGGAACTTTAGGGACTAATCCTTCTGTTGATAATGGCAAAGGCATTTCTTTGGAAGCTTTACTTATACGTTAATATCCACACAATGGGATTTCAAATATTGATATTATTGTGTACTTTTGAACTGAGTGTTAATCCTTCTACATATTAGAATTTTAATATAACAATGTACTTTGCAAATGACTTAATTATGAACAAGAGTCAACCTGAAAAACATGTTCTTCTTAAATCCGCCTATCTTGCTGCAAGAAAAGGTGTTTGAAAATTAAATATGTAGGTGGAAATTTATATCTTATCACCAATGCTTAAAAGAAACTTCTGCTGAAAATCATTGGTATTTTTGTCATTGTACAGGAAAATGTAAAAATTAATCATCAGTGCCACCTTCCCTTCCGCAAAAGGTGAATATTCTGAAAGTACTTAAAATAATAACAAATCCCTTTTTGCAACAGCAAAACATGTCCTTTACACCCATTCAGAATAGTGACTTCAATAGGGTGACATTTAAATTATTAAATCGAACATTACAAATTTGACATAAAGAAACCAAAGGGGCAATACTTATTCATTTAAAAAAAAGTAATCACTACAAAATGTAATCCTCAACAGGCACTAAATTGTTTTCTTTGCTTATCTTTTTCTAAAAGGTGAAAACTGAAAGTGGTGTCAAAAGGATTTGACATTGAGGGAGTCTTTATCAAATGTAATATCAAGCAGCCCCTCTAAAATTGCCCTCAATGAGAATAAAAGTGACATTTGTCCTCTACTAAACCAAGCACAAACAAAGATGGAAATGACTCTTGAAGGGTAACATCTCTTTCCCAGAGTATTATTGAAGCAGTTGACCTTCTCCACCACAGCATCATTGGTACAGATAGGAATGTGTCCTCCACCCTGCTTCCTGAGGTCACATATCTAGCTCCTTTGTCTTTCTAACAATGAGGTAAAGGTTGTTGCCCTGACATCATAACACTAAAAGCTCCATCTCCTATCTGTACTCAGTTTAGTTTAGTTTAGAGATACAGCCTGGAAATAGGCCCTTCAGCTTATCGAGACTGCATCGACCAGTGATCCCCATACACCAGCACTATCCTACACACTAGAGCCAATTTACAAATTTTACCAAATCCAGTTAACCTACAAACTTGTACGTCTCTGGAGTGTGGGGGCAAAGTTCCCTACATTCCTTTTGCATTGAGGATGTTAGGACGGTTCTTCCTTTTCCACTGCTATCAGAACACAATCAGGAGTGATTGATTGCAGCAGGAGCAGATGGAAAACAAAGCAGAAGCAGGAGAGGTATCTGAGGGAGGTCTGGAATGACCATTTGGGACAATCTACTTGTGGCAACCTGACAATTACTGCCCCGCCCAAAATAGATTGGTAGGTCTGACTTGCGGAAGCAAGTTCAGAGAGAAAACATGAGGTGGACATATTTGTTGACTTTTAAAAAACCAAATCTCACCAGTTGGTCATCAGGAATTTGGGCTCATGTATGGAATTAAATCCTTGTTTGCATTGGGCTGTGATGGAGATTTTTAACAGCATTAATCTCCACTCACTGTCCTGTTGCTCCTGATAATTCAACCCTACACATGTAATACGAAGTATTACATATGTACAACCAAGGGCAGCAAATGTATAGCAAAAAAACTATGTGTAGCACGATGACCTTTAACCAATGTACCAGGACGATGCACCTTATGTGATACTGAACCACCGTATTAAGAGGTGTACAATCTTGGATTTAGATTCAGCGGAGCAAATCTGGATTATATATAAAGTGGATGGACAGGTAGTTGGCATCCAATTTTCTATCTCTACGTATATTTATTTTCATTGGCATAAAAAGTCAGCAGATATTTAAAATAGGCTGGTGACTCAGTAAGAAATACCAAATTCACTCCAGTCAGAAATTGATAATTCTATACTACATTCTATCAGATCCATTAATTTTCCTGACATCTTTTGCACATTTTACAGGATTCATTTGGAAAAGAAAAGTAATGAAAATTCAAGCTCATCTTTTTTCATAAAGTTGCTGATCCTGCATTATGGTCAAACCTCACTATCTATCGAAAGGAAAATAAAGGCCAACATTTAGAGAACATCTTATCACACTGCTCCAAGGAGTCTCAAAGTGCTTAACACACAATGTATTACTTTGAAGTGGAAAGAATGTCGTTATATTGAGTAACATTACAAACTACACGGGAAAGTCATCTTAAGGATAGAGTGGCGAATTTTCCTGTAATTCCTTCCAAAAATAACTGGATAATGTTATTGCATTACATTACAAATCCAATATTACTGCAGTTCTTTCGTCATTAAATCAATATAACTAGGTCATGTGTCACAAGAATTCTCAAGCAGTAATGGAAGCATTGCAGCACTACACTGAAAAACATAATTGCAAAGAAAATTCAAAACCCAACATATCGATTTCATGGTCCTTGTTCATATTTCTGAATTCCTCATTCTCTCTGAACCACCTCATCCATCTGTTTGTCCCAATCTCTTGTCTGGAGACTGCTTTCCTCCTCTTGATTTCTGCCCACTGCACCGTTCCGCTGTTAAATCTGGGGATTCATTCCCGCCCGCTTATCTTTGGCTTTCATGCCTGACAGTATTATCCACTGTATATGTTGGAAGGAACTGCAGATGCTGGTTTACACCGAAGCTAGACACAAAATGCTGGAGTAATTCAGCGGGACAGGCAACGTCTCTGAAGAGAAGGAATGGGTGACGTTTCGGGTCGAGATCCTTCCTTAGACAGAGAGTTGGGGAAGAGGGAGACTAGAGATATGGAAGGGTAAGGGGTGGAGGGGGGGGGGGAATTACAGAATCTGTACAATTCTGAACATAGCACCTTGCATATTTTCCACCCCTTTTCCCATCTCGCACCTCATGCTTCAAATGTGGCAGAGTCTGTGGATCCATACAGGATGCATCATGCATGGCAGAAGCCACAGAATTGGAGTAGAGTTAGTTATTCTCAATCCTGAGGGCTGTCTTCAGAGGACAAGGCCTAAAACCAACCAATTGGCAAGAGGCCAATTTGGTTCATGAAATCATTGTTAGGGAATAAAATCTGTTGTTCTCTCTCTTGGATCCACAATACCATGGTTACTTCCACTTCCATCCTGAGCCAACCCACGATAACCCGTTGCCCAAAGACTTTTGGGAACAGGCACACTACACCCTCTGCAGCAATTCAAGAATGCAGCTCATCATCACCTTATCCAATCTAATTGGAGATCAGCTGTAAAATGCTGGCCTTGCCAACAAAGTCCTCATTAAAACACACTGATGGATTGTGAAAGGAGTTAAAATTCATCATTAGGAAGAAGTAACTAGTAACTGGAATGTTGCTTAGTACTGCATTGAGAATCATTTGGTTATATATCGTTTAAGAAGGGACTGCAGATGCTGGAAAATCGAAGGTAGACAAAAGTGCTGGAGAAACTCAATGGGTGAGGCAGCAACTATGGAGCGAAGGAAATAGGCAATGTTTTGGGCCAAAACCCTTCTTCAGACTGATAGGAGGAGGAGGAGGGGCGTGGGAAGAAGAAAGGAAGATGTGGAGACAGTGGGCTGAGGGAGAGCTGAGAAGGAGAGGAGAAAGTAAGGACTATCTGAAATTAGAGAAGTCAATGCTCATACCACTGGGGTGCAAACTGCCCAAGCGAAATATGAGGTGCTGCTCCACCTTTTGCTTATATATTGTTTAGTTCTCACAATGTTTACAGAAGAAAACTTGAAATTGTATCTGAGAGATGATTTCTTCATTACAGTCTTGTTTGTACTTCCTTCAACACAATACATTTTCAATCAGAGACCCACTTAAAAAGCTTTATAGAACAGTAATGCTGATGATAATAGCTTGCGTCAAGGGAGTTAAAGCAATAGAATCACAGAATCACAAAATGGTTACAGCATGGATGGAGGCCATTATGCCAACTGCGTACATACTGGGTCTAAGCATGAGCAATCCAGTTGGTTATGCTGCTCCCTTACCACATATCCTTGCAAATTATTAACTTTCAGCTACTTGTCTATCTCCCCACTAAATACTCCAGGTTAATCTGTCTTAGCAGCTGTCCTGAGCTCTACAATCCAGATCCAAACTGCTGATTTTTCTTCATGGTACTCATAGCTTAAGGCTAGTCACCTTCATTTTATGTCCCCAGGTTTGAGGCAGTTCCACCATTGGATCTATTAATTTCCCCGAGTATAGACATATAGTTGTCCACATTGTCCAAGGTTTTAAAGATCTCCTGTATACTGAACAACCTTGCCCCTCGTCCATCCAAATAGTTAAGGTACTTGTCCTCGGATTAACTTATTTGGTTATCTCTTTTGCATGTTCCCCAAAGATGTCAAATCTTTCCAGAAATGTGGCACCTAAACAGTTGTAGCTAAACTATTGTTTCTCGCCCTCACTACACTACTAAGCTTTGTGGCATCTGCAGATTTCGAAATTGTACCTTTTATTCCAATTCCATATTAATTAAGCTAGTCGTTCAAGCACTAACTCTTGGGCACCTCTATAAAACACTTCCATCCAGTCATAAAAATACTCAGAACTTTGGTTTCCTGCTTCTTATTGAATTCTCTTTTCTGGCTACTAGACCATCTATTATTCTATGGCCTTTATAGACAATAGACAATAGGTGCAGGAGTAGACCATTTGGCCCTTCGAGCCAGCACCGCCATTCAATGTGATCATGGCTGATCATCCCCAATCAGTACCCGGTTCCTGCCTTCTCCCCATATCCCCTGACTCCACTATTTTTAAGAGCACTATCTAGCTCTCTCTTGAAAGCATCCAGAGAACCTGCCTCCACCAGGCAGAGAATTCCACAGATTGTGATGACACCATTATTTGGAGCTGATTAAATACTTCAACAACCTCTGTGTTAATTCATCAAAAAGCTCTTTCAAGTGTAAAGCAAAGAACCAATGTGCTTTACAGAAGGAGGAACATCAAGGATTCTATTAGGATGCATTTGTTACCTGTGTACATTATCTAGCTTTGGCATGCTAACTTGGACAACCTGAACTACGGGTGACTTCAAGAGAGTGCTTCAAGGAAGGGAGAATAAAAAAACAGAAGTAAGATTTATGAAGGCAGAGAGAAAAGGAGAAGGAAGCAAGAGAGGAAAATGAGGAACAAAGCAACTCGAACTAAAGGTGTGAAGAAATAGGAGAGAAGATAAGATGTGGCAAATGTAAGGAACACAACCATGAGAAGTGGCAGGGGCTGGTAATAGCAAACAGAATGCAAATGTGCAGAGAATAAGGAATGTATTGAAGAAGGGAACGAGGGCAAACGAGGGAGAGAAGAGCAATTAAAAAAGAGTCCCCATCATATTAAAGAGAGTGTAATGTTGCTAAAGTAATTTACTCAATAAATTCAGTGGGTGCTCAAGTCATTTGAATTAAGTCTTCATTTCCCCATAGCTTCTGCTATCACATTGATTAGAACAGTTGAAGGTCTGACCTTGCATGAAATTGCAGAGCTTTCAAAAAAAGTACTCGTCTACCAAATAGTGAGTGCCTCATCACCTTTTCTATCACGTTCTAATTTACCAATGTAGATAATCAGTCATTACAATCTAAGATGTTAATAGTGGGAAATGTGCTGAGTGCTACTTTCAAGTAATATTTGTGGAAAGGGCATCAGTGGGTATACCAGAATACCACAGCTTAAATCTAATTGAATCATTTAGCACTACATTATAGGAATGATTATATAAACAAATGTACAAATTAAGAGTAGGAGTAGAATTTGGTTACTTGACTTTTCTGTAAGAATATTTCTGATGTCAATGTAACTTACATTATACTGTACATTCTCATTTATCTGTTGTAGCTATTCATTCCTTGCTTATCAAAGAATCAATCCACCCCTGCCTGAGAGGTTTTGAAAGATTTATATCAACTGTGATTTAGGTAGCAAGTTCTCTCCACAGCCTCCAGCTCCTCACTAAGTAGACAGTATTATTTCTAACCAATGACCATACGAATTGATAGGTTGGGACCATGGAGGCTGATGTTGTCCCTATTTAAACTGGGAGTGTTGGGAGGTTGGTAGAGATGAAAGAGTAAGCACTTTACTGCCCTTATTGTCATGCGTGGGGGTGGGGGTGGGGTGGGTGGGGTGGGGGGGGGGGGGGGGTGGGGGGTGGGGGGGTGGGTGGGGGGGGGGGGGGGGGGGGGGGGGGGGGGGGGGGGGGGGGGGGAGATGAGAAGAGAATTGGGACTGGAGAAGGTGAGCAGCAGCAGTTTTATTGCTACAGTGCAAACCTTCGGCAACTAAACTGCCCAGCCAAGCCCTGCTGCTCTGAAATGCGAACCTAGTTTGTCTTTCCATGCTCCAGAATGTGACTTTGAGCAAAAATGTTTCTCACTCAGAGGTGGGAGGGAGCTCACCCCTTCAACTAACCTGGCAATTTCCGACACAAAAAATTATTCCTATAATGTAGTGTTAAATCATTCATTTAGATTTAAGCTGTGGCAAATTCTGACCCAAATAAATCACATTTAAAATTGGTGGAGCCATCGGCTTTTCTGAAAAAAAAACTTCATTTGTGGAATGTGCGCCCCAACAGGAAGGTCAGCATTTATTTCCCTTCCATAATTTATCTCCATGCTGTGCCATGTTATAGGGTACATTAGGGTCAAACTTGTTACTTAGAGCCTGGAGTCAAATAAAACGCCAGACCTGATAAGAATGTGAAATATTCTTCCCTAAAATGCATTAATCAAACTGCTAGGTTTTCATAACATACAAATTAAGAGCAGGATAGGCCATTCTGCCCCTTAAGACTGTTCTGCCCTTTAATAAGAAAATGATTTATCTTATTGTGACATAAGTTGGATATTCCAGCCTACTCACTGTACACATTCACCCGCTTACTTATCAAGAACCCATCAACATTTCCTTAGAAATATTAAAAAAGTGGTTCCACTTTTCCAAAGACTTACAAACTGCTATATAATGAGCATTTATATTTTAAAAAATGTGCACACAATTTTTACATGGTTCATAAGTTTGCAAATGACATCAAAACTGCTGGTGTAGGTGGACAGTGAAGAAGATTATCTAAGATGATCAGAGTACAAAGATGAATTGGGCAAGTGGGCAGAGGTGTGGTAGATGGATTTTCACTTGGTAAAGTGTGAGGTGATGTATTTTGATCAATAAAACCAGGACAGGACTTAAAAAGTAAATGGTGGGGCCCTGTAGAATATTAGAAAGCATGTCATGAAGCTAGAAAGGGTGCAGAAAAGTCTAACGAGGGTGTTATGGGGACAGAAGGGCTTGAGTTAGACGGAGAGGCCTGATGGGCCTGGAGTGTATGTGATTCAAGGGTATCTTTAGAGAGGTGCATAAAATCATAAAGGGCACAGGTAAGGAAGATGATGATTGTCTTTTTCTGTGGATAGAGTGATATAAAATTAGAGGGCCCAGCTTTAAGGAGAGAAGGTGAAATAGTTAAAAGATATCTGAAGGGAAACCTTTCCACGCAAACTATTGTGGGTATATGGAATGAGTTGACAAAGGAAGCTGCAGAGATGGGTACAATTACAATATATAGAAGACATTTGGATGCAGAAACATCTAATGAGGGTGTTATGGGGACAGAAGGGCTTGAGTTAGACGGAGAGGCCTGATGGGCCTGGAGTGTATGTGATTCAAGGGTATCTTTAGAGAGGTGCATAAAATCATTAGGGGCACAGGTAAGGTAGATGGTCACTGTCTTTTTCTCTGGATAGGGTGATATAAAATTAGAGGGCCCAGCTTTAAGGAGAGAAGATGAAATAGTTAAAAGATATCTGAAGGGAACCTTTCCACGCAAACTATTGTGGGTATATGGAATGAGTTGACAAAGGAAGCTGCAGAGATGGGTACAATTACAATATATAGAAGACATTTGGATAGAAAATGTTTAGATGAATATGGATCATACTCCAGCAATTAGCTCAGATTGGCATACTCAAGTTGTGCTGTGTAAGTTTATGGTTCTGAGCAGCCAATGCAACAGATAAGATCTCAGCATTGGCCCAGAAACATAAAGCAGAACATCTCTACATTTCTTTTACATTTAGTCATAAATTATCTTTGTTTTCCTGACCACTTGTTGTACATGCTACTCGCAGTTTGAGCTTGAGGAGACCCAATCCCACAGTTTCATGGTCAACATCTCTGATAATGATACAAACCTTTAATCAAAATGTATTCAATTAAGGAACAAATACCTCCGCTGTTTACTGTATAGCCCACCCACCAACATAACCACTATGGTTCTGTGCCTCCTACTTCACACATCTTAACATTAGTTCAATTTACATGGCCAAAATTAAATTATAAAATCAGTTCTTATTACAAGTTTTTCTTTTTCATGATATTACATGCTCCCAAGACCACTCTACGAAACTGATCCTTCATGTAGAAACTATTGGTTAATAGAGTCATTTTGAAGCTAATTTGCAAGAAACTGTTTCACATAGTTCAATAATACAGATCTAATCTCAGTCTTCTATTGGGAAGCAACATTTGGCACATTTAACATTGTGGGTTTTGATGTCGAACTTGAAAAATAATATTTCTTCATTTCAATGTTGGCACATTGGTTAAGTTAGGAATTTAATTAAGCACTACCATCACTTCTATTTGCCTATATTGGTACAAAGTTAACATCTGAGCTGCTTAAATATCATGTCACATATCAACGCTTTCATTCTTTCACAGGACTGGCAGCAAATTAGTTTTTAAATGGAACAAGACAGTATTATTGGCTTGATCATTAACTGGTGTGCATCATTAACCAGTAGCATTAGTTCCCCAAACTGTCACACAACAGACAGATAAAGAACATTAAGAACTATTCTGCAAAAGGGATTTTTGGTTATTATAAAACAGATTAATGATCATTGTTTTGTCTCAGTGGAAAACTCCAGAGGCATAATGGACGGGCTGTAAGTTAGCACAATGGATTCAATTTGATAACTGCACAATCATCCAGGGATGTTTTCTTAATGACCTCACAAAATATACAGGGAGCTTAACTTGAAATACTTAGGTGCTAATCAACAATTAGGCACTGATATGCTTGCATACTTGTGACACTAATGTTTTCATAAACCAATCAAAACGCTAAAGCTGAGCCATCTGTTACTCCATAAAATCTACAGCAAAATGATACGTTCCAATCAACTGCCTCATGGCAAATTGATAAAGTTAATATCTCTTCATCATTGTCACAGATCATTAACAATGTATCGGGACTTTCAGTATTCAAGAATAATAAATATGCTTCAAGAATGCATGCCTATTGGTCCAAAATATTACATATTAGAAACATAAGCACTTACTGAAGTAAAAACCACATACTACGGCAGGGATATGAGTACCATTTCTAATCACTGGCTTCACAAGGCAATGTTTCAGTCTCAAATATCTCCAAACTTTGTCCCAATATTTTTGTAGTGCTGCTCTCCAGGCACAGTTATGGTAGCGTTGGTTCTCCAGATTATTAATTGCATGATTAGAGACAGAGGCACTCGTGTGATTAGGGTTGGGAGGGGGGGAGAGGGGATTTTGAAACACTTCATGAGCACCTAACTGGATTCAAATGGAGAAGCTGGAGTAATCTGCATCTCCTCTTTTGGAAGGGCTGAGGAGAAAAGCCAATCGATCCAACTTGAAACCCATTCTAGTAGTTCACTCCACCAACTGTTCCAATGGTGTGCAGCACCTATTTACCCTCTAGTAAAAGAAAGCACCCCCTCATTGGCTATTTCTGTTGGCCATTAATTTGCAATGTGGTCACTTGTATTTCGAACAATTCACATTGTAAAATATTCTATGGGGCATTTTCAATTTCCTCAATTTTTAATAATATTAAGTGTATTTATCACATCCCTTAATGCCAAGGAGGTCAGTATTTTCTCAGATGTCATTTCTTCATCTGCCTCATTCTTAGACCCGGCAGTAACTACTCTATTCTTTCCTGCACAAACTCCAATAACTTTAGCTTAGTTTAGAGATACAGCGCGAAACAGGCACTTCTGCCCACAGAGTCCCCACTGACCAGTGATCCCCGCACATTAACCCTATCATACACACACTAGTGACAAATTACACATACACCAAGCCATTTAACCTACATACCTGTACGTTCTTGGAGGGTGGGAGAAATCCGAAGATCTCGGAGAAAACCCACGCGGTCATGGGAAGAACGTACAATCTCTGCACAGACTCAAACTTTGTAGTGTCCCGTAGTCGGGATCGAACCCGGCTCTCTCGTGCTGCAAGCACTGTAAGGCAGCAACTCTACCACTGCGCTACCGTGTCACCCAATAAAGGAACATCTTTTTTTGAGAAGACAATTAGAACTCAACAGGACCAAGGGCAGGTCTGAAATTAGCTCTCAGCATTTATAATTAAATATATTTTCAATATAACCATTTGAACATTCGTTTGTTTAAACAATCTGACAGCTCATTACACAGACCAAGAGGCTCAATGTGTTGGTAACTACTACTGCTAAACCATTACAACACATCCTAACACAGACATCCCCTTTGTTCTACAAAGCCCACCCCTACCTTTCCTGCCACTGAAAATAACTTGCTCAATTTCCCAGTTCTGATAACGGTTATAGGCCTGAAATACTGAGTGTCTCTCAATCCACAGATGCTGCTTGACCGGCTGAGTCTTTTTCCTGGATTTTCTCTTTTCGTTGACAACCCCACACTGGTGTTCTCATCTCTCCCCAGCCTTGTGCTCCTCACAAAGTAGACAGTCTTGTTTCTAACCAATAACCATATGAATTGACAAGTTAGGACCATGGAGGCTGATGTTATCCCTATTTAAACCAGGAGCACTGGGGATAATTATAACTCCTTCAGTATTACTCTTAACAAATAGCTCAACATGCGCTTGGATAGCAAAAATAGGGCACCATTGCATGCATCAACTCCATGCCAAACGCTACAATTATTGGTTAAACTACAGGATGATGTATTTTCAATGTTTAACGTAAGCTAATGATCAGCTAATTGAATTTATGCCCTGATTTGCAGTGAATTCTGAAAAGTGTTGCAAATGACCCAGAAAATTGTTACAATTGTAGAGTACTAAGAAAGCACCCATTTTCTTCAACATGGAAAAACCGCCACGATTTCCAGATGAGAGCCAGTCTCCGAGGCAGCTAATCAGAATGCGAAGGTCAGTGTTAAAAATATATTTCTTCCTGGGGAATTTTCAACCTTAATTGTGTAGTAAATCGTACTTCGACTGGAAGAATGTGATGTTAATAACAATTCACTATTGCCTATTTAGTTTCATGCAATTGCAATCAATTATGCAACTTTATTCCGGCATTTCAGGTTGCAGGGTGAAATAACATCATTTAACAGCTGAAAATAAAAGAATATAATTGAGTTGGAATATACTCTTGAATATAATTGAGTTGGCATTGAAAAACCCATTTTATTCCTTCAGAAACAATGGCTTGGAAGTTAATGTACACCTAGAAGGAATGCTGTAGGGTAATTGTACACATTCCAACAACCTTTTTGGACTTGGAAATGTGCTGCAACTTTCAATCGCATCTAATAACCAAGATACAGTAGCTAGCACCACTGAAGGTGAAATGCACATTTTCCTGTCTGGACTGCGGAATGCACAGAAGAACCTTGATGTGTTGGGCCAGGTCAGGGAAAGGTTATTAGTCCTGATCGAGACTGAAGGTGGGATTTTGGGGTGGGGGTTGCAGATGGCCCTTATAGGAAGTCATGAGTTTGAGGAGCCAGGACATTGGGCCTGGTGGGGGAGGTAAGAAATGTGATGGAGGTGGAGGATATCTACCGCAGTTTGATACTAGGATAGAAGGCAAAAGGGAAGTCAATGGTTCCAAATAGGGATATCATATTAGGGTTATACAATACAATACCGTTTATTGTCATTTGAAACGCATTGAGGTTCAAACAAAATTTGGTTTCTGGTTATTATAATCAAAATTTGGTTATAATTATCCCCAGTGCTCCTGGTTTAAATAGGGATAACATCAGTCTCCATGGTCCTAACTCTTCAATTCATATGGTTATTGGTTAGAAACAAGACTGTCTACTTTGTGAGGAGCACAAGGCTGGGGAGAGATGAGAAAACCAGTGTGGGGTTGTCAACGAAAAGAGAAAATCCAGGAAAAAGACTCAGCCGGTCAAGCAGCATCTGTGGAGAGAGAGAGACACTCAGCATTTCAGGCCTATAACCATTATCAGAACTGGGAAATTGAGCAAGTTATTTTCAGTGGCAGGAAAGGTAGGGGTGGGCTTTGTAGAACAAAGGGATTGTCTGTGTTAGGATGTGTTGTAATGGTTTAGCAGTTACCAACACATTGAGCCTCTTGGTCTGTGTAATGGGCTGTCAGATTGTTTAAACAAAAGAATGTTCAAATATATTGAAAATATATTTCATTATAAATGCTGAGAGCTAATTTCAGACCTGCCCTTGGTCCTGTTGAGTTCTAATTGTCTTCTCAAAAAAAGATGTTCATTTATTGGGTGACACGGTAGCGCAGTGGTAGAGTTGCTGCCTTACAGTGCTTGCAGCACGAGAGAGCCGGGTTCGATCCCGACTACGGGACACTACAAAGTTTGGAGGCCGCTACACGGTGCTAGTACCCCAACGACAACGGAGACCCGACAGAGAAAAGGTCGGGTCCTCCGTACAGGGAAAAGATTTTAAAGATTTAATTAGGATCATTGTTGATCCACGTTTGGCTCCACACCATCTTTCTGTTCTCTCACGCATCCAATTCCCTTCATTTTCTGCCTTGAATATATTGAATCTCTGCCTCCACAGCTCTCTAGGACAATCATTCCAAGGATTCATGACTCTCGGAGCTGAAATCCCTCCTCATCACCACCTTAAATGAGTGACCAGTTTTTTCTGAAAATGTTCTCTTTAATTCTCCAATGGGGAAACATCTATTCAACTGTCAGTCACCCTCAGAATCTCACTCGTTTAATGAAAAACAGTCGTCATTCTTCTATATATCAATGTGTAGACTCAATTTATCTTCATTAGTCAACCCTTTCCTTGTAGGGATCAATCCAGTGAATCTTCTCAGTACTGCTTATTATGCATGTATATCCTTCCATAAATATGGAAACTTTGGAGACCTCACAGCGCCAGAGACCTGGGTTCAATTCTGACCCCGGGTGCTGTCTGTGTGAAGATGGATTTCCTTTGGGCGCTCGGGTTTCCTCCCACATCCCAAAGATGTGCGAGTTTGTAGTTCAAATTGGCCTCTGTAAAATTGTCCCAAATGTGCAGGGAATGGATGCGATGGTTGGATAACTAAGAACTAGTGTGAGTGGGTGATCGATGGTCGGTGTGAACTCGGTGGGACAAAGGGCCTGTTTCTAGGGCCTGATAATCAGGGTGGTGCTCAGATCGTTCACAGAAAGTCATTTCTTATGGGATCATTAGTGGATTGGTCTTGGAATAGTCATTAATATAATACAAGGTTTAGCTTAGAGCTAGGAGGAGCAGTGAGTCAGAAAGGGCAAACTGATACATTAAAATTGCTATAAACTCTCAACCTCAAGTACAGGAAACTCCCAAATGTGCAAGGATTTCTCCTTTGTTGTCATCTCTTAAAATGCCTAGTCAAGTCTACAGCTCATCAGATGGTACCCACATAACTAGTCTATGTAAATAGAGGTTAGGAGGACAGCCAGTACTAACAATAGTTTACATTTGCACTTTTCCATTCCTTTGGCACCTCTCCAGAATTCCAGAATCGACAGAATTTAACTGGATTTCAACCATGGCATGCAGTGTCTCTGCAGACTCTTTGCTTAAGATATTGGGATGTGAGCCACCATATCTGGGAATGTGGATTTTTATCCTCATGAGCTTGCCTAGTACCTTTGCTTTCATGATGGAAATAGTTTTAAGTTTGTCTCTCGCTGTAGCCCCAATAATTGCCTTTTATTATTGTAATGTTATTTCTATCTGCAACCATGCACCCAAAATAATTATTTAACATTTCTGCGATTTCTCTATTTTCTATTATTACAACAATTAAGTTTCACCTTTTGAGGATCAATTACTTAGATTAGCTAGCTACTCTTGTCCTTATATATTTGCGGAAGATTTTCCTGCCTGTTTTTATATTATTTGTGAGTTTGTCTCATATTTTATTTTCTTCCTCTGTAATATTTTATAATATGCTGGTTATTTTCTGGTCAACCGATTTTCACAATACCGTCTGCCTTTTTTTCCCAATTTGATACCATCCTTAACTTCCAGAGTTAGCCACAGATGATGGGTCTTTCTTGTAGAGCCTTTTCATCTCATGTAATATACATTTGGTTAGATTTATGAAATATCTCTCAATCTCTGCCACTGCCAGTTTAATTTAGTTAAGAGATATAGCATGGAAACAGGCCCTTTGGCCCACCGTCCACACTGATCAGCGATTCTCGTACACTAGCACTGTCCTACACACTAGAGACATGTTACAGTCTTTACCAAAGCCAATTAACCTATTAACCTGTACATCTTTGGAGTATGGAAGGAAACCTTGGAAAGCCCATGCGATCACAGAGAAACATACAACCTCGGTACAGACAGCACCCTTAGTCAGGATCGAACCCGGGTCTCTGGCACTGTAAGGAAGCAACTCTACCGTTGTGCCACCATGTCACCCGTGAGCTAATCTACAGCATCACTCTGTAATTTATTTTCCCAGTCCACTAGAGCCAAGTTCGCCCACTCTACTCTAATTGTCTTAATTTAATTTTAGACACAAGCTGCAGACACAAGTTTCTCACCTCCAACCCAAACTGAATAGGAAATGTCACCATACTACACTCGCTCTTTCCAGGAGACCTGTTACTATGAGATCATTAATTAATCCTGTATCCTTCTAAAATAACCTGCTCCCTAGTTAGTTTCTGCAGTGAGTTGCTCTCAGAAATTAATCAGAATACTGAACGTTCATCCTCAAGGATATCTTTGCCTATTTGATTTGTTCAATCTATATGATAATTAAAATAACATGCTATTATTATTGAAGTACCTTACAAATCCTTCCTACTTCATGATTTGTAATCTGTTTTACTATATAATCACTGCTAGGGGTCCTCTTTTCCTACCTTATTTTTTATCTCCACAAATTCATTCCACATCCTGAAGTCTCCGAGCCAATTTCAATCATTCTTCGTGACTATTAAGAGACCTAACCAACTTATCTCAATCTGAAGAAGGGTCTCGACTTGAAATGTCACACATTCCTTCTCCCCATAGATGCTGCCTGTCCCGCTGAGGTACTCCAGCATTTTGTGTCTATCTTCGGTTTAAATCAACAACTGCAGTTCCTACCTTATCTCTTCCTGCCTATCCTACCAAACTGAATATTCAGTTCCCAGCTGGTCACCCCACTCACTGCAAATCTATATATTTATGTTTAGGATGGAACTGCAGATGCTGGTTTAAACAAAAATACACACAAAATGCTGGAGTGACTCAGCGGGACAAGCAGCATCTCTAGAAAGAAGGAATGGGTGACGTTTCAGGTCGAGACCCTTCTTCAGACTGACGTTTTGGGTCGACCCAAAACGTCACCCATTCCTTCTCTCCAGAAATGCTGCCTGTCCCGCTGAGTCACTCCAGCATTTCGTGTCTATATAATTTCTGTTCGTGGCATTACCTTTTCTATCATGTTATGAATGCTAAAGCACATTTCATGCTGGAGGAATGTTAAAGGACAATGGTAAAGGCCAATGCCAAAGGACATAAAGAGTCATTTAATCTGACTATGTTTGTGCTGCACTCTTATGCTTGGACACTCTATTCTTTCCCATTGCACACTAGTTATCATTATCCCAGTCGCTGTCCTGCACTCCCTACTTGTTGCTGTCTTTTTGCCTTGCTCAACATATTCTTTCAATGAACCCTCATCCTGATCTTTTTCAGGCCATCAAGTGAAGTATCACATGGCAGCAGAGGGAATGATTGTGGTCATATCAGAAAAATATAGTCAAGTTATATTTCAATACAGGTGCCACAAGGTTGAAAAAACACTAGAGATTAGCAAAAATAATGCAGACTTCAAAATCTAATTTAACAGTTAAGTTTAAGAATGGCATAACTAAATAACTACTCAACTTTTCAAGTATGTTATGGATACGTGACAGTAGGTCTGTGTTAAATATGATTGTTGCGTCTTTATTTGTCGAAGATCAAAGATGATGCTTATTTCCAACAGACGCTTAAACAAAATCAAAAGGTTAACTACAAAAAAAGCCATTTGATATCAAATAAAACACAAAAGTTACTTTGATCATGCTGCGTAATAACTACAGTTCAACTGCACGACAATCACTCAAAATACTTTCTGACTAATCTAGATCTTATGTTTTACCAGGGGATTGATGGGATCATTATATCAATAATTCTGATCTGTATTGGTTTCAAGGACTATCTGTTTATTCAATGATGGAAAGCAATTCTTGAGAAGCAATCATTTCACTTGGGATATCTATCATTGGGCTACAAAGCTCAGAATGCAAATTCTTTAATAATGAGAGCATCCTCCACACGCTATATATATGTTCACTGTTTGTTTTTTGACAGGTGCATTAAGACCTCTAAACCAATTGACATCAAAGCTCTCACGGGTCCCATTGCAGTAGCTCTTCTCCAACAGAGGCACATAGATAACCTGTCAACTCCCTGTTAACAGGAGCCTTGAAAGAGTTCATAGCACAGAGTTGGCCATAAAGTCCATCATAATTGGAACATGTGAAGAAACACTTGATATCCCTGCCAAGAAGAAAAACACGATTAGATTGATAAGTGATCAGAAGCTTGTGGAGTTAATTAAGTGCAAATGGATTGTGTTCCTGGATTGGAAACTCCACCACTCCTCAAGGGGAAAGAACCAGCTCGCTGGACACCTGAAGGTTTATATGTGTAGCAGGAGAAGAACCAGGCCCACCGAAAAGTGATGAGATGCCACCTGTACTCCAACGGCTAAAAAACAACCCACTTGACAAAAAGAAATCACTCATAAATAGTGATGTGATCTCACATTGAATGGATCAGGCCAAAGTTCTGTGGATCTCGCATACCTGGTTGAGAATGGTGGCAGAAAATTAAACCACTCACGAGACAAGGAGACTCCAATGAACCCAGAAATGGTGGAGTCTAGCATGTGAGTGTTGACCATGTTCAGCCAGAGCAGACAATCTACCTGAACTGTACTAACTCACGAGAGGAATAGATCGGATAGATGCACAGAGTCTCTTGGTCAGAGTAGGGGAATCGAGAACCAGAGAACATAGGTTTAAGGTGAAGGAGAAAGATTTAATAGGAATCTGAAGGGTAACCTATTCACACAAAGGGTGGTAGGTTTATGGAACAAGCTGCCAGAGGAGGTAGTTGAGCCAGGTACTATTGCAACATTTAAGAGGCATTTAGGTCGGTACATGGATAGGACAGGCTTAGAGGGATATGGGCTTACGCAGGCGGGTGGGACTAGTGTAGATGGGACATGTTGGCCAGTGTGGGCAAATTGGGCCTAAGGGCCTGTTTCTTGGTACTGTATGACTCTATGATTTCACTCCTATATTCACTATTGGAGGAGCCTAGGTGCAGCAAAGATTATAGGACTCTGGTCATCTCAGAAAAATGTAGTCAAATTATATTTCAATACAGGCACCACAAGGTTTAAAAACTTCTGGAGATTGGCAAGAATCATCCAGACTTCAAATCTAATTAAACATGGTTAATTTTAAGAACACTGTAACTACAACACATAACTGCTCAACTTTTTAAGAATGTTATAGAAGTATTATGCAGTATTGAAGACCTGCATCCCAGAACTAACTAACTCCGTATCTAGCCAAGCAGCTCCGTTGCAACAGGAAAGGCCATCAGGAAGATTTGAAACTGCACAATGCCACCAAGAAGCATGGTGTCAGATTAGGAGTTACCTACAATGATAGGTTAGATGTCTTTGCACCATTTAATTTTCCAACATTATCATAACGGGTGTACAGTAAAACTCCAACATGCTCAGTATTTTGCTGGTGCCAGTTTGACAGATTACCCACACTATTTAATGATATTCCCTTTAATACTCTCAACGCACTTTAATTCTTAAAATGTGCCAAATCTATATAACTAAAAGTCTCATCTTGACCACTTCCTGTCTGCACAGTATATTGATTTTAGAAAAAAACGCTATCCTATATCGCTATGATTTTCGACCACCTTACTTACAGTCCTCCTCCACTGAGACAGCCCTGAAGATTTTTCCGATTGATGCAAAATAAAAAAGTAATGAGTGTTTAAAAAATCTTGAGATCAGCTAATTGGTCCTCTCGCCTGTCAATCACCATGATGAAGGTAACACCACTTCCAGGGGGGTGCAGGACTATAAAACCCCAGATGCCGGGACATGACTCAGTCACTCTGGAAGATTGCGAGGGAGAGGCCACTGTGATTCTAAGCTGTGAATCAACTGAACTGTGAGTCTGCAATGTACTTGCAATAAATGATTTGTTAGTCCTCAATGCAAATGAAATGAGTTGTTTGGCCTCCCTTCACTGAGATTTCACTCAGATATTTTTTTTTAAATGAGCCCCTTCGGCCCATCAGGCCTGTATTAGCCCAGGAGGAATCCCTTCGGCCCATCAGTTAGTATTCCCCCTGCAAGTATTAACACTCATTACAGTATTTTTCTTCCTCCCTTCCTCACTGTGAGATCCAGGCCAGGATAGATATTCCAGCTTCATTGCTGTGATCTGCAGAAAAATGCTGAAAAATGTCTAAAATTGATTCTCCACCTTCTCCCCCTTCTCTCTCACAGAGTCTCTCACCTGTTTTGGGCAGAATTTCTGGCAGTTTCTGAGCTGCCAGCCCACCAGGCCTGAGTGACTGAGCTGCCAGCCCAAGAATCCATTCGGCCCACAATGTTCATACTAGCCCTGTGGAAACCAATCCCTTCGGCCCACAGCACCCATATTAGCACTCCAGAAAGCCCCCCCCCCCCCCCCCCCCCCCCCCCCCCACCCAACTGGCCACCAATATTGGAATTGGTGGAGAGGTGGAATATTGCGTTGGGGGACCAGCCCTCCCCTGTGAACATGGGACCCAACGGGTCCCATCTCAGTCTAGTATATAATAAAAAATTGAAGGAGTCAAGTAAGCTTAAGGGTCAGTGCGGGAAATGGCGCCCTGTGAGTGTAAAGGAGTGCAGGAAACAATCCCAGCAATGCATGGCCAAACCTTTGGAATTTCCAAATAATCGGATGAGGATTAAGAGTTTTATTGTACTTTACATGTACCATAACGCTTTCTATATTTCTGACAGCTGTAAAATGAATACATTAAATTGTGTTGCAAATTTCACATGCACTTCAGTTGTTCAATAGTAAACTGAATGCAGCACTTTGAAACAGAGTCACAATAATTGGCAACTTTCAAATACATTTCAATGATAAAAGCAAATTGTTTCTTATCTGTTTTCAGTGGATGCCTGCTGTGAACATGGTATTTTAGTCATTGGGTTGTTATGTTTGATTGTCATTTCTTTTACAACACTGGATCCCATAATTTAAATTTCCTTTGAGCCAGTCATTTATCTCGAACACTGTTACAAATAAGCCACCATCACTGCAGTTAACATTTATGCTAACACTCTAGTTTAGTGCTGTAAATGCTTCTGTTTAATACTTTTCCACTGTAACTATAGTGTTTATTCAAGCCTGTAACCATTTTAAATCTACAGCGTGCCATTACTTCTGTTTGCTTTGTGTACTTGCCGTTTAATAAATATCCTTGGCGTTTTGTAGACTAAACCATTATGCAGTGAGTTATTTATTTTACCATAGCTGATGCTGAGGAAAAACACTGTAGGAAGGAACTGCAGATGTTGGTTTAAACCGAAGATAGATATAAAAAAAATGGAGTAACTCAATGGGACAGGCAGCATCTCTGGAGAGAAGGAATGGGTGACATTTCGGATCGAGACGTTTCGGGTCTGAAGAGGGATCTCGAGCTGAATCATCACCCATTCCTTCTCTCCAGAGATGCAGCCTGTCCCGCTGAGTTACTCCAACATTTTATGTCTCTCTGAGTATAGAGAGTATAGAGATGCAGCATGGAAATGGGACGTTCAGCCCACCAAGTCCATGCTGGCCATCTTTTCACTTTAGTTTAATGTCCCACTTTTGCATGCACTCCCAGCACGCATGGAGCAATTTACATAGTACCTATTCACCTACCCACATCTGCACATCTTTGGGAAACCAGAGCACTCAGAGGGAACCCACTCAGTCACAGGGAGAACGTACAAACTCCACACAGACAGCAGCTGAGTTTGGGACTGAACCTTGGTTTCTTGTGCTGTGAGGCAGCAGCTCTACTAGCTGTGCCACTGCCACTGTGCTGCCAACAAGCAGCAAAATGCCAAATATGAACAATCTGTTCAATCCTCAGTGGCACCACAGTAACTGAGGCGGAACTAGATAGGATAATGTCCTGATCAATGGACCCATGGAAGTGACTCGAGACTCATCCCAAAATGTAATGCACTTGAGGAAAATACTCAATTAACCAGAACTTAATGTTTTAATTAAATCTGTAGATGGTACCATCACATTTTAACTGCAGTTACAATGCAGATTGCATTGTAATAGCTCAAGGGTACCATGACAAGCCCTTGGCTGGACCAAATGGGTCATAAGTCTTAATGGTGACAGCTTAGCTCAGTTTAGCCTGAGGCTGCTATTGATACTGACTGAACAGTTTAATATAGTTGGGAAACCAAGAGTCTACTGGGAACGGCACATTATACAATTCCGTGAGAGTTTCAAGGGTCGTTAGTTTTCAGGCAGCAGAAATTCCTGAAGCAGCCTCCTCTGGGAACCGGAGTCAAACTCTCCCCCAATTGCGATCACTGGAGTGTGTTCAATGGAACACAATCTAATGAACACAACTCCCTCCTGCTGAATCGACACTTTAGTCACATCTTCTTCGATAATGTTGAAGTCTGGAACAGGCAGACAACATGTTGTCATTGGTTATAATCTTGCTCCTAAAGCTTGGGACATGGTGTAAAATAACAGGTCCAACCTTGTGGAGCACAGCGTGGGTAGTATGCTGTGGACCGTGAATAGGTAGCATCTCAACCTGAGATATGAGGTGAAGACTGCCCCAGTGTAAAACTGTTCCACTTATTCATCTTAATTGTTCTCTCTTCTTTCTGAATCCTTCCTTATCGGTGTTCACTTCTCACTTTGTTTTGTTATCTTTATCTCTCCCAACATCTCTCTCTCAGGCTTCATGGAGTCATACAGTTGGGAAACAGGCCCTTCAGCCCAACTACTTGTTCTATAATGCCGTTTTCACTACTTCCCTACTGGTTCTGTAATGTCATTTTATATATTATTTTTTTATTTTGTACCCTTACGGAATCAAGGGATATGTGGAGAAGGCAAGCACGGGTTACTGATTGTGGATGATCAGCCATGATCCAAATAAATGGCGGTGCTGGCTCAAAGGGCCAAATGGCCTCCTCCTGCTCCTATTTTCTATGTTTCTATGTTTATCACTGTTTTTAACTTTCTTTTTTTCTCTGGTTTAGGTTTTATTATTGTCGCCTGTGCCGAGGTACAGTGAAAAGTTTTCTTTGCAAGTCAAACTCAACTCCAATAGGTAGAGCAAAGGGGAAGAAACGGAATGCAGAATACAGTTCTCAGCATTGTAGTGCACCAGTTCCATAAACTTCAATGGATGTCAGAACAAAGGCATCATCTATGATGGTTTCCTGAAGGGGGTCTCAGGATCAGGAGTAATTATTGAATTATTGGAAATGGGATTGAGATTGGGAAAATGGCTGTGCCACAGGGAGTTGAATTTAGATTGGTGAACATTTTTAATTCACAGTGGGTGGGATTGGAAGGCATGGTGGTGCAGCGATAGAGTTACTGCCCTACAGTTCTAGAAATCTAGGTTTAATCCTGAATACCGATACTATCTGTATGGAGTTTGTACGTTCTCCCCATGATAGCGTTGGTTTTCTCCAGGTGCTCAGGTTTCCTCCCACAGTCCAAAGCTATACAGGTTTGTAGGTTAACTGGCTTTGATAAAAATTGTAAATTATCCCTAGAGTGTAGGATAGTGTCAGTGTACGGGGTGATCGCTGGTCGGCGTGCTCGGCGGGCTAAAGGGCCTGTTTCCAAGCTGTATCTCTAAACCAAACTAAACTAATACTGCACAGAAGGCGAGGTTTCCTTCTCCAAGTGATCTGAATACAGCCAAAGGCACACAGTACCACAGATAAAAAACATATGTTCCTAGGAGTATCGCCTTGTTTAGTGTTGTGTTTAACAACTTTAACCTCATATTTGGGAAGTTTCATAATTCAAAACCCATCTTCTCATCACACTTCCATCGGGGAAATGTATTTTGGGACATTGCCAATGACTCTAATAAATATTGGCATGATGGAAAATGATGGCCTGATATAACGTGTGCAAGTATCACACATAAATGATGAAGCGATGTGGGAAACCTGCATTTATTTGTCACTAAAGGGCTGCAGAGGCATCCAGCTGTTACACTTCTAGCTGCCTTTTGCAAAAATAATTCTCAGGCAAAGTGATCAGGTGAATAGTGAGAAAGTTACCCTCTGAACATCACGCACACAAACATCTTAATAGGTGAAATTTGAAGCACAACCTTCATGTTTCTGCTGCAGTGAATCATAGAATTAATTTTATGAAAAGTAAAGCAATAGTTGGCGATTATAAAATGGAGACTGGTGGTACACTAGTGTAGCTAATAGTCACGCTGGTTTGTAGATTCAGTGAACTGACCCTGACCTCCAGTGCTCTTTGCATGGAATTTGCACCTTCTCCCTGTGGGCACATAGGTTTTTTCCTAGTGCTCTGGCTTCCCCCATATTTCAAAGTTGTGAAGGTTGGTAGATAAACTGGCCAAGGAGATTAGTTTAGTTTAGTTTAGAGATACAGCATGGAAATAGGCCCTTCAGCCCACTGAGTCCATGCTGACCAATATTCATCTGTACACTACACCTATCCTACACACTAGAGGCAATTTACAGTGACCAGTTAACCCACAAACCTGCACGTCCTTGGAATGTGGGAGGAATACAGAGGACCTGGAGAAAACCCACGCGGTCACAAGGAACACGTACAGTCTCTGTACAGACAGCGCCCGGAGTCAGGGTCAAACCCGGGCCTCTGGCTCTGTAAGGCAGCAGCTCTATCGCTGAGCCATTGTTCCTAAATTCTGAGAACAGGTAAATTACGTTCATTTCAAGGGACTAGATTACAAAATTACATTTAGAGCTCTGGGTCAGTTAAAGACAGCACAAAGCATTAAAATCCCAATGAATTTGGTGCACGCTACAACCTTGTGGTTTTGTATTGTCCTTCGTGCATGGTGAATGGTAGAAACTAGAGGGATCTGATAAGAATGTTGGGGAAATCAAAATGGGATCTGTGAAGGATTAGTCTATATGGGCGCTTGCTGGTTGGCATAGACTCCGTGGACTCTAGGGCCTGTTTTGTACTCTGTGACTCCAGGAACTGTGAACAAGATTGCTCCAAATCCTTTCAGCTGTCGTTAAGCCTTTCCCACCAGCTGGAAGGTTAATATTGCAACTGATATTAAACAGCAACTGCCTTAGGGCACATAGAAGCAAGGCTATTGGAGCCAAGGTTTCATTCTCACATCTAATTTTAAGAACTCAACTGAGACCCAGCTGAAATGTACAAACACAACATGCACACGAAATAATCAAAGCAAAAGGGTTAAATGATGAGAACATAAATGATATTCATCTCAAGGGGATAGATTACAGAAGAGTGGAAATCATACTATGGTTACGTAGGCCTCTGGTTCAATTTCATTTCAGGCTCTGAGTCAGTTTCAGACGCTACAATGCAATAAAGCCCCATTGGGCAACTTGGTGGCACAGCAGTACAGTGGCTGCTTTACATCACCAGGGACCCGGGTTTGATCCTGACTATGGGTGCTCTCTGTCTGGAGTTTGCATGTTCTCCCTGTGACCACGTGGGTCTTCTCTAGGTGCCTCGGTGTCCGCCCATCTCAAAAGACATACAGGTTTGTACGTTAATTGGCTTTGGTAAAATTGTAAATTGTCCCTAGTTTGTAGGACAGTTAGTGTATAGGGTGAACACTGCTCGGCACGGACATGTTGGGCCAAATGGCCTGTTATCGCACTGTATCTCTAAAGTCTAAAGGCTAAAGTGAAGATTTTGGTGCACACTGATACCTAGTGCATTCGGCGCAAGCAATCGAGGATAAATTTCAATTTCCCTGATGTTAAGGGTATTCTGGCCTAGGTTATGCAACAGTACAGACAACTAGAAATATCAGGGCTAAAAGGTCAGTTCAGAAATACAGTTGATAGTGATGAAACCTCACAGTACCAGAGATCCAGGTTCGAACTTGACCTTGGGAACTGTCTGAGTGGAGTTTGCACTTTCTCCCTCTGACCGTATGGAGTGGGTGCTTCACTTTTTTCCCACATCCCAAAGACGTGTGGGCTTGTAGGTTAATTGGCCACTCAGTGAGGCAGCAACTCTACCGCTGCACCACCGTGTTGCTCTTTTTGCTCTTCCATTATCAGTCAGTGTTTACTTTAAAAATTCACATTTCATATTTTTTTTTCATATATCTTTTGCTGTTGCCACTGTTGCACATTGCGAAAAATATAAAAGTAACTAAAGTGCAAAGAAAGGAGTGAGCTTCCTAAGTTGCAGCATTGAGGAATTTTAATCACCTGCATTCCTACTTGGTGAGAAGTAGCCTTAAAGAGACTGGCCACCTGAGTAATGCTTCAGTCCACAATCTAACTCTAAGCAATGCCACAGTTCTTTTATATCTGGTATTTAACAATTGCAGTCTAAACATTTGCTAAACATCATATCATGCAGATTGTGTGGAAGCAAACTGATGTTGGTTTGCTATGTTTAAAAGACACATATTAGATGGCATCAGGTTACACAGGTAGCCTTGCTGCACCAGTAACATGATTGTGTGGGTGTCAGGTATATCCCTGATGCCCCCAGCAATTGATTTTGTCTTTAAAGTGCTTTACACCATTACATCAACTAACACTTCCGCTGACAACAAGGAAGCTATGCACCATGGTTGATTATTTTGATTGACCAAGGAAACTCTTATAAGAGGGTACACAAAAGGCTGGAGAAACTCAGTGGGTGCAGCAGCATCTAAGTAGCGAAGGAGATAGGCGACGTTTCGGGTTGAGACCTCTGTCTGATGAAGGGTCTCGACCCGAAACGTCGCCTATCTCCTTCGCTCCCTAGATGCTGCTGCACCCGCTGAGTTTCTCCAGCCTTTTGTGTACCCTCGATTTTCCAGCATCTGCAGTCCCTTCTTTAAAACTCTTATAAGAGTTTAGCAATATCTCTTTAAACAGCAGTGTTTGAATGAAAGTCTCATCTATCCAGATATGATAAAACATATGTGTAGTAGGGAACTGCATCGAAGATAGACACAAAATGCTGGAGTAACTCAGCGGGACAGGCAGCATCTGTGGAGAGAAGGAATGGGTGATGAAACATATCTCAGCCTCTAACGGGTCGAGGTCAGAGCCTCGAGGTCAGAGTCGGGCCGAGTTGCCGAGAACAAAGGGGAACCTGGAGTGGGGGCGGGGTGTCTGCCGAGAACTAAGTGGGAACCAGCGGGGGAGGGTCTGGGGGGGGGGGGGAGCATGGAAGGGCGGGGGTGATGAGTACTTTTTGTAACTCTGTAGGCGCCTTTGTGGTGTACTTTACAAGTGACAATAAAGTATCATCATCATCAATGTGCAACTCTACTCCTGGGGGCTGGGGGCTGCTGGCAACCCCACTAGCTACGTGCTGGGTTTACTTTTGTGTATTTTTAATTTTCTTGTGAACTTTCTAACTAATTTATCACAATGTTTCGAAGGCCTTTTGAATCCAATGTAATCTATAGCATCTCTCCAAAGTGGGTAGGGAATAGCAAAATATAATTTCTCTTAATCTAGTAACTTGGTGCAAAACTGCCATGTTTAAAAAGGTTAAAACTGCCTGATTTATTACTGCGCTTTGAGTTACAAATGTGTTGCCTTCATATTGGGGATGATTGTTTTCACATGGGCAAAGCAGATCTGACAGAACATCACTCACCAAAGAATTTATTCTGACGAGATATTGATTTATAACGCGTTGTAGGCATGGGGTTCTGATACATTGCATATCATATAGCAGCTTTTTCTGAATGACGCTGACATGGCAAACACAATACTACAGACCGGATTTCATTCAAGAAGGCAGCTCACCACCAATGGATGGACAATAAATGCTGACCTTGCCGGCGACATTTATATTTTTGAAGATGAAAAAAAAAATGCTGGCTAAACTTTATAAGTAATTTACTGTTCAGGTCAGGCAACAAACATGCAATTTTGCTGAAATAACCCATAATAGTGTGAATGCAATTTTAAGTCACAGATAAGATATAATGGTTAGATTGTACAGCAGAGAATAAAATTGCACAAACTATTATCTCAACCAGGGTTCGTAGCTCTGTATTGGAGTTGGTGACATTCTGACTTGAATATGGTATTCCTGTAGAATCTAAACCTGCCAAATTTTAAATACCTTCCTCCCTGTTCAATTCTTTAGAGGGGACCAAGACAATGATCAACAAAGGGGTGCTGAGGTGCAAGCTGCCCTGTCAAAGAATGTATTCAGATAAAATGCTCTCACTGTACATTTTCTAGCAAACTTCACATTATTTTACATTATAACTTTGCTGTTTGATCAAATAAAGTTCAGAAATTGTATTTTTTGATAAACTATTGCAAACAAAAATATTACAATTTTTAAACAGGCTTCAGTCATGAACACATTTTAGGATAAAGTGTTTCAAGTCAAGTAGAGGTTATTGTTGTCTGCACTAGTATGGTAATATACAGGTGCAATTAAAAATGTGCTTGCAGCAGCATTGCAGACACAGGTTCAGCCAACACACAAAATAATGTACATAAACTACATACATGATTTCTAAAAGAAAGATTATTGTGCAAAACATGAGACATCAGTGCAAATACTATTACAAAAAACAAGTCCAACAAGGCAAGCGGTGGCATGTAATATTCCATTGTCGAGGTGGGGTTAGGGTTGTGCAGGTTGGTTTAAGAACCTGATAGTGGTAGGAAAGTAGTTGTTCTAAACAATGAATGAGCGGCCTTGGGTTATCTCAGCTCAAGATATGATACTTGTGCCAGGCCTTACACCAGGATATCAGGAATAACTTCATGTGTATGAAGGAACTGCAGATCCTGGTTTACATCGAAGAAAGACACAAAATGCTGGAGTAACAGCAGGACGGGCAGCGTCCCTGGAGAGTAGGAATGGGTTTCGAGTCGAGACCCTTAGAAACATGGAAAAATAGGTGCTGGAGTAGGCCATTCAGCCCTTAGAGCCAGCACCACCATGGCTGATCATCTAAAATCAGTACCCCGCTCCCGCTTTTTCCCCGTATCCATTGATTCCTTCAGCCCTAAGAGCTAAATCTAACTCTCTTGAAATCATCCAGTGAATTGACCTCCACTGCCTTCTGTGGCGGAAAATTTCACAGATTCACAACTCTCTGGGTGAAAAAGTTTTTCCTCATCTCAGTCCTAAATGGCCTACCGCTTATTCTGAGACTGTGATCCCTGGTTCTGGACTCCCCCAATATCGGGAACATAAGTAATAATTCATGATGCAGTCTGGCTGCTTACACAGATTCTGATGAATATACAAAAAACTCATACAACAAAACTCGGTTTGGTCCCTGCTATCACAATGAGTAAAGGATTGCAGGGTGGCAAATGAGACAGAAAGATGATTGAACATCTTTATAGGTCTCTAATTCAGACTTAAAAAATAGCTAAATGATTATATTAATATTCTTAACTCAGAATTGTTATTGTAATAATTCTGATATTTACACCCAATCCAATGTACTGTGATTTTCACACTTTCTGAACACCTTACAACACAGAAAGAAATCACAGAATGATCCAACTGTCCACTCGCTCTATTCTCCCCACATTCTCAAGCCCCTATATTCCACCATTTACTCGTGCACTCTGGGCTATCTAGTGGCTAATTAACCCATCTACACTCATGTTTTGGAGAGGAAACTGGGAACAACTCCATCCAAGGCCGCAAGAAATTACAGAGTATTGTGGACGCAGCCCTGACCATCACTCCCTTCTATTGCCTCCATTTATACCTCACGCTGCCTCGGCAAGGCCAGCAGCATGATCAAAGACGAGTCGCACCCTGGCCACTCCCTCTTCTCTCCTTTCCCATCAGGCAAAAGGTATCAAAGTATGAAAACGCACACCTCCAGATTCAGGCACAGTTTCTTCCCAGCTGTTATGAGGCAACTGAATCGTCATACCACAACCAGAGAGCAGCGCTGGACTACTATGTAACTCTTTGGTAACCCTTGTACTATCCTTGATCAGACTTTGCTGGATTTACCTTGCACAAAATGTTAATCCATTATCATGTATCTATATGGCTTATAAATGGCTTAATTGTAATTATGTATTGCCTTTCTGCTGACTGGATGGCGCGCATCAAAGGCTTTTCACTGTACCTCGGTACACATGACAATAAACAATAAACTGAACTGAAACTGAGCATCCGGAGGAATACCAGTGGGAGAATGGACATTCCCCCAGACTGCTCTGGAATTGAAGATTAAACCCGGCTGCTGTAAGGTAGCAGCTCTACCAGCTGTGGCATTTTTTTCTCTGATCACTGGTAGCATGACATATTCTTCAAAGATGTAGGAAGTCATTGTGTTGATAAATCAGAAATCAGCGCACCCTGTCCAAACGATTGTGGAATTTTTAAGCTAATATTTCAATGAAAACGATTCGAATTTTCGCAATGTTTTGCACTTGTTTAAAAAAGATTGCACTGGGAGGCAACCTTGTCCACAAATCTATCCATGTTCCAAGGATGAATTTATCATCAATATGAATTTTCAAAATTGCACATCAAGGAAGTTCAAACATTTGAGCACATACACATTTTAAGTGCTTTAGAAAGCATTCTTTAAAAAAAACTAACTGTAATTAACCAAATTTTAACCCAATTGAGCCAGAAGACATCATGAATTGATGGGGGGGAAGGTATTTAAAAATTGACAGGTGTTGATTACTTACAGGTGACTGACAGATGCTGTGATTAAGATACCCTAACCTACAATCAGATTGTACATTTTTGGATTTTGCACAATTCCATTTCAATAAAATATAAAAGTATTGCACATTGCATGAAGACTATGATTTCTCTTTGGGCCAGCTGTTCTTGAGCTTCCCTGTAGCAGCAGGCTTTCACTGAGCCTATTAAGTCATAGTCATAGTCGTACAGGGTGGAAATAGGCCCTTCAGCCCTACTTGCCCACAAAGACCAACATGTTCCCATCTACACTAATCCCACCTGCCTGCATTTGGCCCATATCCCTCTGAACCTGTCCTATCCATGTACCTGTCTAATTATTTCTTAAACGTTGCAATAGGCCCTGCCTCAACTACCTCCACTAGCAGGTCATTCCTACTGCTCTTATTGTGAAAAAGTTGTTCTTCAGATTCCTATTAAATATTTCCCCCTTCTCCTTAAACATATGCCCTCCTTTGCTTCACAAACCTATTCTTTGACCGTGTAACCCAAAATGAAGATTTCAGACTAGTGCTACAAATTCGATTCAGTGTGGTCAGGCTGTGAAAGACAGTTGGTTGGCTGACTGATCTGGGGTGGCTACTACTACACTCCCATTTAGGATCATGTCGTATGCACTGACCAACACCTGTCCAGCAACCCGCTTACCCAATAATCCTTCTGTCGTGGGCTTACCAACTACTCCTCCAACCCACACCACTGATTGCAACCCTTGTTTACTAAAACAAGCCCACTCAAGCAAGTGAGCGTAACGATCGATCGTAACATTCATCCCCGCCCAATGATCTCTGACAAATGACCCTCTCCCCAACCGCTACACCCTCGATTAACCTTTTCCACTCTTCATCTACCTCGAGCAGACTGTTTCAGCACCAACCCTGGGTATACCTGATACTTGGCGTGCTCTGCATCAACCAGAGTGTGACAGAAAATCCTCTCATTTTACCATGCTGATAAACACAGATACATGGGGCCTTGCACACTGTTCAAAGTCCCAACATGAACAACTAGGAATGGACTGTAGATGCTGGTTTAAACTGAAGATAGACACAAAAAATCTGGAGTAACTCAGCAGGGCAGGTAGCATCTCTGGAGAGAAGGAATGGGTGACGTTTCAGGCCTGAAGAATGGTCTCGACCCGAAACATCACCCATTCTTTCTCTCCAGAGATGCTGCCTGTCCCGCTGAGTTACTCCAGCTTTTTGTATCCGTGAACAATTCAATTGCTGGCCTGCTGCAAACCATCAGAGGCTCCACTAGGTTTTTTGAGGGTTTTTTTTGGTAAATCTATTTTTAGTTGCAGGAACAAAAGTTCGTAATTAATGTTGCCACTCTTAAATATATCAAGATAATTTACAGAAATGTATGTTAAAAAAAGCTAATATTTAAAATGATTGGGCTGGTTTACAGCAGACCTTGCAATCAGTTGGAAAGAAAAGAACTAATCTCAAAACAACTATGCAATACAAGTCGGAAATGCTGGTAACACATCTTCTGTTTTTTTTTTCAGATTTACAATATCTGCAGTTTAGTTTTGGACTTTCAAAGTTAGTCATGGTCAGAGATTGCTGATCAAGCCAGAATGAAAGTTTCATCCAGTCATATTTACCTGCTGACCTGAGTCCGCTCTCCCACTATTCAGGGCTGCATAGAAGGATGTTGCAGTGGGTCAGCCAGTTTGATTGCTGTTTGCTGAAGTAGGTTCCCCAAATACATTATGAAACCGCTCTCCAGTTTTAGAGATACAGGATGGAAACAGGCCCTTCGGCCCACCGAGTCCGTGCCAACCAGCGATCCATGCACATTAATGTGGTCCTACACACACTAGGGACAATTTACACTTATTACAAGCCAATTAACCTACAAACCTGTACGTCTTTGGAGTGTGGGAGGAAACCGAAGATCCCGGAGAAAACCCCCGTGGTCACGGGGAGAACGCACAAACTCCATAAGGACAGTACCCGTAGTCGGGATCAAACCCGGGTCTCTGGCGCTGCAAACTGTAAGGCAGCAACTCTACCGTTGCTCTAAGTTGCCACCATGCTGCTCTCGGTTGGAGAAAAGACCCTTTGTGCCCTTCTTTTCCAGTTTAAATACGTTTCTGCCACTGATACTGAGAGTGCAATGGCTGATGGTGCTACACCCTCCGAAGCTTTGGTGTATATTTAATTTTCACTGTCTCAAGCTTATAGTCATAAGCCAGAGCTGGAGATTTACCTTGGGGATTTTTGGTGTTTAATGATGTTTGCAATTCTTCTTTCTCTTTACATTCTTATCTCTTTTCTACTTATCTTTCAATGAGTTCCAAAACCTTTTATGTCAGGACTGTTAAGGGACTTCTTCGAGTTTAATTTTTGTAATCCCTAACGATTGAAAATGCATGTTAATAAAAAAAACATTGGTCCCATGTTTGAATAAAAATATTTTTTTTCTCTATTAAAGTAAGATTCTTTTTTTCTCCAATCCAATTTCTGTACACAATAATTGGAATATTTTCATCTCAAATTGTCTTCAGTTTATCAATGAGGTTTAAGTGTAAGTTCAGGGCCCTCCTTAAAAACTAATTGTTTGAGGCCTGTCACTATACAAATAATAGAAAATCACAGTTTCTTACTCAGTAATTAAAGTGTCAGGCGGGGAGGGGGGGAGGGAGGATGGGAGGATGTCATTGTTGGCAATGAACTCTGAGAAGCTTCACAGAGGATTAGAATAATCTTTCCTTATGCTTCTGTCTTTCACATCGATTGTAGAGAATTTGATGGTATTAAGATGGAAACACTCTTCTTGAAATAGGCCAGGCAGTGATAGGCATTTGAAATTCTCTCACTTACGTTTCCCCCCTCCCAATCTCTATAAACTCCAGGTTTAGTTTAGTTTAGCTTAGTGATACAGCGTGGAAACAGGCCCGCCCGCCCACCGTGTGTGCGCCGACCAGCGATCATCCCGCACACTAGCACTCTCCCACACAAACACTAGGGACAATTTACAATTTTTTTTATCAAACCAATACGTACGGCTTTTGGAGAGGTGGGAGGAAACCGGAGCTCTCGAAGAAAGCCCACGCAGGTCACAGGGAGAACGTATAAACTCCGCACAGACATCACCCATAGTTAGCATTGAACCCAGGTCTCTGACGCTGTAAGGCAGCAACTCTATCGCTATGCCACTCTTACCTTCCATTTCTGGACTCCAGAATATCTCTAAGCTTAATTGTGCCACTATTGGCAAAAGTGCAAGGCTCTTTATTCTGGAAAATCCTCCCAGAACTATTTCTCTGCCTGATACTTTAATCGTGTGCTCTAATATATGGTCTGGTGCCAATTTATTTGTTTGATAATGTTCCTGTGAAGCACCAAGGTTTATTTTTGCAAAGCTGTAGATGCCACATTAACAGAAGTGGGTGTTGATGTTTATATCTGCAAGCACACATCATAATTAAGTTCAGACTCAAATGGCTTCAGGCGAACTCTTCAGTGCACAGTAGGGAAGGAATGCTTTTTCTACGATGCAGTGCAAAATAGTCAAATAAGTTACTGAAAACTTTATTTTGAACAATTGTGGGTTGCTTCCGATAATGACAGTATCTGAAACGGTTACAACCAGGGTCAAAACATACAAATCAACAGAGAAACTCATGCCCACAAACTGGATCAGCTGGCCATACTCTCAAGCATTGAATTGTGAACATTTTATGCGCAACTCACGAAAATGCTGCCACCCTGTGAGAACGGCAATGCTTTTTAAATTTGATCCAATGTTTCCTGCTGAAGTATGCATAAGTGCACACCAGACTATTATGTGTAGGATATGCACAGACATATTTCATTGCACAAGCTTGATTTGAGCGCCCACCTTTCTCTGCTTTACACATATGTCTTATGTTCAACAGTGGCTCCAGCTATAGAGACAATTCCTCCTTGATCTGACCTCAATGGCCACTTCCACTGGATCGCTTTCAAGAGGCCCTCCTGAAACCAATAGCATGGAAAACATGACTCCTGTGCTCCACTTCAATAACATGATAGGTTGAGTGATGAATCTGAGAAATTAAGACACGGCATCTACAAGAAAGCCTCCAATGCTGCCACCATTCTACTCACTAAGTTCATTCTCAAGTGGACACGGTAGAGGTGCAGCGGATTGAACTGCTGCCACACAGCTCCCTGATCCCAATTCAACCCTGAGAGTTGTGGACATATCCCAGACCATTACACAAACCAGCTTCCCTTCCACTGATTCAATCTACACGTCACGCTACCTCGGAATGGCCACCAGCATTTTCAAGGACCAGTCTCACCCTGGTAACTCCCTCTTCCCCCCTCTCCCATCAGGTAGGATGTACAGAAGTTTGAAAACACATAGCTCCAGATTCAGGAACAGTCTCTTCCCAGCTGTTACCGATGAACTGAATAGTTCTCTCATCATCAAGAGTGCGGTCCTAACCTCCCATCTACCTCATTGGAAACCTTTGAACTAGCTTTAACCAGAATTCATCGAACTTCAATGTTATAAATGTGCACTAAACATTATACCCTTTATCCTTTATCCACACACATTGGACAGCTTGATTGTATTTAGGTATAGTCTTTTATTTTACTAGATAGCATGCAAACAAAAGCTTTGCACTTGGTACACGTGACAATAATAGACTAAACTAAACTAAATAAGGATGTTAAATTATTCAATTGTAAATATATCTTATTTTACAAAGCACCCAGCTTTGAAACACGTTGATGGAGGCATGGGTTTTCTGAGTGCATTCACGGTGAAGGGCAAGTGTCAAACATCATTTGGAACGTTGTTTCTTCACTAGTTGCGAGTTTTCAGCACGCAACCTCAGAGTTTTTTGGATGCCAAAGGAGGTCAGGGTAATCAGTTCTACGGCAAAAGAGAACTGCAGCACAGTTGCATTTTTAGGCACAATTTTGCAAAACAAATAATATTCTTGTGTAGGTAGGAAAAGAAGGTCTGATGAAGGGTTCCGACCACGAAACGTCACCCATTTTTTTTCTTTGCCAGAGCTGCTGCTTGACCCGCTGAGTTACCCCAGCATTTGTGTCTAAATAATATTCTTGCTGAAATTTTGCTAATATTTTGGCTGATTTAATTGCAATTTGTGGGTTGGAATCTGTCAGCAGTTCAGTACTTTGCGTTGGAAAATGCATGTGCCAAGTCATGAACTTGAAAAATGTCAAACATTTGCAGCCAAACTGCCAGCAGTCCCCAGTGTGGCTCAGCACACTGGTTGGTGAATGTGGTGGAACAGCTCCATTGAGTTTCCCTGATGTGGAAAAGATCACTCTAGAGTTTCTAGCACTGGTGATTGCAAGAGCAGGCGTAAAACTTAATGCTAAGTTACTTCAAGCCAAGCTACAAAGAAAAACTCTCACTTGTCATTTTTCAGTAGCGTCTTTTTCTGAAATTCTCGTTTTTCAGCAAATCAGACATGAAATGAGCTGGAGTGTCTGTGGAATTCTGCCAACACATAGCCTAACAAATTGCAGTTAACTACAACTTACTCTGGCACTGAGCAAGGTAATCCACGTGGAACTCAGTGTGAAGAACATTGCAGCACTCTTTTTATGGGAGAAGCAAGGAAATTGTGCAGCGAATGTATCGAGGACTGGGCAAAAAATAGTAATCTCCAGCAGGAAACACTGGATCTAATTGAACAAGCAATGTGGTTCTCAGAGGGTGGCAAAGAATGAGCAAGACTTGGGTGCTTGTACGTATATAGTCTTTGTTTCCACACTTTGGTTTTATTGACTTTGGCATGCGATGAAGCTGGCAAGCAAGGATGAAATTCCAGACTGATTCCTGGGATGTCAGGACTTTCATATGAAGAAAGACTGGATAGACTCGGCTTGTACTCACTAGAATTTAGAAGATTGAGGGGGGATCTTATAGAAACGTTCAAAATTCTTAAGGGGTTGGACAGGCTAGATGCAGGAAGATTGTTCCCGATGTTGGGGAAGTCCAGGACGAGAGGTCACAGTTTAAGGATAAGGGGGAAATCTTTTAGGACCGAGATGAGAAAAACATTTTTCACACAAAGTGTGGTGAATCTGTGGAATTCTCTGCCACAGAATGTAGTTGAGGCCAGTTCATTGGCTATATTTAAGAGGGAGTTAGATGTGGCCCTTGTGGCTAAAGGGATCAGGGGGTATGGAGAGAAGGCAGGTACGGGATACTGAGTTGGATGATCAGCCATGATCATATTGAATGGCGGTGCAGGCTCGAAGGGCCGAATGGCCTACTCCAGCACCTATTTTCTATGTTTCTATGTTTCCTCCCATGGAGAGATAGAAAGACAAAATGGTGTTATGCCAGGGTTCCAAAGACGAGAGATGAAGAAACTGACAAATAAGCAGTATGTTTGCATCCCATCATGGCCGCTACAGAAGTTAAAGTTAAAGCCAGAAATGCTGGCTGAAGTATAGGTAGCCAAAATAATTACACGACTGTGGTAAAAATCCATGTAGATCACTAAAGAAGGAAGTCTGCCAATCTTAATTAGTTTGGCCTAAATGTGACTCTGTTTGGCCTAAATGTGACTCTGTGTTCACTGATATCATTCTATCATCGCTGCCCTATGAAAGGCCAATAAATCATTCATTTCATGAGGCTTCACTGTACATGCTGGCCAAATGGTTGAATAATATGAATAGAGCCAGATGGGGATAGAATGGAGCCTGCAGTTTGTGAATGGTGCAGGCTGCACAGATTGCATTGAACAAGACTTCAAGAAGACCTGAAATCAGGACAAAACCCCGCAGTAAACTCCTGCCTCTGCATGCAATTGGATAATGAAATCCAGTAGAGCTCTAATCAAGCAAATAATAGAAAATTATACAAATGTCCCTATTTCCGACGCGGAGACATTCTGATGGTAATGTTCATGTTCACCAGATCACAAGTTATAGAAATAGAATTAGGCCATTCGACCCATCGATTCTACTCTGCCATTCAATCATGGCTGATCTCTGCCTAATCCCATGTTCCTGCCTTCTCCCCATAACCCTTGACATCCCAATCAAGAATTTGTCTATCTCTGCCTTAAAAATATCCACTGATATCCTATGCAACCCTCTGTGGCAATGAGTTCCACAGATTAACTACCCTCTGACTAACGGAGTTTCTCCTCACCTCCTTTCTAAAAGATCATCCTTTAATTCTGAGGCTTTGACCGCTGGTCCGAGACTCTCCCGCCAGTAGAAACATCTTTTCCACATCCACTCTATCTATGCCTATGTTAAAGGGTCCATCTTCTCAGATCAGAGAAAAGGAAGTTAAACAGGGGAATATTCTCCACCCAATTTAAACATGGGTCTGCCCTGTCTCTGAACAGGGATGATTACTCACCATTTCAGATCCAGGCATGAAATGAAGTCATTCTCTTGGGACATTGGTCCATCTTCCGAATGACCTTATTATTTTCTATTCCCAAATATAATTATAATATTAAGAAATTACTTTTTTTATTGGAAATGGCTGTACTTCTTATACACGGAGAAGGACAAAATACATATAGTAACCAAGGTATAAAGTTATTTAAAAAAAAAATACTATTGGTTGCCCCAAGATATGACCATGGTGAGAATATGGGGCTGCCTACCAATTGTAACATAAATATGATTTGCATTGATGTTTTTATGAAGCTCAATACGGAGATGAGAAAGAAAGATATTTATAGGGTGAAATGAAGTAATGTGTCAAGAGATTAATCTGCTGCCAAATTCTACAATATTCATTATTACTGTTTCAAGGTCTTAAAGTCTCTTAGGATATGGAGAGTCCTTTACACAGAGTAACTACTCATGGTAAGTCTCTTTGTTAAGTGTGCTTGACTAATCCGTATGGAGGAAGTTTCCATTGAAAGTATTAGTATGTGCCAATGTTAGGAGAAAATATAATTCACTTTAAGTATATGTTCTCATGGTCTATAATCTGCCACCGGTCTCTGTGGTAGGAACCAATACCAGACCCAGCTCATGAGAATCGTGCTTCAGAATCAATCGATATTGGAGGGAGAAATATAATCCTTCGGCAAGGATGGGCAGTTCACTTACAATGAGCAGGGAGACATATTCTACCACAAATGAATTGCACTGGGGAAAGCATGAGCACACATCTCCATACCCTGCTAAAGGGGATCCATTGGTGAAGTCTGACAGATCTCAGTGCTGGTTGAGATCAGCACATTTCCCTGCCTGGAGATATTGCCAAGATTAAGCCCAGCATTTGGAAGCATTGATGTGTGAGAACGTTGCAGCTGAACCTATGGCAGTTTGACAGAATTGCTCAGTACAGACGGTTGCGCAAAATAAATATACTGTGAACGATGACAAGAATTCGTTGAGAGTGGCACAAGAATCTTCAGTAGAAGGAGGTACCATTTTTAACAGAATGGAGCACTTTTGTTTCCAACTTGCCACGTATCAGAGACAATGATGTCATTTAGGTATGTTGGTTACAAATCAGGAAAGATAATAAATGAATTGGTCATCATGTAGTTTCTAATGAACAAATCGCAAATTCAAGGGAGGAGGGGATGAAATTATTACTGCAGAATAAAGCTAGGGGTACATCCTTTGTCTGAGCAAAGCTGAAATTGGGATCACTGTGTGGTTGTCTCACTAAGAACTGTTGCCTGTAGGAATTCTCACACCACTTTAATTATGGGAGACAGTCACAAACCCACAACTCAAGTTTATTCGCCACAGCATATGTACATAAATCAAGTTTTATTTATAGTCTAAAGGTTCATTGTGAAGCTAAAGGAACAGAAGTAATCTTCACAAGGAAGTTCCCCTTCCACTAGCCTACTTCGTTCTTTGGTTCCAACACAACCTATCCCTTCTTCCAAATGATGAAACAAACCTAATGGGTCAAGCATGGCTTCCTGAGTTCTATATTTCCATTCCCTCCAACGATCAGTGACTTAATTTCTACAGGAACAGACAAAGAGAAGTATCAAAACATGTAATGAGGGCCAAGAGATTGGTGGATCCCCAGTTTCGTGCTTAAGTTCCAATTCCTATCTGAATTAAAACTGCAGCTGCAGATTCAACTTGTTCTTACCAATAGGCAGAGGATGGGGAATATGGATTAATGCCCATCATGTTCCATAAATATAATCATACTAATCACAAAATTATATCTCAAACGATCCATGCTGCAGTCATTGTCTTACGGCACAGAAACAAGCCCTTCATTTGGCCCATATCCCTCTAAACATTTCCTATCCATGTATCTGTCCAAATGTATTTTAAATGTCATATAACCTGTCTCAACTATCTCCTCTGGTGTTCCATATACTCACTCACCCTCTGAGTAAAATAGTTGCCCCTCAGGTTCATATTAAATCTTGTCCCTCGCACCTCAAACACTTGCGCTCTTGTTTATGATTCCCCTACCTTGGGTAAAAGACTCTGTGCATACACCCTATCTATTCTGCTCATAATTTTATATATCTCTACAAGATCACCCCTCAGCCTCCTGCGCTCCAAGGAATAAAGCTCTTGCCTTTTAAACCTCTCCCTGTAACTTAGCCCCTTAAATCCTGGCAACATCCTTACAAATCTTCTCTGCACTTTTTCCAACTTAATGAGATCCTTCCTATAGCAGGGTGGCCAAAACTGAACACAGTCTTCTAAGTATGGCCTCACCAAGGTCTTTTACAACTGTAACACTATGTCCCAAAATGAGTCTTCCTCATAACAATGACCATGCTTCAGCCCAAAGTTGCTGTATAAATACCCCTCACCACTAATAAATAACTAATGGGGCTGTCCCACTACGAGCTAACTCAAGAGTTCTCCCAAGTTTCCCCTGATTCGAACTCGGAGAATTACGGTAATAACCATTCGTAGGTACTCTGGGCTCTCGTGGACATTTTTCAACATGTTGAAAA